>JASAUF010000021.1:0-600000 GCA_030180095.1 Magnolia changhungtana
TCTAGGTTATATGTTATAGGTTTTGGTTTAGGTTATTAGTTTTGGTTTTAGTTTAGGTTATAGGTTTTGCTTAAGGTTTTGGTTTACGGATTTGAGAATGGGTATGAGTTTAGGTTGTTAGGTTTTAGTTTTGGTTTAGGTTATAGGTTTTTGTTAAGGTTTAGGTTTTGGATTGAGAATGGGTTCGGAGTTAAAGTTATAGGTTTTGGTTTTAGTGTAGGTTAAAAGTTTTTGTTAACGTTTACGTTTTTGGATTTGAGAATGGGTTCGGGTTTAGGTTATAGGTTTTGGTTTTGGTTTAAGTTATAGGTTTGTGATTTGAGAATAGGTTCGGGTTTAGGTTATAGGTTTTGGTATTGGTTTAGGTTATAGGTTTTGGTTTAGGTTTAGGTTAAGGTTTAGGCTTAGGTTCGAGTTTTGGGATTTGAGAATGGGTTCGAGTTTAGGATTCTGAGTTTTGGTTTTGGTTTTGGTTTAGGTTATAGGTTTTGGGATTTGAGAATGGGCTTGGGTTTAGGTTATAGGTTTTGGTTTTGGTTTTGGTTATAGGTTTTGGTTTAGGTTTAGGTTAAGGTTTACGTTTAAGTCATAGGTTTTGGGATTTAAGAATCGGTTCCATTTTAGGTTATAGGTTTTGGCTTTGATTTAGGTTATAGGTTTTGGGATTTGAGTATGGGTTCGGGTTTAGGTTATAGGTTTTGGTTTTGGTTTTCGTTTATGTTAAGGTTTAGGTTTAGGTTATAGGTTTTGAGATTTGAGAATGGGTTCGGGTTTAGGTTATAGGTTTTGGTTTTGCTCTAGGTTATATGTTTTGGGATTTGAGAATGGGTTCGAGTTTAGGTTATAAGTTTTGTTTTGGTTTAGGTTATAGATTTTAGTTTAGGTTTAGGTTAAGGTTTAGGTTTAGTTTATAGGTTTTGTGATTTGAGAAGAGGTTCGGGTTTAGGTTATAGGTTTCTCTTTTGGTTTAGGTTATATGTTTTGGTATTGGGGAATGGGTTCGGGTTTAAGTTGTAGGTTTTGGTTTTGGTTTAGGTTATAGGTTTTGGTTAAGGTTTATGTTTTTGGATTTGAGAATGGGTTCGAGAGTTTATGTTATAGGTTTTGGTTTTGGTTTAAGTTATAGGTTTTGGGATTTGAGAATGGGTTCGGGTTTAGGTTATAGGTTTTGGTTTTGGTTTAAGTTATAGGTTTTGGGATTTCATAATGGGTTCGGGTTTAGGTTATAGGTTTTAGTTTTATTTTAGGTTATAGGTTTTGGTTTAGGTTTAGTTTAATTTTTGGTTTAGGTTATATGTTTTGGGAATTGAGAATGGGTTTGGGTTTAGGTTATAGGTTTTGCTTTTGGTTTTGGTTTAGGTTATTGGTTTTGGGATTTGGGAAGGTGGTTCGGGTTTAGGTTATAGGTTTTGGTTTTGGTTTAGGTTATAGGTTTTGGTTTGGTTTAGGTTATAGGTTTTGGGATTTGAGAATGGGTTCGGGTTTAGGTTATAGGTTTTGGTTTGGTTTAGGTTATAGGTTTTGATTTTGGTTTAGGTTATGGTTTAGGTTTAGGTTATAGGTTTTGGGATTTGAGAATGGGTTCGGGTTTAGGTTATAGGTTTTGGTTTTGGTTTAAGTTATAGGTTTTGGGATTTCATAATGGGTTCGTTTAGGTTATAGGTTTAGTTTTAGGTTTTAGGTTATAGGTTTTGGTTTAGGTTTAGTTTAATGTTTAGGTTTAGGTTATATGTTTTGGGAATTGAGAATGGGTTTGGGTTTAGGTTATAGGTTTAGCTTTTGGTTTTGGTTTAGGTTATTGGTTTTGGGATTTGGGAATTGGTTCGAGTTTAGCTTATAGGCTTTGGTTTTGGTTTAGGTTATTGGTTTTGGGATTTGAGAATGGGTTCGGGTTTAGGTTATAGGTTTTGGTTTTGGTTTAGGTTATAGGTTTTGGTTTTCGTTTAGGTTATGGTTTAGGTTTAGGTTATAGGTTTTCGGATTTGAGAATGGGTTCGGGTCTAGGTTATATGTTATAGGTTTTGGTTTAGGTTATTAGTTTTGGTTTTAGTTTAGGTTATAGGTTTTGCTTAAGGTTTTGGTTTACGGATTTGAGAATGGGTATGGAGTTTAGGTTGTAGGTTTTGGTTTTAGTTTAGGTTATAGGTTTTTGTTAAGGTTTAGGTTTGGATTTGAGAATGGGTTCGAGTTAAGGTTATAGGTTTTGGTTTTAGTATAGGTTAAAAGTTTTGTTAACGTTTACGTTTTGGATTTGAGAATGGGTTCGGGTTTAGGTTATAGGTTTTGGTTTTGGTTTAAGTTATAGGTTTTGTGATTTGAGAATAGGTTCGGGTTTACGTTTAGGTTTTGGTTTTGGTTTAGGTTTTGGTTTAGGTTTAGGTTAAGGTTTAGGTTTAGGTTACGAGGTTTTGGGATTTGAGAACGGGTTCGAGTTTAGGATTCTGAGGTTTTGGTTTTGGTTTTGGTTTAGGTTATAGGTTTTGGGATTTGAGAATGGGCTTGGGTTTAGGTTATAGGTTTTGGTTTTGGTTTTGGTTATAGGTTTTGGTTTAGGTTTAGGTTAAGGTTTACGTTTAAGTCATAGGTTTTGGGATTTAAGAATCGGTTCCATTTTAGGTTATAGGTTTTGCCTTTGATTTAGGTTATAGGTTTTGGGATTTGAGTATGGGTTTGGGTTTAGGTTATAGGTTTTGGTTTTGGTTTTCGTTTATGTTAAGGTTTATGTTTAGGTTATAGGTTTTGAGATTTGAGAATGGGTTCGGGTTTAGGTTATAGGTTTTGGTTTTGCTCTAGGTTATATGTTTTGGGATTTGAGAATGGGTTCAGATTTAGGTTATAAGTTTTGTTTTGGTTTAGGTTATAGATTTTAGTTTAGGTTTAGGTTAAGGTTTAGGTTTAGTTTATAGGTTTTGTGATTTGAGAAGAGGTTCGGGTTTAGGTTATAGGTTTCTCTTTTGGTTTAGGTTATATGTTTTGGTATTGAGGAATGGGTTCGGGTTTAAGTTGTAGGTTTTGGTTTTGGTTTTGGTTATAGGTTTTGGTTAAGGTTTATGTTGTTGGATTTGAGAATGGGTTCGGGTTTATGTTATAGGTTTTGGTTTTGGTTTAAGTTATAGGTTTTGGGATTTGAGAATGGGTTCGGGTTTAGGTTATAGGTTTTGGTTTTGGTTTAAGTTATAGGCTTTGGGATTTCATAATGGGTTCGGGTTTAGGTTATAGGTTTTGGTTTTATTTTAGGTTATAGGTATTGGTTTAGGTTTAGTTTAAGGTTTAGGTTTAGGTTATATGTTTTGGGAATTGAGAATGGGTTCGGGTTTAGGTTATAGGTTTTGCTTTTGGTTTTGGTTTAGGTTATTGGTTTTGGGATTTGGGAATTGGTTCGGGTTTAGCTTATAGACTTTGGTTTTGGTTTAGGTTATAGGATTTTGGATTTGAGAATGGGTTCGGGTTTAGGTTATATGTTATAGGTTTTGGTTTAGGTTAAAGTTTTGGGATTTGAGAATGGGTTCGAGTTTAGGTTATAGGTTTTGGTTTTAGTTATAGGTTATAGGTTTTGGGATTTGATAATGGGTTCGAGTTTAGGTTATAGGTTTTGGTTAAGGTTTTGGTTTTTGGATTTGAGAATTGGTTCGGGTTTAGGTTATAGGTTTTGGTTTTGGTTTAGGTTATAGGTTTTGGAATTTGAGAATGGGTTCGAGTTTAGGTTAAAGGATTTGGTTATGGTTTAGGTTATAGGCTTTAGTTTAGGTTTAGGTTAAGATTTCGGTTTAGGTTATAGGTTTCGGATTTGAGAATGGGTTCGGGTTTAGGTTGGAGGTTGTAGGTTTTGGTTTAGGTTATAGGTTTTGAGATTTGAGAATGGGTTCGGGTTTAGGTTATAGGTTTTGATTTTAGTTATAGGATATATGTTTAGGTTATAGGTTCTGAGTTATAAGTTATTGGTTTTGGATTTGAGAATGGGTTCGGGTTTAGGTTAGAGGTTTTGGTTTTGGTTTAGGTTATAGGTTTTGCTTTAGGTTTAGGTTAAAGTTTAGGTTTAGGTTATAGGTTTTGAGATTTGAGAATGGGTTTGGGTTTAGGTTATAGGTTTTGGTTTTAGTTATAGGATATATGTTTAGGTTATAGGTTATAGGTTATTGGTTTTGGGACTTGAGAATGGGTTCGGGTTTAGGTTATAGGTTTTGGTTTTGTTGTAAGTTATAGGGTTTGGGATTTGAGAATGGTTCGAATTTACGTTAAAGGTTTTGGTTTAGGTTATAGGTTGGTTTTGGTTTGTGTTAAGGTTTAGGTTTAGGTTATAGGTTTTGGTTTAGTTATAGGTTTTGGTTAAGGCTTAGGTTTTTAGATTTAAGAATGGATTCGGGTTTAGGTAATAGGTTTTAGTTATCGTTTAAGTTATAGGTCTTGGGATTTGAGAATAGGTTCGGGTTTAGGTTATAGGTTTTTGTTTTCGTTTAGGTTATAGGTTTTGGTTTAGGTTTAGGTTAAGGTTTAGGTTTACGTTATAGGTTGTGGGATTTGAGAATGGGTTCGGGTTTAGGTTATACGTTTTGGTTTTGGTTTAGGTTATAGGTTTTGGGATTTGAGAATGGGTTCGGGTTTAGGTTATAGGTTTAAGTTATAGGTTTTAGTTTTGGTTTAGGTTGTGGTTTACATTTAGGTCATAGGTTTTGGGATTTAAGAATGGGTTCTAGTTTAGGTTATAGGTTTTGGTTTTGGTTTAGGTTATAGGTTTTGGGATTTGAGAATCGTTTCGGAGTTTAGGTAATAGGTTTTGGTTTTATTTATAGGTTATAGGTTTTCGAATTTGAGAATGGGTTCGGGTTTAGGTTATAGGTTTTGGTTTTAGTTTCGGTTATAGGTTTTGGTTAAGGTTTAAGTTTTTGGATTTGATAATGAGTTCAGGTTTAGGTTATACGTTTTGGTTTTTGTTTTGGTTTAGGTTATAGGTTTTGGTTTTGGTTTAGGTTATAGGTTTTGGTTTAGGTTTCGATTAAGGTCTAGGTTTAAGTTATAGGTTTTGAGTTTTGAGAATGGGGTCGAGTTTACGTTATAGGTCTTGATTTTGGTTTAGGTTATAGGTTTTGGGATTTGAGATTGGTTTCGGGTTTAGGTTATTGGTTTTGGTTTTATTTTAAGTTATAGGTTTTGGTATAGGTTTAGGTTAAGGTTTACGTTTAGTTCATAGGTTTTGGGTTTTAAGAATGGGTTCGGTTTAGGTTATAGGTTTTGGTTTTGGTTTAGGCTATAGGTTATGGGATTTGAGAATGGGTTCGGAGTTTAGGTTATATGTTTGGGTTTTGGTTTAAGTTATAGGTTTTGGTTTTGGTTTCGGTTAAGGTCAGGTTTAGGTTATAGGTTTTGAGTTTTGAGAATGGGGTCGGGTTTACGTTATAGGTCTTGATTTTGGTTTAGGTTATAGGTTTTGGGATTTGAGATTGGTTTCGGGTTTAGGTTATTGGTTTTGGTTTTATTTTAAGTTATAGGTTTTAGTATAGGTTTAGGTTAAGGTTTACGTTTAGTTCATAGGTTTTGGGTTTTAAGAATGGGTTCGGTTTAGGTTATAGGTTTTGGTTTTGGTTTAGGCTATAGGTTTTGGGATTTGAGAATGGGTTCAGGTTTAGGTTATAGGTTTTGGTTTTGGTTTAAGTTATAGGTTTTGTGATTTGAGAATAGGTTCGGGTTATGGTTATAGGTTTTGGTTTTGGTTTTGGTTATAGGTTTTGGTTTAGGTTTAGGTTAAGGTTTAGGTTTAGGTTATAGGTTTTTAGATTTGAGAATGGGTTTGGGTTTAGGTCATAGGTTTTGGTTTTGGTTTAGTTTATAGGTTTTGGGATTTGAGATTGGGTTTGGGATTAGGTTATAGGTTTTAGTTTTGGTTTAAGTTATACGTTTTCGTTAAGGTTTAGGTTTTTGGATTTGAGAATGTGTTCGGGTTTAGGTTATAAGTTTTAGCATTGGTTTATGTTATATGTTTTGGAATTTGAGAATGGCTTCGGGTTTAGGTTATAGGTTTTGGTTTAGGTTTAGGTTATAGGTTCCGGTTTAGGTTTAGGTTAAGGTTTTAGGTTTTAATTTGAGAATGGGTTTGGGTTTAGGTTTTAGGTTATAGGTTTTTGGATTTGAGAATGGGTTCGGGTTTAGGTTATAGGTTATAGGTTTTAGTTTAGGTTATAGGTTTTGGTTAAGGTTCATGTTTTTGGATTTGAGAATGGGTTCGGGTTTATGTTATATGTTTTAATTTTATTTTAAGTTATAGGTTTTGTGATTTGAGAATAGGTTCGGGTTTAGGTTATAGGTTTTGGTTTGGTTTTTGGTTTAGGTTAAGGTTTAGGTTTAGGTTATAGGTTTTGGGATTTGAGAATTGATTCGGGTTTATGTTATAGGTTTTGGTTTTAGTTTAGTTTATAGGTTTTGGTTTAGGTTTAGGTTAAGGTTTACGTTTAGGTCATAGGTTTTGGGATTTAAGAATGGGTTCGGATTAGGTTATAGGTTTTGGTTTTGGTTTAGGTTTTAGGTTTTGGGAATTGAGAATGGGTTCGGGTTTAGGTTATAGGTTTTGGTTTTTGGTTTATGTTAAGATTTAGGTTTAGGTTATCGGTTTTTTGGTTTTTGGTTTAGGTTAAGGTTTAGGTTTAGGTTATAGGTTTTTTGGATTTGAGAATGGGTTTGGGTTTAGGTTATAGGTTTTGGTTATCGTTTTTTTGTTTTAGGTTATAGGTTTTTGTATTTGAGAATGGGTTCGGGTTTAGGTTATAGGTTTTGGTTTTGGTTTAGGTTATAGGTTTTGGTTTAGGTTTAGGTTAAGGTTTACGTTTAGGCCATAGGTTTTGGGATTTAAGATTGGGTTCGGGTTTAGGTTATAGGTTTTGGTGTTGGTTTATGTTATAGGTTTTGGGATTTGAGAATGGGTTCGGGCTTAGGTTATCGGTTTTGGTTTTTTTTTGGTTATATGTTTTGGTTAAGGTTTAGGTTTTTAGATTTAAGAATGGGTTCGGGTTTAGGTCATAGGTTTTGGTATTGGTTTAAGTTATAGGTTTTGGGATTTGAAATGGGTTCGGGTTTAGGTTATAGGTTTTGGTTTTGGTTTAGGTTATAGGTTTGGAATGTAATCCAAATATATTAAATTTTCTTCCACTAATTCACGAATGTAATGAAATCTAATGTCAATATGCTTAGTACGTGAATGCTGAACTGGATTTTTAGAGATATTTATTGCACTGGAATTATCACAAAATAAAATCATAGAATCCTGAGTGATTCCATAATCGCTTAACATTTGTTTCATCCAAACAAGTTGAGTACATGCATTTCCAGCAGCAATGTATTCAGCCTCAGCTGTTGATAGCGATATAGAACTTTGCTTCTTGCTAAACCAAGAAACAAGACAATTTCCAATGTAGAAACAACCACCACTGGTTGATTTCCTATCATCAATGTTTCCAGCCCAGTCAGCATCTGCGTACCCGGTTAATTGTACATTAGTCTCATGTGGATACCAGAGACCCAGTTTAGTAGAACTTGCGACATATCACATAATCCGTTTAATGATTAAGTGAGATTCTTTAGGATTTGATTGATAACGAGCACAAATACCAACACTCAAAGCAATATCCGGTCTACTAGCGATCGAGATAAAGCAAACTACCAATCAAACTACGATACAATTTAGGATCCACATCATTACTGTAGAGTCTTTTGAGAGTCTTAAAGTTGTACTCATAGGAGTATCAAAATTTTTACCTTTCTCAAATCCAAATTTCTTAATTAAACTCGAGCATATTTGGTTTGAGAGATAAAAACTCCATCAGGTTGTTGTTTTACTTGCAACCCTATAAAATAGTTTAATTCTCCAACCATGCTCATTTCGAATTTAGACTTCATCAAATCGCAAACTCAATAATCATGTTAGTACAGTTGATCCATAAATAATATCGTCAACATATATTTGAACCATTAGAATATCATCGTTATGTTTCTTAACAAAGAGCGTCTTATCAACACACCCCATCCGAAAATTATGACTCGGTAAAAACTTAGTCGATTTTTTCGTACCATGCTACGGGAGCTTATTTCGGACCATAGAGAGCCTTCTTAAGACGATACACATGATCGTAAATTTAGGATCTTCAAACCCCGTAGGTTGTTCAACATATACCTCTTCATGTAAATCACCATTAGAAAGGCACTCTTTACATCCATTTGGTAAATTTTAATCTTCCTAAAACATGCAATGGAGATAAAAAGTCGATTGATTCAAGACGAGCTACAGGAGCAAATGTTTCATTATAGTCAATACCTTCAATTTGTGTATACCCCTATACAACTAGTCTTGCTTTGTTTCGTATAATATTTCCAAGTTCATCAGATTTGTTTTTGAAAATCCATTTTGTTCCAATAATATGTTTATCTTTAGGTCTAGGAACAAGGTGCCAGACATCATTTCGACAAACTGATTAAGTTCTTCTTGCATCGCAAGAATCCGATTTTCATCCGAAAGTGCTTCTTTTACGTCAGTGGTTCAATCGGGAAGTAAAGCATACGTAGTTACATATGTCCTCTAATTGTCTACGAGTGCGCACACCGGTGAGAGGGTTTCCAAGTATTTGAGAAGTTGGATGATCTTTAATAATCCTTAATTCAGATTAGTTTCACTTGATGAAATTTCTTATTTTTCAAATATAAGAACTTCATCATTATCTGAACTAGGGACAGGTGTATTCAAAAGATCGTCAATCACAACATTTATTGACTCTTGAATCACACCGGTCTGTTGTTGAGAACACGATATGCACATTTGTTTAAAGAATATCCTAAAAAGATCCCTTCATCACTTTTAGTGTCGAATTTTTCCAAATTTTCATGGTCACGCAAAATATAGCACTTGCTGCCAAAAACTTGAAAGTATTTGACAGAAGGATTTTTCTCAAACCACATTTCATAAGCCGTTTTATTATTAAATTTACAAATATAAACACGGTTAATAATGTAGCAGTCGTATTCATTCGCTTCAAATTTCAGAGATTCTAGGGAGCTTCATGCTATTTAACATAACATTTCCCATTTCTTGAAGCACTCTATTCTTCCTCTCGATAATTCCATTTTGTTGAGGAGTTTTAGGTGCGAGAGAATTCATGCGATATTCACGATCGCTACAAAATTTCTCAAAACCGCTGTTTTCAAATTCGGATCCATGATCACTACGGATCTTGCTGACTTGAGAACATTTTTCGGTTTGAATCCATTTTATAATCTTTTTCACTTCATCAAGGGTTTTGATTTATCTCTCAAGAATGAAACCCAAGTGTATCTTGTATGTAATCATCTACAATAACTAAGATGTACTTTTTGCCACCTCGACTTTCCGTTCTTGTTGGTCCTATAAGATCCATGTGGAGAAGCTCGAGTGGTCTTGTGGTGATATTGGAGTTCACCTTTTGTGAGAGCTCCTAGTTTGTTTACTATACTGGCATTCACCACAAATCTTGTCTACTTTTTGCATCTTAGGTAGACCTCTAATTAGTTCACTTTTGCTCAATCTGTATAAATTTCGGTAGTGTACATGTCCAAGGCGTTTATGCCATAATTCTGTCTCATCGGTATGGACCATGTAGCACGTTTGTTTAGATGAGCTACCATTGCTTACTATATAGCAGTTTTCAGAAGTTCTACGACCAGTTAATATTACAGAACCCTTTTCATTTATAATTTCACAACCTTGATTAAAAAATTTAACATTATGGTTGTTATCGCATATTTGAGATATGCTCAAGAGGTTGTGTTTTAAACCCTCAACATATAAAACATTTTTAAATAAGGGAAGGTTATAGAGTTGGATCGTACCTTTGCCAATTATCTTAGCTTGCTACCATCACCAAATGTGACCGACCCATCAGTCATATCTTTAAGATCGGTGAATAGTGCTTTGTCGCTCGTCATATGTCCTGGAGCATCTATCTTTGTCTAGGTACCATTTCGAATGGCTTGTAGCTTTGAAAGCGGTGTGAGCAACCAAACAGTAACCTTAGGAACCCATTTCAAGATCTTGTTTTGGGTTTAGGAGAATAATTGGTCTTCTTTTGTTTATAGTTGTAAGAGTGACCTACTGAGTTAGATTTTAATAGCTCCTTAAGTAAATCAACAATTTTTTCAGCTAGTGGGTTTCGAATCTGATTTTTGAAATTTATATAGCTGCTTTTGTGTTTTTGAAAAGTTTTTATATTTTTAGAAAAAACTTGACTAGTACCTTTTCCTTTTGAGTTAGAAGTCTCTCCTTTCACAAAATTGGAACGAGTATTCTTGTTTAGGAGATGTGTTTATTATCAGCCCAACCCGGATCGATCGCCACATTTTCTTGATCCGGATAATAATTTTTCTAATTTTGGATCACCTTGGGCATATCTCCATGTGTCCTTCAAACTCAGAAGAGAAGATACTTCATTTTTAAGTTTCTCATTTTTAGATTTCAAATTTTCAATTAGGGAGGTTTTGAATTCTAGATCACACTTTGATTTTTCAAAACAATCTGAAATTTGAGATTTTTCTAAAACAAGGGTTTCAAAACATTCTTTAAGTTTAAAAAACTTTTCTTTTTGAAGTTTAAGTTTGTGACAATTTTACAACTTTCCTTATATAAGGCATTGTAAGCATCTTGAAGATCTTCATCATTTTCATGATCACTATCCAAATTTTCTTCACTTGTTGAATCATCGTGATCTGAAAAAGTAAACTTGGCTAGAGTCATAAGGGCCTTAAGTTCTTTGCCGACTTCGGTTTCTCAATTTTTCGATTCGGAAGAGGCTTGAATCATACGATTCATCCCAAGTAGCCAACATACCCTTCCTTTTGGATCTATCCTTTTTACGACATTTGTTTGCTAAATGCCCATATTCTTGACAATTGTAACATTGACTATCTTTCAATGACTTCCAAGTTTTAGACGTAGGTTTAGAACGTTTCTTTTCATTTGCCTTTTGAAAGTCGACTCTTTTCTTACTTTTGAAAATCTTATAAAACTTTTTCGCCAAAAGGGCCATATCATCTTGAGACTTTTAAGAATCTGAATTTTCTTGAGTAATACTTTTAGATGACTTCAAAGCAATAGATTTACCTTTAGGAGCTTTAAAACTTAATTCATAGGTTTATAAAGAACCAACTATTTCTTCTACCTTCATATTATCCGTATCACGAAGTTCTGGATTGCGGTTACCTTAGAATTGAACCGTTCGGGAAGAGAGCGTAGTATTTTTGCACACACTTTACTTTTCTCGGGATCTTATCGCCAAGACCCCACATTGAGTTTACAATGTCATTCAATCTAGTGTAAAAGTCCATAAACATTTCATTTTCCTCCATATGAATTTCTTCAAATTTAGTTGTGAGGAGTTGGACTTTAGATTTCTTGACAATTGATGTACCTTCGTGTGTCATTTCTAAAATATCCCAGGCTTGCTTTGCTTGAGTATCACGAGGATATGATTCTTTTGAACTCATCCGGTGATAGTGCGAACTCATGATTGCATTTAGTGCTTTAGCATTAGCACTACTCTCATTTTTTCGAAGTGTGGTCCATTGGTAATACGGTGTAATTTTCATAGATTTTGAACCATCAACACCAGCAGTTACTTCCATGATAGGAGGTTTCCATTCGATCCTTGTGGCTTGCCACACACTTTCATCCATTGATTTGAGGAAGATCCTCATTCTGGCTTTCCAATAGGCATAGTTGGAACCATCAAAGGGTGGAGGCCTAGTAATTGAAAGGCTATCAAAATTTGACATCTTTTTATATAGCTTAGATCGTTAGCTCAGGAAATAAATCTAAATAAAAAGCAACAAAAATGAGCTATTAGGCTCTGATACCACTTGAAAAGGCCAAGCTATATATCCTAGAGGGGGGGTGAATAGGACTATCCCAAATTTAAGATAAAATCAGCGGAAATAAAGTAAACCAATATCCTTACAATTATGAATCAATTCACAATGCTGAATTTAAATCACCTTGATAAATAAGTATTGAGAGATTGATACAAATTCAGTTCTAAGGACAACCTTACACCATAATAAACAAGGGCTTATGGTAGGACAACCTCATTTCTAGAACCTCTTTTGGATCAAGGACTCAATTTTAATATAAGTAAATGAAATAGCAAGGAATTGAAATTAAATGCAGAAGTATAGATCTAAATTATTACAACAATCCCCACACTTGCTTGAAATGTAAATAGTTACAACATTCACATCCACTTGTACATTCCACACAATCGAATGATAAAAGATATGAAAATTAAGCAAGCATTCAATCCACAAGATAAAGAGTTATAGTGGTTAGCACTGTGTGTACACCAACTTTTTTCCAATGACTACACAAAAAGCTACTCCACTCCTAATATCCTCACACAGGGATATTAGCGTTCACTAACAAATAGGTTTTCACAGTTCACCAAAACCTTTACAATTGTGTCTTTTTCACTTGGGCTTACACAATTCAAAAACCCCTCTTTTCGAGTTTTTAGTTTTCCTCAGACAACCAATACAATAAGATTTTTCTGGCTCAACCTCAAACAAAACCAGTACAATGAGATTTTTCTGGCTTAACCTCAAACAAAACCAAAAGTAAATAAATTTTACAGAATTGTAAAATACCTGGATTTCTCCTTTTCTTAGAGCCCAGGTAGAACCAATCGGAGTAGATGATTGAATGTCAAAGTTCAATTTCTAATACTCACATTCATAAGGTTCTAAATTCTAATAGATTTTAGATTTAACTTGTTAGGCGTAGCTATATTTGATTTTGATTCCAAGAAGAAGGAATAAGATAATTCCTCTTATCAAATAAGATTGGAATATAGAAACAAAATCAAATTAAATAAGCTAGCAAAAAGGAATATTAAATAAGCACAATGTAGCTTAAAATAAACACAGACTTATCTCAGAGTGATCACTTGAAAATTCTTGAATAGAATAGAGTTGAAGTGTGAAAACTCTGAATTTCGTGTTCAATTTATAGAAGCAAAAATCGTTCCTACGATTTGGTCTTAGAAACCTTCGATGGTCATAGCTCTAATGATTTTTGAAATATTGAGCGCGATCTTTGAAAGTCGTTCCACGACTGGTCGTGAGTAGCCTACGACTGGTCGTGGGTCACCTACGACTGGTCGTAGATCCTTACGACTGGTCGTAGGACCATAGATTACATTGCTGGACTTTGAGTCGTAGCTCCACGACTGGTCGTGGACGAGTCGAAGCCACACCTACGACCGGTCGAAGGACCTCCAGGACTGGTCGTGGGCGTACCAAAAATTCTGAAAAATCTTCAACTACTTAGGACCGGGTCGTGGAATTTCTTGGACTGGTCGAACCAATGCCGGGTGACCGGTCGAACAAGAGCTAGGATTGGTCGTAGAATAGACCAAACTTATGTAAAATAAATATTTGATTTATGTATCCAAAGTGACCTACTTAAAGGGTCAACCTAAGGTCATTCAAACCTGAATCATGTCATATGGACATTGAACTTCAACCATTCAACGAATGTAGATTGTTTGAACCATATCAGGCTTGAGATCTTGAACTTGTTGTAGCTTCAAACTTGAGATCTTCATCAGCATAACAACTACTTCATGCATTGCTTATTAGTCTTGAAGTCATGAGTTGTTTTTTAAGACTTGAACATCAACATTGTAGCTTCTTGAGACTTCAACATGTAACTTCTTGAACTTCAATATGTAACTTCTTGAAAAGTTCAACTTGTAGCTTCTTGAAGTGTTTATGCAGTGTCTTGAATTCATATAAATCATCATACAAGCACAAGACACAAATAGATGTTTTGACACATCAAAATTTGACAATCAAAGGAGTATGAGACCATAACACTTACAGTTATAGGTTTTGGTTAAGGTTTAGGTTTTTGGATTTGAGAATGGGTTCGAGTTAAGGTTATAGGTTTTGGTTTTGGTTTTGGTTATAGGTTTTGGGATTTGAGGATGTGTTCGGAGTTTAGGTTCTGCTTTTTCATTTTGGTTTAGGTTATAGGTTTTGGTTTAGGTTTAAGTTTAGGTTATAGGTTTTCGAATTTGAGAATGGGTTCGGGTATAAGTTATAGGTTATTGGTTTTTGGTTTAGGTTGTAAGTTTTGGGATTTGAGGATGGGTTCGGGTTTCGGTTATAGGTTTTGGTTTTAGTTATAGGAAATAGGTTTAGGTTATAGGTTATAGGTTATAAGTTTTGAGACACGAGAATGGGTTCGGGTTTAGGTTATAGGTTGTGGTTTTGGTTTAGGTTATAGGTTTTAGTTAAGGTTTAGGTTTTTCGATTTGGGAATGGGTTTGGGTTTAGGTTATATGTTATGGTTTTGGTTTTGGTTATAGGTTTTGCTTTAGGCTTTGGTTTAGGTTATAGGTTTTGGGATTTGAGAATGGGTTGGGTTTAAGTTATAGGTTTTGGTTTTGGTGTAGGTTATAGGTTTTGGTTAAGGTTTAGGTTTTGGGATTTGGGAATGGGTTCGGTTTAAGTTATAGGTTTTAGTTTTGGTTTAGGTTATAGGTTTTGGGATTTGAGAATGGGTTCTGGTTTAGGTTATATGTTTTGGTTTTGGTTTACGTTTAGGTTAAGGTTTAGGTTTAAGTTATAGGTTTTCGTATTTGAGAATGGGTTCAGGTTTAGGTTATAGGTTATAAGTTTTGGTTTAGGTTATAGGTTTTGCGATTTGAGAATGGTTTCGGGTTTAGGTTATACGTTTTGGTTTAGGTTTAGGTTATAAGTTTTGGTTTAGGTTTAGCTTAACGTTTAAGTTTAGGTCCTAGGTTTTACATTTTAAGAATGGGTTCCAGTTTAGGTTATAGGTTTTGGTTTTGGTTTAGGTTAGGTTATAGGTTTTGGGATTTGAGAATGGGTTCGGGTTTATGTTATCGGTTTTGGTTTTGGTTTAGGTTATAGGTTTTGGTTAAGGTTAAGGTTTTGGATTTATGAATGGGTTGGGTTTAGGTCATACGTTTTGGTTTTGGTTTAAGTTATTGGTTTTGGGATTTGAGAAACGGGTTCGGGTTTAGGTTATAGGTTTTAGTTTTGGTTTAGGTTATGGGTTTTAGTTTTGTTTTAGGTTAAGGTTTAGGTTTAGGTTATGAGTTTTCAGATTTGAGAATGGGTTTGTGTTTAGGTTATAGGCTTTGGTTTTAGTTTAGGTTATAAGTTTTGGGATTTGAGAATGGGTTCAAGTTTAGGTTCTAGGTTTTGGTTTTGGTTTTGGTTTAGGTTTAGGTTTTGGTTTAGGTTTAGATTAAGGTTTACGTTTAGGTCATAGGTTTTGGGATTTGAGAATGGGTTTAGGTTTAGGTTATAGGTTTTGGTTTTGGTTTAGGTTATAGGTTTTGGGAATTGAGATTGGGTTCGGGTTTAGGTTATAGGTTTTTCATTTGGTTTAGGTTATAAGTTTTGGGATTTGAGAATGGGTTCAGGTTTAGGTTATAGGTTTTGGTTTTGTTTAGGTTATAGGTTTTGGAATTTGAGAATGGGTTCGGGTTTAGGTTATAGGTTTTTTTGGTTTTTATGTTTTGGTTTAGGTTTTTAGGTTTAGGTTGTTAGGTTTTGGATTTGAGAATGGGTTCGGGTTTAGGTCATAGGTTATAAGTTTTGGTTTAGGTTAAAGGTTTTGGTATTTGAGAATGGGTTCGGATTTAGGTTATAGGTTTTGGTGTTAGTTATAAGTTATAGGTTATAGGTTATGGGTTTTGGGATTTGAGAATAGGTTCGGGTTTAGGTTATAGTTTTTGGTTTTAGTTTAGGTTATAGGTTTTGGTTAAGGTTTAGGTTTTTGGATTTGAGAATGGGTTCGGGTTTAGGTTATAGGTTTTGGTTTTAGGTTTAGGTTTATAGGTTTTGTTAGTTGAGAATGGGTAAGGGTTTATAGGTTATAGGTTTTGGTTTTGGTTTAGGTTATAGGTTTTGGTTTAGGTTTTGGTTAAGGTTTAGGTTTAGGTTATAGGTTTTGGATTTTCAAATGTGTTGGGGTTTAGGTTATAGGTTATAGCTTTTGGTTTAGGTTATTGGTTTTGGTTTAGGTTATAGGTTTAGGGATTTGAGAATGGGTTCGGGTTTAGGTTATAGGTTTTAGTTTTGGTCTAGGTTATATGTTTTGGGATTTGAGAATGGGTTCTTGTTTAGGTTCTAAGTTTTTGTTTTGGTTTAGTTTATAGATTTTGGTTTAGGTTTAGGTTAAGGTTTAGGTTTCGTTTATAGGTTTTGGAATTTGAGAATAGGTTCAGGTTTAGGTTATAGGTTTTACTTTTGGTTTAGGTTATAGGTTTTGGGGTTGGAGAATGGGTTCGGGTTTAGGTTATAGGTTTTGGTTAAGGTTTAGGTTTTGGATTTGAGAATGGGTTCGGGTTTAGGTTATAGGTTTTGGTTTTAGTTTAAGTTATAAGTTTTGTGATTTGAGAATAAGTTCGGGTTTAGGTTATAGGTTTTGGTTTTGGTTTAGGTTATAGGTTTTGGTTTAGGTTTAGGTTAAGGTTTAGGTTTAGGTTATAGGGTTTTGAGATTGGAGAATGGGTTCGAGTTTACGTTATAGGTTTTGGGATTTGAGAAAGGGTTCGGGTTTAGGTTATATGTTTTGGTTTTGGTTTAGGTTATAGGTTTTGGTTTAGGTTTAGGTTAAGGTTTAGGTTTAGGTTATAGGTTTTGAGATATGAGAATGGGTTCGGGTTTAGGTTATAGGTTTTGGGATGAGAATGGGTTCGGGTTTAGGTTATATGTTTTGGTTTTGGTTTCGGTTTAGTTTAATGTTTAGGTTTAGGTTATAGGTTTTGGGATTTGAGAATGAGTTTCGGGTTTAGGTTATAGGTTTTAGTTTTGGTCTAGGTTATATGTTTTGGAATTTTGAGAATGGGTTCGGGTTTAGGTTATAGGTTTTTGTTTTGGTTTCGGTTATAGATTTTAGTTTAGGTTTAGGTTAAGGTTTAGGTTTAGTTTATAGGTTTTGGGATTTGAGAAGTGGTTCTTGTTTAGGTTATAGGTTTTTCTTTTGGTTTAGGTTATATGTTTTGGGATTGGAGAATGGGTTCGGGTTTAGGTTATAGGTTTTGGTTTTGGTTTAGGTTATCGGTTTTGGTTTAGGTTATCGGTTTTCGTTAAGGTTTATGTTTTGGGATTTGAGAATGGGTTCGGGTTTAAGTTATTGGTTTTGGTTTTGGTTTAAGTTATATGTTTTGGGATTTGAGGTTATAGGTTTTGGTTTTCGTTTAGTTATAGGTTTTGGTTAACGTTTAGGTTTTTGGATTTAAGAATGGATTCAGGTTTAGGTTATAGGTTTTAGTTTTCATTTAAGTTATAGGTCTTGGGATTTGAGAATGGGTTCGGGTTTAGGTTATAGGTTTTTGTTTTTGTTTAGGTTATAGGTTTTGGTTTAGGTTTAGGTTAAGGTTTAAGTTTACGTTATAGGTTTTGGGATTTGAGAATGGGTTCGGGTTTAGGTTATATGTTTTGGTTTTGGTTTAGGTTATAGGTTTTGGGATTTGAGAATGGGTTCGGGTTTAGGTTATAGGTTTTGGTTTTGGTTTAGGTTATAGGTTTTAGTTTTGGTTTAGGTTGAGGTTTACATTTAGGTCATAGGTTTTGGGATTTAATAATGGGTTTCAGTTTAGGTTATAGGTTTTTGTTTTGGTTTAGGTTATAAGTTTTGGGATTTGAGAATCGGTTCTGGTTTAGGTTATAGGTTTTGGTTTTAGTTATAGGTTATAGGTTATAGGTTATAGGTTATGGGATTTGAGAATGGGTTCGGGTTTAGGTTTAGGTTTAGGTTATAGGTTTTGGTTAAGGTTTAGGTTTTGGATTTGATAATGAGTTCGGAGTTTGTTATAGGTTTAGGTTTTGGTTTTGGTTTTGTTTTAGGTTATAGGTTTTGGGATTTGAGAATGGGTTCGAGTTTAGGTTATATGTTTGGGTTTTGGTTTAGGTTATATTTTTTGGTTTAGGTTTAGGTTAAGGTCTAGGTTTAGGTTATAGGTTTTGAGTTTTGAGAATGGGGTTGGGTTTATGTTATAGGTCTTGATTTTGGTTTAGGTTATAGGTTTTGGGATTTGAGATTGGTTTCAAGTTTAGGTTATTGGTTTTAGTTTTAGTTTAAGTTATAGGTTTTGGTATAGGTTTAGGTTTAAGGTTTACGTTTAGTTCCTAGGTTTTGGGTTTTAAGAATGGCTTAGGTTTAGGTTATAGGTTTTGGTTTTGGTTTAGGCTATAGGTTTTGGGATTTGAGAATGGGTTCGGAGTTTAGGTTATAGGTTTTGGTTTTGGTTTAAGTTATAGGTTTTGTGATTTGAGAATAGGTTTGGGTTATGGTTATAGGTTTTGGTTTTGTTTAGGTTATAGGTTTAGGTTTAGGTTTAGGTTTAGTTTAGGTTTAGGTTATAGGTTTTTAGATTTGAGAATGGGTTTGGGTTTAGGTCATAGGTTTTGGTTTTGGTTTAGTTTATAGGTTTTGGGATTTGAGATTGGGTTTGGGATTAGGTTATAGGTTTTGGTTTTGGTTTAGGTAATAGGTTTTCGTTAAGGTTTAGGTTTTTGAATTTGAGAATGGGTTCGGGTTTAGGTTATAGGTTTTGGTTTTGGTTTAGGTTATAGTTTTTGGGATTTGAGAATGGGTTCGGGTTTAGGTTATAGGTTTTTTGGTTTTGGTTTTGGTTTAGGTTAGGTTTAGGTTTAGGTTAGGTTTTAGGTTTTAGGATTCAAATTTGAGAATGGGTTTGGGTTTAGGTTTTAGGTTTTAGGTTTTGGATTTGAGAATGGGTTCGGGTTTAGGTTATAGGTTATAGGTTTTGGTTTAGGTTATAGGTTTTGGATTTGAGAATGGGTTCGGGTTTAGGTTCCAGGTTTTGGTTCTAGTTATAGGATATAGGTTTAGGTTATAGTTTATAGGTAATAGGTTTTGGTATTTGAGAATGGGTTCGGGTTTAGGTTATAGGTTTTGGTTTTAGTTTAGGTTATAGGTTTTGGTTAGGGTTTAGGTTTTTGGATTTGAGAATGGGTTTGGGTTTAGGTTATATGTTTTGGTTTTGGTTTATGTTATAGGTTTTGCTTTAGGTTTAGGTTAAGGTTTAGGTTTAGGTTATAGGTTTTGGGATTTGAGAATAGGTTCACCTTTAAGTTATAGGTTTTGGTTTTGGTTTAGGTTTTAGGTTTTGAGATTTGAGAATGGGTTCGGGTTTAGGTTATAAGTTTTGTTTTTCGTTTAGGTTATATCTTTTGGTTTAGGTTTAGGTTACGGTTTACGTTTAGGTCATAGGTTTTGGGATTTAAGAATGGGTTCCGGTTTAGGTTATAGGTTTTGGTTTTGGTTTTGGTTATAGGTTTTAGGATTTGAGAATGCCTTCGGGTTTTTAGGTTATAGGTTTTGGTTTTGGTTTTGGTTTAGGTTAGGGTTTTGGTTTAGGTTATAGGTTTTGGTTTTGGTTTAGGTTATAGGTTTTGGATTTTAGGTTTAGGTTTAGGTTTAGGTTTAGGTTTAGGTTATAGGTTTTAGATTTGAGAATGGGTTCGGGCTTAGGTTGTAGGTTTTGGTTTAGGTTATAGGTTTTACGATTTTAGAATAGGTTCGGGTTTAGGTTATACGTTTTGGTTTTAGTTATAGGTTATAGGTTTAGGTCATAGGTTTTGGGATTTGAGAATGGGTTCGGGCTTAGGTTATTGGTTTTGGTTTTAGTTTAGGTTATAGGTTTTGGTTAAGGTTTAGGTTTTTGGATTTGAGAATGGGTTCGGGTTTAGGTTATAGGTTTTGGTTTTGGTTTTGGTTATAGGTTTTGGGATTTGAGGATGCGTTCAGGTTTAGGTTACAGTTTTTCATTTTGGTTTAGGTTATAGGTTTTGGTTTGGTTTTGGGTTTAGGTTTAGGTTATAGGTTTTGAATTTGAGAATGGGTTCGGGTATAGGTTATAGGTTATTGGTTTTGGTTTAGGTTATTGGTTTTGGGATTTGAGGATGGGTTCGGGTTTAGGTTATAGGTTTTGGTTTTAGTTATAGGATATAGGTTTAGGTTATAGGTTATAGGTTATAAGTTTTGGGACCTGAGAATGGGTTCGGGTTTAGGTTATAGGTTGTGGTTTTGGTTTAGGTTATAGGTTTTAGTTAAGGTTTAGGTTTTTGGATTTGGGAATGGGTTTAGGTTTAGGTTATATGTTATGGTTTTGGTTTAGGTTATAGGTTTTGCTTTAGGTTTAGGTTTAGGTTATAGGTTTTGGGATTTGAGAATGGGTTCGGGTTTAGGTTATAGGTTTTGGGTTTGGTGTAGGTTATAGGTTTTAGTTAAGGTTTAGGTTTTGGGATTCGAGAATGGGTTCTGGTTTAAGTTATAGGTTTTGGTTTTGGTTTGAGTTATAGGTTTTGGGATTTGAGAATGGGTTCTGGTTTTGGTTGTAGGTTTTGGTTTTGGTTTACGTTTAGGTTAAGGTTTAGGTTTAGGTTATATGTTTTCGGATTTGAAAATGGGTTCGGGTTTAGGTTATATGTTATAAGCTTTGGTTTAGGTTATAGGTTTTGCGATTTGAGAATGGTTTCGGGTTTAGGTTATACGTTTTGGTTTAGGTTAGGGTTTATAAGTTTTGGTTTAGGTTTAGCTTAACGTTTAAGTTTAGGTCATAGGTTTTGGGTTTTAAGTATGGGTTCTAGTTTAAGTTTATTGGTTTTAGTTTTGGTTTAGGTTATAAGTTTTGGGATTTGAGAATGGGTTTGGGTTTAGGTTATCGGTTTTGGTTTTGGTTAAGGTTATAGGTTTTGGTTAAGGTTTAAGGTTTTTAGATTTATGAATGGGTTTGGGTTTAGGTCATACGTTTGGTTTTGGTTTAAGTTATAGGTTTTGGGATTTGAGAATACGTTCGGGTTAGGTTATAGGTTTTGGTTTTGGTTTAGGGTATAGGTTTTAGTTTTGGTTTAGGTTAAGGTTTAGGTTTAGGTTATGAGTTTTGATTTGAGAATGGGTTTGGGTTTAGGTTATATGTTATGGTTTAGGTTTAGGTTATAGGTTTTGGGATTTGAGAATGGGTTCGGGTTCGGAGTTATAGGTTTTGTTTTGGTTTTGGTTATAGGTTTTGGTTGAGGTTTAGGTTAAGGTTTACGTTTAGGTCATAGGTTTTGGGATTTAAGAATGGGTTCGGTTTTGGTTATAGGTTATATGTTTTGGTTTAGGTTAAAGGTTTTGGGATTTGAGAATGGGTTCGGGTTTAGGTTATAGTTTAGGTTTAGGTTATAGGTTTTGGTTTTGGTTTAGGTTATAGTGTAGGTTTAGGTTATAGGTTTTCAGATTTGAGAATGGGTTCGTGTCTAGGTTATAGGTTATAGGTTTTGGTTTAAGTTAAAGGTTTTCGGATTTGAGAATGGGTTTGAGTTTAGGTTATAGGTTTTGGTTTTAGTTATTGGTTATGCGTTTTATGATTTGAGATTGGGTTCGGGTTTAGGTTATAGGTTTTGGTTTTAGTTTAGGTTATAGGTTTTGGTTAAGCTTTAGGTTTTGGATTTGAGAATGGGTTCGGGTTTAGGTTATATGTTTTGGTTTTGGTTTAGGTTATAGGTTTTATTAGTTGAGAATAGGTAAGGGTTTCGGTTATAGGTTTTGGTTTTGGTTTAGGTTATAGGTTTTGGTTTAGGTTATAGGTTTTGGTTTAGGTTATAGGTTTTGGGACATTTCTTTAGGGCCCATTATGTGATATAGTCTATGCATGTTTGTGTTAGCAGGTTGGCCTTATGGACTCAGTTATTTTGGATAGGCCCATTGATCTTAGGCCTATAGTCTCCTATCTATTGTGATGGGCTTAGGGGCAATAATACACAAGAAGTTGGGCCCTTGGCTTCCCACTAAACTGACCCTCTGCTTAGGCCAAAAGTGAGGCCCAACTCACTTGTGTTAAATGTGAAACTTGCCCATGTAAATGAATTACTGGGCTGCCCATGAAGCTCACCACAACATGTGGAATTATGACCTTTGTGGTTGGGCCCAAACCTTACTTGAGGGCCCACTATATGGCCCATGAGTTGGGCTTGGTGTATGGCCCATTAGGCCTGCATTGCTTGGGCTTTAGACTTACATTATATGAGTAGTGGCGGGCTACCTCTTGGAAACCAGTTGAGGTTGGATGTCCTCCCGGGTGATCCTAAGGTAGGCCCATAGGTTTCTCTATGGGTGGTTAAAGGCCCACCATAGACCCTAGGCCATTTATTTAAGGTTCAATGTGAATGTATGTGGAGCCTACCTTAACGTGTGTGGTCCAGGCCGTACAAGCCTTGGATCGCCCGATCATGAAAGTACTCTCTGCCTTGGGTTGCTGCTGGACTCACAACCCAGTAACAGGCTCACTTGATCTTTTCATGATACATACACACTCTCCATCTGGTGGGGTCCCCCAGTGAGTATAGTTGGCCTTCATGAGATTATTCTCACATAGTTAAGTAATTTCTGGACCTTAGCAGACCCAGGAAGTCAAATGGGCCAAAAGTTTATCAAAGGGCCTTAAATGTACATTGTTATAGTTGAGACTTTAGTTGGCTGTGGGGCCCACCATATTGAGAACTTTTGTACGTGTTACATGCTTATGTTTTCTTATAATATTTGGACTTAATCAGTGCTGCCCACCAAGTCCAACTCAATGTATGGATTCTCTGGCCATTGGGAATTGAGCCTTGGGCCTTAATTCTCCTCTTAGGGGCCCATGTTGTTAAAATTAGTATTATATCTTTTTATGGCCTAATATGAGGGATATATGTATGTGGTTACCTGTTTTCTTATCTTGAATATAGGCCTTGGGCCTTGTATCCATATAGTTCGTGGTTGAGATGCCTCTTAGGGAATGGTGGTTAAATGTCCCCATTATGGACCCCTCTAGGCTCGATTATATCTAAATGTGATTAGATGCTCATCTTAAACTCTTACTAGACTCACTTCTGTGTTACTTTGACACGTAGTTATATGCTTAGTCTCGTGGGCTACCCCAGGTAAATGGGCCCCCACTAGAGGTGAGATTTCTTATGGATATTGTTTAAATACCTATTCTTGGTCCCTTCTTGGATAGGAGGAGTGTACTACTTTGTTTATCGTCGCATAATGCGTCTAGACCCATCTTCATGGCCCATGTGCATCATTGTATACTTGGATGACACTGTGTGTGTGGTTATGATTGTGTCATTGGGCATTGCATGTTGCATTCCAGAGGGACATAGTATTCCCTCTTGAGCACGTTGGATGCTTGGAATTGATGCATAGTTGATTGTATGATTCATGCATCTGGCATTGCATAACATATGAGCATTATCGTCCTTGCTTCATCAGGGTTGTAGCCTCCATAGTTATATCGTGGATGGCCAGGATTGGACACCGAAAATGTTACTTGAGCATACCGGGTGCATAGGATGCCCATGGGTGAAATTTTCAAAACTTTCATGATACCAAGGATCTGCTCCAACAGCGTGACCAGGTGGAATATATGAGCGCATGAGGCCTCATACCGTTAGGCCTCGACTCCCACTACCGTGTAGTCGGTTGGATAAGAGTGTGGCCTTACTCGCCTGATGTAAGAGGGCATTGCTAGGCTGAGTCTGACCAGCTCGTGAATGGGTCCGCTACCTTCAGGCCTTGCTGGTGATTGGCTGTCCACAGGCAGGATAGTGAGGTCTCTTATGCTCATTTGACTGTGCGGGGTCTGTAGAGCGGCAGTCATCCAGCAGTGTAATGGACCCCGGTGATTTCCTTATGATAGAAATGTACTTGATATGTGCTTTGGATATGAGCACTGACATTACTTCGCATTGCATTTGCATCGACTGTGTAAGCCTCATAATACATTACAGTACTCATTGCATTACAGTACTCATCGCATTACAGTACTCATTGCATTACGGTACTCATTGCATTACAGTACTCATTGTATTACAGTACTCATTGCATTATATAGCCTTGGTATGGCTTCCTGCATTATTATACTGCCTTGGTATAGTTTCTTACATTCATGATAGCCTTGGTAAGGCTAGTGGTATTGGTATTGATCATGACTCCCTTCTGCATTCTCTATCTTCTTCTGAGCACCATTGTCACACACTTACACCATCCTCTAAGCTTCTATAAGCTTATGCAAGATTGATGCGTGCAGGAGATCCTAGGCAGGCGTCGTAGCAACAGAGCATAGAGTAGAGTTGAGCTTGAGGACTCCAGTGTTGCTGACTCTTTTCTCTCTTTTCCCATTATCTTATGTATGTCCTTTTGGACCTGATGTAAGCTTGTAAAAGTTCAAATTCTTAGTGGATTTTGTAATGTGTATCCTTTGTTACTTCTAGATGTACTTGCTGTGATCTTGGGTATGCTCGTATTGGTAATGATTATACTGTCATGAAAATCCTCCTTGTAGGATCCTAGGATCGGAACCTGCCTCAAGAGCCGAGAATGGGGTACTACGGAGGCAGTTGCAGCCAGAACCAGCTATTGGGTTCCTTGTGAGTCTGGTTACCGAGTCTGGGGCGTGACATTAGGTTCTAGGTTTTTATTTTGGTTTAGGTTATAGATTTTGGTTTAGGTTTAGGTTAAGGTTTAGGTTTGGTTTATAGGTTTTAGAATTTGAGAATAGGTTCAAGTTTAGGTTATAGGTTTTGGGATTGGGGAATGGGTTCGGGTTTAGGTTATAGGTTTTGGTTATGGTTTAGGTTTTTGGATTTGAGAATGGGTTTGGGTTTAGGTTATAGGTTTTAGTTTTAGTTTAAGTTATAGGTTTTGTGATTTGAGAATAAGTTCGGGTTTAGGTTATAGGTTTTGGTTTAGGTTTAGGTTAAGGTTTAGGTTTAGGTTATAGGTTTTGAGATTGGAGAATGGGTTCGAGTTTACGTTATAGGTTTTGGGATTTGAGAATGGGTTCGGGTTTAGGTTATATGTTTTGGTTTTGGTTTTGGTTTAGTTTAAGGTTTAGGTTTAGGTTTAGGTTTTGGTTTTGGGATTTGAGAATGGGTTCGGATTTAGGTTATAGGTTTTAGTTTTGGTCTAGGTTATATGTTTTGGGATTTGAGAATGGGTTCGAGTTTAGGTTATAGGTTTTTATTTTGGTTTAGGTTATAGATTTTAGTTTAGGTTTACGTTAAGGTTTAGGTTTAGTTTATAGGTTTTGGGATTTGAGAAGAGGTTCGTGTTTAGGTTATTAGTTTTTCTTTGGTTTTAAGTTATAGGTTTTGGGATTGGAGAATGGGTTCGGGTTTAGGTTATAGGTTTTGGTTTTGGTTTAGGTTATAGGTTTTGGTTAAGGTTTATGTTTTTGGATTTGAGAATGGGTTCGGGTTTAAGTTATAGGTTTTGGTTTTGGTTTAAATTATATGTTTTGGGATTTGAGGTTATAGGTTTTGGTTTTGGTTTTGGTTATAGGTTTTTAGTTAAGGTTTAGGTTTTGGATTTGAGAATGGATTTGGGTTTAGGTTATAGGTTTTAGTTTTCATTAAGTTATAGGTTTTGGGATTTGAGAATGGGTTCGGGTTTAGGTTATAGGTTTTGATTTTTGTTTAGGTTATAGGTTTTGGTTTAGGTTTAGGTTATAGGTTTTGGGATTTGAGAATGGGTTCATGTTTAAGTTATAGGTTTTGGTTTTGGTTTAGGTTATAGGTTTTGGGATTTGGGAATGGGTTCGGGTATAGGTTATAGGTTATGGTTTTGGTTCAGGTTATAGGTTTTGGTTTTGGTTTAGGTTAAGGTTTACGTTTAGGTCATAGGTTTTGGGATTTAAGAATGGGTTCTAGTTTAGGTTATAGGTTTTGGTTTTGGTTTTGTCACGCCCCAAACCCAAAAATCGGATTCACAGGAATCTCGATCACTGAATTCGGTGCCGACAGCCTCCGTAGTACCCCATTCTCGGCTCCTAGCGCCCATACGCCAGATTCCGATCCTAGGATCCTACAAGGAGGATTTTTTTTTTTTGCAAGGTACATTTAACTCGTAATAAACATAACCACAAGAATACCCAAATCACAATGGAAACATCATCATCATCACATATCCACTAATAATCATTCGATTACAATACTGAAGAGAAATACATAAATAAAAAATCAAGCTTCAGATGACCGCTGCATGCTCCAAGCTCAACACTGCTGCAACCTAACATCACCTGCACGCATCTATCGTGCATAAGCTTATAGAAAGCTTAGTGGGTGGCAAAAGTGTGTGCACAAGGTAAGTGTCAAGTAAGCAATAACAGAGTAATCAGAGTAATCATAGTAATTAGAGTAAGCGGAAATACTGGCAGTCCGTGAGTCACACAATATCAGGGTATGTGATGCAATTCAGCTATACAAATGAGGAGTCAAAGAAAGCCAAATATTAGATGTCGAGGATGCAATGCCATAAATCATACAATATCGAAATAAGCGGAATATACTGATAAGTCTATGAGTGCCTTTAGCCGTACAAAAGCTATGTGATGCAAGGCATGAATGCTAACGGTCATATCAATACAGAAACATGGCAACCTAAAATGTTAAGTACTACGGATGCGATGTAATATTCGGTGCGAATGTAATGACCATGCTGGAGTGCAGTCGGGATGATAGTACGTAGTATCACAAGCTATGAGGTCTATCACAAAGAACTTCTATCCAAACCAATCCCATACCTAAATTTGGATAGTCAGACTCAATGTGGTAAACTCTTGATCTCAGGTTAGTCGCGCCCCCAATCGAAATCCTTGTCATGCGAAGGCACACAACAATTAGTTGCGTACCACCAGCCCAAGTGGATAGTGAATGAAATGAATATATGAGTATGCAAATCCTACTTAATAAGTCCACGTATCAGTACGGTTCCTCTCTGGGATCATCACCGGGGTCTATTACACTCCAAACCAGATTGCTGGCCTATCGCGCGCAACAAGACGAGTGGAAGAGACCTCATTATCTGCCTGCCAATATCAGGCCCGACTCGTCGATAGCGGACCCATTCCTCGAGCTGTTCAGACTCAGCCTAGCATTACCCCCTCCTCTCGGGCAGGTAAGGCCGTACCCCCTTCCAACCGACCACGACACAGTGGGAGACGCGGCCTAACGGTATGCGGCCCTCATGCGCTCATGCATCCACTCGGTCTAGACGTTAGAGCAACCTCTGAAACTAAGAGGGTTTAGGGACTTTCACCCAAGGATATCTATAACACCCCATGTAGAATAGATTTCCGGTGTCCCATCTGGCCATCCACGAAAAACCTGTGGAGGCTACGACCCTGATGTCGCTAGGGCGTACAGTAATCATAACACACAATGCAAGATGCATGAGTCAAACAATCCAGTCATACATCAATCCTGTGCATGTCATGCTCTCATATGAGGCAACTCCGTCTATTAGGGAGCCCTATGAACAACCTACCCTATGGCATATGCAATGGTCAATCACATCTCATAACAAACATGCAGATGATGCGTATGGGCATGTATTATGATGCTATGCTGTCACATACTCATAATCGGTATCAATAACTGGCATCAACCATCGGCCTCGACAATGTGGACATTTAACCAACATTGCCCCCAAGGAATGGCCACATAGAGCCAAACATATAATGGACCCATGGCCTCACACAAGGGCACAATATACAACACTATGGGTCCCACTCAAGGGCCACATATACACAACAGGTGGACCCTGCTCATGGGCCTAATACACATCACAATGGGCCTTGCCCCATAGGCTATATATGAATACGTCATAATGAGCCTTACCCATGGGCCATGAACACATCACAATGGGCTTTGCCCACGGGCCTCAAATATATGACATGTGGGCCCTACACATGGGTCTTGAATACATTAAATGGGTCATGCATCATGGGCCTACTACGTGTCATAATAGACCTCAACTACGGGTCGCATGTACATCATATAGGTCATGACAATTAGCCTTGGCAATCGAAATCGGCCTTGACAATCGAATCGACATTCGGTCACGGCAATTGGAACAAATGATCGGTATTGACAATCGATACTGATAACCAGCACATAAACAGGGCGGGGTCCATAGATGAACAACCGATCAACCATAATCTAAAGATCGGCCCTCGGCCGTGGGTATATCAAATCCGATAACACGGAGCCATCCGTTCATGGTGAATGGGGCCCACTTATTTAGGTTAACCCACTAAGAGGATGATGAGAGTGCGCCGAACAAGGCCTAAGGAAAGGTCACAATGTGGACATTAAACCATCTTTGTCCAACAATGTGGCCATTTAACCAACATTGCTCCCAAGGAGTGGCCTATACAAGGAATTCATACACAACTTAACGGGTCATACATACATCGCACTAGGCCTCAACCATGGGCCTTGAATACATCACAATGGGCCTCGACCCACAGGCCCTAATGCATCACAATGGGCCTCAACCCATGGGCCTCAAATCCATCACATCGGGCCTCATCAAATGGGCGTTATATATATCAAGGTGGGCCTCAACAATGGGCCTCATATATACCACATAAAGGTCCTATCAAATGGGCCCCAAGTCCATTACATCGGGCCTAATCACATGGGCCTCATGTGTATATTAAGGTGGGCTTCAATGGACGGCCACAAATAAATCAAGATGGGCCTCATACATATACCAAGGTGGGCCTAAGCAACGGGCCACAAATACACCAAGGTGTGGCCCATCTTAATGTATTAGAGATCCAACCTATTCATAAACTAACATAGGGATAGATGAAGTGGAAACACATATCAGCTTAGTAGGAAAATATTGTGGCCCTTAGAAATTTTGAACGGTGAAAGTCACTGTCTCCACTATTTTCTATTTTCAAGGGTGGGGTCTACTGGTCGTCCAGTAAATGCCTGGACGGCATTGATCAAACACATACATGGTGGGTTCCACCGTCCGAGAATAAAACACATACATCATCTTGGGCCTCACAATACAGTGTATGGTGGACACCCCAAGTGAATAATCTAATCCGTTCACCATCTCGGCCACCTCAAATGAGATCAAATAAACTTTGACTAGGACTGGTTTGGATGACAAGGGACTCCAAAGAGGGCCCTAGAGTGTTTCAACAGATGGGCATTAATACCCCTATTACGGCCCACTCGAGACTCATATTTGCCTCAAAATTTGGCACATGGCCTAAAATTATAAGGAGGCGATGGTGGTCAGTATGGATTAAGCAAATTCATCATGGTGGGATCCATGTGTGGTGGCAGCCAAGTAAGGCTTCCACCCTCACCATCACTGGACAATATGTCCAGGGACTTACTTTTTTTTTTCCTTCTCCTCCTTCTTCCTTTATATATATATATATATATATAATTCTAATATGTGGGGCCCAGCAGTGGATAATCCATACCGTCTATTACATCGACCAGCTCTTTATGGACCAAAAGAGTCTAATGATGGATAGGTCCACCACTTATACACACAACAGTAGGTATTAGAAAGTTTCAACAGTGGGAATTTGTTTCCCTCGGTGCGGTCCACTAAGAACTAAGATTTGTCTCATTTTTCAACTCATAGGCTAAAACTACATGGGGAAGGTGGTGGACGGCATGGATTAAACAAATACATCAAGGTGGGGTCCATGGTTGGGACTCCCCCACCCCACGTTCGTACGAGGGGGTACTCCCACTACCACCATTAGTTGTGGTGTGGTCCACATGATGGTTGGATCAAGTAGATTTTTGGGCTTCACGGCTAAAAGGTGCCAGAAAATGGACGTATGGTGTGGATCTAAGAAATACATCAATATGGGTCCCATGAGTGAAAACCGCTCCAAACCTCCCATGCAAAAAGTAACAATGCCGTGGGTAACCCAACCCTTAACATTTATGGTACGGCTCACCTGGGATTCAGATTAGCTTCATTTTTTGGCTCAACGCCTAAAATGAGTTGGGAAATGGAATGAACGGCGTGGATAAGACCCATACATTAAGGTGGGGCTTGCATGAACGACCCTCTTCAAAGCTTGTTAACTCAAGCTAATGTTTTTAGTTTTCAATTCGCGTCCAGCGTCCCTAGAGGCTAGACGGTTTGGGCACAACTCGCATTTAAGGTGGGCCTGCTCAGGTGGGTCAGCAAATGGCTGGATGGTGTCGACAAGACATACATCAAAGTGGGACCCATCCCACAGAACTAGTGACGTCCACCAGCAGCCATACAAGTGGGATCCTATGTTGGTAAAATAAGTGGATGGCCTGGATCAAAACACATTAAAGGTGGGTCCACCACATGAATCGTCCGGGTAGACTGCTAAACACGTAAATCAAGGTGGGGCCCCACAAGTGTGGGTGCAAGGCATCCATCAAGGTGGGCCCCACATCCCTATATATGGACGGACGGTGTGGATTTTTCCACCTGCAACGTCAACAAAGTTGGCTGCTGGCCAGCGTACACCAACCAATCTGTTTCCATTCAACAGGTGGGTCCCACGTGGGGCCCACCATAACGTTTATCTATCATCCAAGCCAAGCTGTTGGTAAGGTCATACAGACCCGGATTGAAGAGGAAAAATAAATTTCATGATGAACTAAAACCTTTACGACACCCAAAAAGGATATCAATGGCAGACGTTCACTCCCATTGTTTCCTGCCGTTAGGGCCACTTAAGTCTCGCATACAGCTGATTTTTGGGGGGTCCACTGTTCCAAAGGGGGCCCAACAAATGCACGGCGTGGATTCTCAACACGCATCATGATGGGGCCTACAACTGGGACCCACGTCCCTGCTCCTTCCGTCAACCGCAGCAGGGCGCTACTGACGTCCAGACGTCAGCACTCAGCAGTAGCAGTAGCAGGTGCTTGGTTATTATTATTATTATTATTATTTTAAAAAGAATGGATTTTTCCACAGTTTTTCATAGGTGGGGCCCGCATCTGTAAAATCCAACCCTGCCATGGGATTCTACGGCCCCTGATATACCAAATGAGACCAATATGTGATGTGTTTCTGGCGAATAGAAGAATCAAGGTGGGTTTTAACGGTAATACCACTATTTTCTATGGTATGGCCTGCCCGAGAATCGGATTGGTCTCAAATTTCGGCTCAACGCCTAAAATGATCTGGGGAAAAGGTTTGACGGCTTGGATTAAGTACATACATCAAGGTGGGGCCTGCATGAGTGGCTCAGCCCAAAGCTTTCAACCAAGCTGATATTTTTGTCCTGTTAACAGCAACGTACAGACATTGCTGGACGGTTTGGACAATGGACGTCCAGCAAGTTCTGGGCTCGCCCATCTGGCTGTGTTGGGGTCTACAAAATGCTTGAACCTCCCCATCATCTAGACCCTTCAAATAAAAGGGTAGCAAGGTGGGTTGAACCCACTGGATGGACGGCAAGGATATTACATGCATCATCAAGTGGGCCACTCATCATAAAAGAAAGGAAAAGAGAGAGAAAGAAACACCCACCTCAAGATCTTGGACATCTTCTTCCACCAATGTGATCTAGAGTTATAAGGGAACAAGATTCAATGGTCGGGATTGATTTTGGAGGGTTGGATTTGGGGGTGGAGAGCTTGCAAAGGGTTGGAAATGGGGAGCTCTCATGGATGTTGGGAGCTCTCTCTTGCTAGGGGAGGAAAATGGAGAAGAAGAGAGAGAGTAGAGAGATGAGAGAGAGTGAAAGGACGGGTGTGTAAGAGGGTAATAATGGGTTGTAAGAGCATAGGGAAGAGAACCTCATAATGACTTGTAAGAGAGAGTTGACTAAAGCTCTCATGGGAAATGGTGCTCCTACGGTGGGTCCACCTAAGGAAACGTGTCTACCCCCATCAAAGTGGACCCCATAGCAATTAATGGCTCAAATATTGTAAACGGTACATCTTTTGATCTGCCCATCGGATCGGTGCACGAGACACGACGTTGGAATCGCAGTGACGATGCGGTCGCAATGACATATGTCTTAGGTCAAGCTGACTCAGAATTACAGGATAACACTCAATGTCATGCTCAAATGCTATATACGCGTCGTAGGTCGTCAAAATTCGAACGGAAGGACTGCGAAAGCCTACGGAACGATACAGTCTAAGACACGGGTCTCACAGCACTCCCCTCCTAATAGAAATTTCGTCCTCTAAATTTACAGAACAGGCAAGGGAAGTGGAAAGATCATCATGTATGTTTTTTTTTTTGTACAATTAATCTACAAAAAGATGAAGATAGTGCTCTCCAATCTCAACATCGCCCTCTCCGGACGCCTCATCAACGACATGGTGACTATACTGAACCTCGGATCCTAGATCAGAAATGATCGTCCATGCAACCTCTCAATTTCAACGGTAGGGAGCTATATCAAAAAGTCTCTAAGTTATTCGGACTCGGGGATCTAACCATTCTAGGTTCTCAACAATCATAGAGTGAAGGGTAGTTATTAGTGACATGTGATGTTATCTTCAGGTAATCCCAAGTTATGCTCTGATACCAACTTCTGTCACGCCCCAAACCTAAAAATCGGATTCACATGAATCTCGATCGCAGAATTCGGTGCCGACAGCCTCCGTAGTACCCCATTCTCGGCTCCTAGCGCCCATACGCCAGATTCTAATCCTGGGATCCTACAAGAAAGATTTTTTTTTTTTCAAGGTACATTTAACTCATAACAAACATAACCACAAGAATACCCAAATCACAATGGAAACATCATCATCATCACATATCTACTAATAATCATTCGATTACAATACTGAAGAGAAATACATAAATCAAAAATCAAGCTCCAGAAGACCGCTGCATGCTCCAAGCTCAACACTGCTACAACCTAACATCACCTGCACGCATCTATCATGCATAAGCTTATAGAAAGCTTAGTGGGTGGCGGAAGTGTGTGCACAAGGTAAGTGTCAAGTAAGCAATAACAGAGTAATCAGAGTAATCATAGTAATCAGTGTAAGCGAAAATACTGGCAGTCTATGAGTCATACAATATCAGGGTATGCGATGCAATTCAGCTATACAAATGATGAGTCAAAGAAAGCCAAAAATTAGATGTCGAGGATGCAATGCCATAAATCATACAATATCGAAATAAGCGGAATATACTGATAAGTCTATGAGTGCTTTCAGCCATACAAAAGCTATATGATGCAAGGCATGAATGCTAACAGTTATATCAATACAGAAACATGGCAACCCAAAATGCTAAGTACTACGGATGCGATGTAATATGCGGTGCGAATGGAATGACCATGCTGAAGTGCAGTCGGGATGATAGTACGTAGTATCACAAGCTATGGGGTCTATCACAAAGAACTTCTATCCAAACCAGTCCCATTCCTAAATTTGGATATTCAGACTCAATGTGGTAAACTCCTGATCTCAGGTTAGTCGTGCCCCCAACCGAAATCCTTGTCATGTGAAGGTACACAACAATTAGTTGCGTACCACCAGCCCGAGTGGATAGTGAATGAAATGAATGTATGAGTATGCAAATCCTGCTCAATGAGTCCACATATCAGTACGGTTCCTCTCTGGGATCTTCACCGGGGTCTATTACACTCCAAACCAGATTGCCGGCCCATCGCGCACAACAAGGTGAGTGGAAGAGACCTCATTATCCGCCTGGCAATATCGGGCCCGGCTCATCGATAGTGGACCCATTCCTCGAGCTGGTCAGACTCAGCCTAGCATTGCCCCCTCCTCTCGGGCAGGTAAGGCCGTACCCCCTTCCAAAAGACCACGACACAGTGGGAGACGCGACCTAACGGTATGCGGCCCTCATGCGCTCATGCATCCACTTGATCTAGACATTGGAGCAACCTTTGAAACCAAGAGGGTTTAGGGTCTTTCACCCAAGGATATCTATAGCACCCCATGTAGAACAGATTTCCGGTGTCTTATCTGGCCATCCACAAAATACCTGTGGAGGGTACGGCCCTGATGTTGCTAGGGTGTACAGTAATCATAACACACAATGCAAGATGCATGAGTCAAACAATCCAGTCATGCATCAATCCTGTGCATGTCATGCTCTGATATGGGGCAACTCCGTCTATAAGGGAGCCCTATGAACAACCTGCCATATGGCATATGCAATGGTCAATCACATCTCATAACAAACATGCAGATGATACGTATAGGCATGTATTATGATGCTATGCTGTCACATACTCATAATCGGTATCAATAACCGGCATCAACCATCGGCCTCGACAATGTGGACATTTAACCAACATTGCCCCCAAGGAATGGCCACATAGAGCCAAACATATAATGGACCTATGGCCTCACACAAGGGCACAATATACAACACTATAAGTCCCACTCAAGGGCCACATATACACAATAGGTGGACCCTACTCATGGGCCTAATACACATCACAATGGGCGTTGCCCCATAGGCCATATATGAATACGTCATAATGAGCCTTACCCATGGGCCATGAACACATCACAATGGGCTTTGTCCACGGGCCTCAAATATATGACATGTGGGCCCTACACATGGGTCTCGAATACATCAAATGGGTCATGCATCATGGGCCTACTACGTGTCATAATGGGCCTCAACTACGGGTCGCATGTACATCATATAGGTCATGACAATTGGCCTTGGCAATCGAAATTGGCCTCGATAATCGAATCAACATTCGGCCACGGCAATCGGAACCAATGATCGGTATCGACAATCGATACCGACAACCAGCACATAAACAGGGCGGGGTCCATAGATGAACAACTGATCAACCATAATCTAAAGATCGGCCCTCGGCCGTGGGTATATCAAATCCGGTAACACGGAGCCATCTGTTCATGGTGAATGGGGCCCACTTATTTGGGTTAACCCACTAAGAGGATGATGAGAGTGCGCCTAACAAGGCCAAAGGGAAGGTCACAATGTGGACATTAAACCATCATTGTCCAACAATGTGGCCATTTAACCAACATTACTCTCAAGGAGTGGCCTATACAAGGAATTCATACATAACTTAGCGGGCCATACATACATCGCACTAGGCCTCAACCATGGGCCTTGAATACATCACAATGGGCGTCGACCCACAGGCCCTAATGCATCACAATGGGCCTCAACCCATGGGCCTCAAATCCATCACATCGGGCCTCATCAAATGGGCTTTATATATATCAAGGTGGGCCTCAACAGTGGGCCTCATATATACCACATAAAGGTCTTATCAAATGGGCCCCAAGTCCATTACATCGGGCCTAATCACATGGGCCTCATGTGTATATCAAGGTGGGCTTCAATGGACGGCCACAAATAAATCAAGATGGGCCTCATACATATACCAAGGTGGGCCTAAGCAACGGGCCACAAATACACCAAGGTGTGGCCCATCTTAATGTATTAGAGATCCAACCTATTCATAAACTAACATAGGGATAGATGAAGTGGAAACACATATCAGCTTAGTAGGAAAATATTGTGGCCCTTAGAAATTTTGAACGGTGAAAGTCACTGTCTTCACTATTTTTAAGGGTGGGGTCTACTGGTCATCCAGCAAATGCCTGGACGGCATTGATCAAACACATACATGGTGGGTTCCACCGTCCGAGAATAAAACACATACATCATCTTGGGCCTCACAATACAGTGTATGGTGGACACCCCAAGTGAATAATCTAATCCGTTCACCATCTCGGCCACCTCGAATGAGGTCAAATAGACTCTGACTAGGATTGGTTTGGATGACAAGGGACTCCAAAGAGGGCCCTAGAGTGTTTCAACAGATGGGCATTAATACCCCTAGTACGGCCCACTCGAGACTCATATTTGCCTGAAAATTTGGCACATGGCCTAAAATTATAAGGAGGCGATGGTGGTCAGTATGGATTAAGCAAATTCATCATGGTGAGATCCATGTGTGGTGGCAGCCAAGTAAGGCTTCCACCCTCACCGTCACTGGACAATATGTCCAGGGACTTACTTTTTTTTTCCTTCTTCTCCTCCTTCCTTTATATATATTTTTTTATTCTAATATGTGGGGCCCAGCAGTGGATAATCCATACCGTCTATTACATCGACCAGCTCTTTATGGACCAAAAGAGTCTAATGATGGATAGGTCCACCACTTATACACACAACAAGTAGGTATTAGAAAGTTTCAACAGTGGGAATTTGTTTCCCTCGGTGCGGTCCACTAAGAACTAAGATTTGTCTCATTTTTCAACTCATAGGTTAAAACTACATGGGGAAGGTGGTGGACGGCATGGATTAAACAAATACATCAAGGTGGGGTCCATGGTTGGGACTCCCCCACCCCACGTCCGCACGAGGGGGTACTCCCACTACCACCATCAGTTGTGGTGTGGTCCACATGATGGTTGGATCAAGTAGATTTTTGGGCTTCACGGCTAAAAGGTGCCAGAAAATGGACGTATGGTGTGGATCTAAGAAATACATCAATATGGGTCCCATGAGTGAAAACTGCTCCAAACCTCTCATGCAAAAAGTAACAATGACGTGGGTAACCCAACCCTTAACATTTATGGTACGGCTCACCTGGGATTCAGATTAGCTTCATTTTTTGGCTCAACGCCTAAAATGAGTTGGGAAATGGAATGAACGGCGTGGATAAGACCCATACATTAAGGTGGGGCTTGCATGAACGACCCTCTTCAAAGCTTGTTAACTCAAGCTAATGTTTTTAGTTTTCAATTCGCGTCCAGCGTCCCTAGAGGCTAGACGGTTTGGGCACAACTCGCATTTAAGGTGGGCCTGCTCAGGTGGGTCAGCAAATGGTGGATGGTGTCGACAAGACATACATCAAAGTGGGACCCATCCCACAGAACTAGTGACGTCCACCAGCAGCCATACAAGTGGGATCCTATGTTGGTAAAATAAGTGGATGGCCTGGATCAAAACACATTAAAGGTGGGTCCACCACATGAATCGTCCGGGTAGACTGCTAAACACGTAAATCAAGGTGGGGCCCCACAAGTGTGGGTGCAAGGCATCCATCAAGGTGGGCCCCACATCCCTATATATGGACGGACGGTGTGGATTTTTCCACCTGCAACGTCAACAAAGTTGGCTGCTGGCCAGCGTACACCACCAATCTGTTTCCATTCAACAGGTGGGTCCCACGTGGGGCCCACCATAACGTTATCTATCATCCAATTTGTTGGTAAGGTCATACGGACCGGATTGAAGAGGAAAAATAAATTTCATGATGAACTAAAACCTTTACGACAATTTGGATTTGAGAAAAAAAAGGATATCGATAGCAGACGTTCACTCCCATTGTTTCCTGCCGTTAGGGCCACTTAAGTCTCGCATACAGCTGATTTTTGGGGGGTCCACTGTTCCAAAGGGGGCCCAACAAATGCACGGCGTGGATTCTCAACACGCATCATGATGGGGCCTACAACTGGGACCCACGTCCCTGCTCCTTCCGTCAAGCCATGAAGAGGGCGCTACTTGGACGTCCAGACGTCAAGACTCGCAGCCGATAGCGATAGCGTGCTTGGTTATTATTATTATTATTATTTTAAAAAGAATGGATTTTTCCACAGTTTTTCATAGGTGGGGCCCGCATCTGTAAAATCCAACCCTGCCATGGGATTCTACGGCCCCTGATATACCAAATGAGACCAATATGTGATGTGTTTCTGGCGAATAGAAGAATCAAGGTGGGTTTTAACGGTAATACCACTATTTTCTATGGTATGGCCTGCCCGAGAATCGGATTGGTCTCAAATTTCGCTCAACGCCTAAAATGATCTGGGGAAAAGGTTTGACGGCTTGGATTAAGTACATACATCAAGGTGGGGCTGCATGAGTGGCTCACCCAAAGCTTTCAACCAAGCCGATATTTTTGTCTGACTGTTAACAAACAACGTCATGAACATTCTTTGGCCGGGACGGTTTGGACAATGGACGTCCAGCAAGTTCTGGGCTGCCCATTTGGCTGTGTTGGGGTCCACCAAATGCTTGCACTTCCCCATCATCTAGACCCTTCAAATAAAAGGGTAGCAAGGTGGGTTGAACCCACTAGATGGACAGCAAGGATATTACATGCATCATCAGGTGGGCCACTCATCATAAAAGAAAGGAAAAGAGAGAGAAAGAAACACCCACCTCAAGATCTTGGACATCTTCTTCCACCAATGTGATCTAGAGTTATAAGGGAACAAGATTCAATGGTCAGAATTGATTTTGGAGGGTTGGATTTGGGGGTGGAGAGCTTGCAAAGGGTTGGAAATGGGGAGCTCTCATGGATGTTGGGAGCTCTCTCTTGCTAGGGGAGGAAAATGGAGAAGAAGAGAGAGAGCAGAGAGATGAGAGAGAGTGAAAGGACGGGTGTGTAAGAGGGTAATAATGGGTTGTATGAGCATAGGGAAGAGAACCTCATAATGACTTGTAAGAGAGAGTTGACTAAAGCTCTCATAGAAAATGGTGCTCCTAGGGTGGGTCCACCTAGGGAAATGTGTGTACCCCCATCAAAGTGGACCCCATAGCAATCAATGGCTCAAATATTGTAAACGGTACATCTTTTGATCTACCCATCGGATCGGCGCACGAGACACGACGTTGGAATCACAGCGACAATGCGGTCGCAATGACATATGTCTTAGGTTAAGCTGACTCAGAATTATAGGATAACACTCAAGGTCATGCGCAAATGCTATCTACACGTCGCAGGTCGTCGAAATTCGAACGAAAGGACTGCGAAAGCCTACGGAACGATACAGACTAAGACACGGGTCTCACAGCACTCCCCTCCTAATAGAAATTTCATCCTCTAAATTTACAGAACAGGCAAGGGAAGTGGAAAGATCATCATGTATGTTTTTTTTTTGGTACAATTAATCTACAAAAAGATGAAGATAGCGTTCTCCAATCTCAACATCGCCCTCTCTGGACGCCTCATCAACGACATGGTGACTCTACTGAACCTCGGATCCTGGATCAGAAATGATCGTAAATGGAATACCATGCAACCTCTCAATTTCAACGGTAGGGAGCGATATAAAAAAGTCTTTAAGTTATTCGAACTAGGGGATCTAACCATTCTAGGTTCTCAACAATCATAGAGTGAAGGGTAGTTATTAGTAGACATGTGATATTATCTTCAGGTAATCCCAAGTTATGCTCTGATACCAACTTCTGTCACGCCCCAAACCCAAAAATCGGATTCACAGGAATCTCGATCGCTAAATTTGGTGCCGACAGCCTCCATAGTACCCCATTCTCGGCTCCTAGCGCCCATACGCCAGATTCCGATCCTGGGATCCTTCAAGGAGGATTTTTTTTTGCAAGGTACATTTAACTCGTAATAAACATAACCACAAGAATACCCAAATCACAATGGAAACATCATCATCATCACATATCCATTAATAATCATTTGATTACAATACTGAAGAGAAATACATAAATAAAAAATCAAGCTCCAGAAGACCGCTGCATGCTCCATGCTCAACACTGCTACAACCTAACATCACCTGCACGCATCTATCGTGCATAAGCTTATAGAAAGCTTAGTGGGTGGAGGAAGTGTGTGCATAAGGTAAGTGTCAAGTAAGCAATAACAGAGTAATTATAGTAATCATAGTAATCAGAGTAAGTAGAAATACTGGCAGTCCGTGAGTCATACAATATCAGGGTATGCGATGTAATTCAGCTACACAAATGAGGAGTCAAAGAAAGCCAAATATTAGATGTCGAGGATGCAATGCCATAAATCATACAATATCGAAATAAGCGGAATATACTGATAAGTCTATGAGTGCCTTCAGCCATACAAAAGCTATGCGACGCAAGGCATGAATGATAACGGTCATATCAATACAGAAACATGGCAACCCAAAATGCTAAGTACTACGGATGCGATATAATATGCGGTGCGAATGGAATGACCATGCTGGAGTGCAGTCAGGATGATAGTACGTAGTATCACAAGCTATGGGGTCTATCACAAAGAACTTCTATCCAAACCAGTCCCATACCTAAATTTGGATAGTGTTTATTATGGTGTAAGTTGTCCCAAATGAATTTGTATCGAGACTCAATGTGGTAAACTCTCGATCTCGGTGTTAGTCGCGCGCCCAACTGAAATTCTTGTCATGCGAAGGTACACAACAATTAGTTGCGTACCACCAGCCCGAGTGGATAGTGAATGAAATGAATGTATGAGTATGCAAATCCTGCTCAATAAGTCCACGTATCAGTACGGTTCCTCTCTGGGATCATCACCGGGGTCTATTACACTCTAAACTAGATTGCCAGCCCATCCCGCGCAACAAGGTGAGTGGAAGAGACCTCACTATCTGCCTGCCAATATCGGGCCCGGCTCGTCGATAGTGGACCCATTCCTCGAGCTGGTCAGACTCAGCCTAGCATTGCCCCCTCCTCTCGGGCAGGTAAGGCTGTACCCCCTTCCAACCGACCATGACACAGTGGGAGACGAAGCCTAATGGTATGCGGCCCTCATGCGCTCATGCATCCACTCGGTCTAGACGTTGGAGCAATCTCTGGAACAAAGAGGGTTTAGGGACTTTCTCCCAAGGATATCTATAGAACCCCATGTAGAACAGATTTCCAGTGTCCCATCTGCCCATCCACGAAATACCTGTGGAGGCTACAACCCTGATGTCGCTAGGGCGTACAGTAATCATAACACACAATGCAAGATGCATGAGTCAAACAATCCAGTCATGCATCAATCCTGTGCATGCCATGCTCTCATATGGGGCAACTCCGTCTATTAGGGAGCCCGATGAACAACCTGCCCTATGACATATGCAATGGTCAATCACATCTCATAACAAACATGCAGATGATGCATATGAGCATGTATTATGATGCTATGCTGTCACATACTCATAATCGATATCAATAACCGGCATCAACCATCAGCCTCGACAATGTGGACATTTAACCAACAATGCCCCCAAGGAATGGCCACATAGAGCCAAACATATAATGGACCCATGGCCTCACACAAGGGCACAATATACAACACTATGGGTCCCACTCAAGGGCCACATATACACAACAGGTGGACCCTGCTCATGGGCCTAATACACATCACAATGGGCGTTGCCCCGTAGGCCATATATGAATACGTCATAATGAGCCTTACCCATGGGCCATGAACACATCACAATGGGCTTTGCCCACGGGCCTCAAATATATGACATGTGGGCCCTACACATGGGTCTCGAATACATCAAATGGGTCATGCATCATGGGCCTACTACGTGTCATAATGGGCCTCAACTACGGGTCGCATGTACATCATATAGGTCATGACAATTGGCCTTGGCAATCGAAATCGGCCTCGACAATCGAATCGACATTCGGCCACGGCAATCGGAACCAATGATCGGTATCGACAATCGATACCGACAACCAGCACATAAACAGGGCGGGGTCCATAGATGAACAACCGATCAACCATAATCTAAAGATCGGCCCTCGGCCGTGGGTATATCAAATCCGGTAACACGGAGCCATCCGTTCATGGTGAATGGGGCCCACTTATTTGGGTTAACCCACTAAGAGGATGATGAGAGTGGGCCTAACAAGGCCTAAGGGAAGGTCACAATGTGGACATTAAACCATCATTGTCCAGCAATGTGGCCATTTAACCAACATTGCTCCCAAGGAGTGGCCTATACAAGGAATTCATACACAACTTAACGGGCCATACAGACATCACACTAGGCCTCAACCATGGGCCTTGAATACATCACAATGGGCCTCGACCCATAGGCCCTAATGCATCACAATGGGCTTCAAACCATGGGCCTCAAATCCATCACATCGGGCCTCATCAAATGGGCTTTATATATATCAAGGTGGGCCTTAACAATGGACCTCATATATACCACATAAAGGTCTTATCAAATGGGCCCCAAGTCCATTACATCGGGCTTAATCACATGGGCCTCATGTGTATATCAAGGTGGGCTTCAATGGACGGCCACAAATAAATCAAGATGGGCCTCATACATATACTAAGGTGGGCCTAAGCAACGGGCCACAAATACACCAAGGTGTGGCCCATCTTAATGTATTAGAGATCCAACCTATTCATAAACTAACATAGTGATAGATGAAGTGGAAACACATATCAGCTTAGTAGGAAAATATTGTGGCCCTTAGAAATTTTGAACGGTGAAAGTCACTATCTCCACTATTTTCAAAGGTGGGGTCCACTGGTCGTTCAGCAAATGCCTGGACGGCATTGATCAAACACATACACGGTGGGTTCCACCGTCCGAGAATAAAACTCATACATCATCTTGGGCCTCACAATACAGTCTATGGTGGGACACCCCAAGTGAATAATCTAATCCGTTCACCATCTCGGCCACCTCGAATGAGGTCAAATGACTCTGACTAGGACTGGTTTGGATGACAAGGGACTCCAAAGAGGGCCCTAAAGTGTTTCAACAGATGGGCATAATACCCCTAGTACGGCCCACTCGAGACTCATATTTGCCTCAAAATTTGGCACATGGCCTAAAATTATAAGGAGGCGATGGTGGTCGGTATAGATTAAGCAAATTCATCATGGTGGGATCCATGTGTGGTGGCAGCCAAGTAAGGCTCCCACCCTCACCGTCACTGGACAATATGTCCAGGGACTTACTTTTTTTTTCTTCTTCCCCTTCTTCCTTTATATATATTTTTTTGTTCTAATATGTGGGGCCCACCAGTGGATAATCCATACCGTCTATTACATCCACCAGCTCTTTATAGACCAAAAGAGTCTAATGATGGATAGGTCCACCACTTATACACACAACAGTAGGTATTAGAAAGTTCCAACAGTGGGAATTTGTTTCCCTCGGTGCGGTCCACTAAGAACTAAGATTTGTCTCATTTTTCAACTCATAGGCTAAAACTACATGGGGAAGGTGGTGGTCGGCATGGATTAAACAAATACATCAAGGTGGGGTCCATGGTTGGGACGCCCCCACCCCATGTCCGCACGAGGGGGTGCTCCCACTACCACCATCAGTTTTGGTGTGGTCCACATGATGGTTGGATCAAGTAGATTTTTGGGCTCCACAGCTAAAAGGTGCTAGAAAATGGTCGTATGGTGTGGATCTAAGAAATACATCAATATGGGTCCAATGAGTGAAAATCGCTCCAAACCTCCCATGCAAAAAGTAAGAATGACGTGGGTAACCCAACCCTTAACATTTATGGTACGGCTCACCTGGGATTCAGATTAGCTTCATTTTTGGGCTCAACGCCTAAAATGAGTTGGGAAATGGAATGAACGGCGTGGATAAGACCCATACAATAAGGTGGGGCTTGCATGAACGGCCCTCTTCAAAGCTTGTTAACTCAAGCTAATGTTTTTAATTTTCAATTCACGTCCAGCGTCCCTGGACGCTGGACGGTTTCGGCGTAACTCGCATTTAAGGTGGGCTTGCTCAGGTGGGTCAGCAAATGGCTGGATGGTGTCGACAAGACATACATCAAAGTGGGAACCATCCCACAGAACTAGTGATGTCCACCAGCAGCCATACAAGTGGGATCCCATGTTGGTAAAATAGGTGGATGGCCTGGATCGAAACACATTAAAGGTCGGTCCACCACATGAATCGTCCGGGTAGACTGCTAAACACGTAAATCAAGGTGGGGCCCCACAAGTGTGGGTGCAATGCATCCATCAAGGTGGGCCCCACCTCCCTGTATATGGACGGACAGCATGGATTTTTCCTCCTACAACGTCAACAAAGCTGGTTGCTGGCCAGCATACGCTAGCCAATCTATTTCCATTCAACAGGTGGGTCCCACGTGGGGCCCACCATAACGTTTATCTATCATCCAAGCTGTTAGTAAGGTCATACAGACCCGTATTGAAGAGGAAAAATAAATTTCATGATGAACCAAAACCTTTATGACACCCAAAAAGGATATTAATGGCAGACGTTCACTCCCATTGTTTCCTGCCGTGTGGGCCACTTGAGTCTCGTATACAGCTGATTTTTGGGGGGTCCACTGTCCCAAAGGGGGCCCAACAAATGCACAGTGTGGATTCTCAACACGCATCACGATGGGGCCTAAACCTGGGACCCATGTCCCTGCTCCTTCCGTCAACCACAGCAGGGCGCTACTGACGTCCAGACTCAGCACTCAGCAGTAGCAGTAGTAGGTGCTTGGTTATTATTATTATTATTTTTTAAAAGAACGGATTTTTCCACAGTTTTTCATAGGTGGGGCCCGCATCTGAAAAATCTAACCCTGCCATGGGATTCTACGGCCCCCGATCTACCAAATGAGACCAATATGTGATGTGTTTCTGGCGAATAGAAGAATCAAGGTGGGTTTTTACGGTAATACCACTATTTCCTATGGTATGGCCCGCCCGAGAATCGGATTGGTCTCAAATTTCGGCTCAACGCCTAAAATGATTTGGGGAAAAGGTTTGACGGCTTGGATTAAGTACATACATTAAGGTGGGGCCTGCATGAGTGGCTCAGCCCAAAGCTTTCAACCAAGCTGATATTTTTGTCCTGTTAACAGCAATGTCCAGACATTGCTGGATGGTTTGGACAATGGACGTCCAGCAAGTTCTGGGCTGGCCCATCTGGCTGTGTTGGGGTCCACCAAATGGTTGCACTTCCCCATCATCTAGACCCTTCAAATAAAAGGGTAGCAAGTTGGGTTGAACCCACTGGATGGACGACAAGGATATTACATGCACCATCAGGTGGGCCACTCATCATAAAAGAAAGGAAAAGAGAGAGAAAGAAACACCCACCTCAAGATCTTGGACATCTTCTTCCACCAATGTGATCTAGAGTTATAAGGGAATAAGATTCAATGGTCGGGATTGATTTTGAAGGGTTGGATTTGGGGGTGGAGAGCTTACAAAGGGTTAGAAATGGGGAGCTCTCATGGATGTTGGGAGCTCTCTCTTACTAGGGGAGGAAAATGGAGAAGAAGAGAGAGAGTAGAGAGATGAGAGAGAGTGAAAGGATGGGTGTGTAAGAGGGTAATAATGGGTTGTAAGAGCATAGGAAAGAAAACCTCATAATGACTTGTAAGAGAGAGTTGACTAAAGCTCTCATGGGAAATGGTGCTCCTAGGGTGGGTTCACCTAGGGAAACGTGTGTACCCCCATCAAAGTGGACCCCACAGCAATCAATGGCTCAAATATTGTAAATGGATATCTTTTGATCTACCCATCGAATCGGCGCACGAGACACGACGTTGGAATCACAGCGACGATGCGGTCGCAATGACATATGTCTTAGGTCAAGCTGACTCAAAATTACAGGATAACACTCAAGGTCATGTGCAAATGCTATCTACGTGTCGCAAGTCGTCGAAATTAGAACGGAAGGACCACGAAAGCCTACGGAACGATATAGTCTAAGACACGGGTCTCACAGGTTTATGTTATAGGTTTTGGGATTTGAGAATGGGTTTAGGTTTGGGTTATAGGTTTTGGTTTTAGTTATAGGTTACAGGTTATAGGTTATAGGTTTTGGGATTTGAGAATGGGTTCGGGTTTAGGTTATAGGTTTTGGTTTTAGTTTAGGTTATAGGTTTTGGTTAAGGTTTTGGTTTTTGGATTTAAGAATGGGTTCGAGGTTTAGGTATAGGTTTTGGTTTTGGGTTTGGTTTAGGTTATAGGTTTTGGGATTTGAGAATGGGTTCAGGTTTAGGTTATAGGTTTTGGTTTTGGTTTAGGTTATAGGTTTTTGTTTAGGTTTAGGTTAAGGTTTAGGTTTAGGTTATTGTAAGTGCTATATTTTATATCCCTGTCTATTGTCAAATTTGTGGTGCCAAAATCACTGTTATATAACTTGCATAAGTGAAGCTCTCTCAAAGATCAACATTCTTGAACAAGCAAAGCTCACAATAAGCAAAGCTCATAAGTACAAAGATTTACTCAAAGATTAACCTTGATTGCAAGTATTGCTCACAAGACAAGTCTCAAGAATGCAAGACTTCAAGAAGCGTACAAGGTCGTTCGTAAAGAACTCAAGACACTTTCAAGGTTGAGCTACATCAAGATTTTAAGATTGAACTACATCAAGACTTCAAGGCTTAAACTTCAAGGTCACTTGTTCATAATGTTTCAATGTCCTTACTTCACAATTGGGGTTTGATTGACTTAGGAGTAGGCCATTTTGGATACATAAGTCATATGTTTAAGTTACATGAGTTTGGGCAGTTCTAAGACTTGTCCTAGGCTTTCTTCGACTAGTCTTAGCTTTGCTTCGACCAGTTTAAGAAATTCCTCGATCAGTCGTGAGTTTGTTACAAAATTCGGATATTTTCTGTTAGGCTTCGACTAGTTCAGGGCCTTTTGACATTGATCGTCATTTAATTTCAGCCCTTATGGACATTCCTGTGAATGATGAGGGTATTCATATCCATAACCTAACTGATAAACCCTTAATTTCTGAAAAACGCATGCTCATTAGAGATTTGTGCAACATGGACGTTCACTGGACACAAAAAGGAAATGCGTTTCCCGCAAGGTATTTGTTACCCAAATACAGAGTTCTCCTCAAAATCTTTGTGTCTAATTTGTATCCTCGTTCGGGTAATAAAACTGACTTGACCTTGTTTATGGTTCGTATTATCCATGCTATTGCCAGTGGTACTCAGATTTGTTTACCATCCTTAATCTGTCATTTCATTCTTCAGTTTATACTCTATCCTGGTCATAGTGACATTCCTTTTGCCTATTTAATGACTGTATTGGCTACACATATGTTAGTCAATATGCCAGTTGATGAGGCACCTATCCATCATCTAATTTTCAACAATACTAATATCAATAAGATGAAGCTGGAATTACTTCCTGAACAAGGTGGTGGTGGTGGTGGTGGAAGCTGGTGATGACATTAATATGGATGACATTTTTGAGGAACTGGATTCTGATTCAACAAATGATCCAGATTTTGAACCATCTGATGTTGATGCACGTCTGAGTGCTTTGGAGGATAAAGTTGAGAATATAAATGTAAAGATGGAAAACATGTCGGTTGCTCATGATTTACAATTTAAGTACATACGCAAATATCTTAGGTGATTAAACAAAAGCAAGCACCAACTTGATCTCTTCATTCCTGCTCCGTCATCTGATTCTGGTTCTGATTAGTTTATATGGGATTTCTAGTCTGTAATAAGTTTATAACTTAGCACTAGGTTGACTGATTTTGAGTTGGATACTATCTTTATTTTATACTAGGTATTTGTTCTATGTGAAACTATGCTGAGTATCTCTATCTCTAGTTTTTGCTATAATCTCATAACTCCTCATTTTTACTCTCATATATCCCTTTATTTAGTTCTCCTTTATTGTTGTTTCCTTTGTCATATTGTGACAAAAATGGGGAGAATGGTTTGTTCTTAACGATGTGATTGTGAGAGGAGTAGCATTGGTTATGTTACTCAGGGGGAGTATGTTTAAACTAGTTGAATGAACTGGTTGAATGTTGAATGCTGAATATTGAATATTGATTTGCAGGTAAGCTAGTTGATATTAACTGGTTCATGATTCTTTAACCAGTTGTTTTACTTTATGTTTATCTTGGTTATGTATTTTGTCACTAGTTTATATCCCTGTCTGTTGTCAAATTTGTGTTATGTGTTTTACTTTATGTTTATCTTGGTTACTTTATGTTTACTTTATGTTTATCTTGGTTATGTATTTGACAAAAGGGGAGATTGTAAGTGCTATAGTTTATATCCCTGCCTGTTGTCAAAATTGTGGTGCCAAAATCACTGTTATATAACTTGCATAAGTGAAGCTCTCTCAAAGATCAACATTCATGAACAAGCAAAGCTCACAATAAGCAAAGCCCACAAGTATAAAGATTCACTCAAAGATCAACCTTGACCGCAAGTATTGCTCACAAGATAAGTCTCAAGAATGCAAGACTTCAAGAAGCGTACAAGGCCATTCGTAAAGAACTCAAGACACTTTCAAGGTTGAGCTACATCAAGATTTCAAGATTGAACTACATCAAGACTTTAAGGCTTAAACTTCAAGGTCACTTGTTCCTAATGTTTCAATGTCCTTACTTCACGATTGGGGTTTGATTGACCTTAGGTTGACCTTAGGAGTAGGCCATTTTGGATACATAAGTCATACGTTTAGGTTACATGAGTTTGGGTAGTTCTAAGACTTGTCCTAAGCTTTCTTCGACTAGTCTTAGCTTTGCTTCGACCAGTCTAAGAAATTTCTTGATCAGTCGTGAGTTTGTTATAAAATTTGGATATTTTCTGTTAGGCTTCGAATAGTCCAGGAATCTGTTCGACCAATCGAAGGAACAGTGTCGACTGCATCTTCGACCAGTCGAAAGTCTTTGACTCAAAGTCCAGCGATGAAATTCAGGTTCTTCGACCAGTCGAAGGAGACCTTTGACCAGTCGTAGAACAGTCAAAGCTTATCACGTCCGATTTTTTCAAATATCTGTTAATTCTTCGATTAGTCGAAGAGCTCCCTAGACCAGTCGAAGACACGATCTGCTCACCTATAAATAGAGCACGAATCTCAGAAGAATTTACGGAATTAATTAATTAATTCAAGCCAATCTTCGTCAAACTTCTGAGAGATAATTCTGTGCTCCATCTAAGCTAAGTGTGCTTATTTAATATTCTCTTTCTTTAGCTTTATTTAATTGATTTTGTTTCTACTATTCCAATCTAATTTGATAAGAGGAATTGTTATTCCCTTTCTTTGGAATCAAAATCAATTAAGGCAAGCCCTATTTGGTTTAATTTAAAATCTATTAGAACTAGAACCATTGCAATTGAGTATTGGACATTGAACTTGAACACTCAATCATCTACTCTAACTTGGTTCTACCGGACTGTTACAACGAAGGAGATAATCAGGTATTTTACATTTAATTGTAAATTCCTTTCTGTTTTGGTTTCTTTCAAGATTTGCCAGAAAAATCTTGTTGTATTGGTTATCTGAGGAGAGCCAGGAAAACTCAGAAGTGAAGCCCACAGACAAAGACACAATTGTAAAGGTTTTAGGTGAACCTGTGAAAACCTATTTTGTTAGTGAACGCTAATATCCCCTGTGTAAGGATATTAGGAGTGGAGTAGCATTCGTGTGGCTGTTGTTTAACAGTTGGTGAACACACAGGCGAACCACTATAATCCCTTGTGTTGTGGTTGAATGATTTATACTTCTAATCTTTAATTATTTATTTGTGGGATGTATATATGGTGGTGAATGTTGTAATCATTTAATTCAAGCATTGTGGGAATTTTGTAATAGTTTAGAATTTATTTTCTGCTATTCCTTTCTCAGCTTGATATTTAATTTCCTTTAAAGTTGTTCCAACAAGGTAGCCCTGCCATTTTTATGGTGTATGGCTGTCCTTATAATAATACATTTGTGATTACAATTTATTTCAATTCAGTTTGTGTTTATTTTTGTATGCCTCTTTGGTTTGAGATTTGATACAAAGATCTTTCTAGAAATAAGGTTGTCCTACCATAAACTCTGGTTTTTGGTATAAGGTTGTCCTTAGAACAACATTTGTATCATCCTCTCAAGATCTGAATTTTGAGGTTGTTTTACTTTCCTGTATTGTGATTTATTTTGGCTATCATATTCTTTTTAATTCTGCTGTTATAAGTTTTAATTGGCATAGTCTTATTCACACACACCCCCCCCCCCCCAGGACATATAGCTAGGCCTTTTCAGTTATAGGTTTTGAGTTTTGAGAATGGGTTCAGGTTTACGTTATACGTCTTGATTTTGGTTTAGGTTATAGGTTTTGGGATTTGAGATTGCTTTCAAGTTTAGGTTATTGGTTTTGGTTTTCGTTTAGGTTATAGGTTTTGGTTTAGGTTTAGGTTAAGGTTTACGTTTAGTTCATAGGTTTTGGGTTTTAAGAATGGGTTACGGTTTAGGTTATAGGTTTTGGTTTTGGTTTTGGCTATAGGTTTTGGGATTTGAGAATGGGTTCGGAGTTTAGGTTATAGGTTTTGGTTTTGGTTTAAGTTATAAGTTTTGTGATTTGAGAATAGGTTCGGGTTATGGTTATATGTATTGGTTTTGGTTTATGTTATAGGTTTTGGTTTAGGTTTAGGTTATAGTTTAGGTTTAGGTTATAGGTTTTAAGATTCGAGAATGGGTTTGGGTTTAGGTTATAGGTTTTGGTTTTGGTTTAGTTTATAGGTTTTGGGATTTGAGAATGGGTATGGGTTTAGGTTATAGGTTTTGGTTTTGGTTTAGGTTACAGGTTTTGGTTAAGGTTTAGGTTTTGGATTTGAGAATGGGTTCGGGCTTAGGTTATATGTTTTGGTTTTGGTTTAGGTTATAGGTTTTAGGATTTGAGAATGCGTTCGGGTTTAGGTTATAGGTTTTGGTTTTGGTTTAGGTTTAGGTTAGGGTTTTGATTTAGGTTATAGGTTTTGGTTTTGGTTTAGGTTATAGGTTTTGGTTTACGTTTAGGTAAAGGTTTAGGTTATAGGTTTTGGTTTACGTTTAGGTAAAGGTTTAAGTTTAGGTTATAGGTTTTTGGATTTGAGAATGGGTTCGAGTTTAGGTTATAAGTTTTGGTTTTGGTTTAGGTTATAGGTTTAGGGATTTGAGAATGGGTTCAGGTTTAGGTTTGTAACGACCTGAAAATTTCCTTACATTGGGTCGAGTACCACCTCGACCAGAAATCACGTAGGATTAAATCCTTTAGAAATTTAACAAAGTTAACTAAGTACTAAACTCAATTAGCTATGAAATCCGTTAGGATCGCTTTAAATACGATCTGCAGACCCAAAACTTGCAGAACAAGTGACGCTAGGTTACCCTAAAGTTTAGAACCAAACTCATTTCCCGTCTGCTCTCGGGAATGAAACGAAACTTCGTATTAGGTCTAGATCGCACATCGGGAGTCCGATTATCACAAAGCTAAGGAACTAGGACCGCCCCACTGGGCTTAACAATCATCTCAAAAATCAGCTTTATCCGACGTTCCACGGCCATTCGTTTCGAATCGGAGCGAGGTAGTGTGAAAAACACTATTCATATGCCAAAATAAATATACGGAATAGTGATCGGCATCGTTCGTTGACGCGTCGGTATTAAGCAACCTGACCGTCAGAATCAGACCAAATTACACCCTCGGATTAAGAAAAATTTCGGGAACATTTACATGTACTTGAAATTTCGATCGTGGCCCACTGACCGTCGAACTGAAAGTGGTCCGCCACGTGCGATCGGGTATCCGATCGAGTCAAAAACGTAATCCCACGTAGATCCATCGATGGTGAGCTTAAGTCTGACGTTTGGTTCAAAGAGGGCCACCAGAACTTCCCTTTTGAGCTGGAAAAGCGGCGAATATCCTATATAAGCAGTACCCCATGAACCTAAGTCTATTTTCGTAATGTTTGTGGCTATAAAAGGGGCTTAGAACAGCCCCTCTCACAGCCATACGAATTTTGGAGGAAACCCTAGAGTGAGAGAGAGAAAAGAGAGAGAAAGACTTGGAGATTGTTGCCGATCTTCCTCCTCCTGCTTTGGCTTGTTGCACGGCCTACACCGCCTTATTTTAGGCATTTTTCCGGCGTATTCCGCCTCATTTGAAGGTAAGAAACCCTAACCCTAGGTCTGATTTGAGGTGGAATCGATGTAGGATGTGTCTGACTAACCGATTCCGCTCTTTAGGCTAGAAATCGCCCGTAGACGGAAGTTCCATTACCCTTGCTGATTCGTTCCATTTCCAAAGGCAAAGGTGAGGACTTTAAGCTTATAAGTTATGGTTTTCAACGCTTTCAATGTCAGATAATGGTAGATTCATGATCTGCTTGCAATTGCACATGTACAAAGTGCTTTAGTTTCTGTTTTGATTAACGATGTGAAATATGGAATTTCACATATTCTAGGTATACGTAGAAATACCGTATACGTATATTTTTTGGATAAATGCTTGACATGTTTATTTAATGTATAATTATATAACATATGAATAAAATACTAGTTTGGTGAAAGGAATCGCCAAAATATATGTTTACTTGTAAATGCGCCGTATGTTGAAATTACGTATTGTAGAAATACCGTATACGTATTTCTTTTGGAATAATATTTGACATATGTATTTAATGTATGATTATACAATACATGATTAAAATACTAGCTTGGCGAAAGGAATCGCCGAAATCTATGTTCCTTTGTAAACACTATGTATGTCGAAATTGGGTATACGTGGAAGTACCCTATACGTATAAAATTTGCTGATGTGATTGCCATGTTTAATTGCTGTATGAATATGATGTATATGTATAAAATACTAGTTTGGTAAAGGGACAACCCTAGTACACACTTCCCTAGCATACGTAATGTATGTTGAAATATTGCATTCCAAGTGTTGGTGAATTCACTTGTGAGTGTAAGTGCTTAAGTGTTAGAATCTTAGGTAGGTGCTGAGATGGGATTCTCGGCTACCTTAGAGTCACATATGACACTCTCCATGTGGTTGTTCACTCTAACCACTCACCTACGAAATTTAAGTATTTGTATCCCTATTTACATAATGCTTTATAACATGCTTTTGAACATGCTTTGTGACTTGTTTATTAACATGCTTCATGTTATGCTTTATAATATGCTTGCTAGTGTTCTTGAATTACCATGTTATCATGCCGTATTTCACATGCTATGGTTAGGATTTGACTGAGCTTGGGACTATGTTCGTAGTCCAGGCATCCGGTATCAGACTTGAAGATGTGGTTGGGATTCGTTCCGCCACGCACGATGTGTTGGTGAACCCGTGTCGTACTTCGGTTGGCGATAGTGGTTGGCCACACGAGGTGCTTCTGCGCCTCATATCGCCCAACTTGTTGTGCGCTCGAGCTAGCCGAACATGTCAAGTAAACCGTATGCCTTACGTATGTTCACCATGTTTGGTCGCTAATGCTTGAACCTAGGGTACCAAACTTACCGGTGAAAATCCGTTAACCATGGTACCTCGATCCGCTAAGACTCATGAGCCGGGCATGGTGGTATGGGACACCGTGGTCGAAATTTGTCGGCCTCTGGCTGGGGCTACGTGCCTCCCGTAGTGACCGGTGAGCAACTCAACTCGTGAGCCGATTATGGTGGTATGGGACACTATATTGGCCCATTTGTCGGCCTACATTAATAAGGTGATGGGGGAGTGGTGCAACCTTTGTGCGTAATAGCCACCTGGACCCTTTGTAGTGACCGCGAGCATACTCACGAAGTTGCGGCGTGCCTTAGGGTTCGCCGCGATATATAGAGTATGAACTAGGACTGTTTACGTATAGTTGTATCGTGATGAATCGTTTAAGGGGTGATGGGGAGTGGTGCAACCTTTGTGCGTAATGTGCCACAGCGACCTCTGCGGTGACCTAGAAAACACACCATCGTCGATATTAACTAGGATGACGACCCTAGATTGGATCATGTTTGGAAATGATCTGAGGAGGTACCTTAGTTTCCCAATCCTATTTGTTTGAAACGAACTAATTAAAAACTCGGTAATCATACTCATCATGCATCGCATGTGCACTGGAAGATGTGGAGTACTTGTGGGATGTAAGCATGCGCGAACGTGAGATGGTGTCGCTTGAGGGAGTATGTCGGAGAGGGCATCCATCATACCTGCATTCATACTTGCATTAATCGAGTAACTAGGAGTGTTTGATTCTTGCTTTATCATTATTGCTTGAATGTATTGATAACATGATAACTTATGTCTTATCGTTCCACTGAGTTAGCTACTCACTCCCACGTTACGGGACGGTGTTGCGCACACCAACCGGACTCTGTCTCGGAGTTTAGGCGATCCGACTATTCGGGAGGCGGAGCCGATTATGACGAGGACCGGGAGGAGTTCTCGTATATGCGATTATTTTCGGGCGGCTTCGACTAGGCTGCCGAGACTGATGGGATTTACAGGGATTGTACCTAGTTTATTTTGACATTTTGTTTATATAAACAGACATGTATATTGTGACTCAGAAGGATTCATACTCTGGATAATGAATCGTTTATTTTGTTTCTTTACATACATATATATCTGATTCGGTCTTAGCTTGCTTTTATACAAGCGATCACGGAGTATGAATTACTGCTTTGGTATAATCTCATTCATGTTTACTGCTCTAATACAGACAACATTCAAATATCATTAAACATGTTGCATAAGTGATGCATTGGAACTCGGGAGTTGAGTTACACTCGACCCCCGATTTTCAGGGCGTTACAAGTTGGTATCAGAGCATGATTTTGATTAAACCGGACCTGAGTTATGTCCCCACTACGTACGCTGACGTGTCACAACTTAGGAGGGTGCGCAAAATCTAGCAACAGTCTTAGGGTCTCCCGATTCCGCCGTTCGGCGAAGTTCATTGCAAATGGACAGTTTGATCGAGTGCGTACTCGATCCCGACCACATTTATGGACCCCAAGTCACTCCTAGACCGTCTATTGACGTGTCCAGGTCACAATCTACCAAAAATGAGTCGTTAAAAATCAGGAAAAATCGATTAGATCGAACTTTTAGGAACTAACCGTTTTGGCACAAAACTGAGTCGGGGGCCCCTCCACGTAAATCCACTAACCTCCCAGACCAAACCAGGGTGCATTTGGCACCCTGGGAGTGTGGTGAAGAGGGCCAGACCGCGGCGGCGCGGTTCCGGCCAAGCTCGACCGCGGCGGCGCCGCGGCACCGGCGGCGGACCGCGCTCCGGTCAACTTTCCGACGAAAGTCCGAACGTAGGGTTGGTCGGCCAGACCCCCTCTACCCCATGGCACATGCCAACTTGCTGTTTGATTAGATTTTAAGGGGCTGGAGCTCCCTTTTCTCCCATTTCCCCTCTTTTCAAGCACCCTCACCTCCATTTTCGATTTTGCTGAAAACCCATCCCTCCAAATCTTCAATCCTTCCATTTCCTTCCATAACTCACACACCCCTACCTCTCACAACAGGCCTAGCCTCTCCCTTTCCCCATTTTCACAAGTTGGAGCTCTCATAACCCTCCTTGGAGCTCAAAAATCGGGTAATCTCCTAACCCATTCCACTTTCTTTTGTTCCTTCTTCATTTTCTACCTCTAGAGCTCTTTCCACACCTGTTGGATTGTTGATTGTGGAAGATAAAAGAGGTCAGCCCCTTTATTTCCCATTTTGGAAATTTTTCATGGCCCTCCTTGGTGTGGTGGCCACCATTTTCTCCATTTCCTCCATCTTATCTTTCATGGGAAAGAGGAAAACTGCGGCCGATGACGCCGGCCCAAGTAGGCCAGCCCAAACCCGAAGAAGATCAGATGTTGGGGCCGGCACAAGCACCGTGCGGGAGTTTAGGTCGAAGCAAGACCTGGATCCTGACCACCCCGCTAGGAATGCTTATCCGATAGGCATGGAATATGGGCGCTTCGCGGGCCGCAAGGTTGTGTTTGAAGCTCATGTGGATGAGAGGATGTTTGGCCTACACCCGATGATGGACCACTTGGTGGATATCGGGTGGAATTATATTTTTGAAGGCGAGTCTCCCGCATGTGAGAACACGGTCCGCGCTTTCTATGCTCACATCGTGGACTCATCAGTAGAGCCTCTTCAGTTTACTGTCTCTGTGAGGGGCATAAGGCGCACAATCACTGTGGATGAGGTGGTTCGAATCACGAAGATTCCGCTTGGTCAAGTGCATCCTAGTGATGACTTCTCTAGAAGTGCGCGGGAAAGGGATCGCCGCACGCGATTTCTCTGTGGTCGCCGGGTTACTTGGAAGCGAGGAAATTGTATTGCGGCGATAAAGATGTCCGAAGACTTCCATTTGCTCCATCACATCTTCACCTACAATGTATACCCACGGTGGGGTAACCGCACGGAATGTACTAGGGTGATGGTGGACTTTATGTACAAGATGGGGACGCCGGGACAACATATGCACGCCCACATTCATCCTATCCCGGATAGTTAATGTTGTTCGTTCGCCGGGAACGATCTTTCGCTCCCATTTGGCCGGCGATCCGGAGAATGGCTCGTGATGTAGGCTACTGATTGAATATGGAGGATCTTGCACCGGTCAGAATCATAAGTGAAGCCACACTCAGGAATATGAAGATCGGCCCCAACAATGGCAAGCCCGACTCGACGAGTCTGGAGATGAGTCGGATAGCGCCGGTGAGGAGAGTGTTGACCTCCAGGCTGAGCGTGATGAGGAGCGCAGTGATGACATACAGGAGGAAGAACCTGAGGCTCAGGACACAGAGGAGAGTTCACCCCCTACGACTCAGGGGCAGGGTGTGGATCGAGATGTATTTGATGCGCGATTGGGCAGTCTTGAGGAGAGGCAAGCCGCCTGCTTGAAGCAAGAGGTTGGACAAGTTGGTGAGATTGGTCAAGTTCGAACCAAACTTGAAGAGAATGAAGCCTACATGAAGAAGAATTTCAAGAAGATGTCCGTACGTTGAAGGCCATCTGTCTTTGTGTGCAGGATAAGAATGCTCCTCCTCCACCGCCTACTTCGGATGCTTAGTCATCCATGTTGTTGTATGTTGTGTTTGCTTTGGTTACCGCGATAGGCGGTTTGTGTTTTCGTTCAGATGTTGTATTAGGTAGTAACATGTTTAGGGTTTGATGTAGTAGATGTATTGGCTATCATGTGATTTCCGTCATGATTCATGTAAACTCTGTAATCCATGTATTATGACTAATTTTGGGTAAATGAAAGGCATGTAGCCCCTTTTGTTTTGATTATGTGTGGAATGCTTAAAGTGCTTTATGATGTGTGTTATGCTGTATCTCACCAATGCTGTACCCTGTGTTGTATAGGGCATGCCGCGACAGTATACGCGGAGCACCGCACATCTCCGTCTGACTGGCTCTATGGACCAGACTCCTTCTGGTAGTAGCGGTCCTGCGGACCGTGGGTTGGGTTCCGATCAGCCCCCTACTGGTCCTGCTGGTGGGTTGCCACCATACACGCCCCGGTCCGTGAGCAGTTTCGGCCGTCATCTTCGCGCAGCATGACTCCCAGGTGCTCCGCCGGCCCGATAGATTTGAGCGGTGATGTTGATGATGCATCGCCACGGCAGATTCAGCCAGCAGCCAGCAGCGGCCTGACGGCTTATGGCCACTATCGGCCCGAGGCCTTGTCACATGGTGGTAGTGCGACTCCACCTACGACTTCTGCTTGTCCTGCCGGGCACCCTGAGCCTCCTGCTCAATGTGAGGATGTGCCTCTGCCCCCACCCGTGGTGCCTCCTATGGGAGATGTCAGTACACGTGACCTTCTCGAGCGATTTCAGCGCTTGAGGCCTCCTTCGTTCATGGGCACTCATAGGCCCGAGGAGGCAGAGTTTTGGCTTGACCGCATCTCGAAGATGCTTCAAATGCTGCATGCTCAGAGGCAGAGCAGGTAGAGCTGGCCGCCTTCATGTTTGAGAGGGAGGCTAGTTTATGGTGGGACAGTGTGTTGCGGTCTGTCGCGGCCAGACTACGTATGGACATGGGAGGCTTTTGAGTTCGGTTCCATGAGAAATACTACCCGCCGACTTACCGACATGAGCGGGAGGATGAGTTTCTGCGCCTCGGGCGGGAGGCATGACTATTACAGTACGAGCACCGCTTCACGAGTTGGGCCGCTTTGTCCAGGCTATACTAGTGGACGAGCGGATGTGGATGCGTCGATTTTCTTTGGGCTTGCGGCCAGGAGATACGGTCGAAGATATCTTTGCCTCAGTATACCTACATATGCAAGCCTTGGTTCACATGTCTATGGACGGCAGAGCAGGATGTGGACCGGTTGGCCCGATCACGTGGCACTATGGTTGCGAGGCCACGACAGGAGATCAGAGCGAGGCATATCCTAGGCAAGAGGCCTCATGTTGACTCGCCTCCTAGGATCGCAGCGCCAGGGGCACAGGTGAGGCGCCCTATTGTGACCTGCACGTACTGCGGGAAACAGGGTCATCTTATCGGGAGTTGCTTCGCGCGGATGAAGGACAGTGGTTTCTCTCCACCACAGATGTTGGGCCGTTCTCACCCACAGGCCATATCAGCTCCACCGCTACTAGACGGCTCTGCACATCCTTCCTTCCGACCTCGTGCCGCGCTTCGGGCCGCCACAGCGACGACCCTTGGCTCCTCAGTAGGAACCGCCGCGATGAGGCTCGCATTCATACTCTTGTGGCTGAGGCACCTGAGACGTCGGTTTCAGCTCCGACGGCTTTCGAGGGTACGGCTTTTATTCACGACACTCCCGTCTCTTTATTGGTGGACACTGGGTCCACTACCTCTATTATTTCTTGTGGGGCGGTGAAACGCCTATCTTTGCATACGATTCCTACTAAAGGAATGAGACTCACTACGGCTACCGGGACCTGTTCGGATGTCACACGATTATGCGAGGGTTGCTTGATAGTTTTGGGTAGCAGCACAGTGCTCGTCGACCTCATTGTTGCTCCGCTATGGCACTACGACGTTATCCTTGGCATGGATTGGCTCACCAGGATGAGGGTGGAAGTAGATTGCGATACTCGGATCGTGACGGCCTATGGACCTGACGGTGCAGCTTTCACGTTCCCGGTGCGGGTCGGTTGGCCTGTCGAGTTGATTGTTATCTTTGCTTTGCTTGTGCCGATTGATGGTCCGACGGTAGATAGTACGCCGGTGGTTCGAGACTTTGCGGGCGTGTTTGAGACTATCCTGGTTTACCTCCTCGGCGTGAGATTGATTTCACGATTGACCTTACGCTGGTGCGACGCCCATCTCGTTGCCTACTTATCGTATGCCTCCATGTGAGATGGAGGAGCGGACACGTTGACGTACTTGTAGAGAGAGGTTTTATTCGACCTAGTGTGTCTCCTTGGGGAGCACTGTGTTGTTCGTGAAGAAGAAGGACGGGTCGCTACGGTTGTGTATTGATTACCGTAGGTTGAACCAGTCATGGTGAAGAACAAGTATCCTTTGCCCGGGATTGACGATCCATTCGATCGGTTGAGGGGCGAAGTATTTCTCGAAGATTGACCTTCGGTCGGGGTACCACCGGTGCGCGTGAGAGAGGAGGACGTGCGGAGAAAGACGGCCTTCGGGACGTGCTTTGGGCACTATGAGTTCTTGGTAATGTCGTTCGGTCGACGAACGCACCGGCCGTGTTCATGGATCGATGAACCGGGTATTTCGGCCCTTCCTTTGGGGTCGTCATCGTCTTTATCGATGACATCTTGATATACTCCACGAGTCGGGAGGAGCACGAGGAGCACTTGCGAGCGGTATTGGATACGGTGAAGAAGAACCGGTTGTTTGCGCAATACAAGAAGTGCGACTTCGCGGGAGGAAGTTAAGTTCTGGGACATGTAGTGTCCAAGGACGGGATACGATGGACCTTGCTAAGGTAGGCTGCGGTTCGGGATGGCGGCGGCTGAATCGATTCTTGAGGTGAGGAGTTTCCTTGGTGCATTTTGGGTACTACGAGACGTTTCATTCGGAATTTCTCGAAGATCGCCAGGCCATTGTCTCGGTGACTCGGAAGGACTGAAGTTCGCACTGGAATGAAGGCGGAGGCAGCTTTTAAGGAGCTGAAGGACAAGTTGACGTCCGCCCCTGTGCTAGTATTGCCAGAGCAAGGGGTGAAATACACGGTGTATACTGACGCGTCTCGCGTTGGTTTGGGTTGTGTGTTGATGCAGAAAGATAGGGTAATTTCGTATGCCTCGAGACAATTAAGGAAGCACGAGGAGAATTACCCTACACATGACCTGGAGTTGGCAGGTGTCATCTTTGCATTGAAGCTCTGGAGACATTACCTCTATGGTGAGGAGTTCGAGCTTTTTCTGCGACCACAAGAGCCTTAAATACATATTCACGCAGCGAGATTTGAATATGAGGCGGCCGATGGATGGAGACCTTGAAGGACTTCAAGTTCGAGGTTTCCTACCATCCTGGCAAGGCGAACCTTGTGGCAGACGCGTTGAGCCGCAAGAAGGCGATAGCATTTGCGGCACCGCTGATGATAGCTGAGTGGGACATGGTGGAGTTTGTGCGGGACTTGAGCGAGGAGACTCACTGTCGAGGAGCCATTTGAGTGTGTTGCGCACGTTCGGGTGCGACCACTTATTGACGACAGGATTGTTGAGGCCCAGGAGGGCGACATACGGCTGTCTGAGCTTCGAGAGCAGGCTAGCGACGCCGTGGACTCCGAGTGGAGAGTTGGTTCTGATGGGGGTTTACGGTTCCGTGGCCGCCTATGTGTTCCCGGATGTGCCCGACTTGAGACGCGAGCTTCTCGAGTCGCCCATAACTCGAAGTTTGCGATGCATCCTGGTAGCACGAAGATGTACCAGGATATGAGACGGACGTATTGGTGGGATAATATGAAGACCCACATTGCTGAGTATGTGTCTCGATGTCGACGTGCCAACAAGTCAAGGCGAGAACATCGCCGACCTCTGGTGCTTGACCCATGCCTATAAGCGGAGTGGAAGTGGGACTTCATCTCCATGGACTTCATATCAGGGTTGCCGAAGACGAGGAAGGGGCACGATTCCATTTGGGTGATTGTGGACCGGTTGACCAAATCGGCCCATTTCCTCCCTATCAGAGTTACGAACTCCGTGAGGCAGTGGCTAGATTGTACATCGGGGAGATCGTCCGTCTGCACGGGGTTCCTTTGGAGATCGTGTCGGACGAGACACGCGTTTCACATCCATCTTACGGACTCGTATCCAGGAGGCGATGGGTGTGAAGTTGAAGTTCAGTACAGCGTTTCATCCTCAGACTGATGGGCAGACAGAGCGGGTGAATCAGATTCTGGAGGATATGTTGCGAGCATGTGTGTTGGACTTCAAGGACAGTTGGGATGACTGTCTTCCGTACACAGAGTTCGCCTACAACAACAGCTTCCAGGCGACTATTGGCATGGCGCCATATGAGGCTCTATATGGTCGACCTTGTAGGGTACCGCCTTTGTTGGGCAGAGGTTGGAGAGCATAGCTGATTGGCCGAAGTTGGTTCGGGCGACTACGAGAGAAGGTAGACATTATCGGGCGTCGATTACTCACGACACGAGAGCGGTGGGAAGAAGAGTTACGCCGTCTGGCGGCGGCCGTGGAGTTCGAGGTCGGTGATCATGTGTTCCTTCGGGTTTCCCCTATGAAGGGAGTCCTTCGGTTTGGGAAGAAGGGGAAGCTCACACCGAGGTTTATCGGTCCATTTTAGATACTGGATCGAGTGGGTGATGTGGCGTATCGTCTCGCCTTGCCTACACCACTTACTTCTGTACATAACGTATTTCATGTATCTATGCTGAAGAAGTACGTTCCTGATCCTTCGTATATCATCAGATGGGAGCAGGTACAGTTGAGCGAGGATGCTACATATGAGTTGCGCCCGACGCGCATCCTTGACAGGAAGGAGCAGGTACTGCATTGTTGAGGCATAAAATAAGCAAGGGAGAAAAGAAGAAAAAATCAAGAAATCACTTTGAAGAGAAAGAAAACAGCTTCAAGACCACTTTGCGCGAGGTCGCGCAAAGTGAATGAGTTACACAAAGACCGCGCAAAGTGAAGAGTTTGCGCGGATTGGACAGAGGAGACTTTTGCGCGAGATTGAAGGGTTTGCGAGGACCGCATATAAAGCATATTGTTTCTTGCGCGAGTCCGTATAAAGTCTATAATCTTTGTGGTAAAAATAGTTGGATGATATTTTTGTCCCACATCGACCAGTTGAGATTTTCACTTGGTGAAAATGTCTATAAATACCCCATTCCTTCTCTCAAAAGGGGTTGAAGATTTGAAGTGAAGCAAGGACGAAAGAGAAGACGAGAAGGTGCGGAGTATTGGACTCCGCACTTTGCGCGATCCAGCGCAAAGGGGTGTGGACTCTGGAAGTTCATGACGGCCGGTATGACAAAACAACAGAAGGCATTTATGGTTTGCGCGGACCAGCGCAAAGCCTATCGTTCTTGCGGACCAGCATATGCAAACCTATTATTTGGCAGTTTTGCGTGATGAAATTTGAAATCTTTGTCGGAATGGTTTGAGTCTTGGTCTTCAAGTTCTTCTTGTTCAAGAATTAAGAATCATCGCGGAAGGGACGTATTCCTCCTAAGTTTTGGGAGATGACCAAAATAATCTTGAAATCTTTAGGAATTTCCATTCTCTTGAAAATTTGTTGAGCGACTTGTCTATTCCTCCTAAGTCATAGGAGATGATTGACATCATTCTTAGTTATCTTCTTGAAATTATATTTAGCTATAATAATTAACATTTGTAATGAGTTCTTTGTAAGCTATCTTAGAATCGAGGGATACTGAGAGGATGTAAATGAATTCAGAATCAATAAAATGTGATGATTGTCTTTGTAATTATTTCATTGTTATGTTTAAATAAGATGACTCTCCCAAATCAAATACCTTTGTTTCCTTGTCGAAACAAAATGGCGACTCTGCTGGGGAAATTATCTTATTTAACACTAACATTGGGAAAGTTGCAAGACTCTCGTCACTTTTTTTTTGGCGTCTATTAGGCATGCAAAATGGCGACTCTCAGTGGGAACATCCTCCCCTTCATCTCCAAGATAGTTTACTTAGTCTTTCACGTACTAATTTCAGATATGTTTTGTTGTTGAAGGTACTCAAATTCAATCACACAACACTGCTAATGGCTAACACTGTGAGAAAGGTAAACTTCCGATTCATAAACTCTTTGGGTTTGTAATTGAGTATGCGCGCTAAGCGAAATTCACGAGAACACAAAGCGAGCACTTCAAGCGGGTGCAATGTGATTCAAGCGGCAGTGGAGTCATTTCCGTTTCACCTCAACTACAAGAAAATGATGCGGACTCTGGTTTTATCCAAAAGGACAAAAGCAAAGGCCTTAAAAAGTCATGTAAAACAAAATTGTTTGCACCAAGAAGCGAGGACCAATTACACGAGCATAGCAAGAAGAAAACCGAACTCGCTCCTCCGTGATTTATCTGAACAAGTTGCTTCGCAGTTCTCGTCGCGAGGATTTTCCGGCTTTGGTCGCTCCAAAGACCAAATGGACACAAGCACAAAAGGTAAAGCACGATGATAGAATCACCGATGCAAGTATCACCGCAAACAAGCTCGCTTTATAAGCTGTATCACCTCGATCGGTTAAAAGCACAGAGAAAGCACACGAGAGTCAAATGAGACTCCAATTTCTCCCCTCTTTATAAGTCTGTTATATCGGCATACTCCGTTCTACTCCAAAAACGGTTTCGGTAAGCGGTCAAGAGGCCGCGGTATATATGGCGGAAAGCTTGGTCAAGGAAATAGACCAACTCTTGAAGAACGTGTTGATCGGAATGGCGGAGGCCAAGAATCTTGATGGATGAATCACAGGAATCTCGGAGAAGCTTTGCAACTCGGCACATAATGTAGCCCAAATAGTGGCTCCGCCCATGATGGGAGCAACAAATGGACAAGAGAACCAACTGAAGGTTCCGTCCACGGGGATGGGATCTCGAGGTTCGGATTCCGGTGACAAGAGCCATAACACAAGATGACGTAAGACAAGTTGTCGAAGAAGCGGTCGAGAATAGAAAGAGCGCGCAAACACCGGTCGTTTCGGATCAGAACACCCTATCGAGAGAGGTAGAGGATGTTCCATTCCGCCAATTTTAAGCATCCAGTTTTGAAATTTAATGGGGAAGGATCCAGGAAGAACACCTGATGCATTTCATCACCAGCATGGGAAATTTCTCCACGATACCTCAATATTGCTTACACTTATTTGGGTCATCGTTGACAAGCAAAGCTTTCAGGTGGTATTCAAATTTGGCACCAGGGTCCATACGGACATGGGAAGAAATGCAAGATGCTTTCATGTCGAACTTCTTCTCATCAGAACGTGACGTTAGCATCACGAGAACTAGCTTCAGTACGACAGCGAAGGAGAACCCGTTGAAAAATTCATAGACGGATGGAAACCTTGGGGGCATCGTGTGGCGGTTGCCGGAAGAAAGGAACAAGTCAAAATGTGTCGAACTCTATGGAGACGAGGTGCGTTCGGACTCACTAGCGGCGATATTGGGACTTTTCGCGATTTGGCTACCAAAGCCCATGCATTGGAGCTAATGACTCGCAAGATCGGCATTTCATCATGAAAGCTGTCGGAAGAATGCACAGCGGGACAACCGTCAATACCGTCGGCCGGGATAAGAAGAATCGGGATGCGAGGGGCTCGAGATAAAAGGCCGGAAGGAAAGAAAGGTGGAACCAAGCAAGGGACAGATCTACGGTGGGAAAAAGCTCGAGAATGCTTGATTCTCATGAAGGATTTGAGTTTGATAAAGAGGACGTGGTACCCATGATGCAACAATTGTTAAAAGCGGGAACTCTGGAATTACAGAACCAAAGCGCCCTGAAGATGCGACAAGGACTCGAGAAAGAAACTTTTGCCGTTATCATCGCCTAGTGGGGCATCCAACGAGAAAATTGTTATACGTTGAAATGCATCATACAACGGATGATAAACAGAGGTGACATAATAACCAGCGGAAGCAAAGAAAAGAATCAAGGGCAACGATAAATGTCTTGTCAATCTGAAAACAAGCGGGGGAATTTGAAAAAGGAAAAGTTGACAAGAAGTGCAACAATGATTACGTTGCGATCGGGAAGCAAATCACAAGTCGGTAAAAGCGAAGCGAAATAATAAGGAAAGAAGTGGTGAAAGGCGAATCTTGAGGACAAGAATAGAAATGGGGCTGCGGTGACAAAAGTAGCTTATGATGTAGTCAACCACTTGAAGGGTATGCGACGCAGTTAAGTATTCTACGATGCGCTCAAGTTGTCGAAAAATTCGGCGAGTTTGATTGCAAACCTTTGTCGATCACAATGTGAGAGAAACTTCTTGTGAAATGAAGAATGAAAGAAATAATGAGAAGATGAATTGTCTACCCGGTAATATCTTTCTCGATGATGATTTAATTGGTGAAAAGGAACATAACAGGCCATTGATGATAGAAGGATATATTTGTGAAGAAGATAAAAGAATTATGATAGATAATGGGTCATGATAAATCTTTTGCCACTCTCAATAGTTACTAAATTGGGTTTTCGCCGTCGGACTTGCGCCCATGACGGAATGATGATCTGATTTAATCAAGATGGACAACGTGCACTCGGTAAAATCACTGGTAACATTGGAAATAGAGGAATTAATCACTACTGTTGTATGTCATGTTATAAATCTTTGTGACGACATATAATCTTCTCTTGGGAAGGCCATGGATACATCAGTATCATATCGTACCTTCTACTCTACACCAATGTTTCAAATACTGTAAAGATGGGGTGCAATGTAAAGTGATGGCTGATGCGAAACCCTACACAAAAGCTGAGTCTTTCTTTGCAGACGCCGATTATTACAAATGTTTCTCTGAAGAAATAAGAAATGATGATGGGAAGAGAATCATAAAAGATGCGGGATAAATAAAGACAAGGAAGAAAAGCGAGAATCTTACTGGGGATTTTTGAAGCGAAAAGAAATTCTATTTTGTACCAAAGCGCTGAGACAGCGGGACAACGCCGTTGACACCTTGTTGTCGATGAAACATTGAAAGTTTCTGATCCAATTACAGTGCCATTACCCAATATCGAAAGATGTAAGCCATTCTGGTAGCTCGAGAACATTCCAAGTCAAAGCCGGTGATAAATATCACGGCAAGATAGAATTCCATCTTTGCATCGGAAGAGAAGAGTGAAAATGCAAGCAATGAATATCATGGAAAATTAGCATGCATGAGAATTTAAGAAAGTCTGAGTACAATAAGCAAGAAGATCATGAGGAACATGGGTTTTGATTGTGACAAACCCACAAGCTTGAATAATGGAAAGGATTCAAATCCCACTCGGGGTTAATCAAGAAAAGCGAAGAAAATTTCAAGGATTGGGAGTAGAATCAATGATAAACATGATGTCGAGTTAATGTGACTTCATTGCATGCAAGATACTAAGATAGTTGAATATCTGAAATCGCTCAAAGCAAATAGAAGGCGGGGGCAACCAACGATAGATGGCTGCGAGAAATAAACTTGGGAACAATAGAAGAACCGAGGAACACGTTCATCGGCATCGTCCTTCGGATCAAGAATTGAGAAATATGGTCAACTTCTCAAAGAAAACAAAGATGTCTTTGCTTGGACATATGAAGAAATCTGGAATTTGGAACCCTCGTAGCGATGCATCGGTTAAATATCTCAAAGAAAAGAAACCAGTCAAGCAAGCACAAAGCGATTTCACCCGGACTGGTTCCATTAATCGAAAAGAAGTAAATAAGCTAATAAAGGTTGGGTTCATCGGAGAAGTTAAATATCCCAAATGGATATCAAACATTGTTCGGTGAAAAAGAAGAACGGACGATTAGAGTATGCATTGATTTGAGAGATCTGAATGAAGCATGTCAAAGAGCGATTTCCCCCTCCAGATACATGAATTCTTGATTGATAGCACTACTCGATATCTTTATCATGTCCTTTATGGACGGGTATGCGAGGCTATAATCAAATCAGGATGGCACAGAAGATGAAGAGCAACGGCTTTGAGCGCCACTTGGAATCTCTTGTTACAAAGTCATGCCTTTCGGTCTCAAAAATCTTTGGAGCAACATATCAAAGGGCAATGAAAAATATCTTTCAAGATATGATGCATAAACATGTCGAATCTATGTTGATGACTTGGTAGTCGGATCTGGAGATCATCAAGAACACCGTGAACATCTAGCATCGGTAAACGACTCGAGAAAGAAGCAATTAAAGATGAATCGGCTAAATGTGCATTTGGAGTGTCTTAGGCAAATTCCTCGGCTTTGTCGTGCGGCATAGAGGAATCGAAATTGATCGAGAAAAAGTTAAAGCTATTCAAAATATGCCACCACCAACAATTTGAAGGAATTAAAAAGCTTACTGAGGAAAATTGGCATATATTCGTCGCTTCATTTCGAACCTTGCGGGAAGGTGTCGACCATTTTCTCGGTTAATGAAGAAAGATCTGAATTCGTATGGGATCATGCTTGCGAGAATGCCTTTGATTCTATTAAAGAATTATTAAAAGCAGCATGGCCGGTGTTATGACTCGATAAAAGGTAAGCCACTTATTTTATATACATGCCATTATGCAAATTCTTTGGGTGCTTTGTTGTACAGTAAGCGAATAGGAAAAAAGCGCTCTTTATTATCGGTAGAACATTGATGGGGCGAGAATCAATTATTCTTCGATTGAAAAAGAATGCTTGGCATTGGTATTATTGTCAAAAGTTAAGGCATTATTGTCTCTCCCATGACATAACTTTGATCTCGAGAGCAGATCAGATAAAATTCTTGATGACCAGGCCAATGTTATCGGGAAGACTAGCCAAGTGGATGCTATTATTATCAGAATACACTATTTCTTATAAAGCGAAAGCAGTAAAAGGACAAGCTATGGCGGATTTTCTCATGACACATCCTATAGCGAGAAAATGAAGAAATCAATGATGAATTTCCGGATGAGCAGTTATGGCATTTGAATCCCAAAATCTTTGCAGATGTATTTTGATGGTGCTGCTCGAGTATCAGGAGCGGGGCAGGAGTGATATTCATTACCCCTCAGGGTGATTTATTACCATATTCTTTCACGTTGGATACTGCGTGCACAAACAATGAAGCTGAATACAGAGCTCTTATCATCGGAATGGAAATATACTGACAAATGGAAATAAAATCATTGCATATCTTTGGAGATTCTAAATTAATTATAAATCAATTGACAACGAGAATTTGAGGTGAGGAAAGAAGAACTTTTGCCTTATTAGGAAAGCGCTTGTGATTGCTTGAACAATTGATTCTGTGGAAATTAAACACATCGCGGTCGGAAAATGCAAAAGCGGATGCTTTAGCTTGGTTAGTAATGACTTTATCTTGCACAAACCGAAGTCCTCTTGGTAACTATAGAAGAAAGAAGATTCGCCATCTGCTGAGAGGTTATCGAAAAGCTGTTGAAATATTGCCTATATCACATGGAAGTAACAATGGATGATTGGCGTCAGCCTTTTGTCGATTATCTCAAATATAATATCTTGCCAGAAGATAATGCACAAAAACAACAGATTAAACAGCGATCAGGAAAATTTATCATGTGCAGCGAAGTATTGTATAGAAAGTCTTATAATGGAATCTTTGTTAAGGTGCTTGGACAAGCAAGAAGCAAACCAAATGTTGCGGGAGGCACATTCGGGTGAATGTGGAGCACATCAAGCCGGTAGGAATTTATGCCATAGAGTGCATCGAATGGGTTATTATTGGCCCACTATGTTTAAAGATGCAATAGAATATGCAAAGCGATGCCATGAATGTCAAATACATGGAGATATAATACATATTCCTCGGAAAATTACATCAATCTGTTGCTTCTTGGCCCTTTTCGGACTGGGGACTCGGCGTTATTGGTCAGATAAATCCTCCTTCATCTAAAGGAAAACAGTATATTACAGCGTGACGGATTATTTCTCCAAAGTGGACGAAGCGATTGCCTTGCGTAATGTTAAAGAGAAAAGCGTGGTCAATTTCATCCGTCATGCTATAATATCCGTCATGGTATTAGAAGAAAATCATCAACGATAATGGCACCCCTTTTAAAAATAGAGGCATGGAAAAGTTATGTCGAAGTTCGGCATCAACATTCTTTTTCAACACCTTATTATCCTCTCAGGCCAATGGATTAGCGAGAGCGTTTAACAAAACAATTGTCAAGATAATGAAGAAAACGTGATGAGGCAATAAGCGTGATTGGGATGAAAAGTTACAAGAAGCATTATGGGCCTCTGAGAACCACCCATCGTATGACGGCGGGAGAACGCCATATTCATTGGTCTATGGTATGGAGGCGATTATCCCGATTGAAATCAAGTGGCATCACTCGAGTAGCGTACATCGATCTATAACGGATGAAGAAAATGCAAAAATAAAATTTGAAAGAATTAGACTTCCTCGATGAGAAACGTCTCGGCTGACGGCACGGTGACGATTGCGATCATATCGGGCGAATATCTTTGCATTTGATAAACAGTCAAATATCGTTCTTTCAAAAAAGGGGATATGGTGTTAATGTTGAAAAGACCTATAGTGGTCACTCGTAGGACGGGGGCAAGTTTGAGCCTAAATGGGACGGCCCATATGTGGTGAAAAAGTATACTCCAATGGGGCATATAGGATTGTAAATCAAGAAGGACAGGGTATCGGTGTACTTGTCAACGCCCGTTTCATCAAAAGATACTATCCCTAAAGATAGAGATGTGGATTTTGACCCAGAATATTATCAGCATAATGATTCTGTATCAAAAGGGGGCAAAAATGAATAAAATCATGTCTATATCATGTCATATGCCAACAAAAGAAGCTATAAAGAAGAGATTTACAAGCATATCAATCATCAAAGCAGCAAATCTGGAAAATATATATATATGATCATCATCATCATCAAAGAAGATATTGACAAAAGTTATATTGCCTTACAAGGCACAAATTCTTGAAGATTCTCCTGAAGATATTGGCAAAAGTTATATTGCCTTACAAGGCACAAATTCTTGAAAATTCTCCTGAAGATATTATCTAAGCTAAGAATATTATTGCCTTACAAGGCATGGATCTTCTTGAAGATATTTCGGAAATATTTCGGAAATATCTACTATATTTGGATCTTCTTGAAGATATTGCGGAAATATCTACTATATTTGCAAATGATGATGATCATATATATATATTATTGCCTTACAAGGCACAAATTCTTGAAGATTCTCTTGAAGATATTATCTAAGCTGAGAATTATATTGCCTTACAAGGCATGGAGCTTCTTGAAGATATTATCGCCTTACTAAGGATATATCAATATCAATCAAAGAGGCAGTATAGCCAAGCCAAAATCCCAAAAAGAGCAAAATTGAGCAAAATCAAAAAGATCAAGCTCTCGAAAAAAAAAAAAAAAAAAAAAAAAAAATGCTCTCAAAGGATCAAGCTCAAAAAAGAGCCGGCCAACTATACGTAAGACCCATGAAGATCGCCATTCGGGCGGCGGCGAGGAGTCGGTGGCCTAAAAAGCCCGCGAAGACCATCGTGCGCACTCATGCGGGTGGTGTGAAGTCAAGGATTCAAAGCCTAAAGGCCATAAATCGCGAAGACTAGTCATAGTAATTCCCATGCCGTCTGTATAGCTTCGGCGGCATGCACGGGAACGGATGAAAATGCCCTCTGTGAATGGGCTCGACCTTGCGAGCGAAGAAAACGGGGGCCGCGGTGCGAGCTTTATGCCAGCCGTGCGTAAGACCCTCCAGTCTGGGGTTGATTTCGGTAGTAACTCGTGAGGAAGGGCTTAAACCTACTCATTGATGGTGGCGACCCTAGATTTGGTGCCCAAAGGTAGCCTTGCGAGCCTGCGAACTCAGAGGATTCTGGTGGCCACCACAACGCGTAAATCCAACAGTTCACCGTCCGGTGGCGTCAATGGGCCCCTCGATGGGCCGTGACCGTGAGCTCAAGCGGTGAGAAGCCCAAAAGCGAACTCAGGAGATTCTGGTGGCCATCACATAAGACCCATAAATGCTCCACTACTCACGAGCTTAAACTGTGTGTGTGCGCACGCTCCACTACTCATGAGCATAAACTGTGTGTGGCTAATTGAATTGAAACTTAGTACCGCCAATCTAAATACTCACCTAGAGAATCCCATACTAACAAAACATAAAATGTTTAGAAATTATAAAAAATATATAAATAGAAAATATTATATAAAATATAGATATAATTAGATAAAATTAGTAATGAAAATATTATATTAAGTATAAATACAATTCGATAATATTAGTACAAATATCATCAATATGCAAAGTGGAAAATACCATCATAAACATCCCCAAAATAATCTCATGAAATAGATGTCAAGCAAAATAAATTACATCAGAAACACAAAAAGCAAATATCACATGTTTTAAATTACATGATTCAAAGATTCTCTGTGATCCCCATTGCTTGAATATCGAGCAAATCTTCTTTTAATTGTGCTTGAAATTTGCATTATGTCGAGATTTTTCTTCAAGAATAAGTTTCGCTTTGATCAGGAAGGCAGCAATGACAAGCTTGTTCTCAAAAAAACAACCATTTCTTGATTACGAAGTTGTGCAGATTTTTCGATGTATCAATAGACTTGGCATTCACTCGCATCTTCTCTTCAACCTCTTGAATGATTAAAGCTTGCTCATGATTCTTTCTCTCGGTGAGAGATTTCTTCCTTAATTTATAATGCGATCTTGGATAGTTATGCTTTCATCAACATGAATCTTTAATTGATCTTGAAGAATTATACGTTCTTGTTTCAAATTTGGAAATTGAAGAAGGTACATTAAAGAGACTTGTTCTTGAGAAAGAGCCGGTGACTTTACGTATTCTAAAATCTCGGTATGCAATGGTGATATTTTCCCTTGAAGCTAAAGAAATTCTAGAATCACGAAACTTGAAAGTGAATCCGTAAGGAGATATGTTGATTCGGCCATCTTATGAGCTTTCCAAAATTTCTATAGCAACATCCAAGTCAGGCCACTTGATCGGGATTTACGAAGATATGGATTATTCTAACGAGAGAATGTTTCACCATCGGCATTTTGTGAGCGGGAATCTTTGCAAAGGATGATAGTTGAAGTAGTGGTTCTGAGAATCGAACTAGCCGCACAGCTACGGGGATAAGTTCTATAGCAAAAGAAGAAGAATATTCAATATATTATTATGAAATATATATAGTCTTGAATGAAGATAAAGCGCACACATATATATATATATACACATCCTTTGGGACACAACTAACGAAGGAGAAGCTCTTGGAGCTATGGAAGGGCCAAGTCCCACCATATCGGCGAAAGATGGTGCTCTAGCCTCCGTACTAGAATCTCTTGTGGTTTGGAGTTGGCAAATCGCGTAGTTTACGTAGAAAATATAATCTCACGAGCAACTACTCTTGGTACTACCAATGCAACTCTGGATGCTCTCGGTGAAGATATTACAAGAGAGGGCCCTTTGGAGAGATGACACCTACTTACGCAACTTGGACACCTAAAAAGGAGATCTGATAATTTTGGATAAATAATAGTTGTTAAAATATAAATCAAAATATTTATATGAAAATTTTCCTTTACTGGTGAATATCCATATTCTCCATAATCTAAAGGCTCCTCTTCATCTTCCTCAGTGCGGGAGATTTAGCGAGGATATTAATCTAGAGGAGTCTTAGCGGTTGCAGGGGAAGATCTATCTCAACTTCTTTTCGCATTTGTTTCCTCTTCTTCGCCAATATCAACTTCTCCTTCTTCAAAGTCATCATCTTTATCTTCGCCATTATCACTATCTCGCTATCTTCATCTGCGAAGATTCGGTTGTACTTGATGATGAAGTAGAACTTTCGTCTCCCAAAATTTCTTCGTCGACTTCTTCAACGATAACTTGCTTCCCTTTATAAGAAATGGGTCATTTGCTCTCGGTGCAAGCTCTTGGACTATAGGAAAGCGATGCTTAGCAGTTCTTTTACGGAGGGATAGGAGATGATGATTGTAAACGCGTTCTTGATCTAGTCATCGGAGAAGACGGACTAGGACCAAGGGGTTGCGGAGGAGATGTGGAAGTACCAATAGCTGTCCTTCTTGAGCCGCTGCGGTCTGCGGGGATTGGAGAAGATGTACTGCGACATCATCTGCACCTGGTTTGAAGAATCCGACGAGATTTCTCAAATTCTCTCAAAACTCAGGTGGGCAAACCGGCCAGTCAAAGTGTTGATGGGCTTGATTTCACGGATGGGATCTTCTAATGATATCTTTACGCAAATCTCTCTGGATGAGATGCATGGCTCCTCTCAGGAATATAGCCAATCCCGCTCTCTAAATTTCTGCCCTTCAGCCTGGGTGGATGAAGAAAGATAGAGGAGTCTACTGGGCAGGCATTTATTGACCAGGTATGATTGATGATCCCACCATCGCATCCAACTATATGATGTACGGACTATGCGATCACAACTCGGAATTATGAAGGAGGAGCCAACACAGCTATTCAGCAATTGTTTCCATATCATGGCCCAGTTAAGAGGACCAGTTCCATAACAGCGCATTTGTCGGTAACCAACCCGCAATCTTGTGGCACAGTTTGATCATAACCAAATTGAGCAAAACGACTTGGGTAGTAAGGTTCTCTCGAGTCTGTCCCTTCATGAGGCAAGCGCATGAGCGAATAGAAAAGAAGAAAGCCCTCTCTGCTGATAAGAGTTTCGTCGTCCACCATGTACGTGTCAACGGGATAGCGATAAAGGCGGGCGAAAGAAGTTTATCGATCATCATCCGAATCTTATTTATGACCCATTCATATGCTCTTCTAGCCATTGCCCTCTGTTGGAAGAACGAGTGGAAGGTGAGAAGGATGAGAATATGCTTGCTCTGAAACCTCGAAAGTCCAAGGAAGTAGACTCAAGCCGGCACTGTAAAATAGTGCCAAGAAGTATCGTGAGATGAAGTTCCCGAGAATGGGGTCTTTTATATGAGTCGCTATTTCTCCAAGGGCCGGTAGATAGAACATAGTCTTGGAGGAGCAAGTGAGTATTTATGTCCCTCCGCCAAGGCACCAGAGCCACGACAAAGACACTTGGACGGATAGCATCTCGCCCATTTAGAGTGGGAGAACAACTAAGCAGCGATAGGCGAGAAATCTTTGCAAGCTCTCAGAAAGAGCTATATTAAGCTTTCCTCGTCTTGCATCCAGAAGCTTTGTCGAGTTCTTTGGAATTGCGGTCGTGAAACCTTCAAAGGAAATAAAAATGAAGAGGTTAATATACATAAATGGTGAAGAATACAAAGAGGAAGATCAATTATCAGTTGATAAATACCTTAAACCCCTAGAAAAATGGGCCGGCCATTGAAGAGGGGAATTTTGTGGATATTGGGGAATTTGCTCATCTCTTTAAATAGCTCTATGGTAGTCTCGGATATGGAGGGCTTGCGATCAGGAAAGATACAAAGGCCAATTCTCTGTTGGTAGGAATGAATTCATCGTAGAATTTCCCGTTATTGTGAGACCGACTATACGATGAAGGTCCCAAAGAGATATGCTCATTTCGCCAGTAAGGAAGATGAAAGGAGTTGGTTGTAGGCGACCAATATTCAAGGAAGCCTTTCGAACGTTGGGTTCTAGATAGAAGTATTTTGAAGTTACTTCTATTGCATCATATAGGCCTATCTTTGCAAGAGTACTTGTATGTTTGACAAAATAGCCTCGCCCATTCGAGTAATAGCGACGAGCAATTAGCGGCCTCGATGCGGAACTGCTGCTTGGCCCCGAGTTGCTCTCGATCTACGAAACTGGCTTATTTGTCTCCTTGTCTCATAGAAATGAGAAGGAAAGAGATCATGAGAATTTGTGGAAAGGAGTCGGGAAAATCATGGGGCGAGCTTCTCAGACGTGCAATGTCGTGGCTTTTGAGCTTGAATAGTGCCTTCTAAAATGCGGGGTTCTCTTGAGGCCCATGATTCGTGTATACATAAGCCTTTCGCCATGGATATAATCTCGGATTCACAGTCTAGCATAGGCGATGGCGATATACCTTGATTGGAATGATTGTCATGCCCTCTGCATGAGGGTTATCGAATTTCATGACTCCTTCTACGACTCGCACTGAATCCCACGAGTTTTGAAGTCGTTTCTTCTTGTGTTCTTGATCTTTTCTTCAAAATCCTTCGCCTTGTTGCGGCGAGTCTTCTTCGGACGGGAAGGTGGAGGAGTATCTTCTCGGACAGGTGGCCTCTCACTATCGGTACGAATGTGGGCAGTGGTCTTGAGCCATTCATCCCAGTCGTATTCTCTTCCGTGTTTTGGAGGGCATTTAATATCTCCTAAGGAGATGGCTCTATGGATAGGAGAAGGTAGAGATTTAATGCGATCAGAGAAATCGAACGTAGGAAGAACAGGCTCTTTAAAGTAAGCTGGATTTCTAGAAGTTGTTTTTATTCTTTTAGCAGGCGGTTGGTCAGAAGGAGGAGAGTTTGAAGGAGATACAAGACGAGCAGTCTGTTTGATACGAGCCATAATGAAAGAAAGAAGAAAGAAGATAAGTCAAAGAGCAAGAAATGAAGAAAGAAGAAATATGTCTAAGTTTGAAATTTTCTAAGTACTGAGTACTTTGCTGTGATGTCGCGCAAAGTCAGGAGTTCTTGCGGAAAATCTCAAAGTTCGGAAAGCTTCGCGCAAAGCTAAACGGTTTCGGGGTCGTATAAAGTGAGGTTTTGCGCGGAATAAAATCGCCGAGAGCGATGTCAAATGAGAGAGGAAGTTCGTGAAAATGACTAAGTCATTGGACTATTTATAGGCTTTATGGCCGAGTACGGTACTCGGGTAGGACTTTGCTTGAGGTCGCGCAAACCTTGAAGAAAAAGAATGGTTTGATCCTTTTCTTTGATTTTACGAACGAACAAAGAACGGATCAAGGGGCATCTGTTGAGGCATAAAATAAGCAAGGAGAAAAGAAGAAAAAATCAAGAAATCACTTTGAAGAGAAAGAAAAACGACTTCAAGACCACTTTCTTGAGGTCGCGCAAAGTGAATGAGTTACACAAAGACCGCGCAAAGTGAAGAGTTTGCGGATTAGACGAGAGAGAGACTTTGCGCGAGATTGAAGGGTTTGCGCTGTGAGACCGCGCAAAGCATATTGTTCTGTGCGAGTCCGTATGCAAAGTCTATAATCTTTGTGGTAAAAATAGTTGGATGATATTTTTGTCCCACATCGACCAGTTGAGATTTTCACTTGGTGAAAATGTCTATAAATACCCCATTCCTTCTCTGAAAGGGGTTGAAGATTTGAAGTGAAGCAAGGACGAAGAGAAGACGAAGGTGCGGAGTATTGGACTGCACTTTGCGCGATCCGCGCAAAAATGTGGACTCTGGAAGTTTGCGACGGCTTGCAAAGCAACAGAAGGCATTTATGGTTTGCGCGGACCCGCGCAAAGCATATCGTTTGCGCGGACCCGCGCAAACCTATTGTTTGGCAGTTTTGACAGCAATGGGCTGAAATGCTGTCGGAATGGTTTGAGTCTTCGGGTCTTCAAGTTCTTCTTGTTCAAGAATTAAGAATCATCGCGGAAGGGACGTATTCCTCCTAAGTTTTGGGAGATGACCAAAATAATCTTGAAATCTTCTTAGGAATTTCCATTCTCTTGAAAATTTGTTGAGCGACTTGTCTATTCCTCCTAAGTCATAGGAGATGATTGACATCATTAGTTATCTTTGCCGAAATTATATTTAGCTATAATAATTAACATTTGTAATGAGTTCTTTGTAAGCTATCTTAGAATCGAGGGATACAGAGGATGTAAATGAATTAGAATCAATAAAATGTGATGATTGTCTTTGTAATTATTTCATTGTTATGTTTAAATAAGATGACTCTCCCAAATCAAATACCTTTGTTTCCTTGTCGATGTTTTAGTTATAGGAATAGTGATCCGGCATAGGTTCGTTGATTCGTTAGTTTATAAGTTTTGGGATTTGAGAATGGACCAAATTACACCCTCGGATTAAGAAAAATTTAGGAACATTTACATGTTTGGAATTTCGATCGTGGCCCAGGTTTTCGGGCGAAAGTGGTCCTCCACGTGCGGTTTGGGTATCCGATCGAGTCAAAACGTAATTTAGGTTTTAGATCCATCGATGGTGAGCTTAAGTTATAGACGTTTGGTTCAAAGAGGGCCAGAACTTGGTTTAGGTTTTGGTTAAGTTTAGACGAATATCCTATATAGGCACCCCATGAACCTAAGTCTATTTTAAGTTAATGTTTGTGGCTATAAAAGGCTTAGAACAGCCCCTCTCACAGCCATGGAATTTTGGAGAAACCCTAGAGGGAGAGAGAGAAAAAGAGAGAAAGTTTTGGAGTTTAGGTTTTGATCTTCCTCCTTTATTTGGCTTTGGCTTGTTGCAGGTTTCGAATTTGGGAATGTGTTTTGGTTTGCCTTATTCTAGGCATTTTTCCGGCGTATTCGCCTCATTTGAAGGTAAGAAACCCTAACCCTAGGTCCGATTTGAGGTGGAATCGATGTAGGATGTGTATCGACTAACCGATTCCGCTCTTTTAGGTTTTAGAATTTGCCAGTTAGGGAAGTTCCATTACCCTTCCGATTCGTTCCGTTTCCAAAGGCAAAGGTGAGGACTTTAAGCTTATAAGTTACGGTTTTCAATGCTTTCAATGTTGATAATGGTAGATTCATGATTTTGCAATTGCACATGTACAAAGTGCTTTCCGTTTCTGTTTTGATTAACGGTTGAAATATGGAATTTCACATATTCTAGGTATACGTAGAAATACCGTATAGGTATATTTTTTGGATAAATGCTTGACATGTTTATTTAATGTATAATTATATAACATATGAATAAAATACTAGTTTAGGCGAAAGGAATCGCTAAAATATATGTTTACTTGTAAATGCGTAGGTATGTTGAAATTACGTATTGTAGAAATTGGTATACGTATTTCTTTTAGAATAATATTTGACATATGTATTTAATGTATGATTATACAATACATGATTAAAATACTAGTTTTGGCGAAAGGAATTGAGAATAAATCTATGTTCCTTTGTAAACACTATGTATGTCGAAATTGGGTATACGTGGGAAGTACCCTATACGTATAAAATTTGCTGATGTGATTGCCATGTTTAATTCTTTGTATGAATATGATGTATATGTATAAAATACTAGTTTGGTAAAGGGACAACCCTAGTACACACTTCCCTAGCATACGTAATGTATGTTGAAATATTGCATTCTAAGTGTTGGTGAATTCACTTGTGAGTGTAAGTGCTTAAGTGTTAGAATCTTAGGTAGGTCTAAGATGGGATTCTCGGCTACCTTAGAGTCACATATGACACTCTCCATGTGGTTGTTCACTCTAACCACTCACCTACGAAATTTAAGTATTTGTATCCCTATTTACATAATGCTTTATAACATGCTTTTGAACATGCTTTGTGACTTGTTTATTAACATGCTTCATGTTATGCTTTATAATATGCTTGCTAGTGTTCTTGAATTACCATGTTATCATGCCGTATTTCACATGCTATGGTTAGGATTTGGTTTTGAGTTTGGGACTATGTTCGTAGTTCGGGATTTAGCATAGGTTTTGGGACTTGAAGATGTGGTTGGGTTTCGTTCGCCACGCACGATGTGTTGGTGAACCCGTGTCGTACTTCGGTTGGCGATAGTGGTTGGCCACACGAGGTGCTTTAGGCCTCATATCGCCCAACTTGTTGTGTTTCGAGTTATAGAACATGTTTGGTAAACCGTATGCCTTATGTATGTTCACCATGTTTTGGTCGCTAATTTGAACCTAGGGTACCAAACTTACAAAGTTTGAAAATCTTTAACCATGGTACCTCGATCCGCTAAGACTCATGAGCCGGGCATGGTGGTATGGGACACCGTGGTCGAGTTTGTCGGTTACGTTTGGGGCTACGTGCCTCCCGTAGTGACCGGTGAGCAACTCAACTCGTGAGCCGATTATGGTGGTATGGGTTTTATTTCGCGCTAGGTCGGCCTACATTAATAAGGTGATGGGGAGTGGTGCAACCTTTGTGCGTAATGTGACCAGGTTTTGGTTTCTTTGTAGTGACCGCGAGCATACTGGGATTTGAAATGGGTTGCGGGTTTAGGTTCATAGCGATATATACGGGTTTAGGTTATAGGTTTTGGTTTTAGTTATACGATATAGGTTTAGGTTATAGGTTTTGATTTTAGTTATACGATATAGGTTTAGGTTATAGGTTTTTGAATTTGAGAATGGGTTCGGGTTTAGGTTATAGGTTTTGGTTTTGGTTTAGGTTATAGGTTTTCGTTAAGGTTTAGGTTTTAGATTTGAGAATGGGTTTGGGTTTAGGTTATATGTTTTGGTTTTGGTTTAGGTTGTAGGTTTTGCTTTATGTTTAGGTTAGGTTTAGGTTTAGGTTATAGTTTTGGGATTTGAGAATGAGTTCGGGTTTAGGTTATAGGTTTTGGTTTTGGTTTAGGTTATAGGTTTTGGTTAAGGTATAGGTTTTGGGATTCGAGAATGGGTTCGGTTTTAGGTTGTAGGTTTTGGTTTTGGTTTAAGTTATAGGTTTTGGGATTTGAGAATAGGTTTAGGTTTAGGTTATAGGTTTTGGTTTAGGTTATAGGTTATAGGTTTTGGTTAAGGTTTTGGTTTTTTGTTTAGAGAATGGGTTCGGGTTTTGGTTATAGGTTTTGGTTTTGATCTAGGTTATATGTTTTAGGATTTAAGAATGGGTTCGGGTTTAGGTTTTAGGTTTTGTTTTGGTTTAGATTATAGATTTTGGTTTAGGTTTAGGTTAAGGTGTAGGTTTAGTTTATAGGTTTAGGAATTTGAGAATGGGTTCGGGTTTAGTTTATAGGTTTTGCTTTTGGTTTAGATTATAGGTTTTGGAATTCGAGAATGGTTCGGGTTTAGGTTATACGTTTTGGTTTTGCTTTAGGTAATAGGTTTTGGTTAAGGTTTAGGATTTTGGATTTAAGAATGGGTTCGGGTTTAGGTTATAGGTTTTGGTTTTGTTGTAAGTTATAGGTTTTGGGATTTGAGAATGGTTCGGATTTAGGTTGTAGGTTTTGGTTTTGGTTTAGGTTATAGGTTTTGGTTTAGGTTTAGGTTATGGTTATAGGTTTTCAGATTTGAGAATGGGTTCGGGTTTAGGTTATAGGTTATAGGTTTTGGTTTAGGTTAAAGGTTTTGGGATTTGAGAATGGGTTTGGATTTAGGTTATAGGTTTTGGTTTTTATTTAGGTTATAGGTTTTGGGATTTGAGAATGGTTTCGGGTTTAGGTTTTAGGTTTTAGTTTTAGTTTAGGTTATAGGTTTTAGGATTTAAGAATGGGTTCGGGTTTAGGTTATAGGTTTTGGTTTTTTGTTTAGGTTATAGGTTTTGGGATATGAGAATGGGTTCGAGTTTAGGTTATAGGTTTTGATTTTGGTTTAGGTTATGGTTTAGGTTTACGTTATAGGTTTTCAGATTTGAGAATGGGTTCAGGTTTAGGTTATAGGTTATAGGTTTTGGTTTTGGTTATAGTTGTTGGGATTTGAGAATGGGTTTAGGTTTAGGTTTTAGGTTTTAGTTTTAGTTATAAGTTTTAAGTTATGGGTTATAGGTTTTGGGATTTGAGAATGGGTTCGGGTTTAGTTATAGGGTTTGGTTTTTTTAGTTTGGGTTATAGGTTTTGGTTATGGTTTAGGTTTTAGATTTGACAATGGGTTCGGGTTTAGGTTATAGGTTTTGGTTTTGGTTTTGGTTATAGGGTTTGGGATTTGAGAATGGGGTTGAGCTTAGGTTATAAGTTTTAGTTTTGGTTTAGGTTATAGGTTTTGGAATTTGAGAATGGGTTTGAGTTTAGGTTATACGTTTTGATTTTGCTTTAGGTTATAGGTTATGGTTAAGGTTTAGGTTTTTGGATTTAAGAATATGGGTTTGGGTTTAGGTTATAGGTTTTGGTTTTGTTGTAAGTTATAGGTTTTGGGATAGGAGAATGGGTTCGAATTTAGGTTGTAAGTTTTAGTTTTGATTTAGGTTATAGGTTTTGGTTTAGGTTTAGGTGAAGGTTTAGGTTTAGGTTATAGGTTTTAAGATTTGGGAATGGGTTCGGGTTTAGGTTGTAGGTTTTGGTTTTGGTTTTGGTTTTGGTTTAGGTTATATGTTTTGGGATTTGAGAATGGTTTCGGGTTTAGGTTATACTTTTGGTTTAGGTTTAGGTTAGGTTAAGGTTTAGGTTTAGGTTATAGGATTTGGGAAGAATGGGTTCCAGTTTAGGTTATAGGTTTTGGTTTTAGTTTAGGTTATAGGTTTTGGGATTTGAGAATGGGTTGAGAATGGGTTCGGCTTAGGTTATAGGTTTTGGTTTTGTTTTTGGTTATAGGTTTTGGGATTTGAGAATGGGTTGAGGTTTAGGTTATAGGTTTTGATTTTGGTTTTGGTTATAGGTTTCGATTAAGGTTTCGGTTTAGGTTTAGGTTAAGGTTTCGATTTAGGTTATAGGATTTGAGAATGGGTTCGGGTTTAGGTTTTAGGTTATAGGTTTTGAATTTGAGAATGGGTTCGGAGCTTACGTTATAGGTTATAGGTTTTGGTTTAGGTTATAGGTTTTGAGATTTGAGAATGGGTTTGGTTTAGGTTCTAGGTTTTGGTTTTAGTTATAGGATATATGTTTAGGTTATAGTTTATAGGTAATAGGTTTTAGGATTTGGAATGGGTTTGGGTTTAGGTTACATGGTTTTGGTTTTGGTTTAGGTTATAGGTTTTGGATAAGGTTTTGGTTTTGGATTTGAAAATGGGTTTGGGTTTAGGTTATATGTTTTAGTTTTGGTTTAGGTTATAGGTTTTAGGATTTGAGAATGCGTTCGGGTTTAGGTTATAGGTTTTGGTTATGGTTTAGGTTTAGGTTTTGATTTATGTTTAGGTAAAGGTTTAGGTTTAGGGTTATAGGTTTTGGATTTGAGAATGGGTTCGAGTTTAGGTTTATATGTTCTAGGTTTTGGTTTAGGTTATAGGTTTTGCGATTTGAGAATGGGTTCGGGTTTAGGTAATACGTTTTGGTTTTAGTTATAGCTTATAGGTTTAGGTTATAGGTTTTGGGATTTGAAAATGGGTTCGGGTTTAGGTTATAGGTTTTGGTTTTAGTTTTTAGGTTATAGGTTTTGGTTTTGGATTTGAGAATGGGTTCGGGTTTAGGTTATAGGTTTTGGTTTTGGTTTTGGTTATAGGTTTTGGGATTTGAGAATGGGTTGAGAAGTTTAGGATTACTGAGGTTTTGGGTTTTTGTTTTTTGTTTAGGTTATAGGTTTTAGTTTAGGTTTAGGTTTAGGTTATAGGTTTTGGATTTGAGAATGGGTTCGGGTATAGGTTATAGGTTATAGTTTTTTTGGGATTTGAGGATGGGTTCGGGTTTAGGTTATAGGTTTTGGTTATAGTTATAGGATATAGGTTATAGGTTATAGGTTATAGGTTATAGGTTTTGGGATTTGAGAATGGGTTCGGGTTTAGGTTATAGGTTTTTGTTTTGGTTTAGGTTATATGTTCTAGCTAAGGTTTAGGTTTTTGGATTTGAGAATGGGTTTGGGTTTAGGTTATATGTTATGGTTTTGGTTTAGGTAATAGGTTTTGCTTTAGGTTTAGGTTTAAGGTTTAGGTTTAGGTTATAGGTTTTGGGATTTGAGAATGGGTTCGGGTTTAGGTTATAAGTTTTTATTTTGGTTTAGGTTATAGGTTTTGGGATATGAGAATGGGTTCGAGTTTAGGTTATAGGTTTTGCTTTTGGTTTAGGTTATGGTTTAGGTTTACGTTATAGGTTTTCGGATTTGAGAATGGGTTCGGGTTTAGGTTATAGGTTATAGGTTTTGGTTTATGTTATAGGTTTTGGGATTTGAGAATGGGTTTAGGTTTAGGTTTTAGGTTTTGGTTTTAGTTATAGGTTATAAGTTATGGGTTATAGGTTTTGGGATTTGAGAATGGGTTCGGGTTTAGGTTATAGGGTTTGGTTTTAGTTTGGGTTATAGGTTTTGGTTATGGTTTAGGTTTTTAGATTTGAGAATGGGTTCGGGTTTAGGTTATAGGTTTTGGTTTTGGTTTTGGTTATAGGTTTTGGGATTTGAGAATGGGGTCGGGACTTAGGTTATAAGTTTTAGTTTTGGTTTAGGTTATAAGTTTTGCAATTTTAGAATGGGTTCGAATTTAGGTTATACGTTTTGGTTTTACTTTAGGTTATAGGTTATGGTTAAGGTTTAGGTTTTTGGATTTAAGAATGGGTTCGGGTTTAGGTTATAGGTTTTGGTTTTGTTGTAAGTTATAGGTTTTGGGATAGGAGAATGGTTTGAATTTAGGTTGTAAGTTTTAGTTTTGATTTAGGTTATAGGTTTTGGTTTAGGTTTAGGTTAAGGTTTAGGTTTAGGTTATAGGTTTTAAGATTTGGGAATGGGTTCGGGTTGAGGTTGTAGGTTTTGGTTTTGGTTTTGGTTTGGTTTAGGTTATAGGTTTTGGGATTTGAGAATGGTTTCGGGTTTAGGTTTAGTTTTTAACTTTTGGTTTAGGTTTAGGTTAAGGTTTAGGTTTAGGTCATAGGTTTTGGGATTTTAGAATGGGTTCGGTTTAGGTTATAGGTTTTGGTCTTGGTTTAGGTTATAGGTTTGGGATTTGAGAATGGGTTCGGGCTTAGGTTATAGGTTTTGGTTTTGTTTTTAGTTATAGGTTTTGGGATTTGAGAATGGGTTCAAGTTTAGGTTATAGGTTTTGGTTTTAGTTTTGGTTATAGGTTTCGATTAAGGTTTCGGTTTTGGTTTAGGTTAAGGTTTCGGTTTAGGTTATAGGATTTGAGAATGGGTCCAGTTTAGGTTTTAGGTTATAGGTTTTCAAATTTGAGAATGGATTCGAGATTAGGTTATAGGTTATAGGTTTTGGTTTAGGTTATAGGTTTTGAGATTTGAAAATGGGTTCTGGTTTAGGTTACGGGTTTTGGTTTTAGTTATAGGATATATGTTTAGGTTATAGTTTATAGGTAATAGGTTTTGGGATTTAGGAATGGGTTTGGGTTTGGAATTTGAGGTTTTAGTTTTGGTTTAGGTTATAGGTTTTGGATAAGGTTTAGGTTTTGGATTTGAGAATGTGTTTGGGTTTAGGTTCTATGTTTTAGTTTTGGTTTTGGTTATAGGTTTTAGGATTTGAGAATGCGTTCGGGTTTAGGTTATAGGTTATAGGTTTTGGTTTTGGTTTTGGTTTAGGTTTTGGTTTAGGTTTAGGTAAAGGTTTTGGTTTAGGTTATAGGTTTTGGATTTGAGAATGGGTTCGAGTTTAGGTTATATGTTCTAGGTTTTGGTTTAGGTTATAGGTTTTTGCGATTTGAGAATGGGTTCGGGTTTAGGTAATACATTTTGGTTTTAGTTTAGGTTATAGGTTTTGGTTAAGGTTTAGGTTTTGGATTTGAGAATGGATTCGGGTTTAGGTTATAGGTTTTGGTTTTGGTTTTGGTTATAGGTTTTGGGATTTGAGGATGGGTTCGAGTTTAGGATTCTGAGGTTTTCGTTTTTGTTTAGGTTATAGGTTTTGGTTTAGGTTTAGGTTTAGGTTTAGGTTATAGGTTTTGATTTGAGAATGGGTTTGGGTATAGGTTATAGGTTATAGGTTTTGGTTTAGGTTATAGGTTTTGGATTTGAGGATGGGTTCGGGTTTAGGTTATAGGTTTTGGTTATAGTTATAGGATATAGGTTTAGGTTATAGGTTATAGGTTTTGGGATTTGAGAATGGGTTCGGGTTTAGGTTATAGGTTTTGGTTTTGGTTTTAGGTTATAGGTTTTAGTTATGGTTTAGGTTTTTGGATTTGAGAATGGGTTTGAGTTTAGGTTATATGTTATGGTTTTGGTTTAGGTTATAGGTTTTGCTTTAGGTTTAGGTTAAGGTTTAGGTTTAGGTTATAGGTTTTTATTTTGGTTTAGGTTATAGATTTTTGGTTAAGGTTTAGGTTTTGGAATTGAGAATGGGTCGAGTTTAGGTTCTAGGTTTTGTTTTTGGTTTAGGTTATAGGTTTTGGGATTTGAGAATGGGTTCGTGTTTAGGTTGTAGTTTTTGGTTTTGGTTTAGGTTATAGGTTTTTGGTTTACGTTTAGGTTAAGGTTTACGTTTAGGTTATAGGTTTTTGGATTTGAGAATGGGTTCGGGTTTAGGTTATATGTTATAGGTTTTGGTTTAGGTTATAGGTTTTGCGATTTGAGAATGGGTTTGGGTTTAGGTTATTGGTTTTGGTTTTAGTTATAGGTTATAGGTTTTGGGATTTGAGAGGTGGTACGGGTTTAGGTTAATGGTTTTGGTTAAGGTTTAGGTTTTTGGATTTGAGAATGGGTTCGGGTTTAGGTTATAGGTTTTGGTTTTGGTTTTGGTTATAGGTTTTGGTTTAGGTTTAGGTTAAGGTTTAGGTTTAGGTTATAGGTTTTCGAGATTTGAGAATGGGTTCGGGTATAGGTTATAGGTTTTGGTTTAGGTTATAGGTTTTGGGAATTGATGATGAGTTTGGGTTTAGGTTATATGTTTTGGTTTTGGTTTAGGTTATCGGTTTTGCTTTAGGTTTAGGTTAAGGTTTAGGTTTAGGTTATAGGTTTTGGGATTTGAGAATGAGTTCGGGTTTGGTTATAGGTTTTGGTTTTGGTTTAGGTTATAGGTTTTGGTTAAGGTATAGGTTTTGGGATTCGAGAATGGGTTCGGGTTTAGGTTGTAGGTTTTGGTTTTGGTTTAAGTTATAGCTTTTGGGATTTGAGAATAGGTTCGGGTTTAGGTTATAGGTTTTGGTTTAGGTTATAGGTTATAGGTTTTGGTTAAGGTTTTGGTTTTGGATTATACAATGGGTTCGGGTTTTGTTATAGGTTTTGGTTTTGATCTAGGTTATATGTTTTGGGATTTAAGAATGGTTTCGGGTTTAGGTTTTAGGTTTTTGTCTTGGTTTAGATTATAGATTTTGGTTTAGGTTTAGGTTAAGGTGTAGGTTTAGTTTATAGGTTTAGGAATTTAAGAATGGGTTCGGGTTTAGGTTATAGGTTTTGCTTTTGGTTTTGGTTATAGGTTTTGGATTTGAGAATGGGTTTGGGTTTAGGTTGTACGTTTTGGTTTTGCTTTAGGTTATAGGTTTTGTTAAGGTTTAGGATTTTGGATTTAGGAATGGGTTCGGGTTTAGGTTCTAGGTTTTGGTTTTGTTGTAAGTTATAGGTTTTGGGATTTGAGAATGGTTCGGATTTAGGTTGTAGGTTTTGGTTTTGGTTTAGGTTGTAGGTTTTTGGTTTTGGTTTAGGTTGTAGGTTTTGTTTTTTTTTGGTTTAGGTTATGGTTTAGGTTTAGGTTTAGGTTAAAGGTTTTGAGATTTGAGAATGGGTTTGGCTTTAGGTTATTGCTTTTGATTTTTATTTAGGTTATAGGTTTTGGGATTTGAGAATGGGTTTGGGTTTAGGTTTTAGGTTTTACTTTTGGTGTAGGTTATAGGTTTTGGGATTTGAGAATGGGTTCGGGTTTAGGTTATAGGTTTTGGTTTTTGTTTAGGTTATAGGTTTTAGTTTTGGTTTAGGTTATGGTTTTAGTATACGTTATAGGTTTTAAGATTTGAGAATTTGTTCGGGTTTAGGTTATAGGTTATAGGTTTTGGTTTAGGTTATAGGCTTTGGGATTTGAGAATGGGTTTGGGGTTAGGTTATGGTTTTGGTTTTGGTTTAGGTTATAGGTTATAGGTTATAGGTTTTGGGATTTGATAATGGGTTCGGGTTTAGGTTATAGGTTTTGGTTTTAGTATGGGTTATAGGTTTTGGTTAAGGTTTAGGTTTTTGGATTTGAGAATGGGTTCGGGTTTAGGTTATAAGTTTTGGTTTTGGTTTAGGTTATAGGTTTTAGGATTTGAGAATGGGTACGAAGGCTTAGGTTATAGTTTTGGTTTTGGTTTAGGTTATAGGTTTTGGAATTTGAGAATGGGTTCGAGTTTAGGTTATACGTTTTGGTTTTGCTTTAGGTTATAGGTTTTGGTTAAGGTTTAGGTTTTTGGATTTAAGAATGGGTTCGGGTTTAGGTTATAGGTTTTGGTTTTGTTTTAAGTTATAGGTTTTGGGATTTGAGAATGGTTTGGATTTAGGTTGTAAGTTTTTGTTTTGATTTAGGTTATAAGTTTAGGTTAAGGTTTAGGTTTAGGTTTAGGTTTTAAGATTTGAGAATGGGTTCGGGTTTAGGTTATAGGTTTTGGTTTTGGTTTAAGTTATAGGTTTTGGGATTTGAGAATGGTTTCGGGTTTAGCTTATACATTTTGGTTTGGGTTTAGGTTATAACTTTTGGTTTAGGACTAAGTTAAGGTTTAGGTTTAGGTCATAGGTTTTGGGATTTAAGAATGGGTTCCGGTTTAGGTTATAGGTTTTGGTTTTGGTTTAGGTTATCGGTTTTGGGATTTGAGAATGGGTTGGGGCTTAGGTTATCGGTTTTGGTTTTGGTTTAGGTTATAGGTTTTGGTTAAGGTTTAGGTTTTGGATTTGAGAATGGGTTCGGAGTTTAGGTTATAGGTTTTGGTTTTGGTTTAGGTTATAGGTTTTGGGATTTGAGGTTGGGTTGGTTTTCATTTTGTTTAGGTTATAGGTTTTGGTTTAGGTTTAGGTTTAGGTTATAGGTTTTCGGATTTGAGAATGGGTTCGGGTATAAGTTATAGGTTATAGGTTTTGGTTTAGGTTATAGGTTTTGGGATTTGAGGATGGGTTCGGGTTTAGGTTATAGGTTTTGGTTATAGTTATAGGATAAAGGTTTAGGTTATAGGTTATTGGTTATAGGTTTTGGGATTTGAGAATGGGTTCGGGTTTAGGTTATAGGTTTTGGTTTCGGTTTAGGTTATAGGTTTTAGTTAAGGTTTAGGTTTCTGGATTTGGGAATGGGTTTGGGTTTAGGTTATATGTTTTGGTTTTGGTTTAGGTTATAGGTTTTGCTTTAGGTTTAGGTTAAGGTTTAGGTTTAGGTTATAGGTTTTGGGATTTAAGAATGGGTTTGGGTTTAGGTTATAGGTTTTGGTTTTGTTTAGGTTATAGGTTTTGGTTAAGGTTTAGGTTTTGGATCGAGAATGGGTCAGGGTTTAGGTTCTAGGTTTTGTTTTTGGTTTAGGTTATAGGTTTTGGGATTTGAGAATGGGTTCGGGTTTAGGTTGTAGTTTTTTGTTTTGGTTTAGGTTATAGGTTTTGGTTTACGTTTAGGTTAAGGTTTAGGTTTAGGTTATAGGTTTTCGGATTTGAGAATGGGTTCGGGTTTAGGTTATAAGTTATAGGTTTTAGTTTAGGTTATAGGTTTTGTGATTTGAGAATGGGTTTGGGTTTAGGTTATTGGTTTTGGTTTTAGTTATAGGTTATAGGTTTTGGGATTTGAGAATGGTACGGGTTTAGGTTAAAGGTTTTGGTTAAGGTTTAGGTTTTGGATTTGAGAATGGGTTCGGGTTTAGGTTATAGGTTTTGGTTATAGGTTTTGGTTTAGGTTTAGGTTAAGGTTTCGGTTTAGGTTATAGGTTTTCAGATTTGAGAATGGGTTCGGGTATAGGTTATAGGTTTTGGTTTAGGTTATAGGTTTTGGGATTTGAGGATGGGTACGGGTTTAGGTTATAGGTTTTGGTTTTAGTTATACGATATAGGTTTAGGTTATAGGTTATCGGTTATAGGTTTTGGGATTTGAGAATGGGTTCGGGTTTAGGTTATAGGTTTTGGTTTTGGTTTAGTTTATAGGTTTTCATTAAGGTTTAGGTTTTGGATTTGAAATGGGTTTGGGTTTAGGTTATATGTTTTGGTTTTGGTTTAGGTTATTGGTTTTGCTTTAGGTTTAGGTTGAGGTTAAGGTTTAGGTTATGGGTTTTGGGATTTGAGAATGAGTTCGGGTTTTGGTTATAGGTTTTGGTTTTGGTTTAGGTTATAGGTTTTGGTTAAGGTATAGGTTTTGGGATTCGAGAATGGGTTCGGGTTTAGGTTGTAGGTTTTGGTTTTAGTTTAAGTTATAGGTTTTGGGATTTGAGAATAGGTTCGGGTTTAGGTTATAGGTTTTGGTTTAGGTTATAGGTTATAGGTTTTGGTTAAGGTTTTGGTTTTGGATTAGAGAATGGGTTCGGGTTTTGGTTATAGGTTTTGTTTTGATCTAGGTTATATGTTTTGGGATTTAAGAATGGGTTCGGGTTTAGGTTTTAGGTTTTTGTTTTGGTTTAGATTATAGATTTTGGTTTAGGTTTCGGTTAAGGTGTAGGTTTAGTTTATAGGTTTAGGAATTTGAGAATGGGTTCGGGTTTAGGTTATAGGTTTTGCTTTTGGTTTTGGTTATAGGTTTTGGATTTCGAGAATGGGTTTGGGTTTAGGTTGTACGTTTTGGTTTTGCTTTAGGTTATAGGTTTTGGTTAAGGTTTAAGATTTTGGATTTAAGAATGGGTTTGGGTTTAGGTTATAGGTTTTGGTTTTGTTGTAAGTTATAGGTTTGGGGATTTGAGAATGGTTTAGATTTAGGTTGTAGGTTTTGGTTTTGGTTTAGTTGTAGGTTTTCGTTTTGGTTTAGCTTGTAGGTTTCGGTTTTGGTTTAGGTTATGGTTTAGGTTTTGGTTATAGGTTTTTGGATTTGAGAATGGGTTCGGGTTTAGGTTATAAGTTATAGGTTTTGGTTTAGGTTAAAGGTTTTGAGATTTGAGAATGGGTTTCGGTTTAGGTTATTGGTTTTGATTTTTATTTAGGTTTTAGGTTTTGGGATTTGAGAATGGGTTTGCGTTTAGGTTTTATGTTTTACTTTTGGTTTAGGTTATAGGTTTTGGGATTTGAGAATGGGTTCGGGTTTAGGTTATAGGTTTTGGTTTATGTTTAGGTTATAGGTTTTAGTTTTGGTTTAGGTTATGGTTTTGGTATACGTTATAGGTTTTAAGATTTGAGAATTTGTTCGGGTTTAGGTTATAGGTTATAGGTTTTGGTTTAGGTTATAGGCTTTGGGATTTGAGAATGGGTTTGGGGTTAGGTTATGGGTTTTGGTTTTAGTTATAGGTTATAGGTTATAGGTTATAGGTTTTGGGATTTGATAATGGGTTCGGGTTTAGGTTATAGGTTTTGGTTTTAGTATGGTTATAGGTTTTGGTTAAGGTTTAGGTTTTGGATTTGAGAATGGGTTGGGTTTAGGTTATAGGTTTTGGTTTTGGTTTAGGTTATAGGTTTTAGGATTTGAGAATGGGTACGAGGCTTAGGTTATAGTTTTTGGTTTTGGTTTAGGTTATACATTTTGGAATTTGAGAATGGGTTCGAGTTTAGGTTATACGTTTTGGTTTTGCTTTAGGTTATAGGTTTTGGTTAAGGTTTAGGTTTTTGGATTTAAGAATGGGTTCGGGTTTAGGTTATAGGTTTTGGTTTTGTTTTAAGTTATAGGTTTTGGGATTTGAGAATGGGTCGGATTTAGGTTATAAGTTTTTCTTTTGATTTAAGTTATAGGTTTAGGTTAAGGTTTAGGTTTAGGTTATAGGTTTTGAGATTTGAGAATGGGTTCGGGTTTAGGTTATAGGTTTTGGTTTTGGTTTAAGTTATAGGTTTTGGGATTTGAGAATGGTTTCGGGTTTAGCTTATACATTTTGGTTTAGGTTTAGGTTATAAGTTTTGGTTTAGGATTAAGTTAAGGTTTAGGTTTAGGTCATAGGTTTTGGATTTAAGAATGGGTTCGGTTTAGGTTATAGGTTATGGTTTTGGTTTAGGTTATCGGTTTTGGGATTTGAGAATGGGTTCGGGCTTAGGTTATCGGTTTTGGTTTTAGTTTAGGTTATAGGTTTTGGTTAAGGTTTAGGTTTTGGATTTGAGAATGGGTTCGGGTTTATGTTATAGGTTTTGTTTTGGTTTTGGTTATAGGTTTTGGGATTTGAGGTTGGGTTCAAGTTTTCGTTTTTGTTTAGGTTAGGTTTTAGGTTTTGGCTTAGGTTTAGGTTTAGGTTATAGGTTTTGGATTTGAGAATGGGTTCGGTTATAAGTTATAGGTTATAGGTTTTGGTTTAGGTTATAGGTTTTGGGATTTTAGGATGGGTTCGGGTTTAGGTTATAGGTTTTGGTTATAGTTATAGGATAAAGGTTTAGGTTATAGGTTATAGGTTATAGGTTTTGGTATTTGAGAATGGGTTCGGGTTTAGGTTATATGTTTTGGTTTTGGTTTAGGTTATAGGTTTTAGTTAAGGTTTAGGTTTTGGATTTGAGAATGGGTTTGGGTTTGGGTTATATGTTTTGGTTTTGGTTTAGGTTATAGGTTTTGCTTTAGGTTTAGGTTAAGGTTTAGGTTTAGATTATAGGTTTTGGGATTTGAGAATGGGTTCGGGTTTAGGTTATAGGTTTTTATTTTGGTTTAGGTTATAGATTTTGGTTAAGGTTTAGGTTTCGAAATTCGAGAATGGGTCCGAGTTTAGGTTCTAGGTTTTGTTTTTGGTTTAGGTTATAGGTTTTGGGATTTGAGAATGGGTTCGTGTTTAGGTTGTTGTTTTTGGTTTTGGTTTAGGTTATAGGTTTTGGTTTACGTTTAGGTTAAGGTTGACGTTTAGGTTATAGGTTTTTTCGGATTTGAGAATGGGTTCGGGTTTAGGTTATAGGTTATAAGTTTTGGTTTTGGTTTGGTTAGTTTTCGGTTTAGGCAATTTGAGAATGGGTTTTGGTTTAGGTTATTGGTTTCGGTTTTAGTTATAGGTTATAGGTTTTGGGATTTGAGAATTGGTACGGGTTTAGGTTAAAGGTTTTGGTTAAGGTTTAGGTTTTGGATTTGAGAATGGGTTCGGGTATAGGTTATAGGTTTTGGTTTTGGTTTTGGTTTAGGTTTTGGTTTAGGTTTAGGTTATAGGTTTTTTGATTTGAGAATGGGTTCGGGTATAGGTTATAGGTTTTGGTTTAGGTTATAGGTTTTGGGATTTGAGGATGGGTGCAGGTTTAGGTTATAGGTTTAGGTTTTAGTTATATGATATAGGTTTAGGTTTAGGTTTATAGGTTTTGGGATTTGAGAATAGGTTTGGGTTTAAGTTATATGTTTAGGTTATAGGTTTAGGTTATAGGTTTTGGTTTTGGTTTAGGTTATAGGTTTTCTTTAAGGTTTAGGTTTTGGATTTGAGAATGGGTTTGGGTTTAGGTTATATGTTTTGGTTTCGGTTTAGGTTATAGGTTTTGCTTTAGGTTTAGGTTAAGGTTTAGGTTTAGGTTATAGGTTTTGGGATTTGAGAATGAGTTCGGGTTTTGGTTATAGGTTTTGGTTTTGGTTTAGATTATAGGTTTTGGTTAAGGTATAGGTTTTGGGATTCGAGAATGGGTTCGGGTTTAGGTTGGAGGTTTTGGTTTTGGTTCATGTTATAGATTTTGGGATTTGAGAATAGGTTCGGGTTTAGGTTATAGGTTTTGGTTTAGGTTATAAGTTATAGGTTTTGGTTAAGGTTTTGGTTTTGGATTAGAGAATGAGTTTGGTTTTTAGTTATAGGTTTTGGTTTTGATCTAGGTAATATGTTTTAGGATTTAAGAATGGGTTGGGGTTTAGGTTTTAGGTTTTTGTCTTGGTTTAGATTATAGATTTTAGTTTTTTAGGTTTAGGTTAAGGTGTAGGTTTAGGAATTTGAGAATGGGTTCGGGTTTAGGTTATAGGTTTTACTTTTGGTTTAGGTTATAGGTTTTCGATTTCGAGAATGGGTTCGGGTTTAGGTTATACGTTTTGCTTTTGCTTTAGGTTATAGGTTTTGGTTAAGGTTTAGGATTTTGGATTTAAGAATGGATTCGGGTTTAGGTTATAGGTTTTGGTTTTGTTGTAAGTTATAGGTTTTGGGATTTGAGAATGGTTTGGATTTAGGTTGTAGGTTTTGGTTTTGGTTTAGGTTGTAGGTTTTGGTTTTGGTTATAGGTTTTGGATTTGAGAATGGGTTCGGGTTTAGGTTATAGGTTATAGGTTTTGGTTTAGGTTAAAGGTTTTGGGATTTGTGAATGGGTTTGGGTTTAGGTTATTGGTTTTAGTTTTTATTTAGGTTATAGGTTTTGGGATTTGAGAATGGGTTCGGGTTTAGGTTATTGGTTTTGGTTTTTGTTTAGGTTATAGGTTTTAGTTTTGGTTTAGGTTATAGGTTTTGGGATTTGAGAATGGGTTCGGGTTTAGGTTATTGGTTTTGGTTTTTATTTAGGTTAAAGGTTTTGGGATATGAGAATGGGTTCGGGTTTAGGTTATAGGTTTTGGTTTTGGTTTAGGTTTTGGTTTTGGTTTACGTTATAGGTTTTGATTTGAGAATGGGTTTGGGTTTAGGTTATAGTTTATAGGTTTTGGTTTAGGTTATAGGCTTTGGGATTTGAGAATGGGTTTGGGGTTAGGTTATGGGTTTTGGTTTTAGTTATAGGTTATAGGTTATAGGTTATAGGTTTTGGGATTTGAGAATGGGTTTGGGTTTATGTTATTTGTTTTGGTTTTAGTTTGGGTTATAGGTTTTGGTTGAGGTTTGGGTTTTTGGATTTGAGAATGGGTTCGGGTTTAGGTTATAGGTTTTAGTTTTGGTTTATGTTATAGGTTTTAGGATTTGAGAATGGGTACAGTCTTAGGTTATAGGTTTTAGTTTTGGTTTAGGTTATAGGTTTTGGAATTTGAGAATGGGTTCGAGTTTAGGTTATACGTTTTGGTTTTGCTTTAGGTTATAGGTTTTGGTTAAGGTTTCGGTTTTTGGATTTAAGAATGGGTTCGGGTTTAGGTTATAGGTTTTGGTTTTGTTTTAAGTTATAGGTTTTGGGATTTGAGAATGGTTCGGATTTAGGTTGTAAGTTTTATTTTGATTTAGGTTATAGGTTTTGGTTTAGGTTTAGGTTAGGGTTTAGGTTTAGGTTATAGGTTTTGAGATTTGAGAATGGGTTCGGGTTTAGGTTATAGGTTTTGGTTTTGATTTAAGTTATAGGTTTTGGGATTTGAGAATGTTTTCGGGTTTAGCTTATACATTTTGGTTTAAGTTTAGGTTATAACTTTTGGTTTAGGTTTAAGTTAAGGTTTATGTTTAGGTCATAGGTTTTGGGATTTAAGAATGGGTTCTAGTTTAGGTTATAGGTTTTGGTTTTGGTTTAGGTTATCGGTTTTGGGATTTGAGAATGGGTTCGGGCTTAGCTTATCGGTTTTAGTTTTGGTTTAGGTTATAGGTTTTGGTTAAGGTTTATGTTTTTGGATTTAAGAATGGGATCGGGTTTTGGTCATAGGTTTTGGTATTGGTTTAAGTTATAGGTTTTGTGATTTGGGAATAGGTTGGGTTTAGGTTTTAGGTTTTGGTTTTGGTTTTGGTTTTAGGTTTTGGTTTAGGTTTAGGTTAAGGTTTGGATTTAGGTTACAAGTTTTGGGATTTGATAATGGGTTCGGGTTTAGGTTATAGGTTTTGGGTTTAGTTTAGGTTATAGGCTTTGGGATTTGAGATTGGGTTTGGGTTTAGGTTATAGCTTTTGGTTTTAGTTTTCGTTATAGATTTTGTTTTAGGTTTAGGTTAAGGTTTACGTTTAGGTCATTGGTTTTGGGATTTAAGAATGGGTTCGGTTTAGGTTATAGATTTTGGTTTTGGTTTTGGTTATAGGTTTTGGGATTTGAGTATGGGTTCGGGTTTAGGTTATAGGTTTTGGTTTTGGTTTAGGTTTATGTTAAGGTTTAGGTTTAGGTTATAGGTTTTGGGATTTGAGAATGAGTTAGGGTTTAGGTTAGAGGTTTTGGTTTTGCTCTAGGTTATATGTTTTGGGATTTGAGAATGGGTTCGAGTTTAGGTTATAGGTTTTTGTTTTGGTTTAGGTTATAGATTTTAATTTAGGTTTAGGTAGGAGGTTTAGGTTTAGTTTATAGGTTTTGGGATTTGAGAAGAGGTTCGGGTTTACTTTATAGGTTTTGCATTTGGTTTATGTTATAGGTTTTGGGATTGGAGAATGGATTCGGGTTTAGGTTATAGGTTTTTGTTTTGGTTTTGGTTTAGGTTATAGGTATTGGTTAAGGTCTATGTTTTTGGATTTGAGAATGGGTTCGGGTTTAGGTTATAGGTTTTGGTTTTGGTTTAAGTTATAGGTTTTGGGATTTGAGAATAGGTTCGGGTTTAGTTTATAGGTTTTGGTTTTTGTTTAGGTTATATATTTTGGTTAAGGTTTAGGTTTTAGATTTAAGAATGGATTCGGGTTTAGGTTATAGGTTTTGGTTTTGGTTTATGTTATAGGTTTTGGGATTTCATAATGGGTTCGAGTTTTGGTTATAGGTTTTAGTTTTAGTTTAGGTTATAGGTTTTGGTTTAGGGTTAGGTTAAGGTTTAAATTTAGGTAATAGGTTTTGGGATTTGAGAATGGGTTCGGGTATAGGTTATAGGGTATAGGTTTTGGTTTAGGTTATAGGTTTTCTGATTTGAGGATGGGTTCAGGTTTAGGTTATAGCTTTTGGTTTTAGTTATAGGATATAGGTTTAGGTTATAGGATAAAGGTTATAGGTTTTGGGATTTGAGAATGGGTTCGGGTTTCGGTTAGAGGTTTTGGTTTTGGTTTAGGTTATAGATTTTAGTTAAGGTTTAGGTTTTTGAATTTGAGAATGGGTTTGGGTTTAGTTATATGTTATGGTTTTTTGGTTTAGGTTTTAGGTTTTGCTTTAGGTTTAGGTTATAGGTTTTGGGATTTGAGAATGGGTTCGGGTTTAGGTTATAGGTTTTGGTTAAGGTTTAGGTTTTAGAATTCGAGAATGGGTCTAGGTTTAGTTTTAGGTTTTGCTTTTGGTTTAGGTTATAGGTTTTGGGATTTGAGAATGGGTTCGGGTTTAGGTTATAGTTTTGGTTTTCGTTTAGGTTATAGGTTTTGGTTTACGTTTAGGTTAAAGTTTAGGTCTAGGTTATAGGTTTTGGATTTGAGAATGGGATCGGGGGTTTAGGTTATAGGTTATAGGTTTAGGCAATTTGAGAATGGGTTCGGGTTTAGGTTATTGGTTTTGGTTTTAGTTATAGGTTATAGGTTTTGGGATTTGAGAATTGGTTCGGGTTTAGGTTATAGGTTTTAGTTTTAGTTTAGGTTATAGGTTTTGTTTAAGGTTTAGGTTTTGGATTTGAGAATGGGTTCGGGTTTAGGTTATAGGTTTTGGTTTTGGTTTTGGTTATAGGTCTTGGGATTTGAGAATGAGTTCAAGTTTAGGTTTTAGGTTTTTGTTTTAGTTTAGGTTTTAGGTTTTGGTTTAGGTTTAGGTTAAGGTTTCGGTTTAGGTTATAGGTTTTCGGATTTGAGAATAGGTTCGGGTATAGGTTATAGGTTTTGGTTTAGGTTATAGGTTTTGGGATTTGAGGATGTGTACGGGTTTAGGTTATAGGTTTTGGTTTTTTCTTATACGATATAGGTTTAGGTTATAGGTTTTCGATTATAGGTTTTGGGATTTGAGAATGGGTATGGGTTTAGGTTTATAAGTTTTGGTTTTGGTTTAGGTTGTAGGTTTTCGTTAAGGTTTAGGTTTTTGGATTTGAGAATGGGTTTGGGTTTAGGTTATATGTTTTGGTTTTGGTTTAGGTTATAGGTTTTGCTTTAGCTTTACGTTAAGGTTTAGGTTAAGGTTATAGGTTTTGGGATTTGGGAAGGAGTTCGGGTTTAGGTTATAGGTTTTGGTTTTGGTTTAGGTTATAGGTTTTGGTTAAGGTATAGATTTTGGGATTCGAGAATGGGTTCGGGTTTAGGTTGTAGGTTTTGGTTTTGGTTTAGGTTATAGGTTTTGGTTAAGGTATAGGTTTTGGGATTCGAGAATGGGTTCGGGTTTCGGTTGTAGGTTTTGGTTTTGGTTTAAGTTATAGGTTTTGGGATTTGAGAATAGGTTCGGGTTTAGGTTATAGGTTTTGGTTATGGTTTTGGTTTTGGATTAGAGAATGGGTTCGGGTTTTGGTTGTATGTTTTGGTTTTGATCTAGGTTATATGTTTTGGAATGGGTTCAGGTTTAGGTTTTAGGTTTTTATTTTGGTTTAGATTATAGATTTTGGTTTAGGTTTAGGTTAAGGTGTAGGTTTAGTTTATAGGTTTAGGAATTTGAGAATGGGTTAGGTTTAGGTGATATGTTTTGCTTTTGGTTTAGGTTATAGGTTTTGGATTTCGAGAATGGGTTCGGTTTTTGGTTATACGTTTTGGTTTTGCTTTAGGTTATAGGTTTTGGTTAAGGTTTAGGATTTTGGATTTAAGAATGGGTTCGGGTTTAGGTTATAGGTTTTGGTTTTGTTGTAAGTTATAGGTTTTGGGATTTGAGAATTGTTCGGATTTAGGTTGTAGGTTTTGGTTTTGGTTTAGGTTGTAGGTTTTGGTTTTCTTTTAGGTTATGGTATAGGTATAGGTTATAGGTTTTCGGATTTGATAATGGGCTCGGGTTTAGGTTAAAGCTTATAGGTTTTGGTTTAGGTTAAAGGTTTTGGGATTTGAGAATGGGTTTGGGTTTAGGTTATTGGTTTTGGTTTTTTATTTAGGTTATAGGTTTGTATTTGAGAATGGGTTCGGAGTTTAGGTTTTAGGTTTTAGTTTTGGTTTCGGTTATGGGTTTTGAGATTTGAGAATGGGTTCGGGTTTAGGTTATAGGTTTTGGTTTTTGTTTAGGTTATAGGTTTTGGGATATGAGAATGGGTTCGAGTTTAGGTTCTAGGTTTTGGTTTTGGTTTAGGTTATGGTTTTGGTTTACGTTATAGGTTTTCGGATTTGAGAATGGGTTCGGGTTTAGGTTATAGGTTATAGGTTTTGGTTTAGGTTATAGGCTTTAGGATTTGAGAATGGGTTTGGGGTTAGGATATGGGTTTTGGTTTTAGTTATAGGTTATAGGTTATAGGTTATAGGTTTTGAGATTTGAGAATGGGTTCAGGTTTAGGTTATAGGTTTTGGTTTTAGTTTGGGTTATAGGTTTTGGTTATGGTTTAGGTTTTGGATTTGTGAATGGGTTCGGGTTTAGGTTATAGGTTTTGGTTTTGGTTTAGGTTATAGGTTTTAGGATTTGAGAATGGGTACGAGCTTAGGTTATAGGTTTTGGTTTTGGTTTAAGTTATAGGTTTTGGAATTTGAGAATGGGTTCGAGTTTAGGTTATAGGTTTTGGTTTTGGTTTAGGTTATAGGATTTGGTTAAGGTTTAGGTTTTTGGATTTAAGAATGGGTTCATGTTTAGGTTATAGGTTTTTGTTTTGTTTTAAGTTATAGGTTTTGGGATTTGAGAATGGTTCGGATTTAGGTTGTAAGTTTTGTTTTGATTTAGGTTATAGGTTTTGGTTTAGGTTTAGGTTATGGTTTAGGTTTAGGTTATAGGTTTTGAGATTTGAGAATGGGTTCGGGTTTAGGTTATAGGTTTTGGTTTTGGTTTAAGTTATAGGTTTTGGGATTTGAGAATGTTTTCAGGTTTAGCTTATACATTTTGGTTTAGGTTTATGTTATAACTTTTGGTTTAGGTTTAAGTTAAGTTTAAGGTTTATGTCATAGGTTTTGGGATTTAAGAATGTGTTAGGTTTAGGTTATAGGTTTTGGTTTTGGTTTAGGTTATCGGTTTTGGGATTTGAGAATGGGTTCGGGCTTAGGTTATCGATTTTGGTTTTGGTTTAGGTTATAGGTTTTGTTTAAGGTTTAGGTTTTTGGATTTAAGAATGGGTTCGGGTTTAGGTCATAGGTTTTGGTATTGGTTTAAGTTATAGGTTTTGTGATTTGAGAATAGGTTCGGGTTTAGGTTTAGGTTTTGGTTTTGGTTTAGGTTTTAGGTTTTGGTTTAGGTTTAGGTTAAGGTTTGGGTTTAGGTTCTGTGTTTTGGGATTTGAGAATGGGTTTGGGTTTAGGTTATAGGTTTTGGGTTTAGTTTAGGTTATAGGCTTTGGATTTGAGATTGGGTTTGGGTATAGGTTATAGCTTTTGGTTTTAGTTTTCGTTTATAGGTTTTGTTTTAGGTTTAGGTTAAGGTTTACGTTTAGGTCATAGGTTTTGGGATTTAAGAATGGGTTAGGTTTAGATTATAGATTTTGGTTTTGGTTTTGGTTATAGGTTTTGGGATATGAGTATGGGTTCGGGTTTAGGTTATAGGTTTTGGTTTTAGTTTATGTTTATGTTAAGGTTTAGGTTTAGGTTATAGGTTTTGGGATTTAAGAATGAGTTACAATTTAGGTTAGAGGTTTTGGTTTTGCTCTAGGTTATATGTTTTGGGATTTGAGAATGGGTTCAGGTTTAGGTTATAGGTTTTTGTTTTGGTTTAGGTTATAGATTTTAGTTTAGGTTTAGGTTTAGGTTTAGGTTTAGTTTATAGGTTTTGGGATTTGAGAAGAGGTTCGGGTTTAGGTTATAGGTTTTGCTTTTGGTTTAGGTTATATGTTTTGGGATTGGAGAATGGGTTCGGGTTTAGGTAGTAGGTTTTGGATTTGGTTTAGGTTATAGGTTTTTGTGTTTAGATTTGAGAATGGGTTCAAGTTTGGGTTATAGGTTTTGGTTTTGGTTTAAGTTATAGGTTTTGGGATTTGAGAATGGGTTCGGGTTTAGTTTATAGGTTTTAGTTTTTGTTTAGGTTATATTTTTTGGTTAAGGTTTAGGTTTTTAGATGTAAGAATGGATTCGGGTTTAGGTTATAGGTTTTGGTTTTGGTTTAAGTTATAGGTTTTGGGATTTCATAATGGGTTCGGGTTTAGGCTATAGGTTTTGGTTTTATTTTAGGTTATAGGTTTTGGTTTAGGTTTAGTTTAAGGTTTAGGTTTAGGTTATATATTTTGGGATTTGAGAATGGGTTCGGGTATAGGTTATAGGTTATAGGTTTTGGTTTAGGTTATAGGTTTTGTGATTTGAGGATGGGTTCGGGTTTAGGTTATAGGTTTTGGTTATAGTTTTAGGATATAGGTTTAGGTTATAGGTTATAGGTTATAGGTTTTGGTTTTAGTGAATGGGTTCGGGTTTAGGTTATAGGTTTTGGTTTTGGTTTAGGTTATAGGTTTTAGTTAAGTTTAGGTTTTTGGATTTGAGAATGGGTTTGGGTTTAGGTAATATGTTATGGATTTGGTTTAGGTTATAGATTTTGCTTTCGGTTTAGGTTAAGGTTTAGGTTTAGGTTATAGGTTTTGGGATTTGAGAATGGGTTCGGAGTTTAGGTTATAGGTTTTGGTTTTGGTTTAGGTTATAGGTTTTGGTTAAGGTTTAGGTTTTGGAATTCGAGAATGGGTCCGGGTTTAGTTTCTAGGTTTTATTTTTAGTTTAGGTTATAGGTTTTGAGATTTGAGAATGGGTTCGGGTTTAGGTTGTAGTTTTTGTTTTTGGTTTAGGTTATAGGTTTTGGTTTACGTTTAGGTTAATGTTTAGGTTTAGGTTATAGGTTTTCGGATTTGAGAATGGGTTCTTGTTTAGGTTATAGGTTATAGGTTTTGCGATTTGAGAATGGGTTCGGGTTTAGGTTATTGGTTTTGGTTTTAGTTATAGGTTATAGGTTTTGGGATTTGAGAATTGGTTCGAGTTTAGGTTATAGGTTTTGGTTTTAGTTTAGGTTATAGGTTTTGTTTAAGGTTTATGTTTTTGGATTTGAGAATGGGTTCGGGTTTAGGTTATAGGTTTTGGTTTTGGTTTTGGTTATAGGTTTTGGGATTTGAGAATGGGTTCGGAGTTTAGGTTCTGAGTTTTGTTTTAGTTTAGGTTATAGGTTTTGGTTTAGGTTTAGGTTAATGTTTGGTTTAGGTTATAGGTTTTCGGATTTGAGAATGGGTTTGGGTATAGGTTATAGGTTTTGGTTTAGGTTATAGGTTTTGGGATTTGAGGATGGGTACGGGTTTAGGTTATAGGTTTTGGTTTTTCTTATACGATATAGGTTTAGGTTATAGGTTATCGATTATAGGTTTTGGGATTTGAGAATGGGTTCGGGTTTAGGTTATCGGTTTTGGTTTTAGTTTAGGTTGTAGGTTTTCATTAAGGTTTAGGTTTTGGATTTGAAAATGGGTTTGGGTTTAGGTTATATGTTTTGGTTTTGATTTAGGTTATAGGTTTTGCTTTAGGTTTAGGTTAAGGTTTAGGTTAAGGTTATAGGTTTTGGGATTTGAGAAGGAGTTCGGGTTTAGGTTATAGGTTTTGGTTTTGGTTTAGGTTATAGGTTTTGGTTAAGGTATAGGTTTTGGGATTCGAGAATGGGTTCGGGTTTAGGTTGTAGGTTTTGGTTTTGGTTTAGGTTATATGTTTTAGTTAAGGTATAGGTTTTGGGATTCGAGAATGGGTTCGGGTTTAGGTTGTAGGTTTTGGTTTTGGTTTAAGTTATAGGTTTTGGGATTTGAGAATAGGTTCGGGTTTAGGTTATAGGTTTTGGTTTAGGTTATAGGTTATAGGTTTTGGTTAAGGTTTTGGATTTTGGATTAGGGAATGGGTTCGGGTTTTGATTATAGGTTTTGGTTTTGAACTAGGTTATATGTTATGGGATTTTGGAATGGGTTCGGGTTTAGGTTTTAGGTTTTGTTTTTGTTTAGATTATAGATTTTGGTTTTGGTTTAGGTTAAGGTGTACGTTTAGTTTATAAGTTTAGGAATTTGAGAATGGGTTCGGCTTTAGGTTATAGGTTTTGCTTTTAGTTTAGGTTATAGGTTTTGGAATTCGAGAATGGGTTCGAGTTTAGGTTATACGTTTTGGTTTTCCTTTAGGTTATAGGTCTTAGTTAAGGTTTAGGATTTTGGATTTAAGAATGGGTTCGGGTTTAGGTTATATGTTTTGGTTTTGTTGTATGTTATTGGTTTTGGGATTTGAGAATGGTTCGGATTTAGGTTGTAGGTTTTGGTTTTGGTTTAGGTTATAGGTTTTGGGATTTGAGAATAGGTTCGGGTTTAGGTTATAGGTTTTGGTTTAGGTTATAGGTTATAGGTTTTGGTTAAGGTTTTGGATTTTGGATTAGAGAATGGGTTCGGGTTTTGATTATAGGTTTTGGTTTTGAACTAGGTTATATGTTATGGGATTTAGGAATGGGTTCGGGTTTAGGTTTTAGGTTTTTGTTTTTGTTTAGATTATAGATTTTAGTTTAGGTTTAGGTTAAGGTGTAGGTTTACTTTATAGGTTTAGGAATTTGAGAATGGGTTCGGGTTTAGGTTATAGGTTTTGGAATTCAAGAATTGGTTCGGGTTTAGGTTATACGTTTTGGTTTTCCTTTAGGTTATAGGTTTTGGTTAAGGTTTAGGATTTTGGATTTAAGAATGGGTTCGGGTTTAAGTTATAGGTTTTGGTTTTGTTGTATGTTATAGGTTTTGGGATTTGAGAATGGCTCGGATTTAGGTTGTAGGTTTTGGTTTTGGTTTAGGTTATAGGTTTTGGTTTTGGTTTAGGTTATGGTTTAGGTTTAGGTTATAGGTTTTCAGATTTGAGAATAGGTTCGGGTTTAGGTTATAGGTTATAGGTTTTGGTTTAGGTTAAAGGTTTTGGGATTTGAGAATGGGTTTGGGTTTAGGTTATTGGTTTTGGTTTTTATTTAGGTTATTGAAAGGGCTAAGCTATATGCCCTAGAGGGGGGTGAATAGGGCAATGCCAAATAAAACCTAAAACAGCGGAATAATGAAAGATATAAATAACAATGCTGAAATATTAACAATCTCAAAGCATATGAAATATGAGAATGATACTAAATCAGTTCTAAGGACAACCTTACACCAAAAACCAATGGCTTATGGTAGGACAACCTTATTTCTAGAACGATCTAGAAAACAAACGATATGAAAAATAAATCAAGAATAACTTAAAGAAATAAATCCTAATTTATTACACCATTCAACCACACTTGCTTGAAATGAAAATTACAACATTCATCCACAAAAGCAATCCACAATAATAAAGGAATAAATGAATAAAGAAATCAAGCACATCCACAACACAACGATATATAGTGGTTCGCTGTGTGTTCACCAAGCTGTTAGCCATGACCACACAGAATGCTACTCCACTCCTAATATCCTCACACGGGGATATTAGCATGCCTTGTCAAAATAGGTTTTCACAGGTTCACCAAAACCTTCACAATTGTGTCTTTTTATCTCGGGCTTACACAATCCAAAAACCCCATAATCTGAATTTTACTGGCTCTCCTCGGATAACAAAACAATGAGATTTTTCCGCAAATCTCAAACAAAACTAGAGAAAGTAAATTACAAAGTAAAATACCTGGATCTCCTTTTGAAGTAGCCCAGTAGAACCAATCGAAGTAGATGAATGATACGTCATTCAATGTCCAATACTCACATAAAGAATGGTTCTAAGTCTAATTGATTTTAGATTAAATCAAGAAGAGCAAGGTCTATTTGATTTTGATCCCTGAAGAAGGAATATCACAAATTCCTCTTTTCTAAATAAGATTGGAATATAGATCAAAATCACAATAGAAAAATGCTAACAAAAGGAATATTAAATATGCACAATAGCTTAAAAAAATAATCACTACTTATCTCAGAGTATAGCCTTAAATCGCTTGAATGGAATGGAATTGAATTACATAAACTTTGAAATTCGTGCACTATTTATAGCCTAAAAAATCCCATCTTCGACTGGTCTTAGAATCCTAGGACTGGTTGTAGTGTCAAAGATTTTGAAAGATTTCCGCAGGATTAGATTTGCTATACTCACGACTGGTCTTAGGTAGTCTACGACCGGTCGTGGACCACCTACGACTGGTTGTGAGACACCTACGACCGGTCGAGATACTCAAAAAAAGTCATTGGAGTTCGAGTCGTAGAACTACAACTGGTTGAAGGATGAGTCGTAGGACTTCTCAGGACTGGTCGAAGAAAATTCAGGACTGGTCGAAGGACAACCAGGAAAATCCAAAAATTTATAACAACCTAGGACTGGTCCTGAGAAACCTAAGACTGGTCGAAGCAAAGCTAGGACTGGTCTTAAGATTTCTAGGACTGGTCTTAGAACAGTCACACCAAGTAAATTAAAATATTCAGATTATGTATCCAGAATGACTTATCATCTAGACCAACCTAAGGTCAATCTAAGGTCAAACAAACCTTGAGTGAGATGGACATTGAAGTCTTGAAGGTCTGTATTCTCAGATGATCTTGAAGTAGAAGCTTGAGTCGAGTTGATGGTCTTTCTCGAGCTTGGTACATTCTTGACTTGTCTTGATGAAGTCTTCTAATCTTGAACTTGATAGAAGCAAACTTGGAGTCTTCTATTATTGTAGACTTCATTCATGACATGTCTTGCAAGCATTCTTCATTTATGATCTTGTCTTGAAAACATTCTTCATTCATGATCTTGTCTTGAAAACATTCTTCATTCATGATCTTGTCTTGAAGCAGTGTGTAGTCACAAACAAGAAACACAAGAAATACAAGACATATAGGTTTTGGCACTTCAAAATTTGACAACCAAAGGGATATGAAATCATAGCTCTAACAATCTCCCCCTTTGTCAAATTTGTGACAAAACACATTTATAAATATAAGAGTAAAATGAAGAAAGAATCATGAGCTATCAGAGTGAGAAAAAGAAATACTCTACTCCCCCTAAGTGAGTAGAAACAATTAACCATTTTCAAGTAAACACTTTCTCCCATTCTCCCCCTTTTCATACTATTCTCCCATTCTCCCTTCCATATTACTCCCCCTTTTTGTCACAAAATGACAAGGGAAGGCCAAAGGAGAGAAGAGAACACCATATGAAGAGTTAAGATTTAATTATCAAATTAGTACAACACTTCAATGTCATCAATCCAAACCATACAACCAAAGTCACCAAACGTAATAATAATACAGAAACCATCATATTCAAACCAAAAATAAAAAATAAAAATCCACCTAATCAGATCCAGATTAAGGAGCAGGGATGGTTGGATTAATCTGATGTAAATCCCTATTAATGCGACGAAGATATTTTCGCATATATTTAAATTGCATATCATGGGCTACACTCAGGTTATCAACCTTCTCCTCCAATGCACTTAGACATGCATCATAACCAGAAGATGGATCGTAATCAGAATCATTTTGGGAGTCAGTTTCAATGTCTTCGAATATATCATCCATATTTATATCAGCCTGTGGAAGAAGATCAGCAGCTTCCCCTTCATTTCCAGCTTCAGCACCTTCACCACCACCTTCATAGAATTGACTAGGAAGCAAATCCAACTTCATCTTATTTAAATTAGTATTATTGAATAAAAGATGATGAATTGGTGCCTCATTCTTAGGTAAAGCAACGAGTATATTTGTGGCTAAACAAGTCATAAGATAACCAAATGGAATATCACTATGACCCAGATGAAGACGAAACTGAATGATAAAATGACATATCAAAGAAGGTAAACAGACAACCATGCCGGACACAACAGAGTGCAATACCCGAACTATGAAGGCAGTTAACTCGATTTTATTGCCTGACCGAGGATACACGTTTGAAGTGAAGATCCGGTGCAAAACTCTGTATCTGGGTAATAAAAATTTTGAAGGGAGCACATTTCCTTTGTGCGTCCAATGCACTTCCATATTGCATAAATCTTTTGTCAACATTTATTTTTCCAATTTTGATGGTTTGTCATATAATGTATGAATCGGAATACCTTCATCTTTGACAGGTATATCCATAATACCTGATATCAAATGTCGATCTATCAAAAATTTCCCTTCTCTAGTAGTAATTGAGAACGTTAAATTATTAAGGGAAAAATCAGAGATACATGCAACCATAGATTGTGCAATAGACTGGTATGCAGTCCCACCCCAAAACAAAATATTAGTCCAGCCAACAGATTCAAGGAGAGGTGTAATCTCAAATTGTTCAATGTGACTGAGACTTACAGGACACTCAACGATAACTTTACGGTTACGTAACTCCCGTACATCATTGGGATCATCTTCGGGTGACCGAAGGTGCCGTCTTGTTATAGATGTAGATCTAAATGAAGATAGACCATGGGATATTTTCTTTTTCCCTCTAACATCCATTTTCAACAAGATTTACCAAGGACCAAGCACAAAGAACACTAGAAGTGGTGGGTTTCTCTAGATCAGATTTTTAGAGAGGAAACCCTAAACAATCAACAAAAGACAAGATCTAGCTTATGGAATAAACAAATCAAAGCATAGAAAGCATAAATCTTCAATAAAAATGACTTATCTTGAAGAAAATCACGAACTCTCAAGACTGGTTGAGCCACGACTCGTCGAAGGAAGAAGAGGAAATGAAGAACAAAGTGATTTTCCCTAAATTATATGATGCTCATGATCTCTACGACCGGTCGAGTGCAGTCCACGACCGGTCGAGTCAGGACCGGTCGTGTATGGCAAAGGCCGGTCGAGCATCGACAAAAATAAATATTTTTATGTAGAAATTGAAATTTATTCACATAAAAATTTAAAATATAATACATTATGATACATGCAGACAAGTATATTTAATTTAAAATGCACATACCAAGATCAAATTTCATTTTAGTAAACCTGCTTTTGTTGAGCGGTTTAGTAAATATATCAGTAAGTTGGACATTAGTTGGAATATATTTCAAAGAGATAGCTTTTTCTTCAACAATTCACGAATGTAATGATACCTAATGTCAATATGCTTAGTACGCGAATGCTGAATTGGATTTTTGAAAATATTGATAGCACTGGAATTATCACAATGTAAGATCATTGAATCTTGATTAATTCCATAATTGCTTAACATGCGTTTCATCCATACGAGTTGTGTACATGCATATCCTCCTGTGCGATATACTCAGCCTCGTAATGGAAAGCGATATTGAACTTTGCTTCTTGCTAAACCAAGAAACCAAACAATTTCTAATGTAAAAATAATCACCCCTTGGTTGATTTTCTATCATCAATATTACCATTCCAATCAAGATCGAGAATACCCAGCTAATTTAACATTAGTATCAAAAGGATACCAAAGACCCAAATTAGTTGTACTTGCGACATATCTAATAATCTGTTTGACAGTAGTAAGATGTGAATCTTTAGGTTTAGACTGATATCTCGCACAAATACCAACACTAAAAGCGATATCAGGTCTACTAGCAGTTAGGTATAATAAACTACCAATCATACTACGATATAGCTTAGGATCTACATCTTTACATGTAGAGTCTTTTGAGAGTCTCAAGGTTGTACTCATAGGAGTATCAAATTTTTTACCATTTTCAAATCCAAACCTTTTAACCAAGTTTGTAGCATACTTGGTTTGAGAAATGAAGATTCCATTAGGTTGTTGTTTTACTTGTAACCCTAGGAAGTAATTTATTTTACCAACCATGCTCATTTCGAATCTTGATTTCATCAACTCTGTAAACTCAATAGACATGTTAGAACAGGTTGATCCATAAATAATATCGTTTACATAGATCTGAACCATTAAAATCTCATTATTATGTTTCTTAACAAATAATGTCTTATCGACACTTCTCACTTGAAAACTATGACTAAGTAAGAATTTAGTCAATTTTTCATACCATGCCCTGGGCGCTTGTTTCAGACCATAGAGAGCCTTTTTGAGACGAAATACATGATCAGAAAGCTTGGGGTCTTCAAACCCTGAGGGTTGTTCTACATAAACTTCTTCACATAAATCGCAATTTAAGAAGGCACTCTTTACATCCATCTGATAAATTTTAAACTTTCTAAAGCAAGCGATGGAAATAAAAAGTCTGATAGATTCAAGGCGAGCGACTGGAGCAAAGGTTTCATCGTAATCGATACCTTCAATCTGAGTGTACCCTTGTACAACCAGTCTATCCTTGTTTCGTATAACATTTCCAAGTTCATCAGACTTATTTTTAAAGATCCATTTTGTTCCAATAATGTGTTTATCTTTAAGTCTAGGAACAAGATACCAGACATCATTACGAACAAATTGATTAAGTTCATCCTACATAGCTACTATCCAATTTTCGTTAGAAAGAGCTTCTTTTACATTGACCGGTTCTATTTGGGATGTAAAAAAAACATAATTGCATATGTTTTCAAGTTGTTTGCGTGTACGAACTCCAGTGAGAGGGTTTCCAAGGATTTGATTAGTTGGATGATCTTTGTGATCTAGGTTGATTGAGATGAAGAGGTATCTTGATTTTCGATTATAAGAATTTCATCATCATCTGAACTCGGAGCAAGTGTATTCAAATGATCATCAATGACCACATTGATGGACTCTTGAATCACACCTGTTCTTTTATTTAAAACCCTATAGGCTCGACTGTTTAAAGAATATCCAAGAAAAATACCTTCATCACTCTTCGTATCAAATTTTCCCAAATTTTCATGATCTCGTAAAATGTAACACTTACTGCCAAAAATTTGAAAGTATTTGTGAAGAGGTTTCTTTTCGAACCATAACTCATAAGCGATCTTATTTTCAGATTTACTAGTATAAACACGATTAATAATGTAGCGGCAGTATTAATTGCTTGACCAAAGATTTTTGGAGAGCTTCATACTATTTAACATGACATTAGCCATATCCTGAAGCACTCTATTTTTTCTCTCAACTATATCATTTTGTTGAGGAGTTTTGGGCGCAGAGAATTCATGTGATATTCCCTGATCACTACAGAATTTCTCAAAACTGCTATTTTCGAATTCAGAACCATGATCACTACGGATCTTATAAACTTGAGAACCTTTTTCATTTTGGATTCATTTGATGATCTTCTTTACCTCATATAGGGTTTCAAATTTATCTTTTAAGAACGATACCCAAGTGAATCTAGTAAAGTCATCTATGATAACCAAGATATATTTTTTGCCACCTCAACTCTCCGTTCTAGTTGGTCCAATGAGATCCACGTGGAGAAGCTCGAGAGGTCTAGATGTGGTATTGGAGTTCACATTCTTGTGAGAGCTCCTAATTTGTTTGCCCAACTGGCATTCACCACATATTTTGTCTACTTTTTGTAATTTGGGTAGACCTCTTATAAGTTCTCTTTTGCTCAATCTAAATAAGTTCCGGTAGTGTACATGTCGAAGGCGTTTATGCCATAATTCAGTCTCATCAGTATGGACCATGTAACACGATTTAGCAGATGAACTTGCATTACTAACGATGTAGCAGTTTTCAGATGTTCTGCGACCAGTTAATATAACAGACCTTCTTTATTAACAATCTCACAACCTTGATTAGAAAACTTTACATTATGATTGTTGTTGCATATCTGAGATATACTCAGTAGGTTCTATTTCAAGCCCTCAACATATAATACATTTTTAAATAAAGGAAGGTTATAAAGCTAACCATACCTTGGCCAATGATTTTGCAATTGCTTCCATCACCAAAAGTGACTGACCCATCAGTCCTGTCTTCAAGATCGGTGAATAAAGCTTTGTCGCCTGTCATATGTCTGGAGCATCCATTGCCAAGGTACCACTTTGAATGGCTTATAGCTTTGAAAGCAGTGTGGGCAACTAAGCAGTCAACTTTAGGAACCCATTTTAGTACTGTTTTGGGTTTAGGAGTGTAGTTGAACTTTTTCTGTTTATTGTTATATGAATGACCTATAGAGTTAAATTTTAATAGCTCCTTGAGAAGATCAATAATGTTTTCAACCAAAGGATTTTGGTTTTGAAGATTGAAGTTGGCATGACTATTTTTAGATTTTTGAAAGGTCCTTGAATTTTTTGAAAAACCTCGATAAGTATACTTTACTTTTGAGTTCGAAGACTCTCCTTTCACAAACTCAGGAGCAGTATTCTTTTGTTTAGGAGAAGTATTCTTATCATAGCCCAACCCGAATCTATCGCCACATTTTCTCGATCCGGATAATAATTTTTCCAATTTAGGATCACCTTGGGCATATCTCCAAGTGTCTTTTAAACTCAAAAGAGAAGCTACTTCATTTTTGAGTTTCTCGTTCTCGGTTTTCAAATCATCAACTTGGGAGGTTTTGATTTTTTAAATCACATTTGGTCTTTTCAAAAAAATCAGAAATATGAGATTTTTCTAAAACAAGAGACTCATAATCTTCTTTAAGTTTAGAAAATTTTTCCTTTTGTAATTTAAGCATGACAATTTTACAACTCTCCTTATAAAGGGCATTGTATGCATCCCGAAGATCATCTTCATTGTCACAATCACTATTCAGATTCTCTTCGCTAATTACTTCATCATAATCTGAAAAAGTGACTTTGGCTAGAGTCATAAGGGCTTTAACATCATCTCCGACTCGTTTTGTAATCTTCGATTTCGAAGAGGATTCGAATCGATGATTCATCCCAAGTAGCCAACATACTCTTCCTTTTTGATTTGTCCTTTTTAGGACATTTGTTAGCCAAGTGCCCATACTCTTGAGATTGTAACATTGACTATCTTTCAAAGATTTTCGAGCTCTAGGTTTAGATTGTCTCTTATCGTTTGATTTTTGAAAATCTCCTCTTTTCTTATTTTTTAAAATTTTATAAAACCTTTTTACAAAAAGTGCCATATCATCTTCAGAATTTTCAAAGTCTGAAGTGCTCTCTTGTGGAATATTTTTAGATGACTTGAGAGCAATTGATTTTCCTTTTGGAGCTTTAAAGTTCAATTCATAGGTTTGTAAAGAACCAACTAGTTCCTCAACCCTCATGTTATCCGTATCACGAAGTTCCTGAATCACGGTTACTTTTGAATTGAACCGTTCAGGAAGTGAGCGTAGTATCTTTGGACATACTTTACTTTCTGGGATTCTATCACCAAGACCCCACATTGAGTTTACAATGTCATTTAATCTAGTGTAGAAGTCCATAAACATTTCATTCTCCTCCATATGAATTTCTTCAAATTTAGTTGTGAGGAGTTGGACTTTAGATTTCTTGACAATTGATGTACCCTCGTGTGTCATTTTTAAAAGATCCCATGATTGTTTAGCATTTTCACATGAGATGATTCTTTTGAATTCATCTGGTGACAATGCACAAGTAATTGCATTTAGTTCTTTTACATTGGCACTACTTTCACTTTTCTGAAGTGTGGTCCAAAGAGCATAAGATATTACTTTCATTGATTTTGAACCATCTTCATCAGTTACTTCAGTGATAGGTAGTTTCCATCCGTTTAATGTGGCCAGCCACACACTTTCATCCATGGATTTGAGAAAGATTCTCATCCTTGCTTTCCAATAGGCATAGTTTGTGCCATTAAAGGGTGGTGGCCTAGTGACAGATAGGCTTTCAAAATTTGACATCTTAATATAGCTTAGATCGTTAGCTCAGAAAATAAATCCAATAAATAAGCAATAAGCACGAGCTATTAGGCTCTGATACCACTTGAAAGGGCCAAGCTATATGCCCTAGAGGGGGGTGAATAGGGCAATGCCAAATAAAACTTAAAACAGCGGAATAATAAAATATATAAATAACAATGCTGAAATAAAAATAATCTCAAAGCATATGAAATATGAGAATGATACTAAATCAGTTCTAAGGACAACCTTACACCAAAAACCAATGGCGTATGGTAGGACAACCTTATTTCTAGAACGATCTAGAAAACACAAACGATATGGAAAATAAATCAAGAATAACTTAAAGAAATAAATCCTAAGTTATTACACCATTCAACCACACTTACTTGAAATGAAAATTACAACATTCATCCACAAAAGCAATCCACAATAATAAAGGAATAAATGAATAAAGAAATTAAGCACATCCACAACACAACGATATATATGGTTCGCCTGTGTGTTCACCAACTGTTAGCCAACAGCCACACAAAATGCTACTCCACTCCTAATATCCTCACACAGGAGATATTAGCATGCACTGTCAAAATAGGTTTTCACATGTTCACCCAAAACCTTCACAATTGTGTCTTTTTATCTCGGGCTTACACAATCCAAAAACCCCCACAATCTAAGTTTTATGGCTCTCCTCAGATAACCAAAACAATGAGATTTTTCTGGAAAATCTCAAACAAAACCAGAGAAAGTAAATTACAAAGTAAAATACCTGGATCTCCTTTTGAAGTAGCCCAGTAGAACCAATCGGAGTAGATGAATGATACGTCGTTCAATGTCCAATACTCACATAAAGAATGGTTCTAAGTCTAATTAATTTTAGATTAAATCAAGAAGAGCAAGGTCTATTTGATTTTGATCCCTGAAGAAGGAATATCATAAATTCCTCTTTTCTAAATAAGATTAGAATATGGATCAAAATCACAATAGAAAAATGCTAACAAAAGGAATATTAAATATGCACAATAGCTTAAAAAAATAATCACTACTTATCTCAGAGTATAGCCTTAAATCGCTTGAATGGAATGGAATTGAATTGCATAAACTCTGAAATTCGTGCACTATTTATAGCCTAAAAAATCCCATCTTCGACTGGTCTTAGAATCCTAGAACTGGTCGTAGCGTCAAATATTTTGAAAGATTTTCACGGGATTAGATTTGCTATACTCACGACTGGTCTTAGGTAGTCTATGACCAGTCGTGGACCACCTACTATTGGTCGTGAGACACCTACGACCGGTCGAGATACTCGAAAAAAGTCGCTGGAGTTCGAGTCGTAGAACTACGACTGGTCGAAGGATGAGTCGTAGGACTTCTCAGGACTGGTCAAAGAAAGTCCAGGACTGGTCGAAGGACAACCAGGAAAATTCGAAAATCTGCAATAACCTAGGATTGGTCCTGAGAAACCTAAGACTGGTCGAAGCAAAGCTAGGACTGGTCTTAAGATTTCTAAGACTGGTCTTAGAACAGTCACACCAAGTAAATTAAAATATTCGGATTATGTATCCAGAATGACCTATCATCTAGACCAACCTAAGGTCAATCTAAGGTCAAACAAACCTTGAGTGAGATGGACATTGAAGTCTTGAAGGTCTGTATTCTCATATGATCTTGAAGTAGAAGCTTGAGTCGAGTTGATGGTCTTTCTCGAGCTTGGTACATTCTTGACTTGTCTTGATGAAGTCTTCTAATCTTGAACTTGATAGAAGCAAACTTGGAGTCTTCTATTCTTGTAGACTTCATTCATGACATGTCTTGCAAGCATTCTTCATTTATGATCTTGTCTTGAAAACATTCTTCATTCATGATCTTGTCTTGAAAACATTCTTCATTCATGATCTTGTCTTAAAGCAGTGTGTAGTCACAAACAAGAAACACAAGAAGTACCAGACATATAGGTTTTGGCACTACAAAATTTAAAAACCAAAGGGATATGAAATCATAGCACTAACAGTTATAGGTTTTGGGATTTGAGAATGGGTTCGGGTTTAGGTTTTAGGTTTTAGTTTTGGTTTAGGTTATAGGTTTTAGGATTTGAGAATGGGTTCGGGTTTAGGTTATAGGTTTTAGTTTTTATTTAGGTAATAGGTTTTGGGATATGAGAATGGGTTCAGGTTTAGGTTATAGGTTTAGGTTATATGTCTTGGTTTTGGTTTAGGTTATTGTTTTGGTTTAGGTTATAGGTTTTGGATTTGAGAATGGGTTCGGGTTTAGGTTATAGGTTATAGGTTTTGGTTTAGGTTATAGGTTTTGGGATTTGAGAATGGGTTCGGGTTTAGGTTATAGGTTTTGGTTTTAGTTATAGGTTATAGGTTATAGGTTATAGGTTTTGGGATTTGAGAATGGGTTCGGGTTTAGGTTATAGGTTTTGGTTTTGTTTGGGTTATACGTTTTGGTTAAGGTTTAGGTTTTTGGATTTGAGAATGGGTTCGGGTTTAGGTTGTAGGTTTTGGTTTCGGTTTAGGTTATAGGTTTTAGGATTTGAGAATGGGTACAGGAAGCTTAGGTTATAGGTTTTGGTTTTGGTTTAGGTTATAGGTTTTGGAATTTGAGAATGGGTTCGAGTTTAGGTTATACGTTTTCGTTTTGCTTTAGGCTATAGGATTTGGTTAAGGTTTATGTTTTTGGATTCAAGACCGGGTTTGGGTTTAGGTTATAGGTTTTGGTTTTGTTGAAAGTTATAGGTTTTGGGATTTGAGAATGGTTTGGATTTAGGTTGTAAGTTTTTGTTTTGATTTAGGTTATAGGTTTTGGTTTAGGTTTAGGTTAAGGTTTAAGTTTAGGTTGTAGGTTTTGAGATTTGAGAATGGGTTTGGGTTTAGGTTATAGGTTTTGGTTTTGGTTTAGGTTATAGGTTTTGGGATTTGAGAATGGTTTCGGGTTTAGGTTATACATTTTGGTTTAGCTTTAGGTTTAGGTTAAGGTTTAGGTTTAGGTCATAGGTTTTGGGATTTAAGAATGGGTTCGGTTTAGGTCATAGGTTTTGGTTTTGGTTTAGGTTATAGGTTTTGGGATTTGAGAATGGGTTCGGAGCTTAGGTTATCGGTTTTGGTTTTGGTTTTGGTTATAGGTTTTGGTTAAGGTTTAGGTTTTTAGATTTAAGAATGGATTCTAGTTTAGGTCATAAGTTTTGGTATTGGTTTAAGTTATAGGTTTTGGGATTTGAGAATGGGTTGGGTTTAGGTTATAGGTTTTGGTTTTGGTTTATGTTATAGGTTTTGGTTTAGGTTTAGGTTAAGGTTTAGGTTTAGGTTATAAGTTTTTAGATTTAAGAATGGGTTCGGGTTGAGGTTATAGGTTTTGGTTTTGGTTTAGGTTAAGGTTTAGGTTTAGATTTAGGTTATAGGTTTTGGATTTGACAATGAGTTCGGGTTTAGGTTATAGGTTTTGGTTTTGGTTTTGGTTATAGGTTTTGTTATTTGAGAATGGGTTTGAGTTTAGGTTATACGTTTTGGTTTTGCTTTAGGTTATAGGATTTGGTTAAGGTTTAGGTTTTGGATTTAAGAATGGGTTCGGGTTTAGGTTATAGGTTTTGGTTTTGTTGTTAGTTATAGGTTTTGGGATTTGAGAATGGTTCGGATTTAGGTTGTAAGTTTTTGTTTTGATTTAGGTTATAGGTTTTGGTTTAGGTTTAGGTTAAGGTTTAAGTTTAGGTTATAGGTTTTGAGATTTGAGAATGGGTTCGGGTTTAGGTTATAGGTTTTGGTTTTGGTTTAGGTTATAGGTTTTGGGATTTGAGAAGGGTTCGGGCTTAGGTTATCGGTTTTGGTTTTGGTTTAGGTTATAGGTTTTGGTTAAGTTTTAGGTTTTGGATTTAAGAATGGGTTCGGGTTAGGTCATAGGTTTTGGTATTGGTTTACGTTATAGGTTTTAGGATTTGAGAATGTGTACGGGTTTAGGTTATAGGTTTTGGTTTTGGTTTATGTTATAGGTTTTGGTTTAGTTTTAGGTTATGGTTTAAGTTTAGGTTATAAGTTTTCGGATTTGAGAATGGGTTCGGGTTTAGGTTATAGGTTTTGGTTTTGGTTTAGGTTAATGGTTTTGGGATTTGAGAATGGGTTCGGAGTTTAGGTTATAGGTTTTGGTTTTGGTTTTGGTTTAGGATAATGTTTACTTTTAGGTCATAGGTTTTGGGATTGGAGAATGGGTTCGGGTTTATGTTATAGGTTTTGGTTTTGGTTTAGGTTTAGGATAATGTTTACTTTTAGGTCATAGGTTTTGGGATTGGAGAATGGGTTCGGGTTTATGTTATAGGTTTTGGTTTTAGTTTAGGTTATAGGTTTTGGTTAAGGTTTAGGTTTTGGATTTGAGAATGGGTTCGGGTTTATGTTAAATGTTTTGGTTTTGTTTTAAGTTATAGGTTTTGTGATTTGAGAATAGGTTCGGAGTTTAGGTTATAGGTTTTGGTTTTGGTTTAGGTTATAGGTTTTGCTTTAGGTTTAGGTTAAGGTTTTGGTTAAGGTTATAGGTTTTGGGATTTGAGAATGGGTTCGGGTTTATGTTATAGGTTTTGGTTTTAGTTTAGGTTATAGGTTTTGGTTTACGTTTAGGGTAAGGTTTACGTTTAGGTCATAGGTTTTGGCATTTGAGAATGGGTTAGAGGAATTAGGTTATAGGTTTTGGTGTTTGTTTAGGTTTTAGGTTTTGGGAATTGAGAATGCGTTCGGGTTTAGGTTATAGGTTTTGATTTTTGTTTAGGTTAAGGTTTAGGTTTAGGTTTAGGTTATAGGTTTTAGGATTTGAGAATGGGTTCGATTTTAGGTTATAGGTTATAGTTTTGGTTTAGGTTATAGATTTTGGTATTTGAGTATAGGTTCGGGTTTAGGTTACGAGTTTTGGTTTTGGTTTAGGTTATAGGTTTTGGTTAGGTCATAGGTTTTGGGATTTAAGAATGGGTTCTGGTTTAGGTTATAGGTTTTGGTTTTGGTTTAGGTTATAAGTTTTGGGATTTGATAATGGGTTCGGATTTAGGTTATAGGTTTTGGTTTTGGTTTTGGTTATAGGTTTTGTTTAAGGTTTAGGTTTTGGATTTGAGAATGGGTTCGGAGTTTAGGTTATAGGTTTTAGTTTTTATTTAGGTTATAGGTTTTGGGATTTGAGAAGGGTTTAGGTTATAGGTTTTGGTTTTGGTTCGGGTTATAGGTTTTAGGATTTGAGAATGGATACGAGGCTTAGGTTATAGGTTTTGGTTTTGGTCTTGGTTATAGGTTTTGGAATTTGAGAATGGGTTCGAGTTTAGGTTATACGTTTTGGTTTTATTTTAGGTTAAAGGATTTGGTTTAGGTTTAGGTTTTTGGATTTAAGAATGGGTTCGGGTTTAGGTTATAGGTTTTGATTTTGTTGTAAGTTATAGGTTTTGGGATTTGAGAATGGTTTGGATTTAGGTTGTAAGTTTTGTTTTGATTTAGGTTATAGGTTTTGGTTTAGGTTTGGGTTAAGGTTTAAGTTTAGGTTATAGCTTTTGAGATTTGAGAATGGGTTCGGGTTTAGGTTATAGGTTTTAGTTTTGGTTTAGGTTATAGGTTTTGGGATTTGAGAATTGTTTTGGGTTTAGGTTATACATTTTGGTTTAGGTTTAGGCTATAACTTTGGGTTTAGGTTTAGGTTAAGGTTTAGGTTTAGGTCATAGGTTTTGGGATTTAAGAATGGGTTAGGCTTAGGTTATAGGTTTTAGTATTGGTTTAGGTTATAGGTTTTGGGATTTGAGAATGGGTTCGGAGCTTAGGTTATCGGTTTTGGTTTTGGTTTAAGTTATAGGTTTTGGTTAAGGTTAAGGTTTTTGGATTTAAGAATGGGTTCGGGTTTAGGTCATAGGTTTTGTTATTGGTTTACGTTATAGGTTTTGGGATTTGAGAATGGGTTCGAGTTTAGGTTATAGGTTTTGGTTTTGGTTTATGTTATAGGTTTTGGTTTAGGTTTAGGTAAAGGTTTAGGTTTAGGTTATAAATTTTCGGATTTGAGAATGGGTTCGGGTTTAGGTTATAGGTTTTGGTTTTGGTTTTGGTTGAAGGTTTTGGGATTTCGAGAATGGGTTCGGGTTTAGGTTATAGGTTTTGGTTTTGGTTTAGGTTATATGTTTTGGTTTAGGTTTAGGATAAGGTTTACTTTTAGGTCATAGGTTTTGGAATTCGAGAATGGGTCCGAGTTTAGGTTCTATTTTTGTTTAAGTTATAGGTTTTGGGATTTGAGAATAGGTTCGGGTTTAGGTTATAGGTTTTGGTTTAGGTTATAAGTTATAGGTTTTGGTTCGAGTTTTGGTTTTGGATTAGATAATGGGTTCGGGTTTTGGTTATAGGTTTTGGTTTTGATCTAGGTTATATGTTTTGGGATTTAAGAATAGGTTCGGGTTTAGGTTTTAAGTTGTTGTTTTGGTTTAGATTATAGATTTTGGTTTAGGTTTAGGTTAAGGTATAGGTTTAGTTTATAGGTTTAGGAATTTGAGAATGGGTTCGGGTTTAGGTTATAGGTTTTGCTTTTGGTTTAGGTTATAGGTTTTGGAATTCGAGAATGGGTTCGGGTTTAGGTTATGCGTTTTGGTTTTGCTTTAGGTTAAAGGTTTTGGTTAAGGTTTAGGATTTTGGATTTAAAAATGGGTTCGGGTTTAGGTTATAGGTTTTGGTTTTGTTGTAAGTTATAGGTTTTGGGATTTGAGAATGGTTCGGATTTAGGTTGTAGCTTTTGGTTTTGGTTTAGGTTATAGGTTTTAGTTTTGGTTTAGGTTATGGTTTAGGTTTAGGTTATAGGTTTTCGGATTTGAGAATGGGTTCGGGTTTAGGTTATAGGTTATAGTTTTTAGTTTAGGTTAAAGGTTTTAGGATTTGAGAATGGGTTTGGGTTTAGGTTATTGGTTTTCATTTTTATTTAGGTTATAGGTTTTGGGATTTGTGAATGGGTTCGGGTTTAGGTTTTAGGTTTTGGATTTGGTTTAGGTTATGGTTTTGGTTTACGTTATAGGTTTTCAGATTTGAAAATGGGTTCGGGTTTAGGTTATAGGTTATAGGTTTTGGTTTATGTTATAAGTTTTGGTATTTGAGAATGGGTTTGGGGTTAGGTTATAGGTTTTGGTTTTAGTTATAGGTTATAGGTTATAGGTTATAGGTTTTGGGATTTGAGAATGGGTTCGAGTTTAGGTTGTAGGTTTTGGTTTTTGTTATATATTATAGGTTATAGGTTATAGGTTTTGGGATTTGAGAATGGGTTCGGGTTTTGGTTATAGGTTTTGGTTTTAGCTTGGGTTATAGGTTTTGGTTAAGGTTTAGGTTTTGGATTTGAGAATGGGTTCGGGTTTAGGTTATAGGTTTTGGTTTTGGTTTAGGTTATAGGTTTTAGGATTTGAGAATGGGTGCGGCTTAGGTTATAGGTTTTGGTTTTGGTTTAGGTCATAGTTTTTTAAATTTAAGAGTGGCTTCGAGTTTAGGTTGTACGTTTTGATTTTGCTTTAGGTTATAGGTTTTGGTTAAGGTTTAGGTTTTTGGATTTAAGAATGGGTTCGGGTTTAGGTTATAGGTTTTCATTTTGTTGTAGGTTATAGGTTTTGGGATTTGAGAATGGTTCGGATTTAGGTTGTAAGTTTTTATTTTGATTTAGGTTATAGGTTTTGGTTTTGGTTTAGGTTAAGGTTTAGGTTAGGTTATAGGTTTTGAGATTTGAGAATGGGTTAGGGTTTAGGTTATAGGTTTTGGGATTTAAGAATGTCTTTCGGTTTAGGTTCTAGGTTTTGGTTTTGGTTTAGGTTATTGGTTTTGGGATTTGGGAATGGGTTCATGTTTAGGATATAGGTTTTGGTTTTGGTTTTGGTTATAGGTTTTCTTTAAGGTTTAAGTTTTTGGATTTGAGAATGGGTTCGGAGTTTAGGTTTTAGGTTTTAGTTTTGGTTTAGGTTATAGGTTTGGTATTTGAGAATGGGTTCGGGTTTAGGTTATAGGTTTTGGTTTTGTTTAGCTTATAGGTTTTGGGATATGAGAATGGGTTCGAGTTTAGGTTATAGGTTTTGGATTTGGTTTAGGTTATGGTTTTGGTTTACATTATATTTTTCGAATTTGAGAATGGGTTCAGGTTTAGGTTATAGGTTATAGGTTTTGGTTTAGGTTATTGGTTTTGGTATTTGAGAATGGGTTTGGGGTTAGGATATAGGTTTTGGTTTTAGTTATAGGTTATAGGTTTTGGGATTTGAGAATGGGTTCGGGTTTAGGTTATAGGTTTCGATTTTTGTTATAGGTTATGGGTTATAGGTTATAGCTTTTGGGATTTGAGAATGGGTTCGGGTTTAGGTTATAGGTTTTGGTTTAGGTTATAAGTTATAGGTTTTGGTTCAGGTTTTGGTTTTTGGATTAGATAATGGGTTCGGGTTTTGGTTATAGGTTTTGGTTTTGATCTAGGTTATATGTTTTGGGATTTAAGAATAGTTTCGGGTTTAGGTTTTAGGTTGTTGTTTTGGTTTAGATTATAGATTTTGGTTTAGGTTTAGGTTAAGGTGTAGGTTTAGTTTATAGGTTTAGGAATTTGAGAATGGGTTCGGGTTAAGGTTATAGGTTTTGCTTTTGGTTTAGGTTATAGGCTTTGGAATTCGTGAATGGGTTCGGGTTTAGGTTATACGTTTTGGTTTTGCTTTAGGTTATAGGTTTTGGTTATGGTTTAGGATTTTGGATTTAAGAATGGGTTCGGGTTTAGGTTATAGGTTTCGGTTTTGTTGTAAGTTATAGGTTTTGGGATTTGAGAGTGGTTCGAATTTAGGTTGTAGGTTTTGGTTTTGGTTTAGGTTATAGGTTTTAGTTTTGGTTTAGGTTGTGGTTTAGGTTTAGGTTATAGGTTTTCGGATTTGAGAATGGGTTCGGGTTTAGGTTATAGGTTATAGGTTTTAGTTTAGGTTAAAGGTTTTGGGATTTGAGAATGGGTTTGGGTTTAGGTTATTGTTTTTGGTTTTTATTTAGGTTATAGGTTTTGGGATTTGTGAATGGGTTCGGGTTTAGGTTTTAGGTTTTACTTTTGGTTTAGGTTATAGGTTTTGGGATTTGAGAATGGTTTCGGGTTTAGCTTATAGGTTTTGGTTTTGGTTTAGGTTATAGGTTTTGGGATTTAAGAATGGGTTCGGGTTTAGGTTATAGGTTTTGGATTACGTTTAGGTTAAGGTTTTGGTTGAGGTTATAGGTTTTCGGATTTGAGAATGGGTTCGGGTTTAGGTTATAGGTTATAGGTTTTGGTTTAGGTTATAAGTTTCGGTATTTGAGAATGGGTTTGGGGTTAGGTTATAGGTTTTGGTTTTAGTTATAGGTTATAGGTTATAGGTTATAGGTTTTGGGATTTGAGAATGGGTTCGAGTTTAGGTTATAGGTTTTGGGTTTTGTTATAGATTATAGGTTATAGGTTATAGGTTTTGGGATTTGAGAATGGGTTCGGGTTTAGGTTATAGGTTTTTGTTTTAGTTTGGGTTATAGGTTTTGGTTAAGGTTTAGGTTTTGGATTTGAGAATGGGTTTGGGTTTAGGTTATAGGTTTTGGTTTTGGTTTAGGTTATAGGTTTTAGGATTTGGGAATGGGCTTGGCTTAGGTTATAGGTTTTGGTTTTAGTTTAGGTTATAGGTTTTGGAATTTGAGAATGGGTTCGAGTTTAGGTTATACGTTTTGGTTTTGCTTTAGGTTATAGGTTTTGGTTAAGGTTTAGGTTTTTGGATTTAAGAATGGGTTCGGGTTTAGGTTATAGGTTTTGGTTTTGTTGTAGGTTATAGGTTTTGGGATTTGAGAATGGTTCGGATTTAGGTTGTAAGTTTTTTTTTTGATTTAGGTTATAGGTTTTGGTTTAGGTTTAGGTTAAGGTTTAGGTTAAGGTTATAGGTTTTGAGATTTGAGAATGGGTTCGGGTTTAGGTTATAGGTTTTGGGATTTAAGAATGTCTTTCGGTTTAGGTTCTAGGTTTTGGTTTTGGTTTAGGTTATAAGTTTTTGGATTTGAGAATGGGTTCGTGTTTAGGTTATAGGTTTTGGTTTTGGTTATAGGTTTTGGTTGAGGTTTATGTTTTTGGATTTGAGAATGGGTTCGGGTTTAGGTTTTAGGTTTTAGGTTTTAGTTTTGGATTAGGTTATAGGTTTTGGGATTTGAGAATGGGTTCGGGTTTAGGTTATAGGTTTTGGTTTTTGTTTAGCTTATAGGTTTTGGGATATGAGAATGGGTTCGAGTTTAGGTTTTAGGTTTTGGATTTGGTTTAGGTTATGGTTTTGGTTTACGTTATAGGTTTTCAGATTTGAAAATGGGTTCGGGTTTAGGTTATCGGTTATAGGTTTTGGTTTAGGTTATAGGTTTTGGTATTTGAGAATGGGTTTGGGGTTAGGTTATAGGTTTTGGTTTTAGTTATAGGTTATCGGTTATAGGTTATAGGTTTTTGGATTTGAGAATGGGTTCGGGTTTAGGTTATAGGTTTTGGTTTTGGTTTAGGTTATAGGTTTTAGGATTTGAGAATGGGTACATGTAACGCCCTGAAAATCAGGGGTCGAGTATGAACTCAACTCCCGAGTTCCAACGCATCACTTATGCAACATACACAATGATGGTTTAATGTTGTCTGAGTTAGAGCAATAAACATGAATGAGATTATACCAAAACAGTAAATCATACTCCAGTTCAATTGTATAAAGGCAAACGGAAGATTGAAATTTTATATTCAAAGTATGTAAAGTAATAAAATTTTGTGAACTCCAGAGTATGAGTACTAACTGAGTACCAATATACATGTATTGTTTCTAAGTCAAAAATTCAAAATACAATCCCATAGATAAGCCTTGGAATCCCCGCGATGCAGTCGGCCTAAGCATAGCCGTCAGAGTACTGCATAAAGGAGAACTCATCCTGATCCTCCTCGAAGTCGGGCTCCGGTTCCTGAACCGAGGCACCATCTATACCTGCGATAGAGTCTGGTGGGTGTTGCAAACACCGTCCCGTAACGTGGGAGTGAATAGCTAACTCAGTGGAATAATAAAGCATAGGTTAACATGTTATCAATCAATCAAGCAGTAATGATAAAGCAGTACAAATCAAACAATTCTAACTACTCTTATTAAGTGCGAAAATGAAATGACATGATGCTGTATGCCCTTGCCAAACCACCCTCAAGCGACATCATCTTACGTTCGCGAATGCTTAACTCCCTCAGTGCGCCACATCTACTAAGCACATGCGGTGTGATGATGATCATGATTACCGAGTTATTATTAGTCCATTTCAAACAGCAGTATTGGGAAACTAAGGTACCTCCCTTGTATCATTTCCAAACATGATCCATTCTAGGGTCGTCAATCCTAGCTATTCTCATACGATATTATGGTTTGAGAAGCGTAGTGAAGGCATCGCAAAGGGCTCGTCACCCGTCAGCGTGGATACAGATCTCACCGTATGCGGCTCAATTGCTGGCCGTCAGCTCAAGTACAGGTCTCACCGTACTTGGCTCAATCACTAGCCGTCAGCTCGAGTACAAGTCTTACCGTACTCGGCTCAACTCATACTCTAGTTGCTGTGAAAGACTCATCGCCAATCACAGACACTAGGAGTATACTTGAAGATACTACGGAGGACTCGTTGCCCGTCAGCACGAGCACAGGTCTCACCATACTCGGCTCTCGCCGCAAGTATCGACAGCTCGAATACAGTGTCACATACCACCGTATTCGGCTCACAAGTTTAGTTGCGCAATGGTCACTACGGGGAGGCACATGACCCCAGCATAGGCCCACAGCTCGACCACGATGTCCCATACCACCATGTCCGGCTCATGCATCTTAGCGGATCGAGGTACCATGGTTAACGGGATCGCCACTGGTAAGTTTGGTACCCTAGGTATTTGCAGTAGCGACCAAACATGGTGAACACACATATATAATTCGGTTTACTTGACGAGCCTGACTAGCTCGAGCGCACCACAGGTTGGGCGATATGGAGCGCAAAAGCACTCCGTGTGGCCAACCACTATCGCCAACCGAAGTACGACTCGGGTTCGCCAGACACATCCTTTGTGGCGACATGCATCTCAGCCACAATCTCAAGTCTGGTACCGAATGTTTGGACTATAGGCATAGTCCCAAACTCAAACAGTTATCATCAATAACATGTGGAGTAAAGCATGATAAACAAGCAATACAAGCATGTTAGCAGGCATGTTATAAAGCATGAAGTAAAGCATGAAGTAAAACATGTTGTAAAGCATGTTGTAAAGCACTATACACATAGGGATACAATTACATACACATCACAAGTGGGTGGTTATAGCGAACCACCGCATAGAGGGGATCCTACATGTCTCTAAGGGAGTCGGGAATCCCATATCAGCACTTCTCTAAGGCACTAACACTCAAGCATTTACACACACAAGCATCTACACAAACACTTAGAATACACTATTCCAACATACATGATGTATGTTAGCAAAATACGGGTTAGGGCTGTCCCTTCGCCACGTGAGTATTTTACCCATGTATATCATAATCATACAGCAAATAATCATTTCAATTATATTTCCAAAATTTACACATATGCGGTATTTTAGAATACACAATTTCAACATACTAGGCATTTACAAGCGAACATGTATTTCAAATGATTCCTTTCGCCAAACTAGTATTTTATCCATATATTATATAATCATACACTAAATAAACATGTCAAACATTTTTAGAAAAAAATACGTATACGGTATTTCTACGTATACCTAGAGTATGTGAAATTCCATATTCTACAACGTTAATCGAAACAGGAAACGGAAAGCACTTTGTACATGTGCATTTACATGCAGATCATGAATCTATCATTATCTGACATTGAAAGCGTTAAAAACCGTAACTTATACACTTAAAGTCCTCACCTTTGCCCTTGGAATCACAACGAATCAGCAAGGGTCGTTGAGCTTCCGTATACGGGAGTTTTCTAGCCTAAAGAGCGGAATCGATTAGCCTTTACATAACCTACAATGAACTTACATCAAATCAGACCTAGGGTTAGGGTTTCTTACCTTCAAACGGAATGGATAGCGCCGAGAAAACACCTGGAAAGGAGCGGTGTAGGCCGTGCGACAACCGAAAGCAGTAAGAGGAAGATCACCCACAAATTCCAAGCTCTTCTCTCTCTTTTCTCTCTCTCTAGGGTTTTATCCCAAATTCGTATGGCTGTGAGAGGGGCTGTTCTAAGCTCCTTTTATAGCAAAAAACATTCCCAAAATAGACTCAGGTTCAAGGGTTACTGCTAATATAGGATATTCGTCACTTTTCTAGCTCAAAGGAGAGGTTCTGGTAGCCCTCCTTGAGCCAAACGTCAGACTTAAGCTCACCACCTATGGATCTATGTGGGATTACGTTTTCAACTCGATCGGATTCCCAGATCGCACGTGGCGGACCACTTTCAGTTCGACGGTCAGTGGGCCATGATCAGAAATTCCAAGTACATGTAAATGTTCCTGAAATTTTTCTTAATCCGAGGGTGTAATTTGGTCGGATTCTGACGGTCAGGTTGCTTAATACTGATGCCCAAGCGAAAGGTGCCAGATCACTATTCCTAATATTTATTTTGGGATGGGAATAGTGTTTTTCACACACCCTCGCTCCGGATCGAAATGAATGGCCGTGGGACATCGGTTGGACCTGATTTTTGAGATGATTGTCAAGCCCAGTGAGGCAGTCCTAGTTCCTTAGCTTCGTGTTAATCGGACTCCCGATGTGCGATCTAAACCTAATACGAAGTTTCGTTTCATTCCCGAGAGCAGCCGGGAAATGAGTTTGGTTCTAAACTTTAGGGTAACCTAGAGTCACTTGTTTTGCAAGTTTTGGGTCTTGCAGATCGTGTTTAAAGCGATCCCAACGGATCACATGGCTAAACGAGTTTAGCACTTAGTTAACTTTGTTAACTTTCTAAAGGATTTAATCCTAATTAATTTCTGGTCGAGGTGGTACTCGAGCCAACGTACGGAAATTTACGGGTCGTTACAATCTACCCCCCTTAAACAAAAAATTTCGTCCTCGAAATTTATACCTTTTTCGTACTCCTCGAGAATCTGAGGGTAGTTCTTCCTGACCTCGGCCTCAGTCTCCCAAGTAGCTTCCTCCTCGGAATGATGTGTCCAAAGTACCTTCACAAGTGGGATGACCTTGCTACGCAGTACCTGCTCCTTCCTGTCCAGGATACGTGTCGGGCGCAACTCATATGTAGCATCCTCGCTCAGCTGTACCTGCTCCCATCTGATGATATGCGAAGGATCAGGAACGTACTTCTTCAGCATAGATATATGAAATACGTTGTGTACAGATGCTAGTGGCGTGGGCAAAGCGAGACGATACGCCACATCACCCACTCGATCCAGTATCTGAAATGGACCAATAAATCTCGGTGTGAGCTTCCCCTTCTTCCCAAACCGAAGGACTCCCTTCATAGGGGAAACTCGAAGGAACACATGATCCCTGACCTCGAACGCATGATCCCCGACCTCGAAGGAACACATTTTTTGGTATTTGAGAATGGGTTCGGGTTTAGGTTATAGTTTAGGTTTAGGTTATAGTTTAGGTTATAGGTTTTGGTTTTGGTTTAGGTTATAGTTTAGGTTTAGGTTATAGGTTTTCATATTTGAGAATGGGTTCAGGTCTAGGTTATAGGTTACAGGTTTTGGTTTAGGTTAAAGGTTTTGGGATTTAAGAATGGGTTTGGGTTTAGGTTATAGGTTTTAGTTTTAGTTATAGGTTATACATTTTATGATTTGAGAATGGGTTCGGGTTTAGGTTATAGGTTTTGGTTTTAGTTTAGGTTATAGGTTTTGGTTAAGGTTTAGGTTTTTGGATTTGAGAATGGGTTCGGAGTTTAGGTTATAGGTTTTGGTTTTGGTTTAGGTTATAGGTTTTGGGATTTGAGAATGGGTACGGGTTTAGGTTGTTGGTTTTTGTTTTGGTTTAGGTTATAGGTTTTGGTTAAGGTTTAGGTTTTTGAATTTGAGAATGGGTTCGGGTTTAGGTTATATGTTTTTGTTTTGTTTTAAGTTATAGGTTTTGTGATTTGAGAATAGGTTCGGGTTTAGGTTATAGGTTTTGGTTTTCGTTTAAGTTATAGGTGTTTCTTTAGGTTTAGGTTAAGGTTTAGGTTTAGGTTATAGGTTTTGGGATTTGAGAATGGGTTCGGGTTTATGTTATAGGTTTTGGTTTTAGTTTAGGTTTAGGTTAAGGTTTACGTTTAGGTCATAGGTTTTGGGATTTAAGAATGGGTTCGGATTAGGTTATAGGTTTTGGTTTTGGTTTAGGTTATAGGTTTTGGGAATTGAGAATGTGTTCGGGTTTAGGTTATAGGTTTTGGGTTTGGTTTAGGTTATAGGTTTTGGTATTTGAGAATGGGTTCGGGTTTAGGTTATAGTTTAGGTTTAGGTTATAGTTTACGTTATAGGTTTTGATTTTGGTTTAGGTTATAGGTTTTGGGAATTGAGAATGGGTACTGTGTTTAGGTTGTTGGTTTTGGTTTTGGTTTAGGTTATAGGTTTTGGTTAAGGTTTAGGTTTTGGATTTGAGAATGGGTTTAGGTTTAGGTTATAGGTTTTGGTTTTGGTGTAGGTTAAAAGTTTTGGTTAATGTTTACATTTTTAGATTTGAGAATCGGGTTTAGGTTATAGGTTTTGGTTTTAGTTTAAGTTATAGGTTTTGTGATTTGGGAATAAGTTTGGGTTTAGGGTTTAGGTTTTGGTTTTGGTTTAGGTTATAGGTTTCGGTTTTGGTTTAGGTTAAGGTTTAGGTTTAGGTTACTGAGGTTTTGGGATTTGAGAATGGGTTCGGTTTAGGTTATAGGTTTTGGGTTTAGTTTAGGTTATAGGTTTTGGATTTGGTTTAGGTTATGGTTTTGGTTTACGTTATAGGTTTTCGGATTTGAGAATGGGTTCGGAGTTTAGGTTATAGGTTATAGGTTTTGGTTTATGTTATAGGTTTTGGTATTTGAGAATTGGTTTGGGGTTAGGTTATAGGTTTTGGTTTTAGTTATAGGCTATAGGTTATAGGTTATAGGTTTTGGGATTTGAGAATGGGTTCGGGTTTAGGTTATAGGTTTTGGTTTTGTTATAGATTATAGGTTATAGGTTATAGGTTTTGGGATTTGAGAATGGGTTCGGGTTTAGGTTATAGGTTTTGGTTTTAGTTTGGGTTATAGTTTTGGTTAAGGTTTAGGTTTTTGGATTTGAGAATGGGCTCGGGTTTAGGTTATAGGTTTTGGTTTTGGTTTAGGTTATAGGTTTTAGGATTTGAGAATGGGTACAAAGCTTAGGTTATAGGTTTTGATTTTGGTTTAGGTTATAGGTTTTGGAATTTGAGAATGGGTTCGAGTTTAGGTTATACGTTTTGGTTTTGCTTTAGATTATAGGTTTTGGTTAAGGTTTAGGTTTTTGGATTTAAGAATGGGTTCGGGTTTAGGTTATAGGTTTTGGTTTTGTTGTAGGTAATAGGTTTTGGGATTTGAGAATGGTTCGGATTTAGGTTGTAAGTTTTTGTTTTGATTTAGGTTATAGGTTTTGGTTTAGGTTTAGGTTAAGGTTTAGGTTAAGGTTATAGGTTTTGAGATTTGAGAATGGGTTCGGGTTTAGGTTATAGGTTTTGGGATTTAAGAATGTCTTTCGGTTTAGGTTCTAGGTTTTAGTTTTAGTTTAGGTTATAGGTTTTGGGATTTGAGAATGGGTTCATGTTTAGGATATAGGTTTTGGTTTTGGTTTTGGTTATAGGTTTTGTTTAAGGTTTAGATTTTTGGATTTGAGAATGGGTTCGGGTTTAGGTTTTAGGTTTTAGTTTTAGTTTAGGTTATAGGTTTTGGGATTTGAGAATGGGTTCGGGTTTAGGTTATAGGTTTTGGTTTTTGTTTAGCTTATAGGTTTTGGGATATGAGAATGGGTTCGAGTTTAGGTTATAGGTTTTGGATTTGGTTTAGGTTATGGTTTTGGTTTACGTTATAGGTTTTCGGATTTGCGAATGGGTTCGGGTTTAGGTTATAGGTTATAGGTTTTGGTTTAGGTTATAGGTTTTGGTATTTGAGAATGGGTTTGGGGTTAGGTTATAGGTTTTGGTTTTAGTTATAGGTTATAGGTTATAGGTTATAGGTTTTGGGATTTGAGAATGGGTTCGGGTTTAGGTTATAGGTTTTGATTTTTGTTATAGGTTATAGGTTAGAGGTTATAGGTTTTGGGATTTAAGAATGGGTTCGGGTTTAGGTTATAGGTTTTAGTTTTAGTTTGGGTTATAGGTTTTGGAATTTGAGAATGGGTTCGAGTTTAGGTTATACGTTTTGGTTTTGGTTTAGGTTATAGGTTTTAGGATTTGAGAATGGGTACAGGCTTAGGTTATAGGTTTTGGTTTTGGTTTAGGTTATAGGTTTTGGAATTTGAGAATGGGTTCGAGTTTAGGTTATACGTTTTGGTTTTGCTTTAGGTTATAGGTTTTGGTTAATGTTTAGGTTTTTGGATTTAAGAATGGGTTCGGAGTTTAGGTTATAGGTTTTGGTTTTGTTGTAAGTTATAGGTTTTGGGATTTGAGAATGGTTCGGATTTAGGTTGTAAGTTTTTGTTTTGATTTAGGTTATAGGTTTTGGTTTAGGTTTAGGTTAAGGTTTAGGTTTAGGTTATAGGTTTTGAGATTTGAGAATGGGTTCGGGTTTAGGTTATAGGTTTTGGTTTTGGTTTAGGTTATAGGTTTTGGGATTTGAGAATGGTTTTGGGTTTAGTTTATACATTTTTGTTTAGGTTTTGGGTTATAACTTTTGGTTTAGGTTTAGGTCATAGGTTTTGGGATTTAAGAATGGGTTCCGGTTTAGGTTATAGGTTTTGGTTTTGGTTTAGGTTATAGGTTTTGGGATTTGAGAATGGGTTCGGGCTTACGTTATCGGTTTTGGTTTTGGTTTAGGTTATAGGTTTTGGTTAAGGTTTAGGTTTTTGGATTTAAGAATGGATTCTAGTTTAGGTCATAAGTTTTGGTATTGGTTTAAGTTATAGGTTTTGGGATTTGAGAATGGGTTCGGGTTGAGGTTATAGGTTTTGGTTTTGGTGTTTAGGTTTTGGTTTGGTTTAGGTTAATGTTTAGGTTTGGGATTTGAGAATGGGTTTGGGTTTATGTTATAGGTTTTGGTTTTGGTTTAGGTTATATGTTTTGGATTTGAGAATGGGTTAGGTTTATGTTAAGGTTTTTTTTTTTAGGTTATAGGTTTTGGTTTGGAGAATGGGTTCTTTTACGTTTAGGTTATAGGATTTTTGGTTTTGGTTTAGGTTATAGGTTTTGGTTTTGGTTTAGGTTATAGGTTTTACTTATGGTTTAGGTTTTTGGATTTGAGAATGGGTTCGGGTATATGTTATATGTTTTGGTTTTGTTTTAAGTTATAGGTTATGTGATTTGAGAATAGGTTCGGGTTTTGGTTATAAGTTTTGGTTTTGGTTTGGTTATAGGTTTTGCTTTAGGTTTAGGTTAAGGTTTAGGTTTTGGTTTTTGGTTTTGGGATTTGAGAATGGGTTCGGGTTTATGTTTTAGGTTTTGGTTTTAGTTTATGTTATAGGTTTTGGTTTAGGTTTAGGTTAAGGTTTACGTTTAGGTCATAGGTTTTGGGATTTAAGAATGGGTTCTGGATTAGGTTATAGGTTTTGGTTTTGGTTTAGGTTATAGGTTTTGGGATTTGAGAATGGGTTCGGGTTTAGGTTATAGGTTTTGGTTTTGGTTTATGTTATAGGTTTTGGTTTAGGTTTAGGTTAAGGTTTAGGTTTAGGTTATAAGTTTTCGTGTTTGAGAATTGGTTCTGGTTTAGGTTATAGGTTTTAGTTTTGGTTTAGGTTAAAGGTTTTGGGATTTGGGAATGGGTTCGGGTTTAGGTTATAGGTTTTGGTTTTGGTTTAGGTTATTTGTTTTGGTTTTGGTTTAGGATAAGGTTTACTTTTAAGTCATAGGTTTTGGGATTGGAGAATGGGTTCGTGTTTAGGTTTTAGGTTTTGGTTTTGGTTTAGGTTATTGGTTTTGGTTTAGGTTTAGGTTAAGGTTTACGTTTAGGTCATAGGTTTTGGATTTGAGAATGGGTTCGGGTTTAGGTTATAGGTTTTGGTTTTGGTTTAGGTTATAGGTTTTGGTTTAGGTTTAGGTTAAGGTTTACGTTTAGGTCATAGGTTTTGGGATTTAAGAATGGGTTCCGGTTTAGGTTATAGGTTTTGGTTTTGGTTTAGGTTATAGGTTTTGGGATTTGAGAATGCGTTCGGGTTTAGGTTATAGGTTTTGGTTTTGGTTTAGGTTAAGGTTTAGGTTTAGGTTTAGGTTATAGGTTTTCGGATTTGAGAATGAGTTCGGGTTTAGGTTATAGGTTTTGGTTTTGGTTTAGGTTATAGGTTTTGGTATTTGATAATGGGTTCGGGTTTAGGTTATAGTTTAGGTTTAGGTTATAGGTTTGGTTTTGGTTTTAGGTTATAGTTTAGGTTTAGGTTATAGGTTTTCGGATTTGAGAATGGGTTCAGTCTAGGTTATAGGTTCTGTGTTTTGGTTTAGGTTAAAGGTTTTGGGATTTGAGAAATGGGTTTGGGTTTAGGTTATAGGTTTCAGTTTTAGTTATAGGTTATACGTTTTATGATTTGAGAATGGGTTCGGGTTTAGGTTATAAGTTTTGGTTTTAGTTTAGGTTATAGGTTTTGGTTAAGGTTTAGGTTTTGGATTTGAGAATGAGTTCGGGTTTAGGTTATAGGTTTTTGTTTTGGTTTAGGTTATAGGTTTTGGGATTTGAGAATGGGTACGGGTTTAGGTTGTTGGTTTTGGTTTTGGTTTAGGTTATAGGTTTTGGTTAAGGTTTAGGTTTTAGAATTTGAGAATGGGTTCGGGTTTAGGTTATATGTTTTTGTTTTGTTTTAAGTTATAGGTTTTGTGATTTGAGAATAGGTTCGGGTTTAGGTTATAGGTTTTGGTTTTGGTTTAAGTTATAGGTTTTGCTTTAGGTTTAGGTTAAGGTTTAGGTTTAGGTTATTGGTTTTGGGATTTGAGAATGGGTTGGGTTTATGTTATAGGTTTTGGTTTTAGTTTAGGTTTAGGTTAAGGTTTACGTTTAGGTCATAGGTTTTGGGATTTAAGAATGGGTTCGGATTAGGTTATAAGTTTTGGTTTTGGTTTAGGTTATAGGTTTTGGGAATTGAGAATGTGTTCGGGTTTAGGTTATAGGTTTTGGGTTTGGTTTAGGTTATAGGCTTTGGTATTTGAGAATGGGTTCGGGTTTAGGTTATAGTTTTGGTTTAGGTTATAGTTTACGTTATAGATTTTGATTTTGGTTTAGGTTATAGGTTTTGGGATTTGAGAATAGGTACGGGTTTAGGTTGTTGGTTTTGGTTTTGGTTTAGGTTATAGGTTTTGGTTAAGGTTTAGGTTTTTGGATTTGAGAATGGGTTTAGGTTTAGGTTATAGGTTTTGGTTTTGGTGTAGGTTAAAAGTTTTAGTTAATGTTTACGTTTTTAGATTTGAGAATGGGTTCGGGTTTAGGTTATAGGTTTTGGTTTTGGTTTAAGTTATAGGTTTTGTGATTTGGGAATAGGTTCGAGTTTAGGTTTTAGGTTTTGGTTTTGGTTTAGGTTATAGGTTTCGGTTTTGGTTTAGGTTAAGGTTTAGGTTTAGGTTACTGTGTTTTGGGATTTGAGAATGGGTTCGGGTTTAGGTTATAGGTTTTGGGTTTAGTTAGGTTATAGGCTTTGGGATTTGAGATTGGGTTTGGGTTTAGGTTATAGGTTTTGGTTTTGGTTTTGGTTATAGGTTTTGTTTTAGGTTTAGGTTAAGGTTTACGTTTAGGTCATAGGTTTTGGGATTTAAGAATGGGTTCTGGTTTAGGTTATAGATTTTGGTTTTGGTTTAGGTTATAGGTTTTGGGATTTGAGTATGGGTTCGGGTTTAGGTTATAGGTTTTGGTTTTGGTTTAGGTTTAGGTTAAGGTTTAGGTTTAGGTTATAGGTTTTGGGATTTGAGAATGGGTTCGGGTTTAGGTTTTAAGTTTTGGTTTTGGTCTAGGTTATATGTTTTAGGATTTGAGAATGGGTTCGGGTTTAGGTAATAGGTTTTTGTTTTGGTTTAGGTTATAGGTTTTAGTTTACGTTTAGGTTAAGTTTAGGTTTAGTTTATAGGTTTTGGGATTTGAGAAGAGGTTCGGGTTTAGTTTATAGGTTTTGCTTTTGGTTTAGGTTATATGTTTTGGGATTGGAGAATGGGTTTGGGTTTAGGTAGTAGGTTTTTGTTTTGGTTTAGGTTGTAGGTTTTGGTTAAGGTTTATGTTTTTAGATTTGAGAATGGGTTCGGGTTTGGGTTATAGGTTTTGGTTTTGGTTTAAGTTATTGATTTTGGGATTTGAGAATGGGTTTGGGTTTAGTTTATAGGTTTTGGTTTTTGTTTAGGTTATATGTTTTGGTTAAGTTTTAGGTTTCTAGATTTAAGAATGGATTCGGGTTTAGGTTATAGGTTTTGTTTTTGGTTTAAGTTATAGGTTTTGGGATTTCATAATGGGTTCGGGTTTAGGCTATAAGTTTTGGTTTTATTTTAGGTTATAGGTTTTGGTTTAGGTTAGTTTAAGGTTTAGGTTTAGGTTATATGTTTTGGGATTTGAGAATGGGTTCAAAGTTTAGGTTATAGGTTTTGTATTTGGTTTTGGTTTAGGTTATAGGTTTTGGGATTTGAGAATGGGTTTGAGTTTATCTTATAGGTTTTGGTTTAGGTTATAGGCTTTCGGATTGGAGAATGGGTTCGGGATTAGGTTATAGGTTATAGGTTTTGGTTTAGGTTAAAGGTTTTGGGATTTGAGAATGGATTCGGGTTTAGGTTATAGGTTTTGGTTTTAGTTATACGTTATAGGTTATAGGTTTTGGGTTTTGGGATTTGAGAATGGGTTTGGGTTTAGGTTATTGGTTTTGGTTTTAGTTTAGGTTATAGGTTTTGGTTAAGGTTTAGGTTTTTCGATTTAAGAATGGGTTCGAGTTTATTTTATAGGTTTTGGTTTTGGTTTTGGTTTAGGTTATAGGTTTTGGGATTTGAGAATGTGTTCGAGTTTAGGTTATAGGTTTTGCGATTTGAGAATGGGTTCGGGTTTAGGTTACACGTTTTGGTTTTAGTTATAGGTTATAGGTTTAGGTTATAGGCTTTGGGATTTGAGAATGGGTTCGGGTTTAGGTTATAGGTTTTGGTTTTAGTTTAGGTTATAGGTTTTGGTTAAGGTTTAGGTTTTTGGATTTGAGAATGGGTTTGGGTTTAGGTTGCCTCTACTGTCGCTGCTGCTGCTATCTATGCTGCTGTTGTCTCTACCGAGGTGGTCTGCCTGGCTGCCTCTGCTACTGAGGAGGAACCCTAGGAGCGGCGGGTGAAAGTTGTGCTCTTTGCTGCTGCTGAGGAGGATGAGGAGGGGGCAACTACGGTGGCCGCTGCTGCTGATTGGGGAGAGGGCACTCACGCCTCCGATGCCCGGCCTGTCCACAACCGAAGCATACCCCGGAAAAGGGGTCGGAAGATGAAGCAGCTGGCGGTGCTGATGACGATTGAAGATGCTACTGACTGAGCCGTAGGCTGTCGATACCCTGATCTGCCCCTCCTCCTCTGCTGACGATGCTGCCTAAAACTGCTGGCTAGTGCACTCCTCTTCCGGTCTCCACCGGAACTCTGCTTTCTCGATCTCTGGGTCATAGCCCAGTCCTCCTCATAAACTAGTGCCCGATGCACAACCTGGTCAAACGTCTCCAAGCAATGCTCCACCACACGGCTGCAAAGGGTAGGATGCAAACCGGTCACAAAACGATGGGCCCTCATCTTCTCATCGCTGGTGAGATGAGGAGCAAATCTAGACAAGGTCAAGAAACGGGCCTCATACTGAGATACAGTCATATCGCCCTGCACTAGGATCTTAAACTCGATCACCCGCTGGATCTGAATATGCTCAGGGAAGAACTTCTAGTCGAAGCGGGTCATAAACTCCTCCCATGTCTAAACGAACTGAGCCCCGACCATCCTGAACACGGATGACCACCAATGTCGGGCCTCACCCTGAAGAAGGTAGGTGGCAAGGGATACTCTCTAGCCCACAGGACACTGAATAGTGTCAAAAATCCTCGCAACCTCAGTGCGCCAAGCCTCAGCTGCAAAAGGGTCAGGATCACCACTAAACCTCGGGGGATCATGCTGGCAGAACTCTCTGGCTATCGCACTAGCACGTGGTAAGTCAGACTGCCCAAAAACCTCAGTGGTAACTGGCTGACGGGTCTGCAATGCGGTGGCAACCAGTTATATCAGCTACTAGAAATGCTTAGCTCCTATAGGTACTGTCGAAAAAGCAGGGGCGACACTCGCCTCAGGCGGAGGCACAGGTATGGCCATCGGAGCAGGAGCCTCCAAAACTGGAACAATGGACTAAGGAGGGGGAATAGGTGGGGAACCGGAGCAACGAAGCCTCTGCAACCGGAACAGCAGGCTGAGGAGAGGGAATAGGTGGGGGAACTGGAGCAACTGGAGGTACGGGCACTACGGGCTCAACTGGGGGAACAGGTCAGATCGAGACATCAGGAATCAGATCCTCAACAACGGGAGCAGGATGTGCTCGAGTAGGATGGGTACCTCGGGCGCCTCGACCACGGGCACCACGACCACGGGCGCCACGACCACGGGTGCCACGACCACGAGTGCCATGTCCAGCAGTCATCGTCTACAAAATAATGACGTCGCAAGGAATCAAGACAATTATAGGCTCAATACGGAGCGAAGAGAAGAATCTCAGGACACTACTTGTCCTATGTTCTTGGCAGACATACGATGTTATCCTGAGTTATTCCAGAATTACTTGCTATGCTCTGATACCAACTCCTATCACACCCCAGACTCTGTAACCAGAATCACAAGGAACCCGATGGCCGGTTTTGGCCGTAACAACCTCCATAGTACCCCATTCTCGACTCCTAAGGTAGGTTCCGATCCAGGGATCCTACAAGGAGGATTTTTCATAACAATATAATCATTACCAATACGAGCATACCCAAGATCACAACAAGTACATCTGAGAATAACAAAGGCACACATCACAAAATCCATTATAAATTTGAACTTTTACAATCATCCATAAGGTCCAAAAGGACATACATGAGATAAAAGGAAAAGAGAGAAAGGTCAGCAACACTGAAGTCCTCAAATGCTCAGCCCTACTCCATGCTCTACTGCTATGTCACTTGCCTAGGGTATCCTGCACACATCAATCGTGCATAAGCTTATAGAAGCTTAGAGGGTGGTGTAGGTGTGTGATAATGGTGCACAGAAGAGTAGTAGGAGATACAAGGAAAGAAGCATGATCAATGAGGATATCACTAGCCCTACCCAGGCTTATCATAAATAAGATGCAATGAGTACTGGGTACCATGTCAAGGCAATGCATAAAGAGGCTTGTACAACAAATGCTAATGCAATGCAAGTAATGTCAGTGCTCATATCCAAACCACAAGTCATGTACATTTTCGATCATAAGGAAATCACTGGGGTCCATTACATTGTTGAATGATTGCCCCTCTACAAACCCCGCACAGTCAAATAGCGTAAGAGACCTCACTACCCGCCTGCGGACAGCCAATCACCAACAAGGCCTGAAGGTAGTGGACCCATTTACGAGCTGGTCAGACTCAGCCTAGCAATGCCTCCTCACATCAAGCAGGTAAGGCCACACCCCTATCCAACCGACTACACGACAGTGGGAGTCGCGGCCTAATGGTATAAGGCTCTCGTGCGCTCATATATTCCACCCGGTCATGGCGTTGGAGCAGATCCTTGGTACCATGGAAGTTTTAGGAATTTCACCCATAGGCATCCTATGCACCCGGTATGCTCAACTAATATTTTTGGTGTCCATACATACGGCCATCCACGAATACCCCTGTGGAGGTAAGGCCCTGATAAAGTAAGGGCGGATATCCATAAGCTATGCAATGCCAGATGCATGAATCACACAATCACCCATGCATTAATCCCAAGCATCCATCTCTCGAGGAGATACCAACATGTCCTACATAATAACACAACCATGGCCAATCATACCTCAACCAAGCATGCATATGATGTGTATGGGAGTGGGTCATGAAGATGAATAGGGGTGCCAATGAGGTGAAGATGAACTCCCTACCTAACCATGAAGGGTTTAGGTACTTAACCAATTCCTCATAAGGAATATAACCTCTAGTGGGGGCCCATATACCTGGGGTAGCCCATGAGACTAAGGAGAACAATGATATGGGCCTTAATAGATGAAACGAGCCTAGCAAGGATCTATGGTGGGCCTTTAACCATCCATAGAAGCCCATGGGCCTACCTTAGGGCCACCAATGTGGACATCCAACCACAATTAGTCCCCAAGAGGTAACCCATCTCTAATTGATTACGGATCAAGGCCCAAGGCCCACACAACATTAGAAATAAGAAATGGGCAGCCATTACATACCACATACATTCATGTTGGGCTTCAGAAAGGCGGCCCAAGGCCTAACCAAAACATGGGTCCAAGGGGAACACACATAGCCCAACCAATATTTACTACTATGAGCCCATAGGAGAAAGATTAGGGCCCAACATAAAGGCCACTAATCCCATATATTGTGGTGGCCTAGTGGGCAGCCCATTGCCCAAATCACATGGGCAAATGTCATGCTCTTAGTCAAGTAACTTGGGCCTATAACCCGGCCCAAGTACAAAGTTGATTTGGTGGGCAACCAAGGGCCCATATACTTTTGTAGTCCGGCCCACTAATCAAACACAATAGTATGGTAAAAATAGCCGAAGAGTTCAATGGGCCTATCTGGAAAGTTTCAGCCCAATTGGGCCTAAAGAGTTCAACAGTTAGCTACATTCATGGACCCAATTACATCAACTATGGTGGGCCTCAAAAGTGCATTTATTAAGCCTAACATTTAAGGAACTAAAGGTATAAATTATTACCTCTAAGATTCTTCACAATGTGTTGGGCCCCACTCCTCAAAATTTTAGCCCAAAGGCCAAGCATAATTATGACATGTTGTTGTCCTAAATTTGGGCACTCCATTGGAGTGGGCCCAAGGCCTATAAAACTCTAGGAATTGAGGGCCAAGGTCTCTCATCATGCATACAATAAGAGGAAACCCAAAAAGGTAGTCCACCATTAGGGAAAATATTTTTGAATTATAATTTTTATCAAGGCATATTGCTGGACTGCACAGCAGAAAATTCTGACAAGCCAACCATCTTGGCCCATTCTTTTGGATGCCCAAATGGGGTCAGTTGGGGCTAAAATTTTTCAGAGTGATACTTCCATAGGTGGGCCACACCCCCATAAAATTTCAGAATTTTTGGATATTCTTAAGTATTTTAATTAATTTAAACAAAACAGTCTATCCAAAAATCGGACAGACCTGGACGTCCCAACGTGGTGGGCCAGTCCGGCCCTCGCCACGGTGTGCACAGGGGTCCATTGGCTCTAAAACTTAGTAGGTAGGTCCCACCATGGGTGGAAAACAACTCCACAAAATTTCAGAAATTTTGTACATTTAAAAATATTTTAATTTATGTAAAGAAGTCAATCTATCCTAAAAATCGGACTGATCTGGACACCATATTGTAATGGGCCGGTCCAGCCACCACCATGGTATGTACAGGTGTCCATTGGCCCGAAACTTTTGTAGGTTGGTCCCACCATGACTGGACCACCTCCCTGTAAATTTTTATAAATTTTGACACCCAAAAGTATTTTAATAAATTTCAGAATTCCAACCTGTCCAGGGTGGAATGTTGCTGGAATAGTGCAGAAAATCCAGACTGTCCACCTCACTTGGACCACACCTTTGGGACCCCAATGAAGGTCAGATGGGGCTGAAATTTTTTATAGTTGTAGGTGGGTCATAAGGCTACAAGAATCACATATATTTTATTTCAGTATTCCCACCAAAGACCCATAAATCAGGCCCCAAGGTGGCCCAAAAATCTATCCAGGCAGATTTGGACAGCAACATGTAATAGAAATGATTAAAATATAAACATGGGTTTCCATGGGATTTAACCCCAGGAATTTGTGTGGTGGACCACCCCAGTGGGCCCCACAAATGTCCAGACCTTCCCCATCATCAAATATCCCTTGCATGTGTCCCATTTAGGTGGATTTTGGGGCCACATGTCTAAGGATGGACCGCTATGGGCGTCCAAGCTCCATGGTTGGTCTGGATTTTTGTTGGCCTACAAGGTGGGCCACACATGCAAGATCAAAATTCTATCATAAAGAAAAAAAATAAAGAATCGGCCACAAGAGGAGGGGCTCCGCCACATTGAGGCCCTCCCCTTCATCAATCACACCATACATTTCTTCTATTCATATGTTACAACAAAGATCCACCACATGCATGTTCTAGATCAAGATCAATGGTTAGGATGCCATCCCAACTATGATTCTAGGGTCTAAATGACCTATCATACTATGGAATCCAAGTAATCCTCCATGATGGGGGCCTATGGAGGGGAAACCCCATGCATGGATATGCATGCATCAAATAGGCCATTTGGCCCCAACTAAGGGATGATGTAGGATCTCCACCATGGATTGGTGGGTCCTACACTTCTCACAAAAAAAAGAGATCTAAGAACATGAAAATAGAAATCCTAAGTCATATGAGCACACCCACCTTAGATTGCCCCAAACTTGGACCTCCTAGCTCCTATTTGTAACAGCCCGGATTTTTGTCAACCTGGAATTAGACGTCCTTAGGCAATGGGCCACTCCTAACACCTTATTAACCTGTCAGAACTCAAACCCAAAGTCTAAAACCACCTTTGAACCCATTTCCTTCACAAATTCAACCCTTCACCACCTTATTCTTTCAATTTTTCTAAGTACTTTCACCCTAGACGCTATCTTAAACTAGCTAAGTAGTATAACTTGGATCACTTTATATACAAATTACAAAGGACTAGGTACCACCTCAGACAGAAATCTTATAGGACTAAATCATTTAGAAATGAGACAAAGTAACTAAGTGCTAAACTAGATTAGCAACGAAATCCGTTTGATCCACTTTAAATATGATCTGCAAGACCCAAAACTTGTAGAATCATTGACGCTAGGTTACCCTAAAATCTAGGATCAATCTCATTACCCGACTACTCTCGGGAGCACGTTGAAACTCCGTATCAGATCTGGACCGCACGTTGGAAGTACGAATAACTCGAAGTAAAGGAATTAGGACCGCCTCGCTGGGCTTGACAACCATCTCGAAAATCAAATCCAGCCAGTGTCCCACGGCTGTTCGCTTGAGTTCGAAGTGAGAGAGTGTGCAAACACTTGTTTCTTTACAAAAATAAATATCTTGAATAGTAATCTGAGACTCGTCACTTGCGGATTAGTATTAAGCAACCAGACCGTCAGAATCTGACCCAAATACACCCTCAGATCAAGAAAAATTTCATAAACATTTACATGTACTCGGAATCTCCGATCGAGACCCACTGACCGTCGAACTGAAACTGGTCCGCCACGTGTGATCTAGAAATCCGACTGAAACGAAAACTTAACTAAACGTAGATCCGGTGTTAGTGAGCTTAAGTCCGATCTTTGGCTCAAGGGGGGGCTCCGGAAATGCTCTGTTAAGCTGAAACAGATGCCCTTTGGACAAAACCCAAGTATACCTTGTTCCCAAGTCTATTTCGGTGAGTTTTTAGGCTATATAAGGACCTTAAACCCTCTCCCATTTCAGCCATCCAAATTTGAGGAAAAACCCTAGGGAAAGAGAGAAAAAGTGAGAGAGATGTGGGAGAATCTCCCTGCCGTGCTTCCTTGCCGCTCCACGAGCTCCACCGCTCCGTTCTAATTGCCTTCCCGGCGATTCCAGCTCCGTTTCTAGGTAAGAAACCCAAACCCTAATCTGTTTTGGGGCTGTATAGGTTGTAGGTTATGAAATAGCTAACCTATTTCGTTCTCTAGGTTGCCAAACTGCCGAATACGGAAGCTTAGCAAACCTATCGACTCTGTTACGATTCTACGACACAAAGTGCGGACTTTAGGTGTATAAGTTATGGTTTTCAACACTTTCAATGTCAGATAATGATAGATTCATGATTTGCATGCAATTGCACATGTACAAAGTGCTTTCCGTTTTTTGTTTCGATTAAAGTTGTAGAATATAGAATTTTACATATTCTAGGTATTTGTAGAAAATACCGTATACGTATATTTTTTGGAAATGTGTTTGACATGATTATTTGTTGTATGGATATACGTATATGGATAAAATACTTATTTGGCGAAAGGATTCGTCCAAATACATGTTTTACTAATATACACTATATATGTAGAGATACTGTATTGTAAAAAGTACCGTATACATGTATATTTTAGAGATGTGTTTGCCATGATTAATTGTTGCATAAATATATTATGTATGCATAAAATACTTGCTTGGCGAAAAGATTCGCCCTAATACATGTTTGCTAACATACACTAAGTATGTTGAAATAGTGTATGTTATGTGTTTGTGGAAATGCTTGTGTGAGTAAGTGTTGGGATGTTGATGCCTTAGAAGGATGTTGAGATGGGATTCTCAACTACCTTAGAGACATGTATGATTACCTCCATGAGGTTGTTTACTTAAACTGCTTACTTTTGTAATATATGTGTTTGTATTCCTATTTATGTAGTGCTTTACAACATGATTTATAACATGCTTTACAACATGCTTTATAACATGCGTTATAACATGCTTTATGACATGCTTACTAACATGCTTGAATTACTTTGTTTACCATGCTCTACTCCACATGCTACTAATATGGTTTGATTGAGTTTGGGACTAAGTCTATAGTCCAGACAGTCGATACTAGACTTGAGATCGTGGTTGAGTTTCATGTCGCCACGTAAGATGTGTTTGACGAACCCGAGTCGTACGTCAGTTGGCGACAGTGGTTAGGCCACGTGAAGTGCTTATGCACTTCATGTCGTCTAATTGATTGTGCGCTCAAGCTAGTCAGGCTCGTCATGTAACCCGATATGTCTAATGTATGTTCACCATGTTTGGTCGCTACTGCTTGAACCTAGGGTACCAAACTTACCAGTGAAATCCCTTTTAACCATGGTACTTCGATCCGCTAAAACTCATGAGCCGGGCATAGTGGTATGGGACACCGTGGTCGAGCTGTCAGCCTACGCTGGGGCCACGTGCCTCCCCATAGTGACCAGTGAGCAACCAGACTCGTGAGCCGATTATGGTGGTATGAGACACTATATTCGTGCTGTCGGCCTACATTGATAAGGTGATGGGGGAGTGGTGCAACGAATGCGAGCAACAGCCCTGACAGCCCTTTGTAGTGACCTCGAGCATACTCTGAAATCAAGGTGAGCCTTAGAGTTTTCCACGGTATATAGAGTATGAACTAGGCCTGTTTCTGTATAGTGATGAATCGTTAAAGAGGTAATGGGGGAGTGGTGTAACCTTTGTGTGTAACAGCCCTGGCAGCCTTTGCAGTGACCTGGAAAACACACCATCGTCTGATATTAACTAGGACTAACGACCCTAGAATGGATCATGTTTGGGAATGATACAAGGGAGGTACCTTAGTTTCCCAATCCTGCTATTTTGAAATGGACTAATTAAAAACTTGGTAATCATGCTCATCATGCATTGCATGTGCCTGAAAGATGTGGAGCACTGAGGGATGAAAGCATACCGCGAACGTAAGATGGTGTCGCACGAGGGAGGGTGTGGTGAGGGCATCCATCATACCTGCATCCATACTTGCATTAATAAGAGTAGTTATGAGTGTTTGATTTTATTGCTTTATCGTTACTGCTTGACTGTATTGATAACATGTTAACCTATGCTTTATTGTTCCACTAAGTTAGCTACTCACTCCCACGTTACGGGACGGTGTTGCACACACCAACCAGATTTGTTGAGTTTCTGATGATGGCGATGCTTATGAAGCAGAGCCGGACTACTTCTATGGTGATGAGGAGGAGTTCTCCTATCTGTATCTCTCTGGCAGGTCTATGAAGACCTCGTATTGTATTGACGGGGCTATGGTATACTTGGGATAGAAGGCATTACACTACCTCACATTAGGTATATTTTAGAATTGTTCTTGTAATTAATTAACCTGGTAACATCATCACACTCTGGAGACTCACTATAGTTTATATATGTTATTTATCTATCACAGTCTTCCGCTTGCAATTCAACTGTCTCTGGAGTGTGATATGTTGTTTTGGCTTAATCTCACTCATGTTCAATGCACTACTATCGACAACATTCAATCATCATTCATTTTATTGCATAAGTGATGTTCCGGAACTCGGGTGTTGAGTTACTACTTGACCCCCGATTTTTAGGATGTTACACTAGTGCACCAAGGGATCCATATCAATGGGTGAGATTGGATTTAGATGGTTAGATTTAGAGGATTAAAGGGGAAATGGGGCTGGAGAAGAGAGCGAGATGGAAGGGAAGTTACTGGAGAAGAAGAGAAGAGAGAGAGAGAAATGAGAGGAAAAGAGAGGGAAAAGCTTTTTAAGGGAAGTAATCATAACCTATGGTGACAATAATAATATTGCTAGGGTAGGTTAGGTGTGGGTAGTATTTAGGGTGGGTAGTGTTTATTCCATGCAATAGTGTAGTGTGTGTGTGGGGGGTGCATGGGAAATTGTGCCATGGAGGTGGTCCACATGCATGTGTATAAAAAGTGGGCCACATGATGAAATGCTCATAACTTTTGATCCATAGGTCGGATTGACGCACAAGACACGTCGTTGGAACCGCAACGACGATATGAACGAGATGGCATAGGTCTTGAGTTAATCTGAGTCGGGTCTATGTGACCGAACTCAAGGTGACTGCAAACACAATTCGAGGGTCGCGGGTCGCTGAAATTCGATCGGAAGGAGCGCGAGACCATGATGAACAAGATGCATACTCGCACATACACATGCACACATGGGAATGGGTTTTCGTTATAGGTTTTGGTTTTGGTTATAGGTTTTGGTTTTGGTTATAGGTTTTGGTTTTGGTTTTGGTTATAAGTTTTAGTTTTGGTTTAAGTTAAAGGTTTTGGGATTTGAGGATGGGTTCAAAGTTTAGGTTAAGGTGAGTTTTGTTTTGGTTTAGGTTATAGGTTTTAGTTTAGGTTTAGGTTTAGGTTGTAGGTTTTCGTATTTAAGAATGGGTTCGGGTATAGGTTAGGTTATAGGTTTTGGTTTAGGTTATAGGTTTTGGGATTTGAGGATGGATCTGAGTTTAGGTTATAGGTTTTGGTTTTACTTATAGGATATAGGTTTAGGTTATAGGTTATCGGTTATAGGTTTTGGGATTTTAATATGGGTTCGAAGTTTAGGTTATAGGTTTTGGTTTTGGTTTAGGTTATAGGTTTTGGTTAAGGTTTAGGTTTTTGGATTTGAGAATGGGTTTGGGTTTAGGTTACATGTTTTGATTTTGGTTTTGGTTATAGGCTTTACTTTAGGTTTAGGTTATAGGTTTTAGGATTTGAGAATGGGTTCGGGTTTAGGTTATAGGTTTTGGTTTTGGTTTAGGTTATAGGTTTTGGTTTAGGTTATAGGTTTTGGTTTTGGTTTAGGTTATGGTTTTGGTTTAGGTTATAGGTTTTGGATTTGAGAATGGGTTCGGGTTTACGTTATATGTTATAGGTTTTGGTTTAGGTTATAGGTTATGGTTTTGGTTTTGGTTATAGGTTATGGTTTTGGTTTTGGTTAAGGTTTTGGTTGAGGTTATAGGTTTTCGGATTTGAGAATGGGTTCAGGTTTAGGTTATAGGTTATAGGTTTTGGTTTAGGTTATAAGTTTCGGGATTTGAGAATGGGTTCGGGTTTAGGTTATAGGTTTTGGTTTTGGTTTAGGTTATATGTTTTGGTTTAGGTTTAGGTTAAGGTTTCGGTTTTGTGTTATCGGTTTTCTTATTTGAGAATAGGTTAGGGTTTAGGTTATAGGTTATAGGTTTTGGTTTAGGTTATAGGTTTTGGGATTTGAGAATGGGTTCGGTTTAGGTTATTGGTTTTGGTTTTAGTTATAGGATATATGTTTAGTTTATAGGTTATAGGTTTTGGGATTTGAGAATGGTTTCGGGTTTATGTTATAAGTTTTGGTTTTGGTTTAGGTTATAGGTTTTTCTTAAGGTTTAGGTTTTTGGATTTGAGAATGGGTTCGTGAGTTTGGGTTATATGTTTTTTATTTGGTTTAGGTTATAGGTTTTGCATTATGTTTAGGTTAAGGTTATTGGTTTTGGGATTTAAGAATGGGTTCGGGTTTAGGTTATAGGTTTTGGTTTTGGTTAAGGTTATTGGTTTTGGGATTTGAGAATGGGTTCGAGTTTAGGTTATAGGTTTTGGTTTTAGTTTAGGTTTAGGTTAAGATTTTTTTAGGTTATACGTTTGGGGATTTGAGAATGGGTTTGGGTTTAGGTTATAGGTTTTGATTTTGGTTTTGGTTTAGCTTATAGGTTTTTTACACGTTTAGGTTGAGGTTTAGGTTTGGGTTATAGGTTTTCAGATTTGAGTATGGGTTCGGGTTTAGGTTATAGGTTATAGGTTTTGGTTTACGTTATAGGTTTTGCGATTTGAGAATGGGTTCGGGTTTAGGTTATAGGTTTTGGTTTTAGTTTTGGTTTAGGTTTAGGTTTTGGATTTGAGAATGGGTTCGGGTTTATGTTATAGGTTTTGGTTTTGGTTTTAGTCATAGGTTTTGGTATTTGATAATGGGTATAGGTTAAGGTTACCGGTTTTCGTTTTGGTTTAGGTCATAGGTTTTTGTTTAGGTTTAGGTTAAGGTTTCGGTTTAGGTTATAGGTTTTGGATTTGAGAATAGGTTCGGGTTTAGGTTATAGGTTATAGGTTTTCGTTTAGGTTATAGTTTTGGGTTTTGAGAATGGGTTCGGGTTTAGGTTATAGGTTTTAGTTTTAATTATAGGATACGTTTTAGGTTTAGGTTATAGGTTATAGGTTTTGGGATTTGAGAATGGGTTCGGGGTTAGATTATAGGTTTTGGTTTTGGTTTAGGTTATAGGTTTTAAGTTAAGGTTTAGGTTTCTAGATTTGATAATGGGTTTAGGTTTAGGATATATGTTTTGGTTTTGGTTTAGGTTATAGGTTTTACTTTTGGTTTAGGTCAAGGTTTAGGTTTAGGTTATAGGTTTTGGGATTTGATAATGGGTTTGGGTTTAGGTTATAGGTTTTGGTTTTGGTTTAGTTATAGGTTTTGGTTAAGGTTTAGGTTTTGTGATTCAAGAATGGGTTCGGGTTTAGGTTATAAGTTTTTTTTTTTTTTTGGTTTAGGTTATAGGTTTTGGGATTTGAGAATAGGTTTGGGTTTAGGTTATAGGTTTTGGTTTAGGTTATAGCTTATAGGTTTTGGTTATGGTTTTGGTTTTGGATTAGAGAATGGGATCGGGTTTAGGTTATAGGTTTTGGTTTTGATCTAGGTTATATGTTTTGGGATTTGAGAATGGGTTCGGGTTTAGGTTTTAGGTTTTTGTTTTGGTTTAGATTATAGATTTTGGTTTATGTTTAGGTTAAGGTGTAGGTTTAGTTTATAGGTTATAGGTTTTGGTGTTGGTTTAGGTTATAGGTTTTGGGATTTAAGAATGGGTTCGGGTTTAGGTTATAGGTTTTGGTTTTGGTTTTGGTTGGTTAAGGTTTAAGTTTTGGTTATAGCTTTTTGGATTTGAGAATGGGTTCAAGAGTTTAGGTTATAGGTTTTGGTTTTGGTTTTGGTTCTAGGTTTTGTTTAAGGTTTACGTTCTTGGATTTGAGAATTGGTTCAGGTTTAGGTTATCGGTTTTGGTTCTAGGTTTTGTTTAAGGTTTACGTTCTTGGATTTGAGAATTGGTTGAGTTTAGGTTATTGGTTTTGGTTTTGGTTTAGGTTATAACTTTTGTTTAAGGTTTAGGTTTTTGGATTGGAGAATGGGTTCGGGTTTTGGTTATAGGTTTTGGTTTTTGTTTAGGTTATAGGTTTTAGGAATTGAGAATGGGTTCGGGTTTAGGTTTGGTTTTGGTTTAGGTTATTGGTTTTGGTTAAGGTTTAGATTTTGGGATTCGAGAATGGGTTCGGGTTTAGGTTATAGGTTTTGGTTTTGGTTTAGGTTATAGGTTTTGTTTTAGGTTATGGTTAAGGTTTACGCTCAAGTCATAGGTTTTGGGATTTAAGAATGGGTTCTGGTTTAGGTTCTAGGTTTCGGTTCTGGTTTAGGTTATAGGTTTTAGGATTCGACAATGGGTTCATGTTTAGGTTAAAGGTTTTGGTTTTAGTTTAAGTTATAAGTTTTGTTTAAGGTTTAGGTTTTCTGATTTGTGAATGGGTTCAGGTTTAAGTTATAGGTTTTGATTTTTGTTTAGGTTATAGGTTTTGGGATTTGAGAATGGGTTCGGGTTTAGGTTATAGGTTTTGGTTTTGGTTTAGGTTATGGTTTACGTTAGGTCGTAGGCTTTTGGATTTAAGAATGGGTTCTTGTTTAGGTTCTAGGTTTTGGGTTTTGTTTAGGTTATAGGTTTTGGGATTTGAGAATGGGTTCATGTTTAGGTTATAGGTTTTGGTTTCGGTTTGGTTATAGGTTTTGTTTAAGGTTTAGGTTTTTGTATTAGAGAATGGGTTCAAGTTTAGGTTATAGGTTTTGGTTTTGGTTTAGGTTATAGGTTTTGTTTAAGGTTTAGGTTTTTGGGTTTGAGAATGGGTTCGGGTTTAGTTTACTGAGGTTTTGGTTTTTGTTTAGGTTGTAGGTTTTAGGATTTGAGAATGGGTTCGGGTTTAGGTTATAGGTTTTGGTTTTGATTTAGGTTATTGGTTTTGGTTAAAGTTTAGATTTTGGGATTGAGAATGGGTTCGGGTTTAGGTTATAGGTTTTGGTTTTGGTTTAGGTTATAGGTTTTGGGATTTGAGAATAGGTTCGGGTTTAAGTTATAGGTTTTGATTTAGGTTGTTGGTTATAGGTTTTGGTTAAGGTTTTGGTTTTGGATTAGAGAATGGGTTCGGGTTTAGGTTATAAGTTTTGGTTTTGATCTAGGTTATATGTTTTGGGATTGGAGAATGGGTTCGTGTTTAGGTTTTAGGTTTTTGTTTTGGTTTAGTTTATAGATTTTGGTTTAGGTTTAGGTTAAGGTGTAGTTTTAGTTTATAGGTTTGGGAATTTGAGAATGGGTTCGGGTTTAGGTTATAGGTTTTGCTTTTGGTTTAGGTTATAGGTTTTGGAATTTGAGAATAGGTTCGTGTTTAGGTTATATGTTTTGGTTTTGCATTAGGTTATAGGTTTTGGTTAAGGTTTAGGTTTTTGGATTTGAGAATGGGTTCGGGTTTAGGTTATAGGTTTAGGTTTTGTTGTAAGTTATAGGTTTTGGGATTTGAGAATGGTTTGGATTTAGGTTGTAGGTTTTGGTTTTGGTTTAGGTTATAGGTTTTTTTAGTTTAGGTTAAGGTTTAGGTTTAGGTTATAGGTTTTGGGATTTGAGAATGGGTTCGGGTTTAAGTTATATGTTTTGGTTTTGGTTTATGTTATTGGTTTTGGGATTTGAGAATGGTTTCGGGTTTAGGTCATACGTTTTGGTTTAGGTTTAGGTTATAAGTTTTTGTTCGAGTTTTTAAGGTTTAGGTTTAGGTCATAGGTTTTGGGATTTAAGAATGTCTTTCGGTTTAGTTTATAGGTTTTGGTTTTGGTTTAGGTTATAGGTTTTAGGATTTGAGAATGGGCTGGGTTTAGGTTTGGTTTTGGTTTATGTTATAGGTTTTGCTTAAGGTTTTAGTTTTTGGATTTAAAAATGAGTTCGGAAGCTTAGGTCATAGGTTTTTGTTTTGGTTTAAGAAATAGGTTTTAGGATTTGAGAATGGGTTCGGGTTTAGGTTATAGGTTTGGTTTTGATTTAGGTTATATGTTTTGGGATTTGAGAATGGGTTCGGGCTTAGGTTATTGGTTTTGGTTTTTGTTTAGGTTATAGGTTTTGGTTAAGGTTTAGGTTTTTGGATTTAAGAATGGGTTCGGAGTTTAGGTCATAGGTTTTGGTTTTGGTTTAAGTTTAGGTTTTGGGATTTGAGAATGTGTTCGGGTTTAGGTTATAGGTTTGGGTTTTGGTTTAGGCTTAGGTTATATGTTTTGGGATTTGAGAATGGGTTGAGGTTTAGTTATAGGTTTTAGTTTTGGTTTAGGTTATAAGATTTTTAATTTGAGAATGGGTTCGGGTTTAGGTTATAGGTTTTGGATTTTGGTTCGTGTTTAGGTTATAGGTTTTGGTTTTGGTTTAATTTTAAGTTTTATTTAAGGTTTAGGTTTTCGATTTGAGAATGGGTTCGTGTTTAAGTTATAGGTTTTGATTTTTGTTTAGGTTATAGGTTTTAGGATTTGAGAATGGGTTCGGGTTTAGGTTATAGGTTTTGGTTTTAGTTTTTGGTTATGGTTTACGTTTAGGTCGTAGGTTTTGGATTTAAGAATGGGTTTTTGTTTAGGTTATAGGTTTTGGGTTTTGTTTAGGTTATAGGTTTTGGGATTTGAGAATGGGTTCGTGTTTAGGTTATAGGTTTTGGTTTTGTTTAGGTTAATGGTTTAGGTTTAGGTTTTGTTTAGGTTTAGGTTTTTGTATTAGAGAATGGGTTCAAGTTTAGGTTATAGGTTTTGGTTTTAGGTTTAGGTTATAGGTTTTGTTTAAGGTTTAGGTTTTGGTTTGAGAATGGGTTTAGGTTTAGTTTAGGTGTTTGGTTTTTGTTTAGGTTATAGGTTTTGGGATTTGAGAATGGGTTCGGGTTTAGGTTATAGGTTTTGGTTTTGGTTTTAGGTTTAGGTTTTGGTTAAAGTTTAGATTTTGGATTGAGAATGGGTTCGGGTTTAGGTTATAGGTTTTAGTTTTGGTTTAGGTTATAGGTTTTGGGATTTGAGAATAGGTTCGGAGTTTAAGTTATAGTTTTGGATTTAGGTTATTGGTTATAGGTTTGGTTAAGGTTTTGGTTTTTTTGGGATTAGGAATGGGTTCGGGTTTAGGTTATAAGTTTTGGTTTTTGATTAGGTTATATGTTTTGGGATTGGAGAATGGGTTCGGTTTAGGTTTTAGGTTTTTGTTTTGGTTTAGTTTATAGATTTTGGTTTAGGTTTAGGTTAAGGTGTAGTTTTAGTTTATAGGTTTGGGAATTTGAGAATGGGTTCGGGTTTAGGTTATAGGTTTTGCTTTTTGGTTTAGGTTATAGGTTTTGGAATTTGAGAATAGGTTCGTGTTTAGGTTATAGGTTTTGTTTTGGTTTTGGTTTAGGTTATAGGTTTTGTTAAGGTTTAGGTTTTGGATTTGAGAATGGGTTCGGGTTTAGGTTATAGGTTTTGGTTTTGTTTAAGGTTATAGGTTTTGGGATTTGAGAATGGTTTGGATTTAGGTTATAGGTTTTGGTTTTGGTTTAGGTTATAGGTTTTAGTTTTAGGTTTAGGTTAAGGTTTAGGTTTAGGTTATTGGTTTTGGGATTTGAGAATGGGTTCGGGTTTAGGTTATATGTTTTGGTTTTGGTTTAGGTTATGGTTTTGGGATTTGAGAATGGTTTCGTGTTTAGGTCATACATTTTGGTTTAGGTTTAGGTTATAAGTTTTTTTAAGTTTAGGTTAAGGTTTAGGTTTAGGTCATAGGTTTTGGGATTTAAGAATGTTTTTCGGTTTAGTTTATAGGTTTTGGTTTTGTTTAGGTTATAGGTTTTGGGATTTGAGAATAGTTCGTGTTTAGGTTATAGGTTTTGGTTTCGGTTTAGGTTATAGGTTTTTTTAAGGTTTAGGTTTTGTAGACAGAGAATGGGTTCAAGTTTAGGTTATAGGTTTTGGTTTTGGTTTAGGTTATAGGTTTTTTTAAGGTTTAGGTTTTGGGATTTGAGAATGGGTTCGGAGTTTAGTTTATAGGTTTTGGTTTTTGTTTAGGTTATAGGTTTTGGGATTTGAGAATGGGTTCGGGTTTAGGTTATAGGTTTTGGTTTTGATTTAGGTTTAGGTTTTGGTTTTTGGTTTAGGTTTAGATTTTGGGATTTGAGAATGGGTTCGGGTTTAGGTTATAGGTTTTGGTTTTGGTTTAGGTTATAGGTTTTGGGATTTGAGAATAGGTTTAGGAGTTTAGGTTTTGATTTAGGTTTTGGTTATAGGTTTTGGTTAGGTTTAGGTTTTGGTTTTGGATTAGAGAATGGGTTCGGGTTTAGGTTATAAGTTTTGGTTTTGATCTAGGTTATATGTTTTGGGATTGAGAATGGGTTCGGGTTTAGGATAGGTTTTGGTTTTGGTTTAGGTTATAGATTTTGGTTTAGGTTTAGGTTAAGGTGTAGTTTTAGTTTATAGGTTTGGGAATTTGAGAATGGGTTCGGTTTAGTTTATAGGTTTTGCTTTTGGTTTAGGTTATAGGTTTTGGAATTTGAGAATAGGTTCATGTTTAGGTTATATGTTTGGTTTTGGTTTAGGTTATAGGTTTTGGTTAAGGTTTAGGTTTTTGGATTTGAGAATGGGTTCGGGTTTAGGTTATAGGTTTAGGTTTTTGTTTAAGTTATAGGTTTTGGGATTTGAGAATGGTTTGGATTTAGGTTTAGGTTTTGGTTTTGGTTTAGGTTATAGGTTTTGGTTTAGGTTTAGGAAAGGTTTAGGTTTAGGTTATGGTTTTGGGATTTGAGAATGGGTTCGGGTTTAGGTTATATGTTTTGGTTTTGGTTTAGGTTATTGGTTTTGGGATTTGAGAATGGTTTCGGGTTTAGGTCATACATTTTGGTTTAGGTTTAGGTCATAAGTTTCTGTTCGGAGTTTAGGTTAAGGTTTAGGTTTAGGTCATAGGTTTTGGGATTTAAGAATGTTTTTCGGTTTAGTTTATAGGTTTTGGTTTTGTTTAGGTTATAGGTTTTGGGATTTGAGAATGGGTTCGTGTTTAGGTTATAGGTTTTGGTTTCGGTTTTGGTTATAGGTTTTGTTTAAGGTTTAGGTTTTTGTATTAGAGAATGGGTTCAAGTTTAGGTTATAGGTTTTTTGGTTTAGGTTATAGGTTTTGTTTAAGGTTTAGGTTTTGGGTTTGAGAATGGGTTCTGGGTTTAGTTTACGGTGTTTTGGTTTTGTTTAGGTTATAGGTTTTGGGATTTGAGAATGGGTTCGGGTTTAGGTTATAGGTTTTGGTTTTGATTTAGGTTATTGGTTTTGGTTAAGGTTTAGATTTTGGGATTCGAGAATGGGTTCGGGTTTAGGTTATAGGTTTTGGTTTTGGTTTAGGTTATAGGTTTTGGGATTTGAGAATAGGTTCGTGTTTAAGTTATAGGTTTTGATTTAGGTTATTGGTTATAAGTTTCGGTGAAGGTTTTGGTTTTTGGATTAGAGAATGGGTTCGGGTTTAGGTTATAGGTTTTAGTTTTGATCTAGGTTATATGTTTTGGGATTGGAGAATGGGTTCGTGTTCGTGTTTTAGGTTTTTGTTTTGGTTTAGTTTATAGATTTTGGTTTAGGTTTAGGTTAAGGTGTAGTTTTAGTTTATAGGTTTGGGAATTTGAGAATGGGTTCGAGTTTAGGTTATTGGTTTTGCTTTTGGTTTAGGTTATACGTTTTGGAATTTGAGAATAGGTTTGTGTTTAGGTTATATGTTTTAGTTTTGCATTAGGTTATATGTTTTGGTTAAGGTTTAGGTTTTTGGATTTGAGAATGGGTTCGGGTTTAGGTTATAGGTTTAGGTTTTGTTGTAAGTTATAGGTTTTGGGATTTGAGAATGGTTTGGATTTAGGTTGTAGGTTTTGGTTTTGGTTTAGGTTATAGGTTTTAGTTTAAGTTTAGGTTAAGGTTTAAGTTTAGGTTATAGGTTTTAGGATTTGAGAATAGGTTTGGGTTTAGGTTATAAGTTTTGGTTTTGGTTTAGGTTATTGGTTTTGGGATTTGGGAATGGTTTCGGGTTTAGGTCATACGTTTTGGTTTAGGTTTAGGTTATAAGTTTTTGTTCAGGTTTAGGTTAAGGTTTAGGTTTAGGTCATAGGTTTTGGGATTCAAGAATGTCTTTCAGTTTAGGTTATAGGTTTTGGTTTTGGTTTAGGTTATAGGTTTTGGGATTTGAGAATGGGCTCGGGCTTAGGTTATCGTTTTTAGTTTTGGTTTATGTTATAGGTTTTGCTTAAGGTTTTAGTTTTTGGATTTAAAAACAGGTTCAGGCTTAGGTCATAGGTTTTGGTTTTGGTTTAAGAAATAGGTTTTGGGATTTAAGAATGGGTTCGGGTTTAGGTTATAGGTTATGGTTTTGATTTAGGTTATATGTTTTGGGATTTGAGAATGGGTTCGGGCTTAGGTTATTGGTTTTGGTTTTTGTTTAGGTTATAGGTTTTGGTTAAGGTTTAGGATTTTGGATTTAAGAATGGGTTCAAAGTTTAGGTCATAGGTTTTGGTTTTGGTTTAAGTTTAGGTTTTGGGATTTGAGAATGTGTTGGTTTAGGTTATAGGTTTGGGTTTTTTGGTTTAGCTTAGGTTATATGTTTTGGGATTTGAGAATGGGTTCGAGTTTAGGTTATAGGTTTTAGTTTTGGTTTAGGTTATAAGATTTTTAATTTGAGATTGGGTTCGGGTTTAGGTTATAGGTTTTGGTTTGGGGTTAGGTTATAGGTTTTGGTTTTAGTTTAGGTTATAGGTTTTGTTTAAGGTTTAGGTTTTTGGGTTTGAGAATGGGTTCGCTTAGGTTTAGTTTAGGTTTTGGTTTTTGTTTAGGTTATAGGTTTTGGGATTTGAGAATTGGTTCGGGTTTAGGTTATAGGTTTTGGTTTTGATTTAGGTTACTAGTTTTGGTTAAGGTTTAGATTTTGGGATTCGAGAATGGGTTCGGTTTAGGTTATAGGTTTTGGTTTTGGATTTGGTTTAGGTTATAGGTTTTGGTTTTGATCTAGGTTATATGTTTTGGGATTGGAGAATGGGTTCGTGTTCGTGTTTTAGGTTTTTGTTTTGGTTTAGTTTATAGATTTTGGTTTAGGTTTAGGTTAAGGTGTAGTTTTAGTTTATAGGTTTGGGAATTTGAGAATGGGTTCGGGTTTAGGTTATAGGTTTTGCTTTTGGTTTAGGTTATAGGTTTTGGAATTTGAGAATAGGTTCGTGTTTAGGTTATATGTTTTGGTTTTGCATTAGGTTATAGGTTTTGGTTAATGTTTAGGTTTTTGGATTTGAGAATGGGTTCGGGTTTAGGTTATAGGTTTAGGTTTTGTTGTAAATTATAGGTTTTGGATTTGAGAATGGTTTGGATTTAGGTTGTAGGTTTTGGTTTTGGTTTAGGTTATAGGTTTTAGTTTAGGTTTAGGTTAAGGTTTAGGTTTAGGTTATAGTTTTGGGATTTGAGAATGGGTTCGGGTTTAGGTTATATGTTTTGGTTTTGGTTTAGGTTATTGGTTTTAGGATTTGAGAATGGTTTCGGGTTTAGGTCATACGTTTTGGTTTAGGTTTAGGTTATAAGTTTTTGTTCGAGTTTAGGTTAAGGTTTAGGTTTAGGTCATAGGTTTTGGGATTTAAGAATGTCTTTCGGTTTAGGTTATAGGTTTTGGTTTTGGTTTAGGTTATCGTTTTTGGTTTTGGTTTATGTTATAGGTTTTGCTTAAGGTTTTAGTTTTTGGATTTAAAAACAAAGTTCAAAGCTTAGGTCATAGGTTTTTTGTTTTGGTTTAAGAAATAGGTTTTGGGATTTGAGAATGGTTCGGGTTTAGGTTATAGGTTTTGGTTTTGATTTAGGTTATATGTTTTGGGATTTGAGAATGGGTTCGGGCTTAGGTTATTGGTTTTGGTTTTTGTTTAGGTTATAGGTTTTGGTTAAGGTTTAGGATTTTGGATTTAAGAATGGGTTCAAAGTTTAGGTCATAGGTTTTGGTTTTGGTTTAAGTTTAGGTTTTGGGATTTGAGAATGTGTTCGGGTTTAGGTTATAGGTTTGGGTTTTGGTTTAGGCTTAGGTTATATGTTTTGGGATTTGAGAATGGGTTCAGTTTAGGTTATAGGTTTTAGTTTTAGTTTAGGTTATAAGATTTTTAATTTGAGAATGGGTTCGGGTTTAGGTTATAGGTTTTGGTTTTGGTTTACATTATAGGTTTTGGTTTTGGTTTAGGTTAAGGTTTACGTTTAGGTCATATGTTTTGGGATTTAAGAATATGTTCTGTTTAAGTTATAGGTTTTGCTTTTGGTTTAGGTTATAGGTTTTGGGATTTGAGAATGGTTTCGGGTTTAGGTTATAGGTTTTGGTTTAGGTTTAGGTTATAAGTTTTGGTTTAGGTTTAGGTTATAGGTTTTGGGATTTATGAATGGGTTCCGGTTTAGGTTACTGAGTTTGGTTTTGGTTTAGGTTATAGGTTTTGGGGTTTGAGAATGGGTTCGGGTTTCGGTTATCGGTTTTGGTTTTGTTTTAGGTTATAGGTTTTGGCTAAGGTTTAGGTTTTTGGATTTAAGAGTGGGATTGGGTTTTGGTTTTGGTTTAAGTTATTGGTTTTGGGATCCGAGAATAGGTTCGGGTTTAAGTTATAGGTTTTGGATTTGATTTAGGTTATAAGTTTTGAGATTTGAGGATGGGTTCGGGTTTAGGTTATAGGTTTTAGTTTTTGGTTTAGGTTATAGGTTTTGGTTTAGGTTTAGGTTAAGGTTTACGTTTAGATTATAGGTTTTGGGATTTAAGAGTGGGTTCTGGTTTAGGTTATAGGTTTTGGTTTTGGTTTAGGTTATCGGATTTTCGAATTTAAGAATGGGTTCGGGTTTAGGTTATAGGTTTTGGTTTTGGTTTTGGTTATAGGTTTTGTTTAAGGTTTAGGTATTTGGATTTGAGAATGGGTTTCGAGTTCAAGTTATAGGCTTTGGTTTTTGTTTAGGTTATAGGTTTTTAGATTTGACAATGGGTTCGGGTTTAGGTTATAGGTTTTGGTTTTGGTTTAGGTTATAGGTTTTGGTTTTGATTTAGGTTAAGGTTTAGGTTAAGGTTATAGGTTTTCGGATTTGAGAATGGGTTCGGGTTTAGGTTATATGTTATAGGTTTTGGTTTAGGTTAATGGTTTTCGGATTTGAGAATGGGTTCGTGTTTCGGTTATAAGTTTTGGTTTTAGTTGTAAGTTATAGGTTATAGGTTATAGGTTTTGGGATTTGAGAATGGGTTCGGGTTTAGGTTATAGGTTTTGGTTTTAGTTTAGGTTATATGTTTTGGTTAAGGTTTAGGTTTTTTGATTTGAGAATGGGTTCGGGTTTAGGTTATAGGTTTTGGTTTTGGTTTAGGTTATAGGTTTTGAGATTTGAGAATGGGTACGGGTTTAGGTTATAGGTTTTGCTTTTGGTTTAGGTTATTGGTTTTGGTTTAGGTTTAGGATAAGGTTTAGGTTAAGGTTATAGGTTTTCGTTTTTGAGAATGGGTTCGGGTTTAGGTTATAGGTTATAGGTTTTGGTTTTGGTTTTGGTTATAGGTTTTAGGATTTGAGAATGGGTTCGGGTTTAGGTTATAGGTTTTGGTTTTAGTTATAGGATATAGATTTAGGTTATAGGTTTTGGGAATTGAGAATGGGTTCGGGTTTCGGATCTAGGTTTTGGTTTTGGTTTAGGTTATAGGTATTGGTTAAGGTTTAGGTTTATGGATTTGAGAATGGGTTCGATTTAGGTTATAGCTTTTGGTTTTGGTTTAGGTTATAGGTTTTGGGATTTGAGAATGGGTTCGGGTTTAGGTTATAGGTTTTGTTTTTGGTTTAGGTTATAGGTTTTGAGATTTGAGAATAGGTTCGGGTATATGTTATAGGTTTTGGTTTTGGTTATAGGTTTAGGTTTTTACTGTTTTGGTTTTTGTATTAAAGAATGGATTTGGGTTTAGGTTATAGGTTTTCCAATTTGAGAATGGGTTCGGAGTTTAGGTTTTAGGTTATAGGTTTTAGTTTAGTTATAGGTTTTGGGATTTGAAAATGGGTTCGGGTTTAGGTTATAGGTTTTGGTTTTAGTTATAGGATATAGGTTTAGGTTTTAGGTTTTAGGTTATAGGTTTTGGGATTTGAGAATGGGTTCGGGTTTAGGTTATAGGTTTTGGTTTTGGTTAAGGTTATAGGTTTTGGTTTAGGTTATAGGTTTGGGATTTGAGAATAGGTTTGGGTTTAGGTTATAGGTTTTAGTTTAGGTTATAGGTTATAGGTTTTGGTTTTTGTATTAGAGAATAGGTTCGGGTTTAGGTTATAGGTTTTGGTTTTGGTCTATGTTATATGTTTTGGAATTTGAGAATGGGTTCGGGTTTAGGTTATAGGTTTTGTTTTGGTTTAGGTTATAAATTTTAGTTTAGGTTTAGGTTTAGTTTATAGGTTTTGGGATTTGAGAATGGGTTCGTTTTTAGGTTATAGGTTTCGCTTTTAGTTTAGGTTAAAGGTTTTGGAATTTTAGAATAGGTTCGGGCTTATGTTATACGCTTTGATTTTGGTTTAGGTTATAGGTTTTGATTAAGGTTTAGGTTTATGGATTTGAGAATGGGTTCGGCTTTAGGTTATTGGTTTTGGTTTTGGTGTAAGTTATAGGTTTTGGGATTTGAGAATGGTTCAAATTTAGGTTATAAGTTTTGGTTTTGGTTTTGGTTAAGGTTTAAGTTTACGTTCTATGTTTTGGGATTTGAGAATGAGTTTACGTTTAGGTTATAGGCTTTGGTTTTAGTTTAGGTTATAGGTTTTGGGATTTGAGAATGGTTTCATGTTTAGGTTATAGATTTTGGTTTAGGTTTGGGTTATAAGTTTTGGTTTTGGTTTAGGTTAAGGTTTCGGTTTAGGTCATAGGTTTTGCGATTTAAGAATATGTTAGGTTTAGGTTACTGAGTTTTGGTTTCGGTTTTGGTTATAGGTTTTCTAATTTGAGAATGGGTTCGGGTTTAGGTTATAGGTTTTGGTTTTGGTTTAGGTTATAGGTTTTGTTTAAGGTTTAGGTTTTTGGATTTGAGAATGGGTTCGGGTTTAGGTTATTGGTTTTGGTTTTGGTTTAGGTTATAGGTTTTGGGAATTGTGAATTGGTTCCGGTTTAGGTTATAGGTTTTGGTTTTGGTTTTGGTTATAGGTTTCGGTTTAGGTTTATGTTAAGGTTTATGTTTAGCTTATAGGTTTTCAGATTTGAGAATGGGTTCGGGTTTAGGTTATAGGTTATAGGTTTTGGTTTAGGTTATATGTTTTGGTTTTAGTTATAGGTTATAGGTTTAGGTTATAGGTTATAGGTTATAGGTTTTGGGATTTGAGAATGGGTTCGGGTTTAGGTTATAGGTTTTGGTTTAAGTTTAGGTTATAGGTTTTGGTTAAGGTTTAAGTTTTGGGATTTTAGAATGGGTTCTGGTTTAGGTTATAGGTTTTGGTTTTGGTAATAGGTTATAGGTTTAGGTTATAGGTTATAGGTTATAGGTTTTGGGATTTGAGAATGGGTTCCGGTTTAGGTTATAGGTTTTGGTTTTGGTTTAGGTTATGGGTTTTGGTTAAGGTTTAGGTTTTTGGATTTGAGAATGGGTTCGGGGTTTGGTTATATGTTTTGGTTTTGGTTTAGGTTATAGGTTTTGGGATTTGAGAATGGGTTCGGGTTTAGGTTATAGGTTTTAGTTTTGGCTTAGGTTATAGGTTTTGGGATTCGAGAATGGATTCGGGTTTAGGTTATAGGCTTTGGTTTTGGTTTAGGGTATAGGTTTTGGTTAAGGTTTAGGTTTTGGATTTGAGAATGGGTTCGGGTTTAGGTTATAGGTTTTGGTTTTGGTTTTGGTTATAGGTTTTGGGATTTGAGAATGGGTTCGAGTTTAGGCTATAGGTTTTGGTTTAGGTTTAGGTTTCGGTTGAGGTTTAGGTTTAGGTTATAGGTTTTGGGATTTGAGAATGGGTTCGGGTTTGGGTTATAGGTTTTGGTTTCGGTCTAGGTCATATGTTTTGTGATTTGAGAATGGGTTCGGGTTTGGGTTATAGGTTTTTATTTTGGTTTAGGTTATAGATTTTGGTTTAGGTTTAGGTTAAGGTTTAGGTTTAGTTTATAGGTTTTGGGATTTGAGAATAGGTTCGGGCTTAAGTTATAGGTTTTGCTTTTGGTTTAGGTTATAGGTTTTGGGATTAGAAATTGGGTACGGGTTTAGGTTATAGGTTTTGGTTTTGGTTTAGGTTATAGGTTTTGGTTAAAGGTTTATGTTTTTAGATTTGAGAATTGGTTCGGATTTAGGTTTTAGGTTTTGGTTTTAGTTTAGGTAATAGGTTTTGGGTTTTGAGAATGGGTTCGGGTTTAGGTTATAGGTTTTAGTTTTGGTTTAGGTTATAGGTTGTGGGTTTTGAGAATGGGTTCGGGTTTAGGTTATAGGTTTTGGTTTTGGTTTAGCTTTTTACGTTTTGGTTTACATTTAGGTTGAGGTTTAATTTTAGGTTATTGGTTTTGGATTTGAGAATGGGTTCGGGTTTAGGTTATAGGTTATACGTTTTGGTTTAGGTTATAGGTTTTGTGATTTGAGAATGGGTTCGGGTTTAGGTTATAGGTTTTTGGTTTTAGTTATAAGTTATAAGTTTAGGTTATATGTTTTGGGATTTGAGAATGGGTTCGGGTTTAGGTTATAGGTTTTGGTTAAGGTTTAGGTTGTTGGCTTTGAGAATGGGTTCAGGTTTAGGTTATAGGTTTTGGTTTTGGTTTTGGTTATAGGTTTTGGGATTTGGGAATGGGTTTAGGTTAGGGTTACTGAGTTTTCGTTTTGATTTTGGTTATAGGTTTTGGTTTTGGTTTAGGTTTAGGTTAAGGTTTCGGTTTAGGTTATAGGTTTTCGTATTCGAGAATTGGTTCGGGTTTAGGTTATAGGTTATAGGTATTGGTTTAGGTTATATAGGTTTTGGGATTTGAGAATGGGTTCGGGTTTAGGTTATATATTTTGGTTTTAGTTATAGGATATAGGTTTTGGTTATATGTTATAGGTTATAGGTTTTGGGATTTGAGAATGGGTTCGGGGTTAGGTTATAGGTTTTGGTTTTAGTTTAGGTTATACGTTTTTTTGGTGAAGGTTTCGGTTTTTGGATTTGAGAATGGGTTTGGGTTTAGGTTATATGTTTTAGTTTTGGTTTATAGTATTGGTTTAGCTTTAGGTTTAGTTTAAGGTTTAGGTTTAGGTTATAGGTTTTGAGATTTGAGAATGGGTTCGGGTTTAGGTTATAGGTTTTGGTTTTGATTTAGGTTATAGGTTTAGGTTAAGGTTTAGGTTTTGGGATTCGAGAATGGGTTCGAGTTTATGTTATAGGTTTTGTTTTGGTTTAGGTTATAGGTTTTGGGATTTGAGAATAGGTTCGGGTTTAGGTTATAGGATTTGGTATAGGTTATAGGTTATAGGTTTTAGTTAAGGTTTTGGTTTTGGATTAGAGAATGGGTTCGGGTTTAGGTTAAAGGGTTCGATTTTGATCTAGGTTATATGTTTTGGGATTTGAGAATGGGTTCAAAGTTTAGGTTTTAGGTTTTTATTTTGGTTTAGATTATAGATTTTGGTTTAGGTTTAGGTTAAGGTGTGCATTTAGTTTATAGGTTTTGGAATTTGAGAATGGGTTCGGGTTTAGGTTATAGGTTTTGGAATTTGAGAATGGGTTCGAGTTTAGGTTATATGTTTGGTTTTGCTTTAAGTTATAGGTTTAGGATAAGGTTTAGGTTTTGGATTTTTATGAATGGGTTCGTGTTTAGGTTATAGGTTTTAGTTTTGTTGGAAGTTATAGGTTTTAGAATTTGAGAACGGTTTGGATTTAGGGTGTAGGTTTTGGTTTTGGTTTAGGTTATAGGTTTTGGTTTAGGTTTAGCTTAAGGTTTAGGTTTAGGTTATTGGTTTTGGGCTTTGAGAATGGGTTCGGGTTTAAGTTATAGGTTTTGGTTTTGGTTTTGGTTTAGGTTATAGGTTTTGGGATTTGAGAATGGGTTCGAGCTTAGGTTTTTGTTTTGGTTTTGGCTTAGGTTATAGGTTTTGGTTATGGTTTAGGTTTTTGGATTTAAGAATGGATTCGGGTTTAGGTCATAGCTTTTATTTTTGGTTTAAGTTATAGGTTCCTGGGGGATTTGAGAATGGGTTCGGGTTTAGGTTATCGGTTTTGGTTTTGGTTTAGGTTTAGGTTAAGGTTTAGCTTTAGGTTATAGGTTTTCGGATTTGAGAATGGGTTCGGGTTTAAGTTATAGGTTTTATTTTTTTGGTTTAAGTTATAGGTTTTGGGATTTGAGAATGGTTTCGGTTTTAGGTTATAGGTTTTGGTTTTGGCTTAGGTTAGATGTTTTGGTTTCGGTTTAGTTTAAGGTTTAGGTTTAGTATATAGGTTCTGGAATTTGAGAATAGGTTCGGGTTTAGGTTATAGGTTTTGCTTTTGGTTTAGGTTATAAGTTTTGGTTAAGGTTTCGGTTTTAGGATTTGAGAATGGGCTCGGGTTTAGGTTATTGGTCTTAGTTTTGGTTTAAGTTATAGGTTTTGGGATTTGAGAATGGGTTCAGGTCAAGGATATAGGTTTTAGTTTAGGTTTAGGTTAAGGTTTAGCTTTAGGTTATAGATTTTAGGATTTGAGAATGGGTTCGGGTTTAGGTTATAGGTTGTAGTTTTGGTTTAGGTTATAGGCTTTGAGATTTGAGATTGGGTTCGGGTTTAGGTTATAGGTTTTGGTTTTGGTTTAGGTTATAGGTTTTGGTTTTGGTTTAGGTTATGGTTTACATTTAGGTCATAGGTTTTGGGATTTAAGAATAGGTTGGTTTAGGTTATAGGTTTTGGTTTTAGTTTAGGTTATAGGTTTTGGGATTTGAGAATAAGTTCGGGTTTAGGTTATATGTTTTGGTTTTGGTTTAGGTTATGGGTTTTGTTTAAGGTTTAGGATTTTGGATTTGAGAATGGGTTCGAGTTTAGGTTGTAGGTTTTGGTTATGGTTTAGGTTATAGGTTTTGGGATTTGGGAATGGGTTCGGGTTTAGGTTAAAGGTTTTGGTTTTGGTTTAGGTTATAGGTTTTGGTTTTAGTTTAGGTTATGGTTTTGGTTTAGGTTATAGGTTTTTCGGATTTGAGAATGGGTTCGGGTTTAGGTTATAGGTTATAGGTTTTGTATTAGTTTAATGGTTTTGGGATTTGAGAATGGGTTCGGGTTTAGGTTATAGGTTTTGGTTTTAGTTATACGTTATAGGTTATAGGTTATAGGTTTTGGGATTTGAGAATAGGTTCGGATTTATGTTATAGGTTTTGGTTTTTTTTTAGGTTATAGGTTTTGGTTAAGGTTTATGTTTTTGGATTTGAGAATGGTTTGGGTTTAGATTATAAATTTTGGTTTTGGTTTAGGTTATAGGTTATAGGTTTTGGGATTTGAGAATGGGTACGGGTTTAGGTTATAGGTTTTGGTTTTGTTTTAGGTTATAGGTTTTGGTTTAGGTTTAATTTAAGCTTTAGGTTTAGGTTATAGGTTTTCGAATTTGAGAATATGTAACGCCCTGAAAATCGGGGGTCGAGTAGTAACTCAACTCTCGAGTTCTAGAACATCACTTATGTAACAAAATGAATGATGATTGAATGTTGACTGTATTGGAGTAGTGAACATGAGTGAGATTAAGCCAAAACAACATATCATACTCCAGAGACAGTTAAATTTGCAAGCGGAAGACTGTGATAGATAGATAAAGTATATAAACTATGATGAGTCTCCAGAGTGTGATAACATTACCAGGTTAAATAATTACAAGTACAGTTCTAAAATATACCTAATGTGAGGAAGTGTAATGTCTCCTATCCCAAATACCATAGCCCCGTCAATACAGTACCAGGTCTTCAGAGACCCGTCAGAGAGTTACATGTAGGAGAACTCCTCCTCGACATCATAGAAGTCCGGCTCCGCCTCAGAAGTAGCGTCACCATCTGCAATCAGACAAAGTCTGGTGGGTGTTCGGAACACCATCCCGTATCGTGGGAGTGAGTGATCAACTCAGTGGAACAATAAAGCATAGGTTAACATGTTATCAATACAGTCAAGCAGTAATGATAAAGCAGTAAATCAAACACTCCTAGTTACTCTGATTAATGCAAGTATGAATGCAGGTATGATGGATGCCCTCACCGACATACTCCCTCATGCGACACCATCTCACGTTCGCGGCATGCTTACATCCCACAGTGCTCCACATCTTCCAGGCACATGCGATGCATGATGAGCATGATTACCGAGTTTTTAATTAATCCATTTCAAATAGCAGGATTGGGAAACTAAGGTACCTCCCTTGTATCATTCCCAAACATGATCCATTCTAGGGTCAATGGGTCCTAGTTAATATCGACGATGGTGTGTTTTCTAGGTCACCTGCAGAGGTCGCTGTTGTCAGGGCTGTTATGCACAAAGGTTGCACCACTCCCCCATCACCCCTTAAACGATTCATCACTATACAGAAACAAGCCTAGTTCATACTCTATATATCGCGGCAAACCCTAAGGCGCACTGCGACTTCAGAATATGCTCGTGGTCACTACAAAGGGATGCCAGGGCTGTTACGCACAAAGGTTGCACCACTCCCCCATCACCTTATCAATGTAGGCCGACAGCGCGAATATAGTGTCCCATACCACCATAATCGGCTCACGAGTTAAGTTGCTCACTGGTCACTACGGGGAGGCACGTAGCCCTAGCGTAGGCCGACAGCTAGACCACGGTATCCCATACCACCATGCCCGGCTCATGAGTCTTAGCGGATCGAGGTACCATGGTTAAAAGGATTTTCACTGGTAAGTTTGGTACCCTAGGTTCAAGCAGTAGCGACCAAACATGGTGAACATACATTAGACAAATCGGGTTACATGACGAGCTCGACTAGCTCAAACGCACAACAAGTTGAACGACATGAAGTGCATAAGCACTTCGCGTGGCCAACCACTATCGCCAACCGAAGTACGACTCGAGTTCGTCGAACACATCTCATGTGGCGACATGAAACTCAACCACGATCTCCAATCTAGTACCGATTATCTGGACTACAATCATAGCCCCAAGCACAATCAATTGTCATCCATAGCATGTGGAGTAAAGCATGATAAATAAGGAAATTCAGGAACGCTAGCAATCATGTTATAAAGCATGTCATAAAGCATGTTAATAAAACAAGTTACAAAGCATGTTCAAAAGCATGTTGTAAAGCACTATACAAATAGGGATATCAATACATATATTTCATAGGGGAGTGGTTAGAGTAAATAACCACATGGAGGGTATCATATGTGACTCTAAGGTAGTTGAGAATCCCATCTCAGCACCTACCTAAGGTTCTAACACTTAAGCACTTACACTCACAAGCAATTTCACCAACACTTGGAATGCACTATTTCAACATACATGACGTATGTTAGAGGAAAGTGCACTAGGGTTGTCCCTTTACCAAACTAGTATTTTATACATATACATCATATTCATATAGCAAATAATCATGACAATTACATCAGCAAATTTTATACGTATAGGGTATTTTCTAGGATACCCAATTTCAACATACATAGTGTTTACAAGGGAACTTGTAATACGGCGATTCTTTTCGCCAAGAAATTAATTTATACGCACATAATATATTTATACAACAATTAATCATGACAAACACATCGCTAAAATATACACGTATACAGTACTTCTTACAATACCGTATTTCTACAAACATGGTGTATATTAGTAAACATGTATTTAGGCGAACCCTTTCGCCAAATGAGTATTTTATCCATACATCATATATCCATACGACAATTAAACATGTCAAACACATTTTCATAAAAAATACGTATACGGTATTTTATACGAATACCTAGAGTATGTGAAATTCCAAATTCTACAATTCTAATCGAAACAGAAAATGGAAAGCACTTTGTACATGTGAAATTGCATGCAGGTCATGAATCTATCATTTTCTGACATTGAAAGCATTGAAAACTGCACCCTATAAACCTAAAGTCCTCACCTTGTGTCGTAGAATCGTAACGGAGTTGATAGGTTCGCTAAGCTTCCGTATACGGGAGTTTGGCAACCTAGAGAACGAAACAGGTTAGCTATTTCATAACCTACAACCTATACAACCCTAAAACAGGTTAGGGTTAGGGTTTCTTACCTAGAAACGACATTGGAATCGCCGGGAAAGCGATAAGAATCAGGCGGTGGAGCCCGAATAGTGGTAGGGAACAGCAGCAAGGAGTTCCTCCCACATCTCCCACACTTTCTCTCTCTTTTCTCTCTCTCAATCTCAAATTCGTATGGCTGCCATGAGAGAGGGTTTAAGGTCCTTATATAACCTAAAAATTTACCGAAATAGACTCTTGTTCAAAGTATACTTAGGTTATAACCAAAGCGGGACTTTTTCAGCTCAACGGAGGACTTCTGGTGGGCCTCCTTGAGCCAAAGGTTGGACTTAAGCTCACTAACGCTGGATCTACGTTCTATTAAGTTTTCGTTTCGGTCGAGATTCCAGATCACGCGTGGCGGACCAATTTCAGTTCAACGGTCAGCGGACCTCGATCGGAGATGCCGAGTACATGTAAATGTGTATGAAATTCCTCCTGATCCGAGGGTGTAATTTGGTCTGATTCTGACGATCTGGTTGCTTAAAACTGATCCACAACCGACGAGTCTCAGATTACTATTCAAGATATTTATTTTGTAAAGAAAAAAATGTTTTCACACTCTCTCGCTCCGGACTCAAGCGAACAGCCGTGGGACATCGGCTGGATTTGATTTCCGAGATGGTTGTCAAGCCCAGCGAGGCGGTCCTAAGTCCTTAACCTCGTATTGTTCGGACTCCCGATGTGCGGTCTAGATCAGATACAGAGTTTCGAGATGCTCCCGAGAGCAGCCGGGTAATGAGATTGATCCTAGATTTTAGGGTAACCTAGCGTCAATGATTCTGCAAGTTTTGGGTCTTGCAGATCGTATTTAAAGCTATTCAAATGGATTTCATGGCTAATCTAGTTTCACACTTACTTACTTTGTCTCATTTCTAAAGGATTTAGTCCTAAGTGATTTCTGTCTGAGGTGGTACCTGGGCCTTTGTAGTTTGTATATAAAGTGATCCAAGTTTTACTACTTAGCTAGTTTAAGATAGTGTCTAGGGCGAAAGTGCTATGAGAAATTGAAAGCACAAGGTAGTGAAGGGTGGGATTTGTGAAGAAAATGGTTTGAAAAGGGATTTGAGGCTTTAATTGAGCGTTTAAGAAGTTAAACCTGTGTTAGGATTGATCCATTGCCTAAGGACGTCTAATCCCAGGTTGGCAAAAATCCGGGGTGTTACAGAATGGGTTCGGGTTTAGGTTATAAGTTATTGATTTTGGGATTTGAGAATGGGTTCGGGTTTAGTTTATAAGTTTTGGTTTTGGTCTAGGTTATATGTTTTGGGATTTGAGAATGGGTTCAGGTTTAGGTTCTAGGTTTTGGTTAAGGTTTAGGTTTAGTTTATAGGTTTTGGAATTTTAGAATAGGTTCAGGTTTAGATTTTAGGTTTTGCTTTTGGTTTAGGTTATAGGTTTTGGGATTGGAGAATGGGTTCGGGTTTAGGTTTTAGATTTATTTTTTTTTGGTTTAGTTTGGAGGTTTTGGTTAAGGTTTAGGTTTTTGGATTTGAGAATGGGTTCGGGTTTAGGTTATAGGTTTTGGTTTTGTTTTAAGTTATAGGTTTTGTGATTTGAGAATAGGTTCGGTTTTAGGTTATAGGTTTTGGTTTTTGTTTAGGTTATAGGTTTTGGTTTAGGTTTAGGTTAAGGTTTAGGTTTAGGTTATAGGTTTTGGGATTTGAGAATGGGTTCGGAGTTTAGGTTATAGGGTTTGGTTTTAGTTTAGGTTACCGGTTTTGGGATTTGTGATTGGGTTCGGGTTTAGGTTATAGGTTTTTTTGGTTTTGGTTTAGTTTATAGGTTTTGGTTTAGGTATAGGTTAAGGTTTATGTTTAAGTCATAGGATTTGGAATTTTAGAATGGGTTCCGTTTAGGTTATAGGTTTTGGGTTTTGGTTTAGGTTATAGGTTTTGGGATTAGAGAATGGGTTCGGGTTTAGGTTATAGGTTTTCGTTTTGGTTTAGGTTAAGCTTTACGTTTAGGTTATAGGCTTTTGGATTTGAGAGTGGATTCGGGTTTAGGTTATAGGTTTTGGTTTTGGTTATAGGTTTTGTTTAAGGTTTAGGTTTTTGGATTTGAGATTGGGTTCGAGTTTGGGTTATCGATTTTTGGTTTTTGTTTAGGTTATAGGTTTTGGTTAAGGTTAAGGTTTTTGGATTTGAGAATGGGTTTAGGTTTATGTTATAGGTTTTGGTTTTGGTTTAGGTTATAAGTTTTGGGATTTAGGAATGGGTTCGGGTTTATGTTATAGGTTTTGGCTTTGGTTTAGGTTAAGGTTTAAATTTAGGTTATAGGTTTTGGATTTGAGAATGGGTTCGGGTTTAGGTTATAGGTTTTGGTTTTGGTTTTGGTTATAGGTTTTGTTTAAGGTTTAGGTTTTTAGATTTGAGATTGGGTTCGAGTTTAGGTTATCGGTTTTGGTTTTGTTTTAGGTTATAGATGTTGGTTAAGGTTTAGGTTTTGGATTTAAGAGTGGGTTTGGGTTTAGTTTATAGGTTTTTTTTTGGTTTAAGTAATAGGTTTTGGGATTTGAGAATGGGTACGGGTTTAAGTTATGGGCTTTGGTTTTGATTTAGGTTATAGGTTTTGGGATTTGAGAATGGGTTCTGGTTTATGTTATAGGTTTTGGTTTTGGTTTAGGTTATAGGTTTCGGTTTAGGTTTAGGTTAAGGTTTACGTTTAGGTCATAGGTTTTGGGATTTAAGAATCGGTTCGAGTTTAGGTTATATGTTTTAGTTTTGGTTTAGGTTATCGATTTTCGGATTTTGAAGTGACTCGGGTTTATGTTATAGGTTTTGGTTTTGGTTTAGGTTATTGGTTTTGTTTAAGGTTTAGGTATTTGGATTTGAGAATGGGTTCGTGTTTAAGTTATAGGTTTTAGTTTTTGTTTAGGTTATAGGTTTTGGGATTTGAGAATGGGTTCGGGTTTAGGTTATAGGTTTTGGTTTTGGGTTATGTTATAGGTTTTGGGATTTGAGAATGGGTTCGGAGTTTAGGTTATAGGTTTTAGTTTTGGTTTAGGTTATAGGTTTTGGTTAAGGTTTAAGTTTTTGGATTTGAGAACGGTTCAGGTTAAGGTTATAGGTTTTGGTTTTGGTGTAGGTTATAAGTTTTGGGATTTGAGAATGGGTTCGGGTTTAGGTTATAGGTTTTGGTTTTGGTTTAGGTTATAGGTTTTGGGATTTGAGAATTGGTTCGGTTTAGGTTATAGGTTTAGGTTATATGTTATAGGTTATAGGTTTCGAGATTTGAGAATGGGTTCCGGTTTAGGTTATAGGTTTTAGTTTTGGTTTAGGCTATGGGTTTTGGTTAAGGTTTAGGTCTTTGGATTTGAGAATGGGTTCGGGGTTTTGTTATATATTTTTGGTTTTTGGTTTAGGTTATAGGTTTTGGGATTTGAGAATGGGTTCGGGTTTAGGTTATAGGTTTTGGTTTTGGCTTAGGTTGTAGGTTTTGGGATGAGAATGGATTCGAGTTTAGGTTATAGGCTTTAGTTTTGGTTTAGGTTGTAGGTTTTGGTTAAGGTTTAGTTTTTGGATTTGAGAATGGGTTCGGGTTTAGGTTATAGGTTTTGTTTTTGTTTAGGTTATAGGTTTTGGGATTTGAAAATGGGTTCGAGTTTAAGTTATAGGTTTTAGTTTTGGATTAGGTTATAGGTTTTGGTTAAGGTTTAAGTTTTTAGATTTGAGAATGGGTTCGGGTTTAGGTTATAGGTTTTAGGTTTTGGTGTAGGTTATAAGTTTTGGGATTTGGGAGTGGGTTCGGAGTTTAGGTTATAGGTTTTGGTTTTGGTTTAGGTTATAGGTTTTGGGATTTGAGAATGGGTTCTGGTTTAGGTTATAGGTTTTGGTTTTGGTAATAGGTTATAGGTTTAGGTTATAGGCTATAGGTTTTAGGTTTCGGGATTTGAGAATGGGTTAGGTTTAGGTTATAGGTTTTGGTTTTGGTTTAGGCTATGGGTTTTGGTTAAGGTTTAGGTCTTTGGATTTGAGAATGGGTTCGAGGATTTGTTATATGTTTTGGTTTTGGTTTAAGTTATAGGTTTTGGGATTTGAGAATGGGTTCGGGTTTAGGTTATAGGTTTTGGTTTTGGCTTAGGTTGTAGGTTTTGGGATTCGAGAATGGATTCGGGTTTAGGTTATTGGCTTTAGTTTTGGTTTAGGTTGTAGGTTTTGGTTAAGGTTTAGGTTTTTGGATTTGAGAATGGGTTCGGGTTTAGGTTATATGTTTTGGTTTTTGTTTAGGTTATAGGTTTTGGGATTTGAGAATGGGTTCGGGTTTAGGTTATAGGTTTTGGTTTTTGTTTAGGTTTAGGTTATAGGTTCTGGGATTTGAGAATGGGTTCGGGTTTAGGTTATAGGTTTTGGTTTCGGTTGTTATGCCCCAGACTCGGTAACCGGACTCACAAGGAACCTGATGGCCGGTTCTGGCCGCAAAAGCCTCCGTAGTACCCCATTCTCGGCTCTTGAGGCGGGTTCCGATCCTGGGATCCTACAAGGAGGATTTTCATAACAGTATAATTATTACCAATACGAGCATACCCAAGATCACAGTAAGTATATCTGGAAGTAATAAAGGATACATCACAAAATCCACTAAGAATTTAAACTTTTATAAGCTTACATCAAGTCCAAAAGGACATACATAAGATAATGGGAAAAGAGAGAAAAGAGTCAGTAACACTGAAGTCCTCAAGCTCAACTCTACTCCACGCTCTGCTACTACGACGCCTGCCTAGGATCTCCTACACGCATCAATCATGCATAAGCTTATAGAAGCTTAGAGGGTGGTGTAAGTGTGTGATAATAGTGCTCAGAAGAAAATAGAGAATGCAGAAGGGAGTCATGATCAGTACCAATACCACTAGCCTTACCAAGGCTATTATGAATGCAAGAAACTATACCAAGGAAATATGATCATGCAGGAAGCCATACCAAGGCTATATAATGCAATGAGTACTATAATATAATGAGTACTGTAATGCGATGAGTACTGTAATGCAATAAGTACTGTAATGTGATAAGTACTGTAATGCAATGAGTACTGTAATACATTATGAGGCTTACATAGCTGATGCAAATGCAATGAGAAGTAATGTCAGTGCTCATATCCAATCCACATATCAAGTACATTTCCATCATAAGAAAATCACTGGGGTCCATTACACTGCTGGATGACTGCCGCTCTACAGATCTCGCACAGTCAAACGAGCGTAAGAGACCTCACTACCCTGCCTGCGGACAACCAATCACCAGTAAGGCCTAAAGGTAGTGGACCCATTCACGAGCTGGTTAGACTCAGCCTAGTAATGCCCCCTTACATCAGGCGAGTAAGGCCACACCCCTATCCAACCGACTACATGACAGTGGGAGTCGCGGCCTAACGGTATAAGGCCCTCATCGCTCATATATACATTCGGTCACGCTGTTGAAGCAGATCCTTGGTACTATGAATGTAACACCCTAGATTTTTGCCAACCTGGAATTAGACGTCCTTAGGCAATGGGTCGATCCTAACACTTTATTAACTTGTCAGAACTGAATCCCACAGTCTAAAATCGCTCCTTAACCCATTTCCTTCACAAATCCCACCCTTCACTACCTTGTTCTTTCAATTTTTCAAAGCACTTTCGCCCTAGACACTATCTTACACTAGCTAAGTAGTATAACTTGGATCACTTTAGATACAAATTGCAAAGGACTAAATACTACCTCAGACGGAAATCACTTAGGATTAAATCCTTTAGAAATTTGACAATGTTAACTAAGTGCTAAACTAGATTAGCTACGAAATCCATTTGAATCACATTAAATATGATCTGTAAGACCCAAAACTTGTAAAATCATTGATGCTAGGTTACCCTGAAATCTAGGATCAAACTCATTACCCGGCTGCTCTCGGGAGCATCTCGAAACTCCGTATCGGACCTGGACCGCACGTCGGGAGTCTGAATAATACGAAATTAAGGAATTAGGACCGCCTCGCTGGGCTTGACAACCATCTCAGAAATCAAATCCAGATAGTGTCTCACGGCTTTTCGCTTGAGTCCGGAGCGAGAGAGTCTGAAAACACTTTTTTCTTTCCAAAATAAATATCTTGAATAGTAATCTGAGACTCGTTGCTTGCAGATCAGTTTTAAGCAACCAGACCGTCAGAATCTGACCAAATTACACCCTCGGATCAGGACAAATTTCATACACATTTACATGTACTCAGAATCTCCGATCGAGACCTACTGACCGTCGAACTGAAACTGGTTCGCCACACGTGATCTGGAATCCCGACCGAAATGAAAACTTAATAGAACGTAGATCCAGCGTTAATGAGCTTAAGTCCGACCTTTGGCTCAAGGAGGCCCGCCAGAAGTCCTTCGTTGAGCTGAAAAAGTTCCGTTTTGGTTATAACCTAGGTGAACCTTGTCTAGAAGTCTATTTTGGTGAAGTTTTAGACTATATAAGGACCTTAAACCCTCTCCCATTTCAGCCATACGAATTTGGATTTGAGAGAGAGAAAAGAGAGAGAAAGTGTGGGAGATGTGGGAGGAACTCCCTGCTGCTGTTCCCTGCCGCTATTCGGGCTCCACCGCTTGATTCTTATCGCTTTCCCGGCGATTTCGGCATCGTTTCTAGGTAAGAAACCCTAACCCTAACCTGATTTAGGGTTCTATAGGTTGTAGGTTATGAAATAGCTAACCTGTTTCGTTCTCTAGGTTGCCAAACTCCCGTATATGGAAGCTTAGCGAACCTATCGACTTCGTTACGATTCTACGACAAAAGGTGAGGACTTTAGGTGTATAGGTTGCGGTTTTCAACGCTTTCAATGTCAGATAATGGTAGATTCATGATCTGCATGCAATGACACATGTACAAAGTGCTTTCTGTTTTCTGTTTCGATTAAAATTGTAGAATTTGGAATTTCACATACTCTAGGTATTCGTATAAAATACCGTATACGTATTTTTTATGGAAATGTATTTGACATGTTTATTTGTCGTATGGATATATGATGTATGGATAAAATACTCATTTGGCGAAAGGGTTCGCCTAAATACATGTTTACTAATATACACCATGTATGTAGAAATACGGTATTATAAGAAGTACCGTATACGTGTATATTTTAGCGATGTGTTTGTCATGATTAATTGTTGTATAAATATATTATGTGCGTATAAATTAATTTCTTGGCGAAAAGAATCGCCGTAATACATGTTCGCTTGTAAATACTACGTATGTTGAAATTGTGTATTCTAGAAATATCGTATACGTGTAAATTTTGGAAACGCAATTGTCATGATTATTTGCTGTATGATTACGATATACGTGGATAAAATGCTAGCTTAGCGAAAGAATAGCCCTAATACATGTTTTACTAATATACGTCATGTATGTTGAAATAGCATACTCCAAGTGTTTGTGTAAATGCTTGTGAGAGTGAATGTTTGGATGTTTGCACCGTAGGTCGGTGCTGAGATGGAATTCTCGACTACCTTAGAGACATGTAGGATTTCCTCCATGTGGTTGTTTACTACAACCACTCACATATGATGTATATGTATTTGTATCCCTATCTGTATAGTGCTCTATTACATGCTTTATAACATGCTTTATATCATACTTTATAACATGCTTTATATCATGCTTTATAACATGCTTTATGACATGCCTCCTAGCATGTTTGTGTTACTTTGTTTATCATGCTTAACTCCACATGCTATTGATGAGAACTGTTTGAGTTTGGGACTATGTCTATAGTCAAAACATTCGGTACCAGACTTGAGATTGTGGCTGAGATTCATGTCGCCACAATGGATGTGTCTGACGAACTCGAGTTGTACTCCGGTTGGTGATAGTGGTTGGCCACACGGAGTGCTCTTGCGCTTCACATCGCCCAACTTGTTGTGCGCTCGAGCTAGTCAGGCTCGTCAATTAACCCGATATGTCGAATGTGTGTTCACCATGTCTGGTCATTACTGTTTGAACCTAGGGTACCAAACTTACCAGTGACAATCCCGTTAACCATGGTACCTCGATCCGCTAAGACTCATGAGCCGAACATGGTGGTATGGGACACCGTGGCCGAGCTGTCGGCCTATGCTGGGGCCATGTGCCTCCCCGTAGTGACCATTGAGCAACCCAAACTCGTGAGCCGAATACGGTGGTATGGGACACTGTATTCGCACTGTCGATACTTACGACGAGAGCCGAGTACGGTGAGACCTGTACTCGTGCTGACGGGCGACGAGCCCTCTGTAGTATCTTCGAGTATACTCCAAGGTCTGTGATTGGCGACGAGTCTTTCACAGCAACTAGAGTATGAGTTGAGCCGAGTACGGTGAGACCTGTATTCGAGCTGACGGCTAGTGATTGAGCTGAGTACGGTGAGACCTGTACTCGAGCTGACGGTCAGCAATTGAGCCGCATACGATGAGATCCATATCCGTGCTGACGGGTGACGAACCCTTTGTGATGCCTTCGTTACGCCTCTCAAACCATAATATCGTATGAGATTAACTAGGACTGACGACCCTAGAATGGATCATGTTTAGGAATGATACAAGGGAGGTACCTTAGTTTTCCAATATTGCTGTTTGAAATGGACTAATAACAACTAGGAAATCATACGCATCATTGCACCGCATGTGCCTAGTAGATGTGGGGCACTAAGGGAGTTATGCATTCGTGAACGTAAGATGTTGTCGCATGAGGGTGGTTTGGCAAGGGCATACATCATCATGTCATTTCATTCTTGCATTTATCAAGAGTAGTTAAACTTGTTTGATTGTACTGCTTTATCATTACTGCTTGACTGAATTGATAACATGTTAACCTATGCTTTATTGTTCCACTGAGTTGATCACTCACTCCCATGATACGAGATGGTGTTCCGAACACACACCAGACTTTGTCTGATTGCAGATGGCGACGCTACTTCTGAGGCGGAGCCGGACTTCTATGACGACGAGAATGCTTCCTCGTATATGCTGTTTTCTGGCGGCTTTGTAAGAGCCGTGCCTTGATTGTCGGGGCTACAGGGATGTTGACTAGATCACACTACACAACTTGGTATAATTTAAAATCATACTTGTAATTATTTAACCTGGTAACTTTATCACACTCTGGAGACCCACCACAGTTTATATATTTTATCTATCTATCACAGTCTTCCGCTTACAAATTTAACTGTCTCTGGAGTATGATATGCTGTTTTGGCTTAATCTCACTCATGTTCATTGCACTAATACCGATCACATTCAATCATCATTCATTTTGTTGCATAAGTGATGCGTTGGAACTCGGGAGTTGAGTTTATGCTCGACCCCCAATTTTCAGGGCGTTACAATGAAAGTTTTAAAAATTTCACTCATGAGCATCCTATGCACCCGGTATGCTCAAGTAACATTTTCGGTGTCCAAACATGGCCATCCACGATGTATCTGTGGAGGCTACAACCCTGATGAAGCAAGGGCGATAATGCTCATATGCTATGCAATGTCAGATGCATGAATCACACAATCAACCATGCATCAATCCCAAGCATCCAACGTGCTCAAGATGGGATACTACGTCCCTCGGGGAAGGTATCATGCAATGCCCAATGACACAATATGATCACACACATAGTGTCAACCAAGCATATAATGATGCACATGGTCATGAGGATGAATTTAATCACACTATAGGGCGATACACAATGTATATTACATTCCTCCTATCCAAGAAGGAACCAAGACCAGGTACTTGACAATATCCTTAAGGAATCCAACTTCTAGTGGGGGCCCATTTACCTGGGGTAGCCCACGAACTAAGTATACAAGCTACGAGTCTAAGTAATGTGGAAATGAGCCTAACAAGAGTCTAAGATGAGTATCTAATCACATTTAGATACAATCGAGCCTAGAGGAGTCCATAATGGGGACATTTAACCACCATTCCCCAAGAGGCATCTCAATCATAAACTATATGGATACAAGGCCCAAGGCCCTACATTCATAATAAGAACATAGGTAACCACACACATATATCCCTCATAATAGACCATAAAAAAATATAATACCAATTTTAACAACCTGGGCCCTAAGAGGAGAATTAAGGCCCAAGGCTCGATTCTCAATGGCCATATAATCCATGCATTGAGTTGGACTTGGTGGGCAGCCTACGTACACAATATACGACTAAATAAGTTTAAGTTTAGATGAAATGGGCCCCACTACATCAGCCCAATAACTAGGGATTTAAGTGGGCAACCAAGAGCCCAATACTATCCTTACCTCAGCCCACAAGTCCATCAAAATGGTGGAAGTCGGCCCAATGTATGGTTGGGTCAAGCTAGGATGTCCCAGCCCACTTTAGCCCTAAGGGATGTCCCAAAAACCTGATCTAAGATGGGGTCCTCATGTGATCACTAAAGGTGACCCAAAAGAATGCACTGATTAAGTCCAAAGATTATAAGAAAATATAAGCATGTAACACGTACACAAGTTCTCAATATGGTGGGCCCCACAGCCAACTAAAGTCTCAACTATAACAATATATATTTAAGGTCCTTTGATAAACTTTTAGCCTGTTTGACTTCCTGGGTCTGCTAAGGTCCAGAAATTACTTAACTATGTGGGAATAATCTCATGATGGCCAACTATACTCACTGGGGGACCCTACCAGATGAAGAGTGTGTATACATTAAGAAAAGATCAAGTGGGCCTGCTACTAGATTGTGAATCCAGTAGCAACCCAAGGCAGAGAGTGCTTCCATGATCGGGCGATCCAAGGCTTGGACGGCCTTGACCACACGCGTTAAGGTAGGCTCCACATACATTCACATTGAACCTTAAACAAATGGCCTAGGGTCTATGGTGGGCCTTTAACCATCCATAGAAGAACCCATGGGCCTACATTAGGACCACCTAAGAGGACATTCAACCTCAACTGGTTCCCAAGAGGTAGCCCGCCACTACTCGAGCATGAAATAAGGCCCAAGGCCTAAGCAATCCATGGCCTAGTGGGCCATACACTAAGTCCAATACTTAAGTAGCATGGTGGGCCCTTAAGCAAGGTTTGGGACCAACCATAAAGGTCATAAATCCATATATTGTGGTGGGCTTCATGGGCAGCCCAATAATTCATTTACATGGGCAAGTTTCACATTTCACACAAGTGAGTTGGGCCTCACTTTTGGCCCAAGTACAGGGTTAGTTTAGTGGGCAGCCAAGGGCCCAACCTCTTGTGTATTATTATCCCTAAGCCCATCACAATAGATAGGAGAGTATAGGCCCAAGATCAATGGGCCTATCCAAAAGAACTGAGTCCACAAGGCCTACTTGCTAACACAACATGCATACAATATATCACATAATGGGCCCAAAAGAAATGGCCCAAACAAAAGCCATCCAATTCATACATTATGGTGGACTTGAGGGCAGCCCGTAAGTCCAATAATACACATGGGAAAGGCCTATACTGACAGTGTGGGCCTTGCCACATCAGCCAAAAGACTTTGCAAGGCCCTCCACAATATACATTTATGTGGGCCTTGCAAGTCAGCCCACAATTAAGCATTTTATGAGGACATCAACGCTAATAAATGCACATGATCAGTTTGTAGATGGCTCATTAGGCCCATGAATCAATAAGGTTAGCCCTTGCACAATCTTGGGCCCAAGGGATAGATCTCCAGCCCATTCGGCCTATAAAGCTATTAAATATTCTGGTTAAGGCTAGCCCACAAACCACCACAAAGGTGGGCCTTAAGGGGCACTAATTAAGCCTAAAATGTCTAAGGAAGGAGGGCAAAGAGTTTATACAACACTCCCCTAAATCTGGTGGGCCGCCACAGCTCCAAAAGATCAACTATGCACAAATTTGGGCCCCTTACTGGAATTCCAGTCCACCCACTTCCTGGGCCTGCTAGAGTCCAGAAATTTATTTAATTTAAATGGGTTACTGACCCATAATGATCCACACATATCACAATGGGTCCCACCAGATAAGAAGGGGGATATACAACACTTACTTTAAGTGGGCCATGCCATTAGAATGGAGGCCCAACAGCCCAAGGTAGGGGCACCCCATGGTGGTTAGTCATATGGGCCTGGGTATTTGGTCCAAAACTAACTCAATTTACAGGCCATACCACGGTCAGTCCAGGGGCCTAATGGCCCTGGAAATTTTTAGGATGGTCCTTCCATAGGTGGGCCATACCCCCATAAAATTTCAGAAATTTTAGATATTCCTAAGTATTTTAATTAATTTAAACAAAATATTATGTCCAGAAAATCGGACAAGCCTGGATGTCCCAACGTGGTAGGCCAGTCCGGCACTTGCCACAGTGTACACAGGGGTCCATTGGCCCTGAAATTTAGCAGGTAGATCCTACCATGGGTGTACCATCCCTCCACAAAATTTTAGAATTTTTTGACACCTATAAATATTTTAATTAATTCACATAAGACAATCTGTCCTGAAAATCGGACGGATCTGGACACCATATTATAGTGGGCCGATCCAGCCACCACCATGGTGCGTACAGGCGTCCATTGGCTCCAAAATTTTGTAGGTGGATCCCAACATGGGTGGACCACCTCCATATAAAGTTTTAGAATTTTAAGACACCTAAAAGTATTTAAATAAATTTTGAAATTCCAACCTATCCAAGGTGAAATGTTGCTGGAACAGTGCAGAAAATTCAGACTGTCCACCTCACTTAGACCACACCTTTGGGACCCCAATGAAGGTCAGATGGGGCTAAAATTTGGTATGGTTGTAGATGGGTGATAAGGTTACAAGAATCATATATTATTTTGTTTTAGTATTCCCACCAACGATCCAAAAATTAGGCCCCAAGATGGCCCAAAAATCTGTCTAGGCAGATTTGGACAACAACATATGTAGCAGAAATCTGGTTGATCACCCATGTTGGCTTACTCTTTTGGAGATCCAAAAAAGGTTAGTTAGGGCTGAAATTTGGTAGACTTTTAGGTGGGATATGAACCTTTCAGAATCATGTATTATATGGTATAAATATCCTTACCAAATGTCCAAAAATCGGGACCCAAGATGGCTCAAAAATTTGTCCAAACAATTCTGGATAGCAACATATAATAGAAAGGATTAAAATATAAACATTATTTTCCATGAGATTTAAGCCCAGGAATTTGTGTGGTGGACCACCCCAATGGGCCCCACAAATGTCCAGACCTTCCCCATCATCAATTACCCCTTGCATGTGTCTCATTTAGGTAGATTTTGGGGCCACATGTCTAAGGATGGACCGCTACGGGCGTCTAAGCTCCATGGTTGGTCTGGATTTTTGTTGGCCTACAAGGTGGGCCACACATGCAAGATCAGGATTCTATCATAAAGGAAAAAATAAAGAATCGTCCACAAGAGGAGGGGCTCCGCCACATTGAGGCCCTCCCCTTCATCAATCACTCCATACATTCCTTCTATTCATATGTTACATCAAAGATCCACCACATGCATGTTCTAGATTCAAGATCAATGGTTGGGATGCCATCCTAACCATGATTCTAAGGTCTAGATGACCTATCATGCCATGGAATCTAAGTAATCCTCCATGATGGGGGCCTATAGAGGGAAAACCCCATGCATGGTGCATGCATGCATCAAATAGGCCATTTGGCCACAACTAAGGGATGATATAGGATCTCCACCATTGATTGGTGGGTCCTACACTTCCCATTAAAAAAAAGGAGATCTAAGAACATGAAATTAGAAATCTTAAGTTCTATGAGTACACCCACCTTAGATTGCTCCAAACTTGGACCTCATAGCTCCTAATGCACCAAGGGATCCATATCCATGGGTGAGATTGGATTTAGATGATTAGATTGAGAGGATTAGAGGGGAAATGGGACTAAAATGGAGGGAAGATGGGGAGAAGGTCGCTGGATTTTTTTTCAAGAGAGAAAGAAGAAGAGAAATGAGGGAGTGAGAAGAAAGAGAGAGAGAGAGAGAGAGAGAGAGAGAGAGAGAGAGTTGTAGGGAGGCAATCATGGCCTCTCTCTCTTGGTTAGAGAAACCATAATGGCCTATGGTGATAATAACAAAGTGCTATGCTTAGTAGGTCTATTGGTAGTGTTTAGGGTGGGTAGTATCTATTCCATAAAAATTGTGTAGTGTGTGTAGTGTGCATGAAAAATTGTGCTATTGAGGTGGTCCACATGCATTTGTACAAAAAGTGGGCCACATGATGAAATGCTCATAACTTGAGATGTATACGTCGGATTAACGCATGGGACGCGGCATTAGAATCGCGGTGCCGATACGGATAAGATGGTATGGGTCTCGGGTCAATCCGAGTTGGGTCTATGTGACCAAACTTAAGGATGACCGCAACACAATCCAAGGGTCGTGAGTTACCGGGATTCGACCGGTAGGACCGCGTGAACAAAATGAACGAAATGCATACTTATGCACACACATACACACATGAGAACTCAGGTCGGTCTCACATCAGTCTAGGTCATATGTTTCGTGATTTGAGAATGGGTTCGGGTTTAAGTTATAGGTTTTTGTTTTGGTTTAGGTTATAGATTTTGGTTTAGGTTTAGGTTTAGTTTATAGGTTTTAGGATTTGAGAATAGGTTCGGGTTTAGGTTATAGGTTTTGGGATTGGAGAATAGGTACGGGTTTAGGTTATAGGTTTTGGTTTTGGTTTAGGTTATAGGTTTTGGTTAAAGGTTTATGTTTTAGGATTTTAGAATTGGTTCGGGTTTAGGTTATAGGTTTTGGTTTTGGTTTACGTTATAGGTTTTGGATTTGAGAATGGGTTCGGGTTTAGGTTATAGGTTTTGGTTTTGGTTATAGTAATAGGTTTTGGTTTTGGTTTTACTTTAGGTTTACGTTCCGGTCAAAGGTTTTGGGATTTAAGAATGGGTTCTGGTTTAGGTTAAGGTTTAGGTTTTGGTTTCGGTTATAGGTTTTGGGTTTTGAGAATGGGCTCAAGTTTAGGTTATAGGTTTAAGTTTTGCTTTAGGTTATAGGTTTTCTTAATGGTTTAGGTTTTTGGATTTGAGAATTGGTTCGGGTTTAGGTTATATGTTTTGGTTTTTGTTTAGGTTATAGGTTTTGGGATTTGAAAATGGGTTCGGGTTTAGGTTATACGTTTGGGTATTGGCATTGGTTATCGATTTTGGTTTTGGTTTAGGTTAAGGTTTAGGTTTAGGTTATAGGTTTTCGGATTTGAGAATGGGTTCGGGTTTAAGTTATAGGTTATAGGTTTTGGTTTAGGTTAAAGGTTTTGGGATTTGAGAATGGATACGGGTTTATGTTATAGGTTTTGGTTTTACTTATAGGTTATAGGTTATAGGTTTTACGTTATAGGTTTTGGGATTTGAGAATGGGTTCGGGTTTAGGTTATAGGTTTTGGTTTTAGTAATAGGTTATAGGTTATAGGTTATCGGTTTTGGGATTTGAGAATGGGTACGGGTTTAGGTTATAGGTTTTGGTTTTAGCTTAGGTAATAGGTTTTGATTAAGGTTTAGGTTTTGGATTTGAGAATGGGTTCGAGTTTAGGTTATAGGTTTTGGTTTTGGTTTAGGTTAGAGGTTTTGGTTCGTGTTTAGGTTAATGTTTACGTTTAGGTTATAGGTTTTCGGATTCGAGAATGGGTTCGTGTTGAGGTTATAGGTTATAGGTTTTGGTTTAGGTTATAGGTTTTGGGATTTGAGAATGAGTTCGGGTTTAGGTTAAAGGTTTTAGTTTTAGTTATAGGTTATAGGTTTAGGTTATAGGTTATAGGTAATAGGTTTTGGGATTTGAGAATGGGTTCGGGTTTAGGTTATAGGTTTTGGTTTTGGTTTAGGTTATAGGTTTTGGTTAAGATTTAGATTTTTCAACTTGAGAATGGGTTCGTGTGTAGGTCATAGGTTTTGGTTTTGGTGTAGGTTATAAGTTTTGGGATTTAAGAATGGGTTCGGGTTTATGTTATGGTTTTGGTTTTCGTTTAAGTTATAGGTTTTGGTTAAAGGTTTAAGTTTTGGATTTGAGAATTGGTTCGGGTTTAGGTTATAGGTTTTGGTTTTGGTTTAAGTTATAGGTTTTGGATTTGAGAATGGGTTCAGGTTTAGGTTATATGTTTTTGTTTTGGTTTAGGTTGTGGGTTTTGGTTAAGGTTTAGGTTTTTGGATTTGAGAATGGGTTCGGGTTTAGGTTATAGGTTTTGGTTTTGTTTTAAGTTATTGGTTTTCGGATTTGAGAATGCTTAATTTAGGTTAAGGTTTTGGTTTAGGTTTAGGTTAAGGTTTAGGTTTAGGTTATAGGTTTTGGAATTTGAGAATGTGTTCGAGTTTAGGTTATAGGTTTTGGTTTTGGTTTAGGTTATATGTTTTGGGATTTGAGAATGGTTTCGGGTTTAGGTTATCGGTTTGGCTTAGCTTTGGTTTTTAAGTTTTGGTTAAGGTTTAGGTTAAGGTTTAGGTTTAAGTCATAGGTTTTGGGATTTAAGAATGGGTTAGGTTTAGGTTATAGGTTTTGGTTTTGGTTTAGGTTATAGATTTTGGGATTTGAGAATGGGTTCGGGTTTAAGTTATAGGTTTTAGTTTTGGTTTAGGTTATAGGTTTTAGTTTAGGTTTTGGTTAAGGTTTAGGTTTAGGTTATAGGTTTTCGGATTTGAGAATGGGTTCGGTTTTAGTTATAGGTTTTGGTTTTGGTTTAGGTTATAGGTTTTGGGATTTGAGAATGGGTTTTGGTTTAGGTTATAGGTTTTGGTTTTGGTTTAGGTTATAGGTTTTGGTTTAGGTTTAGGTTAAGGTTTACGTTTAGGTCGTAGGTTTTAGGATTTAAGAATGGGTTCTGGTTTAGGTTATAGGTTTTGGTTTTGGTTTAGGTTATAGTTATTGTTTAAGGTTTAGGTTTTGGATTTGAGAATGGGTTCAGTATAGGTTATTGGTTTTGGTTTTTGTTTTGGTTATAGGTTTTGGGATTTGAGAATGGGTTCGGGTTTAGGTTAAAGGTTTTGATTTTGGTTTAGGTTATAGGTTTTGGTTTAGGTTTAGGTTATTGGTTTTCAGATTTGAGAATGGGTTCGGGTTTAGGATATATGTTATAGGATTTGGTTTAGGTTATAGGTTTTAGTATTTGAGAATGGGTCCGGGTTTAGGTTTTAGGTTTTGGTTTTAGTTATAGGTTATAGGTTTAGGTTATAGGTTATAGGTTATAGGTTTTGGGATTTGAGAATGGGTTCGGCTTTTGGTTATAGGTTTTAGTTTTAGTTTAGGTTATAGGTTTTGGTTAAGGTTTAAGTTTTTAGATTTGAGAATGGGTTCGGGTTTAGGTTATATGTTTTGGTTCTGGTTTGGGTTATAGGTTTTACTTTATGTTTAGGTTATAGGTTTTGCTTTATGTTTAGGTTAAGGTTAAGGTTTAGGTTATAGGTTTTGGGATTTGATAATGGGTTCGGGTTTAGGTTATAGGTTTTGGTTTCGTTTAGGTTATAGGTTTTGGTTAAGGTTAAGTTTTTGGAATTGAGTATGGGTCGGGATTAGGTTATTGGTTTTGGATTTGGTTTAGGTTATAGGTTTTGGGATTTGAGAATAGGTTCGGGTTTAGGTTATCGTTTTGGTTTTGGTTTAGGTTATAGGTTTTGTTTAAGGTTTTAGTTTTTAGCTTAGAGGATGGGTTCGGGTTGAGTTATTGGTTTTGGTTTTCATTTAGGTTATATGTTTTAGGATTTGAGAATGGGTTGGGGTTTAGGTTATAGGTTTTGTTTTGGTTTAGGTTATAAATTTTGGTTTAGGTTTCGGTTAAGGTTTAGGTTTAGTTTATAGGTATTCAAATTTTAGAATGGGTTCGGGTTTAGGTTATAGGATTTGCTTTTGGTTTAGGTTATAGGTTTTGGAATTTGGGAATGGGTTCGGGTTTAGGTTATACGTTTTGGTTTTGGTTTAGGTTATAGGTTTTGGTTATAGGTTTTGGTTAAGGTTTAGGTTTTGGATTTGAGAATGGGTTCGGGTTTAGGTTATTGGTTTTGATTTTGGGGTAAGTTATAGGTTTTGGGATTTGACAATGGTTCGGATTTGGGTTATAAGGTTTGGTTTTGGTTTAGGTTATAGGTTTTGGTTTAGGTTTAGTTTAAGATTTAGGTTTAGGTTATAGGTTTTGGGATTTGAGAATGGGTTCGTGTTTAGGTTATAGGTTTCGGTTTTGGTTTAGGTTATTGGTTTTGGGATTTGAGAATGGTTTTGGGTTTAGGTTATATGTTTTGGTGTAGGTTTAGGTTATAGGTTTTGGTTTAGGTTTAGGTTAAGGTTTAGGTTTAAGTCATAGGTTTTGGGATTTAAGAGTGGGTTCGGTTTAGGTTATAGGTTTTGGTCTTGGTTTTGATTATAGGTTTTCAGATTTGAGAATGGGTTCGGGATTTAAGTTATAGGTTTTGGTTTGGGTTTTGGTTATAGGTTTTGTTTAAGGTTTCGATTTTTGGATTAGAGAATGGGTTCGGGTTTAGGTTATAGGTTTTACTTTTGGTTTAGGTTATTGGTTTTGGGATTTGAGAATGGGATCGGGTTTAGGTTATAGGTTTTGGTTTAGGTTTACGTTAAGGTTTAGGTTTAGGTTATATGTTTTCAGATTTGAAAATGGGTTCGGGTTTTACTTATAGGTTATAGGTTTTGGGATTTGAAAATGGGTTCGGGTTTAAGTTATAGGTTTTGGTTTTAGTTATAGGTTATATGTTTAGGTTATAGGTTATATGTTATAGGTTTTGGGATTTGAGAATGGGTTCGGGTTTAGGTTATAGGTTTTGGTTTTTGTTTATGTTATCGATTTTGGTTAAGGTTTAGGTTTTTGGATTTGAGATTAGGTTCACGTTTAGGTTATAGGTTTTGGTTTTGTTGAAGGTTATAAGTTTTGAAATTTGAGAATGGGTTCGTGTTTAGGTTATAGGTTTTAGTTTTGGTTTAGGTTATAGGTTTAGGTTAAGTTTTAATTTTAGGTAATAGGTTTTCGGATTTGAGAATGGTGACGGGTTTAGGTTATAGGTTATAGGTTTTGGTTTAGGTTATAGGTTTTGGGATTTGGTAATGGGTTCGGGTTTAGGTTATAGTTTTTGGATTTAGTTATAGGTTATAGGTTTAGGTTTATAGGTTATAGGTTTTGGGATTTAAGAATGGGTTCGGGTTTAGGTTATAGGTTTTAGTTTTAGTTTAGTTTATAGGTTTTGGTTAAGGTTTAGGTTTTGGATTTGAGAATGGGTTCGGGTTTGGGTAATAAGTTTTGGTTTTGTTTTAGGTTATTGGTTTTGGGATTTGAGATTGGGTTCGGGTTTAGGTTATAGTTTTTGGTTTTGGTTTAGGTTATAGGTTTTGGGATTTAAGCATAGGTTTAGGTTTTGGTTTAGGTGATAGGGTTTGGTTAAGGTATTTGTTTTTGGATTAGAGAATGGGTTCGGGTTTAGGTTATAGGTTTTGCCTTTGGTCTAGGTTATATTTTTTTGGATTTGAGAATGGGTTCGGGTTTAGGTTATAGGTTTTTCTTTTAGTTTAAGATATATATTTTGGTTTATGTTTAGGTTAAGGTCTAGGTTCGGTTTATAGGTTTTGGGATTTGAAAATGGCTTCGGGTTGAGGTTTTAGGTTTTAATTTTGGTTTAGGTTATATGTTTTGGAATTAGAGAATGGGTTTAGGTTTAGGTTATACGTTTTGGTTTTGGTTTAGGTTATAGGTTTTGGCTAAGGTTTAGGTTTTGGATTTGAGAATGGGTTCGGGTTTAGGTTATAGGTTTTGGTTTTGGTGTACGTAATAGGTTTTGGGATTTGAGAATGGTTTTGGTTTTGGTTTAGGTTATAGGTTTTGGTTTAGGTTTAGGTTAAGGTTTACGTTTAGGTCATAGGTTTTGGGATTTAAGAATGGGTTCGGTTTAGGTTTTGGGATTTGTGAGTGGGTTCGGGTTTATGTTATAGGTTTGGGTTTTTGTTTAGGTTATCATTTTTGGTTAAGGTTTAAGTTTTTAGATTTGAGAATGGGTTCGAGTTTAGGTTATAGGTTTTGGTTTTGGTTTAGGTTATAGGTTTTGGGATTTGAGAATGGGTTTGGGTTTAGGTTATAGGTTTTAGTTTTAGTTTAGGTTATTGGTTTTGGTTTTGGTTTAGGTTATAGGTTTTGGGATTTGAGAATGGTTTTGGTTTTAGGTTATAGGTTTTGGTTTTAGTTTAGGTTATAGGTTTTGGTTTTGGTTTAGGTTATAGGTTTTGGGATTTGAGAATGGGTTTGGGTTTAGGTTATAGGTTTTGGTTTTAGTTTAGGTTATAGATTTTGGTTTTGGTTTAGGTTTACGTTTAGGTTTAGGTTATAGGTTTTCGGATTTGACAATGGGTTTAGAGGTTTAGGTTATAGGTTATAGGATTTTTGGTTTAGGTTAAAGGTTTTGGGATTTGAGTATGGGTTTGGGTTTAGGTTATAGGTTTTGGTTTTAGTTATAGGTTATAAGTTTTGGGATTTGAGAATGGGTTCGGGTTTAGGTTATAGGTTTTGGTTTTAGTATAGGTTATAGGTTTTGGTTAAGGTTTAGATTTTTTGGATTTGAGAGTGGGTTCGGGTTTAGGTTATAGGTTTTAGATTTGGTTTAGGTTATAGGTTTTGGGATGTGAGAATCGGTTCGGAGTTTAGGTTATAGGTTTTGGTTTGGGTTTAGGTTATAGGTTTTGGTTTAGGTTTAGGTTATGGTTCCGGTTTAGGTTATATGTTTTCGGATTTGAGAATGCGTTCGGGTTTAGGTTATAGGTTATAGGTTTTGGTTTAGGTTATAGGTTTTGGGATTTGAGAATGGGTTCGAGTTTAGGTTATAGGTTTTGGTTTTAGTTATAGTATATAGGTATAGGTTATAGGTTATAGGTTTTAGGATTTGGGAATGGGTTCGGGTTTAGGTTATAGGTTATGGTTTTGGTTTAGGTTATAGGTTTTGGTTAAGGTTTAGGTTTTGGATTTGAGAATGGGTTCGAGTTTAGGTTATATGTTTTGGTTTTTGGTTTGGTTATTGGTTTTGCTTTAGTTTAGGTTAAGGTCTAGGTTTAGGTTATAGGTTTTGGGATTTGATAATGGGTTCGGGTTTAGGTTATAGGTTTTGGTTAAGGTTTTGGTTTTGGGATTCGTGAATGGGTTCGGGTTTAGGTTATAAGTTTTGATTTTGGTTTAGGTTATAGGTTTTGGGATTTGAGAATAGGTCGGGTTTTGGTTATAGGTTTTGGTTTAGGTTATAGGTTTTATGTTTTGGTTTTTCGATTAGAGAATGGGTTCGGGTTTAAGTTATATGTTTGGGTTTTGATCTAGGTTATATGTTTTGGGATTTGAGAATGGGTTCGGGTTTAGGTTATAGGTTTTTGTTTTGGTTAAAATTATAGATGTTGGTTTAGGTTTAGGTTAAGTCGTAGGTTTAGTTTATAGGTTTTGGAATTTGAGAATGGGTTCGGCTTTAGGTTATAGGTTTTGAAATATGAGAATGGGTTCGAGTTTAGGTTATACGTTTTGTTTTTGCTTTTGGTTATAGGTTTTGGTTAAGGTTTAGGTTTTTGGATTTTAGAATGGGTTCGGGTTTAGGTTATAGGTTTTGGTTTTGTTGTAAGTTATAGGTTTTGGGATTTGAGATTGGTTCGCATTTAGGTTATAGATTTTAGTTTTTGTTTAGGTTATAGGTTTTGGTTTAGGTTTAGGTTTTATGTTTTGGGATTTGAGAATGGGTTCGGGTTTAGGTTATTGGTTTTGGTTTTGGTTTAGGTTATCGGTTTTGGGATTTGAGAATGGTTTCGGGTTTAGGTTATACGCTTTGGTTTAGGTTTAGGTTATAAGTTTTGGTTTATGTTTAGGTTAAGGTTTAGGTTTAGGTCATATGTTTTGGGATTTATGAATGGGTTCCGGTTTAGGTTATAGGTTTTTTTTTTTTTGGTTTAGGTTATAGGTTTTAGGATTTGAGAATGGGTTCGGGTTTAGGTTATCGGTTTTGGTTTTGGTTTAGGTTATAGGTTTTGGTTTTGGTTTAGGTTTAGGTTATATATTTTCGGATTTGAGAATGGGTTCGGAGTTTAGGTTATAGGTTATAGGTTTTGGATTAGGTTAAAGCTTTTGGGATTTGAGAATAGGTTCGCGTAGGATATAGGTTTTGGTTTTACTTATATGTTATAGGTTATAGGTTATAGGTTTTGCGATTTGAGAATGGGTTCGGATTTAGGTTATAGGTTTGGTTTTGTTTAGGTTATAGGTTTTGGTTATGGTTTAGGTTTTGGAGTTGAGAATGGGTTCGGGTTTAGGTTATAGGTTTTGGTTTTGGTTTAGGTTATTGGTTTTGGGATTTTAGAATGGGTAAAGGTTTAGGTTATAGGTTTTGGTTTTGGTTTAGGTTATATGTTTTGGTTTAGGTTTAGGTTAAGGTTTTGGTTTATGTTATAGGTTTTCGGATTTGAGAATGGGTTCGGGTTTAGGTTATAGGTTATAGGTTATAGGTTTTGGTTTTGGTTATAGGGTTTGGGATTTGAGAATGGGTTCGGGTTTAGGTTATAGGTCTTGGTTTTGGTCTAGGTTATATGTTTTGGTATTTGAGAATGGGTTGGGGTTTAGGTTCTAGGTTTTTGTTTTGGTTTAGTTTATAGATTTTGGTTTAGGTTTAGTTTATAGGTTTTGGGATTTGAGATTAGGTTCGGGTTTTGGTTTTTTTTTTTTTTTGCTTTTGGTTTAGGTTATAGGTTTTTGGATGGGAGAATGGGTTAGGGTTTAGGTTATAGGTTTTGGTTTAGGTTATAGGTTTTGGTTAAGGTTTAGGTTTTGGATTTGAGAATGGGTTCGGGTTTAGATTATAGGTTTTGGTTTTGGTTTACGTTTTAGGTTTTGTGATTTGAGAATAGGTTCGGGTTTAGGATATAAGTTTTGGTTTTGGTTTTGGTTATAGGTTTTGGTTTTGGTTTAGGTTAAGGTTTACATTTAGGTCATAGGTTTTGGGATTTAAGAATGGTTTCCGGTTTAGGTTATAGGTTTTTTTTTTGGTTTAGGTTATAGGTTTTGGGATTTGAGAATGGGTTCAGGTTTAGGTTACAGGTTTTGGTTTTAGTTTAGGTTTAGGTTAAGGTTTAGGTTTAGGTTATAGGTTTTGGGATTTGAGAATGGGTTCGGGTTTAGGTTATAGGTTTTGGGATTTGAGAATGGGTTCGAGTTTAGGTTATAGGTTATGGTTTTGGTTTAGGTTTAGGTTAAGGTTTAGGTTTAGGTTATAGGTTTTGGGATTTGAGAATGGGTTTGGGTTTAGGTTATAGGTTTTGGTTTTAGTTTAGGTTATAGGTTTTGGGATTTGAGAATGGGCTCGGGTTTAGGTTATCTGTTTTGATTTTGGTTTAGGTTATAGGTTTTGGTTTACGTTTAGGTTAAGATTTATGTTTAGGTCATAGGTTTTGGGATTTAAGAATGGGTTCTAGTTTAAGTTATAGGTTTTGGTTTTGGTTTAGTTTATAGGTTTTGGGATTTGAGAATGGGTTCGGGTTTAGGTTATACGTTTTGGTTTTGGTTTAGGTTGTAGGTTTTGGTTTTGGTTTAGGTTAATGTTTCGGTTTAGGTTATATGTTTTCGGATTTGAGAATGGGTTCGAGTTTAGGTTATAGGTTTTGGTTTTAGTTATAGTTTAGATTATAGGTTATAGGTTATAGGTTTTGAGATTTAAGAATGGGTTCGGGTTTAGGTTATAGGTATTGGTTTAGTTTAGGTTATAGGTTTCGGTTAAGGTTTAGGTTTTTGGATTTAAAAATGGGTTTGGGTTAGTTATAGGTTTTTCGGTTTTAGTTTTGGTTATAGGTTTTGGGATTTGAGAATGGGTTCGAGTTTAGGTTTTAGGTTTTGGTTTTGGTTTAGGTTATAGGTTTTGGTTTTGGTTTAGTTTAAGGTTTCGGTTTTTTATGAGGTTCTAGGATTTGAGAATGGGTTCGAGTTTAGTTTATAGGTTATAGGTTTTGGTTTAGGTTATAAGTTTTGCAATTTCAGAATGGGTTCGCGTTTAGGTTATAGGATTTGGTTTTAGTTATAGGTTATAGGTTTAGGTTATAGGTTATAGGTTATAGGTTTTGGGATTTGAGAATGGGTTCGGGTTTAGGTTATAGGTTTTGGTTTTGGTTTAGGTTATAGGTTTTGGTTAAGGTTTAGGTGTTTGGATTTGAGAATGGGCTCGGGTTTAGGTTATATGTTTTGGTTTTGGTTTAGGTTATAGGTTTTGGAATTTGAGAATGGATTCGGGTTTAGGTTATAGGTTTTGGTTTTGGTTTAGGTTCTAGGTTTTGTTTAAGGTTTAGGTTTTGGATTTGACAATGGGTTCGGGTTTAGGTTATAGGTTTTGGTTTTGGTTTAATTTATTGGTTTTGGGATTTGAGAATGGGTTCGGGTTTAGGTTATAGCTTTTGGTTTTGGTTTTGGTTATAGGTTATGTTTTAGGTTTAGGTTAAGGTTTAGTTTAGGTTGTAGGTTTTCCGATTTGAGAATGGGTTCGAGTTTAGGTTATACGTTATAAGTTTTGGTTTTAGTTATAAGTTATTGGTTTAGGTTATAGGTTTTGATTTTGGTTTTAGCTAAAGTTTTGGGACTTGAGAATGGGTTCGGAGTTTAGGTTACGCTTTTTTTTGTTTTGGTTTTGGTTTTGGTTTAGGTTAAGGTTTAGGTTTAGGTTATAGGTTTTCGGATTTGTTGATGGGTTCGAGTTTAGGTTATAGGTTTTGGTTTTAGTTATCGGATATAGGTTTAGGGTATAGGTTATAAGTTATAGGTTTTGAGATTTGAGAATGGGTTCGGGTTTAGGTTATAGGTTTTGGTTTTGGTTTTGGTTATATGTTTAGGTTAAGGTTTAGGTTTTTGGATTTGAGAATCGGTTTGGGTTTAGGTTATATGTTTTGGTTTTAGTTTAGGTTATCGGTTTTGCTTTAGGTTTAGGTTAAGGTTTAGGTTTTTGGATTTGAGAATGGGTTTGGGTTTAGGTTATATGTTGTGGTTTTTATTTAGGTTGTAGGTTTTCCTTTAGTTTAGGTTAAGGTTTAGGTTTAGGTTATTGGTTTTGGGATTTGAGAATGGGTTTGGGTTTAGGTTATAGGTTTTGGTTTTGGATTAGGTTATAGGTTTTGGTTAAGGTTTAGGTTTTGGGATTCGAGAATGGGTTTGGGTTTAGTTTATTGGTGTTCATTTTGGTTTAGGTTATAGGTTTTGGGATTTGAGAGTAGGTTCGGGTTTTGGTTATAGGTTTTGGTTTTGTTTTTAGGATATAGGTTTTGGTTAAGGTTTTGGTTTTTAGATTAGAGAATGGGTTCGGGCTTAGTTTATTGGTTTTGGTTTTGATCTAGGGTTTAAGTTTTGGGATTTGAGAGTGTGTACGGGTTTATGTTTTAGGTTTTTGTTTTTGTTTTTGTTTTTGGGATCAGGGTATGAGTCTTAGCGGATCGAAGTACCATAATTAAAAGGGATTTCACTGGTAAGTTTGGTACCCTAGGTTTAAGCAGTAGCGACCAAACATGGTGAACATACATAAGACAGATCGGGTTACTTGACGAGCTCGGCTAGCTCGAGCGCACAACAAGTTGAACGACATGAAGTGCATAAGCACTTCATGTGGCCAACCACTATCGCCAACCGGAAGTACGATTTCGGGTTCGTCGAACACATCTCACGTGGAAAATGAATAATGGTACAATTCAATTCAGTACGATTGTCCGGACTATAATCATAGCCCCAAATATGATAACTTGAGATAGATAAAGTAGTAATGGATCAAGATTCCACTCATACAATCAAGGTATGGTATTATCCGTTTAGGGTCGCTGTGGTTTTGCACACACTCGTTGCTCGCTCCCCATCACCCATGACGGATCATACAACGTAAATATAAATTTAAACATATGCATTACATAGTTATAATCATAAGCGATTGAGCATGTTATGAATCACAACACAAGCATGAGTTTATACATGTTCAATTCCTAATCACACAACAATCCAAGAGATCATACACATAGTTAAAAGAGGTTGAGAATCACATCTCAACACCCTTATACATTACAATTTGCTAACTACTACTCATTCAGACATTCCAAGAAACACTTAAACAAACATACATCAACATACATGACATATGTCGATCACATAGGCATTAGGCCAAATCCTTTCCCTAGGGAGTTGCCCCAATCATAACACGCGTACACCCACGACGGATAGTCATGGCAAGCAGGAATCCAAGTTCTATATTCATTCAGTCATTTCCACAAACACTTGGGCTACACATTTTAGCATATATGGTGTCTATTGGCCGTGGCGTGATTTAGGGGAAATCCTTTCGTCAAAAGGGTATCGCCAATACAACAATCATGAATCCATGACAATTAGTTATAGCAAGCACGAATGAGGATTCTATACTCATTCAATCATTTTCACAAACACTTAGAATACACTAATACAACATACATGGTGTATGTTAGCAAAACATGTATTAGGGCTATCCTTTAGCCAAGTGAGTATTTTATCTATGTGTAATATATTACTACAGTAAATAATCATGATAAATACATCTCCCAATATTTATACGTATACAGTATTTTCTAGAATACGTATTTTCAACATACATAGTGTATACAAGCAAATATGTATTACGGCAATTCCTTTCGCCAAATAAGTAATTTATCCATATATTATATAATCATATGACAAATAATCATGGCAAACACATTTTCAAAATATACATGTATACGGCACTCCTTACAATACAGTATTTCTACATACATAGTGTGTATTAGTAAAACATGTATTTAGGCGAATCCTTTCGCCAAATAAGTATTTTATCCATATGTCATATATCCATATGACAAATAAACATGTCAAACACATTTCCAAAAAAAATATGTATACGGTATTTTATACGAATACCTAGAGTATGTGAAATTCCAGATTCTACAATTCTAATTGAAACAGAAAACGGAAAGCACTTTGTACATGTGCAATTGCATGCAGATCATGAATCTATCATTATCTGACATTGAAAGCGTTGAAGACCATAACCTATACACCTAAAGTCCGCACTTTGTGTCGTAGAATCGTAACGGAGTCGATAGGTTCGCTAAGGTTCCGTATACGGGAGTTTGATGGTTAAAAACGAAACAGTTAGCTATTTCATAACCTACAACCTATATAAACCTAAAACAGATTAGGGTTAGAGTTTCTTACCTAGAAACGACTCCGGAATCGCCGGGAAAGCGATGAGAATCAGGCGGTGGAGCCCGAATAGCGGTAGGGAACAGCAGCAGGGAGTTCCTCCCACATCTCCCTCACTTTCTCTCTCTTTCTCTCTCTCAAATTCAAATTCGTATGGCTAGAATGGGAGAGGGTTTAAGGTCCTTTTATAGCCGAAAATATTTCCAAAATAGACTCAGGTTCAAGGGTTACTGCTAATATAGGTATTTCGTCACTTTTCCAGCTCAAAAGAGAGGTTCGGTGGCCCTCCTTGAGCCAAAACATCTCAGACTTAAGCTTACCACACATGGATCTATGTGGGATTACGTTTTCGACTCGATCGGATTCCCCGGATCGCACGTGGCGGACCACTTTCAATTCAACGGTCGATTTGGGCCACGATCCGAAATTCCAAGCACATGTAAATGTTCCGAAATTTTTCCCGATCCGAGGGTGTAATTTGGTCCGATTCGACGATCTGGTTGCTTAATACCGATGTGCAAGCGAATGGTGCCGATCACTATTCCGGTATATTTATTTTGTAAAGGGAATAGTGTTTTTCACACTCCCTCGCTCCGGACTCAAGCGAATGGCCGTGGGACATCGGTGGACTCGATTTCGAGGTGGTTGTCAAGCCCGTGAGGCGGTCTTAGTTCCTTAACTTCGTGTTAATCGGATTTACGATGTGCGGTCTAGACCTAATACTGAAGTTTCGAGATGCTCCGTGAGAAGCGGGTAATGAGATTGATCCTAAGTTTTAGGGTAACCTAGCGTCAATGATTCTACAAGTTTTGAGTCTTGCAGTAACGTATTTAAAGCGATTGGTGCTAATTTCACAGCACTCTAGTTTAACACTAACTAAATCTCACTTAATTTCTAAAGGATTTAGTCTGTAAGATTTTTGTCTGACATGGTACTTAGGCCTTTGTAGTTTGTATATAAAGTGATCCAAGTTTTACTACTTAGCTAGTTTAAGTTAGTGTCTAGGGCTAAAGTGCTTTGAAAAATTGAAAGCACAAGGTAGTGAAGGGTGGGATTTGTGAAGAAAATGGTTTAAAAAGGGGTTTGAGGCTTTAATTGAGCGTTTGGGAAGTTAAACCTGTGTTAGGATTGACCCATTGCCTAAGGACGTCTAATCCCACGTTGGCAAAAATCCGGGGTGTTACAGTTCAGGTTTAGGTTAGAGGTTTTGGTTTTTGTTTAGGTTATAGGTTTTGGGATTTGAGAATGGGTTCGGGTTTGGGTTATAGGTTTTGGTTTTGGTTTAGGTTATAGGTTTTGTTTAAGGTTTAGGTTTTGGGATTCGAGAATGGGTTCGGGTTTAGGTTATAAGTTTTTGTTTTGGTTTAGGTTATAGGCTTTGGGATTTGAGATTGGGTTTTGGTTTAGGTTATAGGTTTTGGTTTTAGTTTAGGTTATAGGTTTTGTGAGTTGAGATTCGGTTCGGGTTTAGGTTATAGGTTTTAGTTTTGGTTTAGGTTATAGGTTTTGGTTTAGGTTTAGGTTAAGGTTTACGTTTAGGTCATAGGTTTTGGGATTTAAGAATGGGTTCCGGTTTAGGTTATATGTTTTGGTTTTGATTTAGGTTATAGGTTTTGGGATTTGAGAGTGGGTTCTGGTCTAGGTTATAGGTTTTGGTTTTGCTTTATGTTATAGGTTTTGTTTAAGGTTTATTTTTTTGGGATTTAAGAATGGGTTCGGGTTTAGGGTAGAGGCTTTGGTTTTTGTTTAGGTTATAGGTTTTGGGATTCGAGAATGGGTTTGGGTTTAGGTTATAGGTTTTGGTTTTGGTTTAGGTTATAGGTTTTGGATTTGGTTTTGGTTAAGGTTTGGCTTTAGGTTATAGGTTTTCGTATTTGACAATGGGTTCGGGTTTAGGTTATAGGTTATAGGTTTTGGTTTAGGTTATATGTTTTGGGATTTGAGAATGGGTTCGTGTTTAGGTTATATGTTTTGATTTTGGTATAGGTTATATGTTTTGGGATTTGACAATGGGTTTGCGTTTAGGTTATAGGTTTTTGTTTTGGATTAGGTTATAGATTTTGGTTTAGGCTTAGGTTAAGGTTTAGGTTTAGTTTATAGGTTTTGGGATTTGAGAATAGGTTCGGGTTTAGGTTATAGGTTTTAGTTTTGGTTTAGGTTAAAGGTTACGTTTAGGTCATAGGTTTTGGGATTTAAGAATGGATTCTGGTTTAGGTTATAGGTTTTGGTTTTGATTTGGGTTATAGGTTTTGGATTTGAGAATGGGTTTGGGTTTAGGTTATTGGTTTTGGTTTTGGTTTAGGCTATAACTTTTGTTTAAGGTTTAGGTTTTTGGATTTGAGAATGGGTTCTAGTTTAGGTTAGAGGCTTTGGTTTTTGTTTAGGTTATAGGTTTTGGGATTCGAGAATGGGTTCGGGTTTAGGTTATAGGTTTTGGTTTTAGTTTAGGTTATAGGTTTTGCATTTGGTTTTGGTTAAGGTTTAGGTTTAGGTTATAGGTTTTAGATTTGAGAATGGGTTCGAGTTTAGGATATATGTTATAGGTTTTGGGATTTGAGAATGGGTTCGAGTTTAGGTTATAGGTTTTGGTTTTTATTATAGGTTATAGGTTTTGGGATTTGTGAATGGGTTCGGGTTTAGGTTGTAGGTTTTGGTTTTAGTTTATGTTATAGGTTTTGGTTAGGGTTTAGGTTTTTAGATTTAAGATTGGGTTCGGGTTTAGGTTATAGGTTTTGGTTTTGGTTTAGGTTATAGGTTTTGGGATTTGAGAATGGGTACGAGTTTAGGTTATAGGTTTTGGTTTTGGTTGAGGTTATAGGTTTTGGTTTGGTTTAGGTTAAGGTTTAGGTTTAGGTTATAGGTTTTCGGATTTGACAATGGGTTCGGTTTTGGTTATAGGTTATAGGTTTTTTAGTTTAGGTTATTTGTTTTGGGATTTGAGAATGGGTTCATGTTTAGGTTATATGTTTTGATTTTGGTTTAGGTTAAAGGTTTTGGGATTTGAGAATGGGTTCGGGTTTAGGTTATAAGTTTTTGTTTTGGTTTAGGTTATAGATTTTTGTTTAGGTTTAGGTTAAGGTTTAGGTTTAGTTTAGAGGTTTTGGGATTTGAGAATAGGCTCGGGTTTCGGTTATAGGTTTTGCTTTTGGTTTATGTTATAGGTTTTGTGATTGGAGAATGGGGTCCGGTTTGGTTATAGGTGTTGGTTTTGGTTTAGGTTATACGTTTTCATTTAGGTTTAAGTTTTGGTATTTGAGAATGGGTTCGGGTTTATGTTACATGTTTTGGTTTTGGTTTAGGTTATAGGTTTGGAATTTGGGAATGGGTTCAAAGCTTAGGTTAAAGGTTTTGGTTTAGGTTTAGGCTAAGGTTTTTTTGAAGGTTTAAGGTTATTGATTTTCGGATTTGAGAATAGGTTGAGTTTAGGTTATAGGTTATAGGTTTTGGGATTTTAGAATAGGTTCGGGTTTAGGTTATAGGATTCGGTTTTAGTTATAGGATATATGTTTAGGTTATAGGTTATAGGTTATAGGTTTTGGGATTAGAGAATGGGTTCGGGTTTAGGTTATGGGTTTTAGTTTTGGTTTAGGTTATAGGTTTTGGTTAGGGTTTAGGTTTTTGGAATTGATAATGGGTTCGGGTTTAGGTTATATGTTTTGGTTTTGGTTTTGGTTATAAGTTTTGCTTTAGGTTTAGGTTTAGGTTATAGGTTTTGGGATTTGAGAATGGGTTCGGGTTTAATTTATAGGTTTTGGTTTTGGTTTAGGTTATAGGTTTTGGTTAAGGTTTAGGTTTTGGGATTATAGAATGGGTTCGGGTTTAGGTTATAGGTTTTGGTTTAGGTTATAGGTTTTGGGATTTGAGAATAGGTCTTAGTTGAGGTTAGAGGTTTTGTTTTAGGTTATATGTTATGGGTTTGGGATTTGAGAATAGGGTCGGGTTTAAGTTATAGGTTTTGGTTTAGGGTATAGTTTATAGGTTTTGGTTAAGGTTTTGGATTTTGGATTAGAGAATGGGTTCGGGTTTACGTTATAGGTTTTGGTTTTGGATTAGAGAATGGGTTCGGGTTTACGTTATAGGTTTTGGTTTTGGTTTAGGTTATAGGTTTTGGGATTTGAGAATGGGTACGAGTTTAGGTTATAGATTTTGGTTTTGGCTAGGTTATAGGTTTAGGTTTAGGTTATAGGTTTTGGGATTTGAGATTGGGTTTGGGTTTATGTTATAAGTTTTGGTTTTAGTTTAGGTTATAGGTTTTGAGATTCGAGAATCGGTTCGGGTTTAGGTTATAGGTTTTAGTTTAGGTTTAGGTTATAGGTTTTGGTTTAGGGTTAGGTTAAGGTTTACATTTAGGTCATAGGTTTTGGGATTTAAGAATGGGTTAGGTTTAGGTTATATGTTTTGGTTTTGATTTAGGTTATAGGCTTTAGGATTTGAGAATGGGTTCGGGTTTAGGTTATAGGTTTTGGTTTTGCTTTATGTTATTGGTTTTGTTTAAGGTTTAGGTTTATGGATTTGAGAATGGGTTCGGGTTTAGGTTAGAGGCTTTGGTTTTTGTTTAGGTTATAGGTTTTGGGATTTGAGAATTGGTTTTGGTTTAGGTTATAAGTTTTGGTTTTGGTTTAGGTTATAAGTTTTGGTTTTAGTTTATGTTTAGGTTAAGGTTTACGTTTAGGTCATAGGTTTTGGGATTTACGAATGGGTTCTAGTTTAGGTTATAGGTTTTGGTTTTGGTTTAGGTTATAGGTTTTGTTTAAGGTTTAGGTTTTTCGATTTGAGAATGGGTTCAAGTTTAGGTTATTGGTTTTGATTTTTGTTTTGGTTATAGGTTTTGGGATTTGAGAATGGGTTCGGGTTTAGTTTAAAGGTTTTGGTTTTGGTTTTGGTTTAGGTTATAGGTTTTCGAGTTGAGAATGGGTTCGGGTTTAGGTTATATGTTATAGGTTTTGGTTTAGGTTATAGGTTTTAGGATTTGAGAATGGGTCCAGGTTTAGTTTTTAGGTTTTGGTTTCAGTTATAGGTTATAGGTTTAGGTTATAGGTTATAGGTTATAGGTTTTGGGATTTAAGAATGGGTTCGGACTTTTGGTTATAGGTTTTAGTTTTGGTTTTGGTTAAGGTTTAGGTTGTTGGATTTGAGAATGGGTTCGGGTTTAGGTTATATGTTTTGGTTCTAGTTTAGGTTATAAGTTTTGCTTTACATTTAGGTTAATGTTAAGGTTTAGGTTATAGGTTTTGGGATTTGATATTGGGTTCGGGTTTAGGTTATAGGTTTTGGTTAAGGTTAAGGTTTTGGAATTGAGTATGGGTTCGGGTTTAGGTTATTGGTTTTGGATTTGGTTTAGGTTATAGGTTTTGGGATTTGAGAATAGGTTCGGGTTTAGGTTATCGGTTTTGGTTTAGGTTTAAGTTATAGGTTTTGCTTAAGGTTTTGGTTTTGGATTAGAGAATGGGTTCGGGTTTAGGTTATAGGTTTTGGTTTTAGTCTAGGTTATATGTTTTGGGATTTGAGAGTGAGTTTGGGTTTAGGTTATTAGTTTTGGTTTCAGTTTAGGTTATAGGTTTTCGTTTAGGTTTAGGTTAAGGTTTAGGTTTAGTTTATAGGTATTTGGATTTTAGAATGGGTTCGGGTTTAGGTTATAGGATTTTCTTTTGGTTTAGGTTATAGGTTTTAGAATTTGGGAATGGGTTCGGGTTTAGGTTATACGTTTTGGTTTTGGTTTACGTTATAGGTTTTGGTTAAGGTTTAGGTTTTTGGATTTGAGAATGGGTTCTGGTTTAGGTTATTGGTTTTGATTTTGGGATAAGTTATAGATTTTGGGATTTGAGCAATGGTTCGGATTTAGGTTATAAGGTTTGGTTTTGGTTTAGGTTATTGGTTTTGGTTTAGGTTTAGTTTAAGATTTAGGTTTAGGTTATAAGTCTTGGGATTTGAGAATGGGTTCATGTTTAGGTTGTAGGTTTCGGTTTTGGTTTAGGTTATTGGTTTTGGGATTTGAGAATGGTTTTGGGTTTAGGTTATAGGTTTTGGTATAGGTTTAGGTTATAGGTTTTGGTTTAGGTTTAGGTTAAGGTTTAGGTTTTAGTCATAGGTTTTGGGATTTAGGAATGGGTTCCCGTTTAGGTTATAGGTTTTGGTCTTGGTTTTGATTATAGGTTTTCGGATTTAAGAATGGGTTCGGGTTTATGTTACAGGTTTTGGCTATAGGTTTTGTTTATGGTTTCGATTTTTGGATTAGAGAATGGGTTCGGGTTTAGGTTATAGGTTTTGCTTTTGGTTTAGGTTATTGGTTTTGGGATTTGAGAATGGGATCGGGTTTACGTTATAGGTTTTGGTTTAGGTTTACGTTAAGGTTTAGGTTTAGGTTATACGTTTTCGGATTTGAAAATGGATTCGGGTTTAGCTTATAGTATATAGGTTTTGGGATTTTAGAATGGGTTCGGTTTAAGTTATAGGTTTTGGTTTTAGTTATAGGTTATATGTTTAGGTTATAAGTTATAGGTTATAGGTTTTGGGATTTGAGAATGGGTTCGGGTTTAGGTTATAGGTTTTGGTTTTTGTTTATGTTATCGGTTTTGGTTAAGGTTTAGGCTTTTGGATTTGAGATTAGGTTTGCGTTTAGGTTATAGGTTTTGGTTTTGTTGTCGGTTATAAGTTTTGAGATATGAGAATGGGTACTGAGTTTAGGTTATAAGTTTTAGTTTTGGTTTAGGTTATAGGTTTTGGTTTAGGTTTAGGTTAAGTTTTAATTTTAGGTAATAAGTTTTCGGATTTGAGAATGGTGACGGGTTTAGGTTATAGGTTTTGGTTTAGGTTATAGGTTTTGGGATTTGGTAATGGGTTCGGGTTTAGGTTATAGTTTTGGATTTAGTTATAGGTTACTGAGTTTAGGTTATAGGTTATAGGTTATAGGTTTTAGGATTTGAGAATGGGTTCGGGTTTAGGTTATAGGTTTTGGTTTTAGTTTAGTTTATAGGTTTTGGTTAAGGTTTAGGTTTTGGATTTGAGAATGGATTCGGGTTTGGGTAATAAGTTTTGGATTTGTTTTAGGTTATTGGTTTTGGGATTTGAGATTGGGTTCGGGTTTAGGTTATAGTTTTGGTTTTGGTTTAGGTTATTGGTTTTGGGATTTAAGAGTAGGTTCGGGTTTTGGTTTAGGTGATAGGGTTTGGTTAAGGTTTTTATTTTTGGATTAGAGAATGGGTTCGGAGTTAAGGTTATAGGTTTTGGCTTTGGTCTAGGTTATATTTTTTTGGATTTGAGAATGGGTTCGGGTTTAGGTTATAAGTTTTTCTTTTGGTTTAAGATATAGATTTTGGTTTATGTTAGGTTAAGGTCTAGGTTCGGTTTATAGGTTTTGGGATTTGAGAATGGCTTCGGGTTGAGGTTTTAGGTTTTGCTTTTGGTTTAGGTTATATGTTTTAGAATTTGAGAATGGGTTCAGGTTTAGGTTATACGTTTTGGTTTTGGTTTAGGTTAAAGGTTTTGCCTAAGGTTTAGGTTTTTGGATTTTAGAATGGCTTCGTGTTTAGGTTATAGGTTTTAGTTTTGGTGTACGTTATAGGTTTTGGGATTTGAGAATGGTTTTGGTTTTGGTTTAGGTTATAGGTTTTGGTTTAGGTTTAGGTTAAGGTTTACGTTTAGGTCATAGGTTTTGGGATTTAAGAATGGGTTCTGGTTTAGGTTTTGGTTTAGATTATAGGTTTTGGGATTTATGAGTGGGTTCGGGTTTATGTTATAGGTTTGGGTTTTGGTTTAGGTTATAGGTTTTGTTTAAGGTTTAAGTTTTTGGATTTGAGAATGGGTTCGAGTTTAGGTTATAGGTTTTGGTTTTGGTTTAGGTTATAGGTTTTGGGACTTGAGAATGGGTTTGGGTTTAGGTTATAGGTTTTGGTTTTAGTTTAGGGTATAGGTTTTGGGATTTGAGAATGGGTTTGTGTCACGCCCGGACTCGTGTCGGACTCACAAGGATTTTAGATGACCTGGGTTCAGATCTGCACGAGCCTCCATAGTACCCCATTCTCGGCCCCGAGACAGTTAGATCCCGGGATCCTACAAGGAGGATTTTCATAACAAAGATAATCATTCCAATACGAGCATACCCAAGATCATAGCAAGAACATCTGAGAATAACAAAGGCACACATCGCAAAATCCACTATAAATTTGAACTTTTACAATCATCCATAAGGCCCAAAGGACATACATGAGATAAAAGGAAAAAGAGAAAGGTCAGCAACACTGGAGTCCTCAAATGCTCAGCTCTACTCCGTGCTCTCTTGCTGTGTGTCTTGCCTAGAGTATCTGCACGCATCAATCGTGCATAAGCTTATAGAAGCTTAGAGGGTGGTGTAGGTGTGTGATAATGGTGCACAGAAGGGTAGTAGGAGATACAAGGAGAGAAGCATGGTCAATGAGGATATCACTAGCCTTACCCAGGCTTATCATGAATAAGATGCAATGAGTACTGGGTGTCATGCCAAGGCAATGCATGAAGGGGCTTGTACAACCAATGCTAATGCAATGCAAGTAATGTCGTACTCATATCCAAACCACAAGTCATGTACATTTCAATCATAAGGAAATCAAGGGTCCATTACACTTTGAATGATCGCCGCTCTACGGACCGCACGGTCAAACGAGCGTAAGAGACCTCACTACCCGCTGCGGATAGCCAATCACCAACAAGGCTGAAGGTAGCGGACCCATTTACGAGCCGGTCGGACTCGGCCCTAGCAACGCCTCCTCACACCGGGCGGTAAGGCCACACCCCTATCCAACCGACTACACGACAGGTGGGAGACGCGGCCTAATGGTATAAGGCCCTCGTGCGCTCATATATTCCACCGGTCACGGCGTTGGAGCAGATCCTTGGTACCATGGAAGTTTTGAGAATTTCACCCATGGGCATCCTATGCACCGGTATGCTCAACTAATATTTCCGGTGTCCACACATACGGCCATCCACGAATACCCTGTGGAGGCAAGGCCCTGATGAAGTAAGGGCAGATATCCATAAGCTATGCAATGCCAGATGCATGAATCACACAATCACCCATGCATCAATCTCAAGCATCCATCTCTCGGGGAGATACCAACATGTCCTACACAATGACATAACCATGGCCAATCATACCTCAACCAAGCATGCATATGATGCGTATGGGAGTGGGCCATGAAGATGAATAGGGGTGCCAATGAGGTGAAGATGAACTCTCTACCTAACCATGAAGGGTCTAGGTACTTAACCAATTCCTCATAAGGAATACAACCTCTAGTGGGGGCCCATATACCAGGGTAGCCCATGAGACTAAGGAGAACAATGATATGGGCCCAAATAGATGAAACGAGCCTAGCAAGGGTCTATGGTGGGCCTTTAACCACCCATAGAAGCCCATGGGCCTACCTTAGGGCCACCAATGTGGACATCTAACCACAATTGGTCCCCAAGAGGTAGCCCATCTCTAATTGATTACGGATCAAGGCCCAAGGCCCACACAACATTAGAAATAAGAAATGGACAGCCATTACATACCACATACATTCATGTTGGGCTTCAGAAAGGCGGCCCAAGGCCTATCCAAAACATGGGTCCATGGGGAACACACATAGCCCAACCCATATATACCACTATGGGCCCATAGGGGAAAGGTTAGGGCCCAACATAAAGGCTACTAATCCCATATATTGTTGTGGCCTAGTGGGCAGCCCATTACTCAAATCACACAGGCAAATGTCATGTTCTTAGTCAAGTAAGTTGGGCCTACAACCCGGCCCAAGTATAAAGTTGATTTGGTGGGCAATCAAGGGCCCATATACTTGTGTAATCTGGCCCACTAATCCAACACAATAGTATGGTAAAAATGGCCCAAGAGTTCAATGGGCCTACTAGAAAGTTCTAGCCCAATTGGGCTCAAAGAGTTCAACAACTAGCCACATTCATGGACCCAATTAAATTCAACTGTGGTGGGCCTCAAAAGTGTATTTATTAGGCCCAACATTTAAGGAACTAAATGTATAAATTATTACCTCTAAGATTCTTCACAATGTGTTGGGCCCCACTCCTCAAAATTTCAGCCCAAAGGCCAAACATAATTATAACATGTTGCTGTCCTAAATTTGGGCACTCCATTGGAGTGGGCCCAGGCCATTAAAACTCTGGAAATTGAGGGCCAAGGCCCCTCATTATGCATACAATGAGAGAAAACCCAAAAAGGTGGCCCACCATCAGAGGAAATATTTTTGAATTATGGTTTTTATCAAGGCACATTGATGGACTGCACAGCAGAAAAATCTGGCAGTCCAACTATTTTGGCCCATTCTTTTGGATGCCCAAACAGGGTCAGTTGGGGCTGAAATTTTTCAGAGTGATACTTCAATAGGTAGGACATACCCCCACAAAATTTCAGAATTTTTGGATATCCCTAAGTATTTTAACTGATTTAAACAAGACAGTCTGTCCAGAAAATCGGACAGACCTGGACATCCCCAATGTGGTGGGCCAGTCCGGCCCTTGCCACGATGTGCACAGGGGTCCATTGGCCCTGAAAGTTGGTAGGTAGGTCCCAACATGGGTGGAACACAACTTCACAAAATTTTAGAATTTATGGACACCTAAAAATATTTTATTTTATTTAAAGAAATCAATCTGTCCTGAAAATCGGACTGATCTGGACACCATATTGTAATGGGCCAGTCCAGCCACCACCATGTTGTGTACAGGTTTCCATTGGCCCCAAAATTTTGTAGGTTGGTCCCATCATGAGTGGACCACCTTCCTGTAAATTTTTATAATTTTTTAGACACCCAAAAATATTTTAATAATTTTTGGAATTCCAACCTGTCCAGGGTGGAATATTGCTGGAATAGTGCAGAAAATCCAGACTGTCCACCTCATTTGGACCACACCTTTGGGACCCCAATGAAGGTCAGATGGGGCTGAAATTTGGTATGATTGTAGATGGGTCATAAGGCTACAAGAATCACATATTATTTTGTTTCATTATTCCCACCAAAGACCCATAAGTCAGGCCCCAAAGTGGCCCAAAAATCTGTCCAGGCAGATTTGGACAGCAATATGTAATAGAAATGATTAAAATATAAACATGGTTTTTCATGGGATTTAACCCTAGGAATTTGTGTAGTGGACCATCCCAGTGGGCCCCACAAATGTCCAGACCTTCCCCATCATCAAATATCCCTTGCATGTGTCCCATTTAGGTAGATTTTAGGGCCACATGTCTAAGGATGGACTGCTATGGGTGTCCAAGCTCCATGGTTGGTCTGGATTTTTGTTGGCCTACAAGGTGGGCCACACATGCAAGATCAGAATTCTATCATAAAGAAAAAAATAAAATAAAATAAAATAAATGAAGAATCGGCCACAAGAGGAGGGGCTCCACCACATTGAGGCCCTCCCCTTCATCAATCACACCATACATTCCTTTTATTCATAGGTTACAACAAAGATCTACCACATGCATGTTATAGATTCAAGATCAATGGTTGGGATGCCATCCCAACCATGATTCTAGGGTCTAGATGACCCATCATACTATAAACTCTAAGTAATCCTCCATGATGGGGGCCTATAGAAGGGAAACCCCATGCATGGACATGCATGCATCAAAAAGGCCATTTGGCCACAACTAAGGGATGATGTAAGATCTCCACCATGGATTGGTGGGTCCTACACTTCCCACAAAAGAAATCTAAGTACATGAAAATAGAAATCCTAATTTCTAGGATCACACCCACCTTAGATTCTCCAAATTTGGACCTCCTAGCTCCTAGTGCACCAAGGGATCCATCTCAATGGGTGAGATTGGATTTAGATGGTTGGATTTGGAAGATTAAAGGGGAAATGGGGCTGGAGAAGAGAGGGAGATGGGAGAGAAGTTGCTGGAGAAGAAGAGAGAGAGAGAGAGAGAAATGAGAGGGAAAGAGAGGAAAATCTTTTAAGGGAAGTAATAATAACCTATGGTGACAATAACAATGTTGCTAGGGTAGGTTAGGTATGGGTAGTGTTTAGGGTGGGTAGTGTTTATTCCATGCAATAGTGTAGTGTGTGTGTGTGGTATGCATGGGAAATTGTGCCATGGAGGTGGTCCACATGCTTTTGTACAAAAGTGGGCCACATGATGAAATGCTCATAACTTTTGATCCATAGGTCGGATTGACGCACAAGACGCGTCGTTGGAACCGCAACGACGATACGAACGAGATGACATAGGTCTTGGGTCGATCCGAGTCAGGTCTACGTGACTGAACTCAAAGTGACCATAAACACAATTTGAAGGTCGTGGGTCGCCGAAATTCGACCGGTAAGACCGCGAGACCATGATGAATAAGATGCATACTCACACACATACATGTAAACATGGGAACTAGGGTCGGGTCTCACAGTTTGGGTTTAGGTTATAGGTTTTGCTTTTAGTTTAGGTTATAGGTTTTGGTTTTGGTTTAGGTTATAGGTTTTGGGATTTGAGAATGGGTTTGGGTTTAGGTTATAGGTTTTGGTTTTAGTTTAGGTGAACGTTTAGGTTTAGGTTCTATGTTTTCAGATTTGACAATGGGTTCGGGTTTAGGTTATAGGTTATATGTTTTGGTTCGAGTTAAAGGTTTTGGGATTTGAGAATGGGTTTGGGTTTAGGTTATAGGTTTTGGTTTTAGTTATAGGTTATAGGTTTTGGGATTTGAGAATGGGTTCGGGTTTAGGTTATAGGTTTTGGTTTTAGTTTAGGTTATAGGTTTTGGTTAAGGTTTAGGTTTTTGGATTTGAGAGTGGGTTCGGGTTTAGGTTATAGGTTTTAGATTGGTTTAGGTTATAGGTTTTGGGATGTGAGAATCGGTTCGGAGTTTAGGTTATAGGTTTTGTTTTGGGTTTAGGTTATTGGTTTTGGTTTAGGTTTAGGTTATGGTTTCGGTTTAGGTTATAGGTTTTCGGATTTGAGAATGCGTTCAGGTTTAGGTTATAGGTTTTGGGATTTGAGAATGGGTTGGGGTTTAGGTTATAGGTTTTGGTTTTAGTTATAGGATATAGTTATAGGTTATAGGTTATAGGTTTTGGGATTTGAGAATGGGTTCGGGTTTAGGTTATAGGTTTTGGTTTTAGTTATAAGATATAGTTATAGGTTATAGGTTATAGGTTTTGGGATTTGAGAATGGGTTCGGGTTTAGGTTATAGGTTTTGGTTTTGGTTTAGGTTATAGGTTTTGTTTAAGGTTTAGGTTTTGGATTTGAGAATGGGTTCGGGTTTAGGTTATATGTTTTCGTTTTGGTTTAGGTTATTGGTTTTGCTTTTAGGTTTAGGTTAAGGTCTAGGTTTAGGTTATAGGTTTTGGGATTTGAAAATGGGTTCGGGTTTACATTATAGGTTTTGGTTTTGGTTTAGGTTATAGGTTTTGGTTAAGGTTTTGGTTTTGGATTCGAGAATGGGTTCGGGTTTAGGTTATAAGTTTTGGTTTTGGTTTAGGTTATACGTTTTGGGATTTGAGAATAGGTCGGGTTTAGGTTATAGGTTTTGGTTTAGGTTATAGGTTATATGTTTTGGTCAAATTTTCGGATTAGAGAATGGGTTCGGGTTTAGGTTATAGGTTTGGGTTTTGATCTAGGTTATATGTTTTGGGATTTGAGAATGGGTTCGGGTTTAGGTTATAGGTTTTTGTTTTGGTTAAAATTATAGATTTTGGTTTAGGTTTAGGTTAAGTGTTGTAGGTTTAGTTTATAGGTTTTGGAATTTGAGAATGGGTTCGGGTTTAGGTTATAGGTTTTTCTTTTGGTTTAGGTTATAGGTTTTGAAATATGAGAATGGGTTCGAGTTTAGGTTATACGTTTTTTTTTGCTTTTGGTTATAGGTTTTGGTTAAGGTTTATGTTTTTGAATTTTAGAATGGGTTCGGGTTTGGGTTTTGGTTTTGGTTTTGTTGTAAGTTATAGGTTTTGGGATTTGAGATTGGTTCGGATTTAGGTTATAGATTTTAGTTTTTGTTTAGATTCTGAGTTTTGGTTTAGGTTTAGGTTATATGTTTTGGGATTTGAGAATGGGGTTGGGGTTAGGTTATAGGTTTGGTTTTGGTTTAGGTTATCGGTTTTGGGATTTGAGAATGGTTTCGGGTTTAGGTTATACGTTTTTGTTTAGGTTTAGGTTATAAGTTTTGGTTTAGGTTTAGGTTAAGGTTTAGGTTTAGGTCATATGTTTTGGGATTTATCAATGGGTTAGGTTTAGGTTATAGGTTTTTGTTTTGGTTTAGGTTATAGGTTTTAGGATTTGAGAATGGGTTCGAGTTTAGGTTATTGGTTTTGGTTTTGGTTTAGGTTATAGGTTTTGGTTTTGGTTTAGGTTTAGGTTATATATTTTCGGATTTAAGTATGGGTTCGGGTTTAGGTTATAGGTTATAGGTTTTGGTTTAGGTTAACGCTTTTGGGATTTGAGAATGGGTTCGGGTAGGTTATAGGTTTTGGTTTTACTTATAGGTTATATGTTTTAGGTTATAGGTTTTGGGATTTGAGAATGGGTTCGGGTTTAGGTTATAGGTTTGATTTTAGTTTAGGTTATAGGTTTTGGTTATAGTTTAGGTTTTGGATTTGAGAATGGGTTCGAGTTTAAGTTATAGGTTTTGGTTTTGGTTTAGGTTATAGGTTTTGGGATTTTAGAATGGGTAAGGGTTTAGGTTATAGGTTTTGGTTTTGGTTTAGGTTATAGGTTTCGGTTTAGGTTTAGGTTAAGGTTTAGGTTTACGTTATAGTTTTTGGATTTGAGAATGGGTTCGGGTTTTGGTTATAGGTTATATGTTTTGGTTTTGGTTATAGGTTTTGGGATTTGAGAATGGGTTCGAGTTTTGGTTATAGGTTTTGGTTTTGGTCTAGGTTATATGTTTTGGTATTTAAGAATGGGTTCGGGTTTAGGTTCTAGGTTTTTTGTTTAGTTTAGGTTTAGTTTATAGATTTTGGTTTAGGTTTAGTTTATAGGTTTTGGGATTTGAGATTAGGTTCGGGTTTTGATTATTTTTTTGCTTTTGGTTTAGGTTATAGGTTTTGGATGGGAGAATGGGTTAGGGTTTAGGTTATAGGTTTTGGTTTAGGTTATAGGTTTTGGTTAAGGTTTAGGCTTTTGGATTTGAGAAATGGGTTCGGGTTTAGGTTATAGGTTTTGGTTTTGGTTTAAGTTTTAGGTTTTGTGATTTGATAATAGATTCGGGTTTAGGTTATAAGTTTTGGTTTTGGTTTAGGTTATAGGTTTTGGTGTAGGTTTAGGTTAAGGTTTGAAGCTTAGTTTATAGGTTTTGGGATTTGAGTTTGGGTTCGGGTTTAGGTTAATGGTTTTGGTTTTGGTTTTTTGGTTTAGGTTATAGGTTTTGGTTTAGGTTTTGGTTAAGGTTTACGTTTAGGTTACTGAGGTTTTGGGATTTGAGAATGGTTTCAGTTTAGGTTATATGTTTTGGTTTTGGTTTAGGTTATAGGTTTTGGGATTTGAGAATGGGTTTAGGTTTAGGTTATAGGTTTTGGTTTTGGTTTAGGTTTAGGTTAAGGTTTATGTTTAGGTTATAGGTTTTGGGATTTGAGAATGGGTTCGGGTTTAGGTTATAGGTTTTGGTTTTGGTTTTGGTGTTATGTTTTGGGATTTGAGAATGGGTTCGGGTTTAGGTTATAGGTTTTGGTTTTGGTTTAGGTTATAGGTTTTCGTTTAGGTTTAGGTTAAGGTTTACGTTTAGGTCATAGGTTTTGGCATTTAAGAATGGGTTCTAGTTTAGGTTATAGGTTTTGGTTTTGGTTTAGGTTATAGGTTTTGGGATTTGAGAATGGGTTCTGGTTTAGGTTATAGGTTTTGGTTTGGTTTAGGTTATAGGTTTTGGTTTAGGTTATATGTTTTGGTTTTCGGTTTAGGTTATAGGTTTTGGTTTAGGTTTAGGTAAAGGTTTAGGTTTAGGTTATAATTTTTGGGATTTAGGAATGGGTTTAGGTTTTGGTTTTAGTTTAGGTTATAGGTTTTGGGGTTTGAGAATGGGTTTGGGTTTAGGTTATAGGTTTTGGTTTTAGTTTAGGTTATAGGTTTTGGTTTTGGTTTAGGTTAATGTTTAGGTTAGGTTATAGGTTTCGGATTTGACAATGGGTTCGGGTTTAGGTTATAGGATTTGATTTACGTTAAAGGTTTTGGGATTTGAGAATGGGTTTGGGTTTAGGTTATAGGTTTTGGTTTTAGTTATAGGTTATAGGTTTTGGGATTTGAGAATGGGTTCGGGTTTAGGTTATAGGTTTTGGTTTTAGTTTAGCTTATAGGTTTTAGTTAAGGTTTAGGTTTTTGGATTTGAGAGTGGGTTCGGGTTTAGGTTATAGGTTTTAGATTTGGTTTAGGTTATAGGTTTTGGGATGTGAGAATCGGTTCGGAGTTTAGGTTATAGGTTTTAGTTTGGGTTTAGGTTATAGGTTTTGGTTTAGGTTTAGGTTATGGTTTCGGTTTAGGTTATAGGTTTTGATTTGAGAATGCGTTGAGTTTAGGTTATAGGTTATAGGTTTTGGTATTTGTGAATGGGTTCGAGTTTAGGTTATAGGTTTTGGTTTTAGTTATAGGATATAGGTATAGGTTAGTTTTGGGATTGGGATTTGAAAATGGGTTCCGGTTTTGGTTATCGATTTTGGTTTTGGTTTCGGTTATGGGTTTTGGTTAAGGTTTAGGATTTTGCATTTGAGAATGGGTTCGGGGTTTGGTTATAAGTTTTGGTTTTGGTTTAGGTTATTGGTTTTGCTTTAGGCTTAGGTTAAGGTCTAGGTTTAGGTTATAGGTTTTGGGATTTTAAATGGGTTCGGGTTTAGGTTATAGGTTTTGGGTTTGGTTTAGGTTATAGGTTTTGGTTAAGGTTTTGGTTTTGGGATTCGAGAATGGGTTTGGGTTTAGGTTATAAGTTTTGGTTTTGGTTTAGGTTATATGTGTTGGGATTTGAGATTAGGTCGGGTTTAGGTTATAGGTTTTGGTTTAGGTTATAGGTTATATGTTTTGGTTTTCGGATTAGAGAATGGGTTCGGGTTTAGGTTATAGGTTTGGGTTTTGATCTAGGTTATATGTTTTGGGATTTGAAAATGGGTTCGGGTTTAGGTTATAGGTTTTGTTTTGGTTAAAATTACTGATTTTGGTTTAGGTTTAGGTTAAGTTGTAGGTTTAGTTTATAGGTTTTGGAATTTGAGAATGGGTTCGGGTTTAGGTTATCGGTTTTTCTTTTGGTTTAGGTTATAGGTTTTGAAATATGATAATAGGTTCGAGTTTAGGTTATACGTTTTGTTTTTGCTTTTGGTTATAGGTTTTGGTTAAGGTTTAGGTTTTTGAATTTTAGAATGGGTTCGGGTTTAGGTTATAGGTTTTGGTTTTGTTGTAAGTTATAGGTTTTGGGATTTGTGATAGGTTCGGATTTAGGTTATAGATTTTGGTTTTTGTTTAGGTTATAAGTTTTGGTTTTGGTTTAGGTTATCGGTTTTGGGATTTGAGAATGGTTTCGGGTTTAGGTTATAGGTTTTGGTTTAGGTTTAGGTTATAAGTTTTGGTTTAGGTTTAGGTTAAGGTTTAGGTTTAGGTCATATGTTTTGGGATTTATCAATGGGTTCCGGTTTAGGTTATAGGTTTTTGTTTTGGTTTAGGTTATAGGTTTTAGGATTTGAGAATGGGTTTTTTAGGTTATCGGTTTTGGTTTTGGTTTAGGTTATAGGTTTTGGTTTTGGTTTAGGTTTAGGTTATATATTTTCGGATTTGAGAATGGGTTCGGGTTTAGGTTATAGGTTTTAGGTTTTGGTTTAGGTTAAAGCTTTTGGGATTTAAGAATGGGTTCGGGTAGGTTATAGATTTTGGTTTTACTTATATATTATAGGTTATAGGTTTTGTGATTTGAGAATGGGTTCGGGTTTAGGTTATAGGTTTGGTTTTAGTTTTGGTTATAGGTTTTGGTTATGGTTTAGGTTTTTGGATTTGAGAATGGGTTTGGGTTTAGGTTATAGGTTTTGGTTTTGGTTTTGGTTATAGGTTTTGGGATTTTAGAATGGGTAAGGGTTTAGGTTATAGGTTTTGGTTTAGGTTTAGGTTATAGGTTTTGGTTTAGGTTTAGGTTAAGGTTTAGGTTTACGTTATTGGTTTTCGGATTTGAGAATGGGTTCGAGTTTAGGTTTTAGGTTTTTATTTTGGTTTAGGATATAGATTTTGGTTTAGGTTTAGGTTAAGGTTTAGGTTTAGTTTATAGGTTTTGGGATTTGAGAATAGGTTCGGGTTAAGGTTCTGAGTTTTTCTTTTAGTTTAGGTTATAGGTTTTGGGATTGGAGAATGTGTTTAGGTTTTGGTTATAGGTTTTAGTTTTGGGTTTGGGTTAAAGGTTTTGGTTAAGGTTTAGGATTTTGGATTTGATAATGGGTTCGATTTTAGGTTATAGGTTTTGGTTTTGGTTTAGGTTATAGGTTTTGGGATTTGAGAATGGGTTCGAGTTTAGGTTAAAGGTTTTGGTTTTGGTTTAGGTTATAGGTTTTGGTTTAGGTTATGGTTTCGGTTTAGGATATAAGTTTTGGGATTTGAGAATGGGTTTGGGTTTTGGTTGTAGGTTATAGGTTTTAGTTTATGTTCTAGGTTTTGGGATTTGAGAATGGGTTGGGGTTTAGGTTATAGGTTTTGGTTTTAGTTATAGGATATATATTTAGGTTATAGGTTATATGTTGTAGGTTTTGGGATTTGAGAATGGGCTCGGGTTTAGGTTATAGTTTTTGGTTTTGGTTTAGGTTATAAGTTATGGTTAAGGTTTAGATTTTGGAATTGATATTGGGTTCGGGTTTAGGTTATATGTTTTGGTTATAGGTTTTGGTTTAGGTTTAAGTTATGGTTTAGGTTTAGGTTATAGGTTTTGGGATTTGAGAATGGGTTCGGGTTTAGGTTATAGGTTTTGATTTTGGCTTAAGTTATAAGTTTTGGTTAAGGTTTAGGTTTTGGGATTTGAGAATGGGTTCCGGTTTAGGTTATAGGTTTGGTTTAGGTTATAGGTTTTGGGATTTGAGAATAGGTTCGGGTTTAGGTTATAGGTATTGGTTTAGGTTATAGGTTATTGGTTTTGGGATTTGAGAATAGGTTCGGGTTTTGGTTATAGGTTTTGGTTTAGGTTATAGGTTATAGGTTTTGGTTAAGGTTTTGGTTTTTTGTTTAGAGAATGGGTTCGGGTTTAAGTTATAGGTTTTGCTTTTGGTTTAGTTTATTGGTTTTGGAATTTGTGAATGGGTTCGGGTTTAGGTTATACGTTTTGGTTTTGCTTTAGGTTATAGGTTTTGGTTAAGGTTTACGTTTTTGGATTGGAGAATGGGTTCGGGTTTAGGTTATAGGTTTTGGTTTTGTTGAATTTAAGTTATAGGTTTTGGGATTTGAGAATGGTTCGTATTTAGGTTGTAGGTTTTGGTTTTAGTTTAGTTATAGGTTAAGGTTTATGTCTAGGTTATTGGTTTTGGGATTTGAGATTAGGTTCGGGTTTTGCTTATAGGTTTTGGTTTTGGTTTAGGTTTTAGGTTTTGGGATTTGAGAATGGTTTCGGGTTTAGTTATACGTTTTGGTTTAGGTTTAGGTTATAAGTTTTGGTTTTGGTTTAGGTTTAGGTCATAGTTTTTGGTATTTAAAAATGGGTTAGGTTTAGGTTATAGGTTTTGATTTTCGTTTAGGTTATAGGTTTGGGATTTGAAAATGGGTTCGGGCTTTGGTTATCGGTTTTGGTTTTGGTTTTAGTTTTCTAAGGTTTTGGTTTTGGATTTAAGAAATGGGTTCGGGTTTAGGACATAGGTTTTGGTTTTGGTTTTGGTTTTGGGATTTGAGAATAGGTTCGGGTGTAGGTTATAGGTTTTGTTTTGGTTAGGGTTAGAGGTTTTGTTTTTGGTTTAGGTTAGGGTTTACGTTTAGGTCATATGTTTTGTGATTGGATAATGGGTTCGGGTTTAGGTTATAGGTTTTGGTTACGGTTTAGGTTTTTAGATTTGAGAAAGGGTTCGAGTTTAAGTTATAGGTTTTGGTTTTGTTTTAAGTTATAGGTTTTGTGATTTGTGAATAGGTTTGGTTTAGGTTATAAGTTTTGGTTTCGGTTTAGGTTATAGGTTTTGGTTTAGGTTAAGGTTAAGGTTTAGGTTTAGGTTATAGGTTTTGGTATTTAAGAATGGGTTTGGGTTTAGGTTATAGGTTTTGGTTTTAGTTTAGGTTATAGGTTTTGGGATTTGAGAATGGGTTCGGTTTAGGTTTAGGTTATAGGTTTTGGTTTTAGTTATAGGTTATAGGTTATAGGTTATAGGTTTTGGGATTTGAGAATGGGTTCGGGTTTAGGTTATAGGTTTTGGTTTTGTTTAGGTTATAGGTTTTGGTTAAGGTTTTGATTTTTGGATTTGAGAATGGGTTCGGGTTTAGGTTATATGTTTTGGTTTTGGTTTAGGGTATAGGTTTTGGGATTTGAGAATGGGTATGGGTATAGGTTATAGGTTTTGGTTTTGGTTTTGGTTATAGGTTTTGGTTTAGGTTTAGGTTAAGGTTTAGGTTTAGGTTATAGGTTTTCGGATTTGAGAATGTGTTCGGGTTTATGATATAGTGTAACGCCCTGAAAATCGGGGGTCGAGTAGTAACTCAACTCTCGAGTTCCAGAACATCACTTATGCAACAAAATGAATGATGATTGAATGTTGACTGTATTAGAGTAGTGAACATGAGTGAGATTAAGCCAAAACAACATATCATACTCCAGAGACATTTAATTTTGCAAGCGGAAGACTATGATAGATAGATAAAATATATAAACTATGATGAGTCTCCAGAGTGTGATAACATTACCAGGTTAAATAATTACAAGGACAAGTTACTGAAATATACCAAATGTGTAAGTTTAATGTCTTCTATCCCAAGTACCATAACCCCGTCAATACGATAGAGTCTTGAGAGACCCGTCAGAGAGTTCATGATAGGAGAACTCCTCCTCATCACCATAGAAGTAGTCCGGGCTCGCTTCACAAGCATCGCCATCACCGAAACTCAACAAATCTGTTTGGTGTGTACAACACCGTCCCGTAACGTGGGAGTGAGTAGCTAACTCGGTGGAACAAGAAGATATAAGTTATCATGTTACCAATACGATCAAGCAAGAATGATAAAGCAAGAATCAAACACTCCTAGTTACTCGATTAATGCAAGTATGAATGCAGGTATGATGGATGCCCTCTCCGACATACTCCCTCAAGCGACACCATCTCACGTTCGCGCATGCTTACATCCCACGTTGCTCCACATCTTCCGGGCACATGCGATGCATGATGAGTATGATTACCGAAGTTTTTAATTAGTTCGTTTCAAACAAAACAGGATTGGGAAACTAAGGTACCTCCCTTGTATCATTCCCAAACATGATCCAATCTAGGGTCGTCATCGTAGTTAATATCGACGATGGTGTGTTTTCTAGGTCACTGCAGAGGTCGCTGTGGTCGTTACGCACAAAGGTTGCACCACTCCCCCATCACCCCTTGAACGATTCATCACGATACAACTATACGTAAACAGCCTAGTTCATACTCTATATATCGCGGCGAACCCTAAGGCACGCCGCAACTTCACAGTATGCTCGCGGTCACTACAAAGGGCTGCTATGGCTGTACACACAAAGACTGCACCACTCCCCCATCACCTTATCAGTGTAGGCCGACAGCGCGAATATAGTGTCCCATACCACCATAATCGGCTCATGAGTAGAGTTGCTCACTGGTCACTACGGGGAGGCACGTAGCCCCAGCGTAGGCCGACAGCTCGACCACGGTGTCCCATACCACCATGCCCGGCTCATGAGTCTTAGCGGATCGAGGTACCATGGTTAACGGGATTTTCATTGGTAAGTTTGGTACCCTAGGTTCAAGCATTAGCGACCAAACATGGTGAACATACATAAGGCATACGGTTTACTTGACGTGTTCGGCTAGCTCGAGCGCACAACAAGTTGGGCGATATGAGGCGCAGAAGCACCTCGTGTGGCCAACCACTATCGCCAACCGAAGTACGACACGGGTTCACCAACACATCGTGTGTGGCGGAATGAAACCCCAACCACATCTTCAAGTCTGATACCGGATGCCTGGACTACGAACATAGTCCCAAGCTCAGTCAAATCCTAACCATAGCATGTGAAATACGACATGATAACATAGTACTTCAAAAACACTAGCAAGCATAATATAAAGCATAACATGAAGCATGTTAATAACAAGTCACAAAGCATGTTCAAAGCATGTTAAAAAGCATTATATAAATAAGTATACAAATACTTACATTTCGTAGGGCGAGTGGTTAGAGTGAACAACCACATGGAGAGTGTCATATGCGACTCTAAGGTAACCGAGAATCCCATCTCAGCACCTACCTAAGATTCTAACACTTAAGCACTTACACTCACAAGTGAATTCACCAACACTTGGAATGCAGTATTTCGACATACATGACGTATGCTAGGGAAGTGTGTACTAGGGTTGTCCCTTTACCAAACTAGTATTTTATACATATACATCATATTCATACAAAGCAATTAAACATGGCAAACACATCAGCAAATTTTATACGTATAGGGTACTTTCACGTATACCCAACTTCGACATACATAGTGTTTACAAAGGAACATAGATTTCGGCGATTCCTTTCGCCAAGCTAGTATTTTAATCATGTATTGTATAATCATACATTAAATATATATGTCAAACATTATGCCAAAAGAAATACGTATACGGTATTTCTACAATACGTAATTTCGACATACGTACGCATTTACAAGTAAACATATAATTTGGCGATTCCTTTCGCCAAACTAGTATTTTATTCATATGTTATATAATTAAACATTAAATAAACATGTCAAGCATTTGTCCAAAAAAAATACGTATACGGTATTTCTACGTATACCTAGAATATGTGAAATTCCATATTTCACACCGTTAATCAAAACAGAAACTAAGGCACTTTGTACATGTGCAATTGCAAGCGGATCATGAATCTACCATTATCTCGACATTGAAAGCGTTGAAAACCGTAACTTATAAGCTTAAAGTCCTCACCTTTGCCTTTGGAAACGGAACGAATCAAGAAGGGTGATAGATCTTCCGTCTCTCACGGGCGATTTCTAGCCTAAAGAGCGGAATCGGTTAGTCGGTACACATCCTACCTCGATTCCACCACAAATCGGACCTAGGGTTAGGTTTTCTTACCTTCAAATGTGGCGGAAAATGCCGGAAAACGTCTAGAATAGAGAGGTGTAGGCCGTGTAGCAAGCCAAAGCGGTGGAGGAGGAAGATCGGCAACGATCTCCAAGTCCTTCTCTCTCTTTTTCTCTCCCAAAACCCAAATTCGTATGGCTGTGAGAGAGGGTGCTCTAAGCCCTTTTATAGCCAAAAACATTCGAAAATAGACTCAGGTTCAAGGGGTACTGCTAATATAGGATTTTCGCCGCTTTTCCATCTCAAAAGGGAAGTTCTGGTGGCCCTCTTTGAACCAAACGTCAGACTTAAACTTATCATCAATGGATCTACGTGGGATTACGTTTTTGACTCGATCGGATACCCAGATCGCACGTGGCGGACCACTTTCAGATTCGACGGTCGGTGGGCCACGATCGAAATTCCAAGTACATATAAATGTTCTGAAATTTTTCTTAATCCGAGGGTGTAATTTGGTCTGATTCGACGGTCGGGTTGCTTAATACTGACGCGTCAACGAACGATGCCAGATCACTATTCCAGATATTTATTTCGGCTTGTGAATAGTGTTTTTCACACTACCTCGCTCCGATGCGAAACGAATGGCCGTGGAATATCGGATAAGGCTGATTTTTGAGATGATTGTTAAGCCCAGTGGGGCGGTCCTAGTTCCTTAGCTTCGGGTTAATCGGAATCCCGATGTGCGATCTAGCCCTAATACGAAGTTTCGTTTCATTCCCGAGAGCAAATGGAAATGAGTTTGGTTCTAAACTTTAGGGTAACCTAGCGTCACTTGTTCTGCAAGTTTTGGGTCTTGCAGATCGTATTTAAAGTGATCCCAACGGATTTCATGGCTAATTGAGTTTAGTACTTAGTTAACTTTGTTAAGTTTCTAAAGGATTTAATCCTACGTGATTTCTGGTCGAGGTGGTACTCAGGCCTTTGGAGTTTGTATATAAAGTAATCCAAGTTATACCACTTAGCTAGTTTAAGATAGTGTCTAGGGTGAAAGTTCTTAGAAAAATTGAAAGCACAAGGTAGTGAAGGGTGGGATTTGTGAAGAAAATGGTTTAAGGAGCGATTTGAGGCTTTAATTGAGCGTTTAAGAAGTTAAACCTATGTTAGGATTAATCCATTGCCTAAGGACGTCTAATCCCAGGTTGGCAAAAATCCGGGGCGTTACAATCTACCCCCCTTAAAACAAAATTTCGTCCCCAAAATTGGCTAAGGGTAATAAGGGAAGATTTCTATTATTTCATTTGCCTAAGACTTATTGGTTCCACGTTTCTACGCGTGGTAGGGTATGTACTAGTTGGTTCATTTTAGTCTACCCCCCTTAAAACTTAATTCTTCATGCATTTCTCATACCCTGATGGTTTACTACCATTTATTTCTTTACCTATTTGGAGTCTCGACGACAATTCCCACAATTTAGAGTAAGATAGTTGTTTTCATTGTTTGACCAACACGGAGAGACGGTAATAGTGGACTCGATCCCGATACATCGATCATCTACCGGGCCAAGGTAGGAAGCTCATCGTATCGCTTCCGAATCCTGGTGAATCCTGGTCTTCTGCTCGGTCAAGCAGTGAGTCCATTGGTAGTCGCCCAGGATTGGGAATTTGGGTCAAGCCGCGAATGTTTCGCAGTTGTATATTTCAGTAACTCCGTGGTACAATCACTCTCTAAGAGTAGGGAATGTCCATCATTGAAAGGCTCAAATTGTTTATTCTAAGGTTGCCCTTTAGGTCTTAGTCTAAGAGAGTCCTTGATATTATCTATGTCCAAGGAAAGGGTGAATCAAATCTTACTAGATCATCCTAAAACATTTTCATAGTAGAACTTGTTAGGGCTTCTATAATGTGCGTATATTAACAAGCACTGTTTCGATCCTGGGCCAGTGGAGTAGGGTCCACCATGCTTTCGCTGTGCCACCTAGATCAAGAGATGCAATAGGTAACCTAACTAAATTGGGCTCATAATGTTCTACCCCCCTTAAAACTTTAGTTTCACCCTCAAGGCTCAAGAGTTATGCCCTGATCCGTATGTCGGATCAAGGTGTAATTTATAACCTATTCTTGACATGAAATGGGAAATACATTGGTCTGCCTTTCATCGACGATGTGTACGATGGCATTGATACATATGGGGATCGAGAGGAGTTAAAAATGACGGGTAATGTGGTTGATGTCAGGGGCAGGTGTGGGTTTGAGGCAAGATGCCCAATGCTACCAAGGGATTTTTGTCGCGGTCCAGACTTATCCTATTTAATCATGTCTAGCTTAATAGGCAGGCAATTTTTATTTTTTATTTTTTATTTTTTATTTTTTATTATTATTTTTTTTTTTTACGTTCATAAGCACAATATGTATGCCGACATGGCATGCGATTTGGGGCCTAATTCCTAATTGTCTGTTGCTCACTTGGAAAATTCCTTAGGCCTAAAAGGAAATATTTCTATTGGCTATATATTCTTACACTTCTCAAAGACAAAGTTATAAACTTTTGGTTGTAAGTGGTCAAGCCAACACGGAAGAAAGTTGCGTAGTGGGTCTGAGCTAGATACATAGACCTTCTGCCTCGCGAAGACAGAAAATCATCGTATCAGTCCTTAATCCTAGCTGATCCCGACCTTCTGCTTGATCGAGCATAGGTTCATTGGTCACTACCAGGATTGAGAATTCGATTCAAACTGCGAATACCTCGCTAATGTGTAGTTTCTCTGCCCCGTGTCCCCGATTGTACTAAGTCCTTGAGAAGGCAATTCTGAGGGTGTATTGATTTGATCTAACATTAAATCCAAAGGATATATAAGCTTTCTATGAGCGTGAATAGTTTCTATGTCATACAACCTTCCCATGAGTTATTAAAGGAGCCTATGAGTATTAAGGGGTCCGACGAAGGAATGAGGTCTCACTCCAACCTAATCCAGCCTATTAACTAAGTCCATCTTTCAACTATCTTGCAATTATCTTAGCATAATCAATCTTTTACGTTCCGTAGTAGAACCAGTAGCCTAGTCTCAATTTATGAGTAGTGGTAATCTATTAGTCTATGCTTACACACTAGATGATTTCAGATCATTTCTAATACAAGAAATTATTCATCGTGTAGGGTCAAACGTTGTCTAAGTGGAATTGAGTTGTCGTATTACGCTCGAGCATTTCACACATGCTCACACCAGCAAGAAGATCCTGGGGTTTGCATTATTAATTTGTTGGATTTCTTATACGGTCAGGTCTGTCGAAAACTAGGAGCACCGCTCTAGGTCCAAAACTCCAAGGGTCTATTTGTCAAACAACCATTTACTCAAAAAGCTTAAGCTGTCAGAGTGTGGTGGGTTAATGTATATCAAGGGACTTTATCACTGCATCACTACTTGGCCAATGGTCTTAAGTTGTATTAAATGGGACTGTATTGCTAATCCTACTTTAGGATTGGAAATGACATGTTTGGTAGGAGGGTGGGAGGGGATTAATTTTATAGGCCTTGGAAAATGAGCCTGGTGTTGGAAAAATGGAATTTCCATATCCCAGGGTAATGAACTTCTAAGTTATGGGAAAGGAAAATCTCGGAATTTACTTTTAACTGCGTACATTCTAAACAGGATGTCGGAATACATGGGATACACCCAATCTAGGGGCCATACCCTACATATCCATTTATTATTACTTTTACAATTCTATCCACCGTAAACTTACCTAATGTAATTTGGCCGAACGGACCCTAAACGTTCTCAAATACCTAAAATATTCTACCAACTACTACACCTATCAACAGGAAAACATAACCACCCTAAGATAGTAGCCCATGCAAACTACAAGACAACATATGGATGAGCTCGGATAGAGCCATGGAAAATGAGGATAAGGGAAATGGAGGGACTAGAGTTTTTGGTTCTCCATGGACTTGAGCCTCAACAGGGATTGTAAAGGCCAAAAGGTAGGGAATGAAGAAGGAAAATGGAAAAATGAGATAGATTTGAAGGTTGCACGAATTTGAGCTCCAAGTGAGGGGGGTGGGAGCTCACATGTGAAAGAGAGGGAAAGGATAGGAGGTTAGGGCTGCTGTGATGGATGGGAGTGCGTGAATCATGGCCGAATATGGTGGAACGAAAGATTGGAGAAAAGGTTTGAGAGAAAAAAAATAATAATTTTTGGAGAAACAGAGAGCTTGGAGGTGTAGTTGAGAGAGAGAGGCAAAACGGACGTGAAACAGGGGCCCCCACAAAATTTGGTGGGCACCACACAGACCTATGGAAGTTCTACGCCTTTTCTGGTATTTCTAGTTAGTCTATTACTTTAATTATTTTTTTAGTAGTTCATCATCAAGTATACTTCATCTCCACCAAATTTCATTAGATTTCGTCTTGTAGAAAAATTCTAAAAAATTCAAGAAGCAGCAGCTGTCCAAACTAATAATTTTTGGACAGTTGACACAATGACCCATGTTTAACTATATTAAATAATTTATTATATTTTTTACTTATTTTTATATGAAACTAGACTTGTTAAGCTTAAATCTGGCTTTTGAATCACCTAATTCGGAGTTATAACGAGGGAGTTATGACTTTTCAAAGTCGGACCAAATTTGCAGAAAAATTGTGGCCGAAAACGGGCCAGCCAATGACCTGCGGCCCGCCCGGGCCCGTTGGGCCGCGGTCTGCCGCGGTAACCGCGGTGGAACCGCGGTCCAACTTGTCCGGTGCCGCACCACCGCAGCTGGGGGGTGTTCTCCACCCTCCCAAGGGGCCAATGGTACCCCGGGTCAGCCTCGGGTCCCCCCGGATTGATGCGTATGGCCCACGACTCCGTTTCAAGTCGTTTCGGGTCAAAGCGGACGTATCTTGCAATCCGGAATGAGTTATCTGACATATAATATATGATTTTGGGGTAAAACGAGCTAATCTATCCAAATAACCTATTTATTTGGTTATATTCCAAAGTTTGAACTGTCAAAAGTCCAATATATACATATATTTACTATTTATAGCAACTTTTTGTTTAAGTATTATTCTTTATCATTTATACATTAGAATTTATATCTGGTATGAAAGGATGTAAAAAAAAATTTTAAGAATGAAGTGGTGCAAGGAGAGATTTTGAAGAAATTGAGCAAAAAAAGGTTTTAGGCTTTGGTGTTGTGATTGACCCGCAACCTAAGAACATTCGTCTCTAAGGAACGACTCAAACCCGTCGACTGATGGCCTAGAAGTGATCGGGATTGTTTTGCGTGATCATGGGTGCGTGCGGGCCCAAAATCAGCGGTCGATTTCGGTCGGTTTTGCCGTTCGGCGAATTTAGAAAATCCTAAGTCAGTTTCTACGTTTCGTCGCTCCCTCCTAAGTCAGAGTGCGTCAGTGTGTGTCGTGTGACCATAACCCAGGTCCGGTTTAATCAAAATCATGCTCTGATACCATCTTGTAACGCCCTGAAAATCGGGGGTCGAGTAGTAACTCAACTCTCGAGTTCCAGAACATCACTTATGCAACAAAATGAATGATGATTGAATGTTGACTGTATTAGAGTAGTGAACATGAGTGAGATTAAGCCAAAACAACATATCATACTCCAGAGACATTTAATTTTGCAAGCGGAAGACTATGATAGATAGATAAAATATATAAACTATGATGAGTCTCCAGAGTGTGATAACATTACCAGGTTAAATAATTACAAGGACAGTTCTGAAATATACCAAATGTGTAAGTTTACTGTCTTCTATCCCAGTACCATAACCCCGTCAATACAGTATCAGGTCTTCAGAGACCCGTCAGAGAGTTCATGATAGGAGAACTCCTCCTCATCACCATAGAAGTAGTCCGGCTCTGCTTCACAAGCATCGCCATCACCTGAAACTCAACAAATCTGTTTGGTGTGTACAACACCGTCCCGTAACGTGGGAGTGAGTAGCTAACTCAGTGGAACAGTAAGATATAAGTTATCATGTTACCAATACAGTCAAGCAGTAATGATAAAGCAGTAAATCAAACACTCCTAGTTACTCTGATTAATGCAAGTATGAATGCAAAAGTATGATGGATGCCCTCTCCGACATACTCCCTCAAGCGACACCATCTCACGTTCGCGCATGCTTACATCCCACAAAGTGCTCCACATCTTCCAGGCACATGCGATGCATGATGAGTATGATTACCGAGTTTTTAATTAGTTCGTTTCAAACAGCAGGATTGGGAAACTAAGGTACCTCCCTTGTATCATTCCCAAACATGATCTAATCTAGGGTCGTCAGCCCTAGTTAATATCAGACGATGGTGTGTTTTTTAGGTCACTGCAGAGGCTGTCAGGGCTGTTACGCACAAAGGTTGCACCACTCCCCCATCACCCCTTGAACGATTCATCACTATACAACTATACGTAAACAGCCTAGTTCATACTCTATATATCGCGGCGAACCCTAAGGCACGCCGCAACTTCGAGTATGCTCGCGGTCACTACAAAGGGTCGCTGTGGTTGTACACACAAAGATCGCACCACTCCCCATCACCTTATCGGTGTAGGGCCGACGGCGCGAATATAGTGTCCCATACCACCATAATCGGCTCATGAGTAGAGTTGCTCACTGGTCACTACGGGGAGGCACGTAGCCCCAGCGAGGCCGACAGCTCGACCACGGTGTCCCATACCACCATGCCCGGCTCATGAGTCTTAGCGGATCGAGGTACCATGGTTAACGGGATTTTCACTGGTAAGTTTGGTACCCTAGGTTCAAGCATTAGCGACCAAACATGGTGAACATACATAAGGCATACGGTTTACTTGACGTGTTCGGCTAGCTCGAGCGCACAACAAGTTGGGCGATATGAGGCGCAGAAGCACCTCGTGTGGCCAACCACTATCGCCAACCGAAGTACGACACGGGTTCACCAACACATCGTGTGTGGCGGAACGAAACCCCAACCACATCTTCAAGTCTGATACCGGATGCCTGGACTACGAACATAGTCCCAAGCTCAGTCAAATCCTAACCATAGCATGTGAAATACGACATGATAACATAGTACTTCAAAAACACTAGCAAGCATAATATAAAGCATAACATGAAGCATGTTAATAACAAGTCACAAAGCATGTTCAAAGCATGTTAAAAAGCATTATGTAAATAAGTATACAAATACTTACATTTCGTAGGCGAGTGGTTAGAGTGAACAACCACATGGAGAGTGTCATATGCGACTCTAAGGTAACCGAGAATCCCATCTCAGCACCTACCTAAGATTCTAACACTTAAGCACTTACACTCACAAGTGAATTCACCAACACTTGGAATGCAATATTTCGACATACATGACGTATGCTAGGGAAGTGTGTACTAGGGTTGTCCCTTTACCAAACTAGTATTTTATACATATACATCATATTCATACAGCAATTAAACATGGCAAACACATCAGCAAATTTTATACGTATAGGGTACTTTCACGTATACCCAACTTCGACATACATAGTGTTTACAAAGGAACATAGATTTCAAGCGATTCCTTTCGCCAAGCTAGTATTTTAATCATGTATTGTATAATCATACATTAAATATATATGTCAAACATTATGCCAAAAGAAATACGTATACGGTATTTCTACAATACGTAATTTCGACATACGGCGCATTTACAAGTAAACGTATAATTTGGCGATTCCTTTCGCCAAACTAGTATTTTATTCATATGTTATATAATTAAACATTAAATAAACATGTCAAGCATTTGTCCAAAAAAATACGTATACGGTATTTCTACGTATACCTAGAATATGTGAAATTCCATATTTCACACCGTTAATCAAAACAGAAACTAAGGCACTTTGTACATGTGCAATTGCAAGCAGATCATGAATCTACCATTATCTGACATTGAAAGCACTGAAAACCGTAACTTATAAGCTTAAAGTCCTCACCTTTGCCTTTGGAAACGGAACGAATCAGCAAGGGTGATAGATCTTCCGTCTACGGGCGATTTCTAGCCTAAAGAGCGGAATCGGTTAGTCGGTACACATCCTACCTCGATTCCACCACAAATCAGACCTAGGGTTAGGTTTTCTTACCTTCAAATGTGGCGGAAAACGCCGGGAAACGTCTAGAATAGAGAGGTGTAGGCCGTGTAGCAAGCCAGTGCAGGTGGAGGAAGATCGGCAACGATCTCCAAGTCCTTCTCTCTCTTTTCTCTCTCCCAAAACCCAAATTCGTATGGCTGTGAGAGAGGGTGCTCTAAGCCCCTTTTATAGCCAAAAACATTCCGAAAATAGACTCAGGTTCAAGGGGTACTGCTAATATAGGATTTTCGCCGCTTTTCCATCTCAAAAGGGAAGTTCTGGTGGCCCTCTTTGAACCAAACGTCAGACTTAAACTTATCATCAATGGATCTACGTGGGATTACGTTTTTGACTCGATCGGATACCCAGATCGCACGTGGCGGACCACTTTCAGTTCGACGGTCAGTGGGCCACGATCAGAAATTCCAAGTACATGTAAATGTTCCTGAAATTTTTCTTAATCCGAGGGTGTAATTTGGTCTGATTCTGACGGTCAGGTTGCTTAATACTGACGCGTCAACGAACGATGCCAGATCACTATTCCAGATATTTATTTCGGCTTGTGAATAGTGTTTTTCACACTACCTCGCTCCGATGCGAAACGAATGGCCGTGGAATATCGGATAAGGCTGATTTTTGAGATGATTGTTAAGCCCAGTGGGGCGGTCCTAGTTCCTTAGCTTCGGGTTAATCGGAATCCCGATGTGCGATCTAGCCCTAATACGAAGTTTCGTTTCATTCCCGAGAGCAGCCGGGAAATGAGTTTGGTTCTAAACTTTAGGGTAACCTAGCGTCACTTGTTCTGCAAGTTTTGGGTCTTGCAGATCGTATTTAAAGTGATCCCAACGGATTTCATGGCTAATTGAGTTTAGTACTTAGTTAACTTTGTTAAGTTTCTAAAGGATTTAATCCTACGTGATTTCTGGTCGAGGTGGTACTCAAGCCTTTGGAGTTTGTATATAAAGTAATCCAAGTTATACCACTTAGCTAGTTTAAGATAGTGTCTAGGGTGAAAGTTCTTAGAAAAATTGAAAGCACAAGGTAGTGAAGGGTGGGATTTGTGAAGAAAATGGTTTAAGGAGCGATTTGAGGCTTTAATTGAGCGTTTAAGAAGTTAAACCTATGTTAGGATTAATCCATTGCCTAAGGACGTCTAATCCCAGGTTGGCAAAAATCCGGGGCGTTACATATAGGTTATAGGTTTTGGTTTAAGTTATAGGTTTTGGGATTTGAGAATGGGTTTGGGTTTAGGTTATAGGTTTTGGTTTTGATATAGGTTATATGTTTTGGGATTTGAGAATGGGTTCGGGTTTAGGTTTTAGCTTTTAATTTTGGTTTAGGGGATAGATTTTAGTTTAGTTTATAGGTTTTGGGATTTGAGAGTAGGTTCGGGTTAAGGTTCTGAGTTTTGCTTTTGGTTTAGGTTATAGGTTTTAGGATTGGAGAATGGGTTTCGGTTTTGGTTGTAGGTTTTGGTTTTGGTTTAGGTTATAGGTTTTAGTTAAGGTTTAGGTTTTGGATTTGAGAATCGGTTCGATTTTAGGTTATAGGTTTTGGTTTTGGTTTTGGTTATAGGTTTTGGGATTTGAGAATGGGTTCGAGTTTAGGTTAAAGGTTTTGGTTTTGGTTTAGGTTACGGTTTCGGTTTAGGTTATAGGTTTTCGGATTTGAGAATGGGTTTGGGTTTTGGTTATAGGTTATAGGTTTTGGTTTATGTTTTAGGTTTCGGGATTTGAGAATGGGTTCGGGTTTAGGTTATAGGTTTTGGTTTTTGTTATAGGATATATGTTTAGGTTATAGGTTATATGTTATAGGTTTTGGGATTTGAGAAAAGGTTCGGGTTAAGGTTATAGTTTTTGGTTTTGGTTTAGGTTATAAGTTATGGTTAAGGTTTAGATTTTGGAATTGTTAATGGGTTCGGGTTTAGGTTATTTGTTTTGGTTATAGGTTTTGGTTTTGGTTTAGGTTATGGTTTAGGTTTAGGTTATAGGTTTTGGGATTTGTGAATGGATTCGGGTTTAGGTTATAGGTTTTGGTTTTGGTTTAAGTTATAGGTTTTGGTTAAGGTTCGAGGTTTTGGGATTTGAGAATGGGTTCGAGTTTAGGTTATAGGTTTTAGTTTAGGTTATAGGTTTTGGTTTAGGTTATCGGTTATAGGTTTTGGTTAAGGTTTTAGTTTTTGGATTAGAGAATGGGTTCGGAGTTTAAGTTATAGGTTTTGGTTTTGATTTAGGTTATATGTTTTGGGATTTGAGAATGTGTTCGGGTTTAGGTTATAGGTTTTTATTTTGGATTAGATTATAGATTTTGGTTTTGGTTTAGGTTAAAGTGTAGGTTTAGTTTATAGGTTTTGGAATTTGAGATTGGGTTCGGGTTTAGGTTATAGGTTTTGCTTTTGGTTTAGCTTATAGGTTTTGGAATTTGTGAATGGGTTCGGGTTTAGGTTATACGTTTTGGTTTTACTTTAGGTTATGGGTTTTGGTTAAGGTTTACGTTTTTGGATTGGAGAATGGGTTTGGGTTTAGGTTATAGGTTTTGGTTTTGTTGTAAGTTATAGGTTTTGGGACTTGAGAATGGTTCGAATTTAGGTTGTAGGTTTTGGTTTTATTTTAGGTTATTGGTTAAGGTTTAGGTTTAGGTTATTGGATTTGGGATTTGAGATTAGGTTCGGGTTTAGGTTATAGGTTTTGGTTTTGGTTTAGGTTTTAAGTTTTGGGATTTGAGAAAGGTTTCGGGTTTAGGTTATATGTTTTAGTTTAGGTTTAGGTTAAGGTTTAGGTTTAGGTCATAGGTTATGGGATTTAAGAATGGGTTCTGGTTTAGGTTATAGGTTTTTATTTTGGTTTAGGTTATAGGTTTTGGGATTTGAGAATGGGTTTGGGGGTGAGGTTATCGGTTTTGGTTATAGGTTTTGGTTAAGGTTTAGGTTTTTGGATTTAAGAATGGGTTCGAGTTTAAGTTATAGGTTTTGGTTTTGTTTTAAGTTATAGGTTTTGTGATTTGTGAATAGGTTCTGGTTTAGGTTATATGTTTTGGTTTTGGTTTAGGTTATAGGTTTTGGTTTAGGTTTAGGTTAAGGTTTAGGTTTAGGTTATAGGTTTTGGGAGTTAAGAATGGGTTTGGGTTTAGGTTATAGGTTTTGGTTTTAGTTTAGGTTATAGGTTTTGTGATTTGAGATTGGGTTCGGGTTTAGGTTATAGGTTTTAGTTTTGGGTTAGGTTATAGGTTTTGGTTTAGGTTTAGGATTAGGTTTAAGTTATAGGTTTTGGGATTTGAGAATAGGTTTGGGTTTAGGTTATAGGTTTTGGTTTTAGTTTAGGTTATAGGTTTTGAGATTTGAGATTGGGTTCGAGTTTAGGTTTGTGGTTTTAGTTTAGGTTTTGGTTATAGGTTTTGGTTTAGGTTTAGGTTAAGGTTTACGTTTAGGTCATAGGTTTTGGGATTTAAGAATGGGTTCGGGTTTAGGTTATATGTTTTGGTTTTGATTTAGGTTATAGGTTTTGGGATTTGAGAATGGGTTCGGGTTTAGGTAATAGGTTTTGGTTTCGCTTTAGGTTATTGGTTTTATTTAAGGTTTAAGTTTTGGATTTGAGAATGGGTTCGAGTTTAGGTTAGAGGTTTTGGTTTTTGTTTAGGTTATAGGTTTTGGGATTTGAGAATGGGTTCGGGTTTAGGTTATAGGTTTTGGTTTTGGTTTAGGTTATAGGTTTTGTTTAAGGTTTAGGTTTTAGGATTCGAGAATGGGTTCGGGTTTAGGTTATAAGTTTTGGTTTTGGTTTAGGTTATAGGTTTTGGGATTTGAGATTGGGTTCGGGTTTAGGTTATAGGTTTTGGTTTTCGTTTAGGTTATAGGTTTTGTGATTTGAGATTCGATTCGGGTTTAGGTTATAGGTTTTAGTTTTGGTTTAGGTTATAAGTTTTGGGATTTGAGATTGGTTTCGGGTTTAGGTTATTGGTTTTGGTTTTAGTTTAAGTTATAGGTTACGGTATAGGTTTAGGTTAAGGTTTACGTTTAGGTTATAGGTTTTGGAATTTAAGAATGGGTTCCAGTTTAGGTTATATGTTTTTGTTTTGATTTAAGTTATAGGTTTTGAGATTTGAGAGTGGGTTCGGGTTTAGGTTATTGGTTTTGGTTTTGCTTTATGTTATAGGTTTTGTTTAAGGTTTAGGTTTTAGGATTTAAGAATGGGTTCTGGTTTAGGTTAGAGGCTTTTGTTTTTGTTTAGGTTATAGGTTTTGGGATTCGAGAATGGGTTCGGGTTTAGGTTATAGGTTTTGGCTTTGGTTTAGGTTATAGGTTTTGGATATGGTTTTGGTTAAGGTTTAGGTTTAGGTTATAAGTTTTCGGATTTGACAATGGGTTCGGGTTTAGGTTATATGTTATAGGTTTTGGTTTTGGTTATAGGTTCTCGGATTTGACAATGGGTTTGGGTTTTGGTTATAGGTTATAGGTTTTGGTTTAGGTTTTATGTTTTGGGATTTGAGAATGGGTTCATGTTTAGGTTATATTTTTTGATTTTGGTATAGGCTATATGTTTTGGGATTTGACAATGGGTTCGCGTTTAGGTTATTGGTTTTTGTTTTGGATTAGGTTATAGATTTTGGTTTAGGTTTAGGTTAAAGTTTAGGTTTAGTTTATAGGTTTTGCGATTTGAGAATATGTTTGGGTTTAGGTTATAGGTTTTAGTTTTGGTTTAGGTTAAAGGTTTTGGTTTAGGTTTAGGTTAAGGTTTATGTATAGGTCATAGGTTTTGGGATTTAAGAATGGATTCGATTTAGGTTATAGGTTTTGGTTTTGATTTAGGTTATAGGTTTTTGGATTTGAGAATGGGTTTGGGTTTAGGTTATAAGTTTTGGTTTTGGTTTAGGTTATAGGTTTTGTTTAAGGTTTAGGTTTTTGGATTTAAGAATGGGTTCTGGTTTAGGTTAGAGGCTTTGGTTTTTGTTTAGGTTTTAGGTTTTGGGATTCGAGAATGGGATCGGGTTTAGGTTATAGGTTTTGGTTTTGGTTTAGGTTATAGGTTTTGGATTTGGTTTTGGTTAAGGTTTAGGTTTAGGTTATAGGTTTTCCGATTTGAGAATGGGTTCGGGTTTAGGATATAGGTTATAGGTTTTGGTTTAGGTTAAAGGTTTTGGGATTTGAGAATGGGTTCGGGTTTAGGTTATAGGTTTTGATTTTTGTTATAGGTTATAGGTTATAGGTTATAGGTTTTGGGATTTGTGAATGGGTTCGGGTTTAGGTTGTAGGTTTTTGTTTTAGTTTAGGTTATAGGTTTTGGTTAGGGTTTAGGTTTTTGGATTTAAGAATGGGTTCGCGTTTAGGTCATAGGTTTTGGTTTTGGTTTAGGTTATAGGTTTTGGGATTTGAGAATGGGTACGCAGTGTAGGTTATAGGTTTTGGTTTTGGTTGAGGTTATAGGTTTTGGTTTGGTTTAGGTTAAGGTTTAGGTTTAGGTTATAGGTTTTCGGATTTGACAATGGGTTCAGGTTTTGGTTGTAGGTTATAGGTTTTGGTTTAGGTTATATGTTTTGGGATTTGACAATAGGTTCGTGTTTAGGTTATATGTTTTGATTTTGGTATAGGTTATATGTAACGCCCTGAAAATCGGAGGTCGAGCATAAACTCAACTCCCGAGTTCCAGAACATCACTTATGCAACAAAATGAATGATGATTGAATGTTGACTGTATTCGTGTATTGAACATGAGTGAGATTAAGCCAAAACAGCATATCATACTCCAGAGACAGTTAATTTTGCAAGCGGAAGACTATGTTAGATAGATAAAATATATAAACTATGATGAGTCTCTAGAGTGTGATAACATTACCAGGTTAAATAAATACAAGTACAGTTCTAAATATATCAAATATGTAAGTTTAATGTCTTCTATCCCCAGTACACGGCCCCCGTCAATACAAGTACCAGGTCTTGAGAGACCCGTCGGAGGATTACATGATAGGAGAACTCCTCCTCATCACCATAGAAATAGTCCGGCTCGCTTCATAAGCATCGCCATCATCTGAAATTCAACAATTTCGTTTGGTGTGTACAACACCGTCCGTAACGTGGGAGTGAGTAGCTAACTCGGTGGAACAATAAAGCATAAGTTAACATGTTATCGATGCGATCAAGCAAGTAATGATAAAGCGAAAATCAAGCACTCCTAGTTACTCGATTAATGCAAGTATGAATACGGGTATGATGGATGCCCTCACCGACATACTCCCTCATGCGACACCATCTCACGTTCGCGCATGCTTACATCCCACACATGTGCTCCACATCTTCCGGGCACATGCGATGCATGATGAGCATGATTACCGAGTTTTTAATTAGTCCATTTCAAACAAACAGGATTGGGAAACTAAGGTACCTCCCTTATATCATTTCCAAACATGATCCAATCTAGGGTCGTCGATCCTAGTTAATATCGACGATGGTGTGTTTTCTAGGTCACTGCGAGAGGTCGCCAGGTGTACGCACAAAGGTTGCACCACTCCCCATCACCCCTTAAACGATTCATCACTATACAAAAACAGCCTAGTTCATACTCTATATATCGCGGCGAACCCTAAGGCACGCCTGCAACTTGAGAATATGCTCGCGGTCACTACAAAGGGTGCTGCTGTGGCATTACGCGCACAAAGGTTGCACCGCTCCCCCATCACCTTATCAATGTAGGCCGACAGCACGAATATAGTGTCCCATACCACCATAATTGGCTCACGAGTTAAGGTGCTCACTGGTCACTACGGGGAGGCACGTAGCCCCAGCGTAGGCCGACAGCTCGACCACGGTGTCCCATACCACCATGCCCGGCTCATGAGTCTTAGCGGATCGAGGTACCATGGTTAAAAGGGTTTTCACTGGTAAGTTTGGTACCCTAGGTTCAAGCAGTAGCGACCAAATATGGTGAACATACATTAGACAAATCGGGTTACATGACGAGCTCGGCTAGCTCGAGCGCACAACAAGTTGAACGACATGAAGTGCATAAGCACTTCGCGTGGCCAACCACTATCGCCAACCGAAGTACGACTCGAGTTCGTCGAACACATCTCACGTGGCGACATGAAACTCAACCACGATCTCCAATCTAGTACCGATTGTCTGGACTATAATCATAGCCCCAAGCACAATCAATTGTCATCCATAGCATGTAGAGTAAAGCATGATAGACAAAGTAATTCAAGCATGATAAATAAAGTAATTCAAACATGCTAGTAGGCATGTTATGACATATTATAAAGCATGATATAAAGCATGTTGTAAAACACTACATTAATAGGAATACAAACACATGTATTGTAAGTAAGTGGTTTAAGTGATCAACCTCATGGAGGTAATCATACACGTCGCTAGGGTAGTTGAGAATCCAATCTCAACACCCTCCTAAGGCATCAACATTCAAACACTTGCTCACACAAGCATTTTCACAAACACTTAAGTACACTAGTACAACATACATGGTGTATGTTAGCAAAACATGTAATAGGGCTATCCTTTAGCCAAGTGAGTATTTTATTCATGTATAATATATTACTACAACAAATAATCATGATAAATACATCTCCAAAATTTATACGATATACGTATTTTCTAGAATACGCATTTTCAACATACATAGTGTATACAAGCAAACATGTATTCGGCGATTCCCTTCGCCAAGAAAATATTTTATACGCACATAATATATTTATACGACAATTAATCATGACAAACACATCGCTAAAATATACATGTATAGGTACTTCTTACAATACCTAGTATTTCTACATACATAGTGTTTATTAGTAAACATGTATTTAGGCGAATCCTTTCGCCAAATAAGTATTTTATCCATACGTCATATATCCATACGACAAATAAACATGTCAAACACATTTCCATAAAAAAAAATACGTATACGGTATTTTATACGAATACCTAGAGTATGTGAAATTCCAAATTCTACAATTCTAATTGGAACAGAAAACGGAAAGCACTTTGTACATGTGCAATTGCATGCAGATCATGAATCTACCATTATCTGACATTGAAAGCGTTGAAAACCGCAACTTATACACTTAAAGTCCTCACCTTTGCCTTTTGAAACTTAGCAAATCAGCAAGGGTAGTAGAACTTCCGTATACGGGAGATTTCTAGCCTAAAGAGCAGAATCGGTTAGTTGTTACACATCCCACATCGATTCCACCTTAAATCAGACCTAGGGTTAGGGTTTCTTACCTTCAAATGGGATGAATACCGCCGGGAAAGCTCCTAGAACAGGGCGGTGTAGGCCGTGTAACAATCCAACGCAGTAGGAGGAAGATCGGCAACAAAACCCAAGCTCTTCTCTCTCTTTTCTCTCTCTCCCTCTAGGGTTTTTCTCCAAAATTCATATGGCTGTGAGAGGGGCTGTTCTAAGCTCCTTTTATAGCCAAAAACATTTCGAAATTAGACTCAGGTTCAAGGGGTACTGCTAATATAGGATATTCGTCGCTTTTCCAGCTAAAAAGGGAAGTTCTGGTGGCCCTCCTTGAACCAAACGTCAAACTTAAGCTCACCATCAATGGATCTACGTGGGATTACGTTTCTGACTCGATCGAATTCCCAGATCACACGTGGCGGACCACTTTCAGTTCGACGGTCAGTGGGCCATGATCAGAAATTCCAAGTACATGTAAATGTTCCTAAAATTTTTCTTAATCCGAGGGTGTAATTTGGTCCGATTCGACGGTCGGGTTTAATATCGACGCGTCAATGAATGATGCAGATCACTATTCCAGATATTTATTTTGGATGGGAATAGTGTTTTTCACACTCCCTCGCTCCGAATCGAAACGAATGGCCATGGAACATCGGATGGAGCTGATTTTTGAGATGATTGTTAAGCCCAGTGGGGCGGTCCTAGTTCCTTAGCTTCGGGTTAATCGGACTCCCGATGTGCGATCTAGACCTAATATGAAGTTTCGTTTCATTCCCGAGAGCAGACGGGAAATGAGTTTGGTTCTAAACTTTAGGGTAACCTAGCGCCAATGATTCTACAAGTTTTGGGTCTTGCAGAACGTATTTAAAGCGATTCGAACGGATTTCGTAGCTAATCTAGTTTCACACCTAGTTACTTTGTCTCATTTCTAAAGGATTTAGTCCTAAGTGAATTCTGGTCGAGGTGGTACTCAGGCCTTTGGAGTTTGTATATAAAGTGATCCAAGTTATACTACTTAGCTAGTTTAAGATAGTGTCTAGGGTGAAAGTTATTAGAAAAATTGAAAGATCAAGGTGATGAAGGGTGAGGTTTGTGAAGGAAATGCGTTCAAAGGCGGCTTTAGACTTTGGGATTCAGTTCTGACAAGTTAATGAGGTATTACGATCGACCCATTGCCTAAGGTCATCTAATCCCAGGTTGGCAAAAATCCGGGGCGTTACATTATATGTTTTGGGATTTGAGAATGGGTTCGCGTTTAGGTTATAGGTTTTTGTTTTGGATTAGGTTATAGATTTTGGTTTAGGTTTAGGTTATGGTTTAGGTTTAGTTTATAGGTTTTGCAATTTGAGAATAGGTTCGGGTTTAGGTTATAGGTTTTGCTTTTGGTTTAGGTTATAGGTTTTGGGATTGGAGAATGGGTTCGGTTTTGGTTATAGGTGTTGGTTTTGGTTTAGGTTATAGGTTTTCTTACGTTTACGTTTTGGGATTTGAGAATGGGTTCGGGTTTTGGTTATATGTTTTGGTTTTGGTTTAGGTTATAGGTTTTGGGATTTGGGATTGGGTTCGAGCTTAGGTTAAAGTTTTTGGTTTTGGTTTAGGTTTAGGCTAAGGTTTCGGTTAAGGTTATTGGTTTTCGGATTTGAGAATAGGTTCGGGTTTAGGTTATAGGTTATAGGTTTTGGGATTTGAGAATAGGTTCGTGTTTAGGTTATAGGATTCGGTTTTAGTTATAGGATATATGTTTAGGTTATAGGTTATAGGTTATAGGTTTTGGGATTTGAGAATGGGTTCGAGTTTAGGTTATGGGTTTTGGTTTTGGTTTAGGTTATAGGTTTTGGTTAGGGTTTAGGTTTTTGGAATTGATAATGGGTTCCGGTTTAGGCTATATGTTTTGGTTTTGGTTTTGGTTATAAGTTTTGCTTTAGGTTTAGGTTAAGGTTTAGGTTTAGGTTATAGGTTTTGGGATTTGAGAATGGGTTCGGGTTTAGTTTATAGGTTTTGGTTTTGGTTTAGGTTATAGGTTTGGTTAAGGTTTAGGTTTTGGGATTATAGAATGGGTTCGGGTTTAGGTTATAGGTTTTGGTTTAGGTTATAGGTTTTGGGATTTGAGAATAGGTCTTATTTTAGGTTAGAGGTTTTGTTTTAGGTTATATGTTATTGGCTTTGGGATTTGAGAATAAGGTCGGGTTTAGGTTATAGGTTTTGGTTTAGGGTATAGGTTATAGGTTTTGGTTAAGGTTTTGGTTTTGGATTTGAGAATGGGTTCGGGTTTACGTTATAGGTTTTGGTTTTGGTTTAGGTTATAGGTTTTGGGATTTGAGAATGGGTACGGGTTTAGGTTATAGATTTTGGTTTTGGTTAGGTTATAGGTTTTGGTTTAGGTTTAGGTTTAGGTTTAGGTTATAGGTTTTGGGATTTGAGATTGGGTTTGGGTTTAGGTTATAGGTTATGGTTTTGGTTTAGGTTATAGGTTTTGTGATTTGAGATTCGGTTCGAGTTTAGGTTATAGGTTTTAGTTTTGGTTTAGGTTATAGGTTTTGGTTTAGGTTTAGGTTAAGGTTTACGTTTAGGTCATAGGTTTTGGAATTTAAGAATGCGTCCGGTTTAGGTTATATGTTTTGGTTTTGATTTAGGTTATAGGTTTTGGGATTTCAGAATGGGTTCGGGTTTAGGTTATAGGTTTTGGTTTTGGTTTAGGTTATAGGTTTTGGAATTTGAGAATGGGTACGGGTTTAGGTTATAGCATTTGGCTTTGGTTGAGGTTATATGTTTTGGTTTGGTTTAGGTTAAGGTTTAGGTTTAGGTTATAGGTTTCGGATTTGACAATGGGTTTGGGTTTAGGTTATAGGTTATAGGTTTTGGTTTAGGTTATATGTTTTAGGATTTGAGAATGGGTTCGTGTTTAGGTTATATGTTTTGATTTTGGTATAGGTTATATGTTTTGGGATTTGAGAATGGGTTCTCGTTTAGGTTATAAGTTTTTGTTTTGGATTAGGTTATAGATTTTGGTTTAGTTTTAGGTTAAGGTTTTGGTTTAGTTTATAGGTTTTGGGATTTGAGAATAGGTTCGGGATTAGGTTATAGGTTTTGCTTTTGGTTTAGGTTATAGGTTTTGGGATTGGAGAATGGGTTCGGGTTTAGGTTATAGGTGTTGGTTTTGGTTTAGGTTATAGGATTTCATTTAGGTTTAGGTTTTCGATTTGAGAATGGGTTCGGGTTTGTGTTATACGTTTTGGGATTTGGGAATGGGTTCGGGTTTAGGATATAGGTTATAGGTTTTGGTTTAGGTTAAAGGTTTTGGGATTTGAGAATGGGTTCGGGTTTAGGTTATAGGTTTTGGTTTTTGTTGGGTTATAGGTTATAGGTTATAGGTTTTGGGATTTACGAATGGGTTCCGGTTTAGGTTGTAGGTTTTGGTTTTAGTTTAGGTTATAGGTTTTGGTTAGGTTTTAGGTTTTTGGATTTAAGATTGGGTTCGCGTTTAGGTTATAGGTTTTGGTTTTGGTTTAGGTTATAGGTTTTCGGATTTGAGAATGGGTACGAGTTTAGGTTATAGGTTTTGGTTTTGGTTGAGGTTATAGGTTTTGGTTTGGTTTAGGTTAAGGTTTGGTTAAGGTTTAGGTTTTGGGATTATAGAATGGGTTCGGGTTTAGGTTATAGGTTTTGGTTTAGGTTATAGGTTTTGGGATTTGAGAATAGGTGTTATTTTAGGTTACTGAGTTTTGTTTTAGGTTATATGTTATTGGTTTTGGGATTTGAGAATAGGGTCGGGTTTAGGTTATAGGTTTTGGTTTAGGGTATAGGTTATAGGTTTTGGTTAAGGTTTTAGTTTTGGATTTGAGAATGGGTTCGGGTTTACGTTATAGGTTTTGGTTTTGGTTTAGGTTATAGGTTTTGGGATTTGAGAATGGGTACGGGTTTAGGTTATAGATTTTGGTTTTGGTTAGGTTATAGGTTTGGTTTAGGTTTAGGTTTAGGTTTAGGTTTAGGTTATAGGTTTTGGGATTTGAGATTGGGTTTGGGTTTAGGTTATAGGTTATGGTTTTAGTTTAGGTTATAGGTTTTGTGATTTGAGATTCGGTTCGGGTTTGGGTTATAGGTTTTAGTTTTGGTTTAGGTTATAGGTTTTTGGTTTAGGTTTAGGTTAAGGTTTACGTTTAGGTCATAGGTTTTGGGATTTAAGAATGCGTTCTGGTTTAGGTTGTCTGTTTTGGTTTTGATTTAGGTTATAGGTTTTGGGATTTGAGAATGGGTTCGAGTTTAGGTTATAGGTTTTGGTTTTGGTTTAGGTTATAGGTTTTGGAATTTGAGAATGGGCGGGTTTAGGTTATAGCATTTGGCTTTGGTTGAGGTTATATGTTTTGGTTTGGTTTAGGTTAAGGTTTAGGTTTATGTTATAGGTTTTTCGGATTTGACAATGGGTTTCGGTTTAGGTTATAGGTTATAGGTTTTGGTTTAGGTTATATGTTTTGGGATTTGAGAATGGGTTCGTGTTTAGGTTATATGTTTTGATTTTGGTATAGGTTATATGTTTTGGGATTTGAGAATGGGTTCTCGTTTAGGTTATAGGTTTTTATTTTGGATTAGGTTATAGATTTTGGTTTAGGTTTAGGTTAAGGTTTAGGTTTAGTTTATAGGTTTTGAGATTTGAGAATTGGTTCGAGATTAGGTTATAAGTTTTGCTTTTGGTTTAGGTTATAGGTTTTGGGATTGGAGAATGGGTTCCGATTTAGGTTATAGGTGTTGGTTTTGGTTTAGGTTATAGGATTTCATTTAGGTTTAGGTTTTCGGATTTGAGAATGGGTTCGGGTTTGGGTTATAGGTTTTGAGATTTGGGAATGGGTTCGGGTTTAGGATATAGGTTATAGGTTTTGGTTTATGTTAAAGGTTTTGGGATTTGAGAATGGGTTCGGGTTTAGGTTATAGGTTTTGGTTTTTGTTACAGGAGTTATAGGTTATAGGTTATAGGTTTTGGGATTTCGAATGGGTTCGGGTTTAGGTTGTAGGTTTTGGTTTTAGTTTAGGTTATAGGTTTTGGTTAGGTTTTAGGTTTTGGATTTAAGATTGGGTTCGTGTTTAGGTTGTAGGTTTTGGTTTTGGTTTAGGTTATAGGTTTTGGGATTTGAGAATGGGTACGAGTTTAGGTTATAGGTTTTGGTTTTGGTTGAGGTTATAGGTTTTGGTTTGGTTTAGGTTAAGGTTTAGGTTTAAGTTATAGGTTTTCGGATTTGACAATGGGTTCGATTTTTGGTTATAGGTTATAGGTTTTGGTTTAGGTCATATGTTTTGGGATTTGACAATGGGTTCATGTTTAGGTTATATGTTTTGATTTTGGTATAGGTTATATGTTTTGGGATTTGAGAATGGGTTCGCGTTTGGGTTATAGGTTTTTGTTTTGGATTAGGTTATTGATTTTGGTTTAGGTTTAGGTTAAGGTTTAGGTTTAGTATATAGGTTTTGGGATTTGAGAATAGGTTCGGGTTTAGGTTATAGGTTTTGCTTTTGGTTTAGGTTATAGGTTTTGGGATTGGAGAACGGGTTCCGGTTTTGGTTATAGGTGTTGGTTTTGGTTTAGGTTATAGGTTTTCGTTTAGGTTTAGGTTTTGGGATTTGAGAATGGGTTCGGGTTTAGGTTATATGTTTTGGTTTTGGTTTAGGTTATAGATTTTGGGATTTGGGATTGGGTTCGGACTTAGGTTAAAGATTTTGGTTTTGGTTTAGGTTATAGGTTTTGGTTTAGGTTTAGGCTAAGGTTTCGGTTAAGGTTATTGGTTTTCGGATTTGAGAATAGGTTCGGGTTTAGGTTATAGGTTATAGGTTTTGGGATTTGAGATTAGGTTCGGGTTTAGGTTATAGGATTCGGTTTTAGTTATAGGATATATGTTTAGGTTATAGGTTATAGGTTATAGGTTTTGGGATTTGAGAATGGGTTCGGGTTTAGGTTATGGGTTTTGGTTTTGGTTTAGGTTATAGGTTTTGGTTAGGGTTTAAGTTTTTGGAATTGATAATGGGTTCGGGTTTAGGTCATATGTTTTGGTTTTGGTTTTGGTTATAAGTTTTGCTTTAGGTTTAGGTTAAGGTTTAGGTTTAGGTTATAGGTTTTGGGATTTGAGAATGGGTTCGGGTTTAGTTTATAGGTTTTGGTTTTGGTTTAGGTTATAAGTTTGGTTAAGGTTTAGGTTATGGGATTATAGAATGGGTTCGGGTTTAGGTTATAGGTTTTAGTTTAGGTTATAGGTTTTGGGATTTGAGAATAGGTGTTGTTTTAGGTTAGAGGTTTTGTTTTAGGTTATATGTTATTGGTTTTGGGATTTGAGAATAGGGTCGGGTTTATGTTATAGGTTTTGGGATTTGAGAATAGGGTCGGGTTTATGTTATAGGTTTTGGTTTAGGGTATAGGTTATAGGTTTTGGTTAAGGTTTTGGTTTTGGATTTGAGATTGAGTTCGGGTTTACGTTATAGGTTTTGGTTTTGGTTTAGGTTATAGGTTTTGGGATTTGAGAATGGGTACGAGTTTAGGTCATAGATTTTGGTTTTGGTTAGGTTATAGGTTTTGGTTTAGGTTTAGGTTTAGGTTTAGGTTATAGGTTTTGGGATTTGAGATTGGGTTTGGGTTTAGGTTATAGGTTTTGGTTTTAGTTTAGGTTATAGGTTTTTTGATTTGAGATTCGGTTCGGGTTTAGGTTATAGGTTTTAGTTTTGGTTTAGGTTATAGGTTTTGGTTTAGGTTTAGGTTAAGGTTTACGTTTAGGTCATACGTTTTGGGATTTAAGAATGCGTCCGGTTTAGGTTATATGTTTTGGTTTTGATTTAGGTTATAGGTTTTGGGATTTGAGAATGGGTTCGGGTTTAGGTTATAGGTTTTGGTTTTGGTTTAGGTTATAGGTTTTGGAATTTGAGAATGGGTACGGGTTTAGGTTATAGCTTTTGGTTTTGGTTGAGGTTATATGTTTTGGTTTGGTTTAGGTTATAGGTTTTGGATTTGACAATGGGTTTGGGTTTAGGTTATAGATTATAGGTTTTGGTTTAGGTTATATGTTTTGGGATTTGAGAATGGGTTCGTGTTTAGGTTATATGTTTTGATTTTGGTATAGGTTATATGTTTTGGGATTTGAGAATGGGTTCTCGTTTAGGTTATAGGTTTTTATTTTGGATTAGGTTATAGATTTTGGTTTAGGTTTAGGTTAAGGTTTAGGTTTAGTTTATAGGTTTTGGGATTTGAGAATAGGTTCGGGATTAAGATATAGGTTTTGCTTTTGGTTTAGGTTATAGGTTTTGGGATTTGGGAATGGGTTCGGAGCTTAGGTTAAAGGTTTTGGTTTTGGTTTAGGTTATAGGTTTTGGTTTAGGTTTTGACTAAGGTTTAGAAGCTTAGGTTATTGGTTTTCGATTTGAGAATGGGTTCGGGTTTAGGTTATAGGTTATAGGTTTTGGGATTTGAGAATAAGTTTGGGTTTAGGTTATAAGATTCGGTTTAGCTATAGGATATATGTTTAGGTTATATGTTATAGGTTATAGGTTTTGGGATTTGAGAATGGGTTCGGGTTTAGGTCATAGGTTTTAGTTTTGGTTTAGGTTATAGGTTTTGGTTAGTGTTTAGGTTTTTGGAATTGATAAAGGGTTCGGGTTTAGGTTATAGGTTTTGGTTTTGGTTTAGGTTATAGGTTTTAGGATTTGAGATTGGGTACGGGTTTAGGTTATAGGTTTTGGTTTTGGTTTTGGTTATAGGTTTTGGTTTAGGATTAGGTTATAGGTTTTCGGATTTGAGAATGGGTTCGAGTTTAGGTTATAGGTTATAGGTTTTGGTTTAGGTTATATGATTTGGGATTTGGGAATGGGTTCGGGTTTAGGTTATATGTTTTGGTTTTGGTATAGGTTATATGTTTTGGGATTTGAGAATTGGTTCGGGTATAGGTAATAGGTTTTTATTTTGGTTTAGGTTATATGTTTTGGGATTTGAGAATTGGTTCGGGTTTAGGTTATAGGTTTTTATTTTAGTTTAGGTTATATATTTTGGTTTAGGTTTATGTTAAGGTTTAGGTTTAGTTTATAGGTTTTGGGATCCGAGAATAGGTTCGAGTTTATGTTATAGGTTTTGCTTTTAGTTTAGGTTATAGGTTTCGGGATTGGAGAATGTGTTCCGGTTTAGGTTATAGGTGTTGGTTTTGGTTTAGGTTATAGGTTTTCGTTAAGGTTTAGGTTTTGAGATTTGTGAACGGGTTCGGGTATAGGTTGTAGGTTTTGGTTAAGGTTATAGGTTTTGGGATTTGAGAATAGGTGCGGGTTTAGGTTATAGGTTTTGGTTTAGGTTATAGGTTATTGGCTTGGGGATTTGAGAATAGGTTTGGGTTTAAGTTATAGGTTTGTGTTTAGGTTATAGGTTATAGGTTTTGGTTAAGGTTTTGGTTTTGGATTAGAGAATGGGTTCGGGTTTAGGTTATAGGTTTTGGTTTTGGTTTAGTTTATAGGTTTTGGGATTTGAGAATGGGTTCGAGTTTAGGTTAAAGGTTTTGTTTTTGTTTTAGGTTATAGGTTTTGGTTTAGGTTTAGGTTAAGGTTTCGGTTTATGTTACTGAGGTTTTGGGATTTGAGAATAGGTTCGGGTTTAGGGTAAAGGTTTTGGTCTTGTTTTAGGTTATAGGTTTTGGTTTAGGTTTAGGTTAAGGTTTAGGTTTAGGTTATAGGTTTTGGGATTTGACAATGGGTTCGGGTTTAGGTTAAAGGTTTTGGTTTTGTTTTAGGTTATAGGTTTTGGTTTAGGTTTAGGTTAAGGTTTCGGTTTATGTTCTGGTTTTGGGATTTGTGAATAGGTTCGAGTTTAGGTTAAAGGTTTTGGTTTTGTTTTAGGTTATAGGTTTTGGTTTAGGTTTAGGTTATGGTTTAGGTTTAGGTTATAGGTTTTGGGATTTGAGAATGGGTTTGGGTTTAGTTTATATGTTTTGGTTTTGGTTTAGGTTATAGGTTATGGGATTGGAGAATGGGTTCTAATTTAGGTTATAGGTGTTGTTTTGGTTTAGGTTATAGGTTTAGTTTAGGTTTAGGTTTTCGGATTTGGGAATGGGTTCGGGTTTAGGTTATAGGTTTTGGTTTAGGTTTAGGTTATAGGTTTTGGGATTTGGGAATGGGTTCGGAGCTTAGGTTAAAGGTTTTGGTTTTGGTTTAGGTTATAGGTTTTGGTTTAGGTTTAGGCTAAGGTTTTAGTTTAGGTTATTGGTTTTCGGATTTGAGAATGGGTTCGGGTTTAGGTTATAGGTTCGGAGTTTTGGGATTTGAGAATAGGTTTAGGTTTAGGTTATAGGATTCGGTTTTAATAATAGGATATATGTTTAGGTTATAGGTTATAGGTTATGAGTTTTGGGATTTGAGAATGGGTTCGGATTTAGGTTATAGGTTTTGATTTTGGTTTAGGTTATAGTTTTGGTTAGGGTTTAGGTTTTAGGAATTGATAATGGGTTCGGGTTTAGGTTATATGTTTTGGTTTTAGTTTTGGTTATAAGTTTTGCTTTAGGTTTAGGTTAAGGTTTATGTTTAGGTTATAGGTTTTGGGATTTGAGAATGGGTTCGGGTTTACTTTATAGGTTTTGGTTTTGGTTTTGGTTTTGGTTGTAGGTTTTGGTTAAGGTTTAGGTTTTGGGATTATAGAATGGGTTCGGGTTTAGGTTATAGGTTTTAGTTTTGGTTATAGGTTTTGGGATTTGAGAATAGGTCTTGGTTTAGGTTATAGGTTTTGTTTTAGGTTATAGGTTATTGGTTTTGGGATTTGAGAATAGGGTCGGGTTTAGGTTATAGGTTTTGGTTTAGGGTATTGGTTATAGGTTTTGGGTTTTGGATTAGAGAATGGGTTCGGGTTTAGGTTATAGGTTTTGGTTTTAGTTTAGGTTATAGGTTTTGGGATTTGAGAATGGGTACGGGTTTAGGTTATAGATTTTGGTTTTGGTTTAAGTTATAGGTTTTGGTTAAGGTTTAGGTTTTGGAATTGATATCGGGTTCGGGTTTAGGTTTTATGTTTTGGTTTTGCTTTTGGTTATAGGTTTTGCCTTTGGTTTAGGTTACTGGTTTAGGTTTAGGTTAAAGGTTTTGGGATTTGAGAATGGGTTCGGAGTTTAGGTTATAGGTTTTGGTTTTGGTTTAGGTTATAGGTTTTGGTTAAGGTTTAGGTTTTGGGATTTTAAAATGGGTTCGGTTTTAGGTTATAGGTTTTGGGATTTGAGAATAGGTTTGGGTTTAGGTTATAGGTTTGGTTTACGTTATAGGTTATAGGTTTTGGTTTTGATTTAGGTTATATGTTTTGTGTTTTGTGAATGGGTTGGGGTTTAGGTTATAGATTTTGGTTTAGGTTTAGGTTTGGTTTATAGGTTTTGGAATTTTGCGAATACGTTTAGGTTTAGGTTATAGGTTTTGCTTTTGGTTTAGGTTATTGGTTTTGGGATTGGAGAATGGGTTCGGTTTAGGTTATAGGTTTTGGTTAAGGTTTAGGTTTTGGATTTGATAATGGGTTCGGGTTTAGGTTATAGGTTTTGGTTTTGTTTTAAGTTATAGGTTTTGTGATTTGTGAATAGGTTCGGTGTAGGTTATATGTTTTGGCTTTGGTTTAGGTTATAGGTTTTGGTTTAGGTTTTGGTTAACGTTTAAGTTTAGGTTATAGGTTTCAGGGATTTGAGAATGGGTTTGGGTTTAGGTTATAGGTTTTGGTTTTAGTTTAGGTTATAGGTTTTGTGATTTGAGATTGGGTTTAGGTTTAGGTTATAGGTTTTACTTTTGGGTTAGGTTATAGGTTTTGGTTTAGGTTTAGGTTTAGGTTATAGGTTTTGGGATTTGAGGAGATTGGGTTTGGGTTTAGGTTATAGGTTTTGGTTTTAGTTTAGGTTATAGGTTTTGTGATTTGAGATTCGGCACGGTTTTAGGTTATAGGTTTTAGTTTTGGTTTAGGTTTAGGTTAAGGTTTACGTTTAGGTCATAGGTTTTGGGATTTAAGAATGGGTTCGGTTTAGGTCATATGTTTTGGTTTTGATTTATGTTATAGGTTTTGGGATTTGAGAATGGGTTCGAGTTTAGGTTATAGGTTATAGGTTTTGGTTTTCCTTTATGTTATAGGTTTTCTTTAAGGTTTATGTTTTTGGATTTGAGAATGGGTTCGGTATAGGTTAGAGGTTTTGGTTTTGTTTTGGTTATAGGTTTTGGGATTTGAGAATGGGTTTGGGTTTAGGTTATAGGTTTTGGTTTTGGTTTAGGTTATAGGTTTTGTTTAAGGTTTAGGTTTTCGGATTTGAGAATGGGTTCTGGTTTAGGTTAGAGGCTTTGGTTTTGTTTAGGTTATAGGTTTTGGGATTCGAGAATGGGTTCGGGTTTAGGTTATAGGTTTTGGTTTTGGTTAAGGTTATAGGTTTTGGATTTGGTTTTGGTTAAGGTTTAGGTTTAGGTTATATCTTTTCAGATTTGAGAATGTGTTCGGGTTTAGGATATAGGTTATAGGTTTTGGTTTAGGTTAAAGGTTTTGGGATTTGAGAATGGGTTCGGGTTTAGGTTATAGGTTTTAGTTTTTATTATAGGTTATAGGTTATAACTTATAGGTTTTGGGATTTGTGAATGGGTTCGGCTTTAGGTTGTAGGTTTTGGTTTTAGTTTAGGTTATAGGTTTTGGTTAGGGTTTTTAGGTTTTGGATTTAAGAATGGGTTCGCGTTTAGGTTATAGGTTTTGGTTTTAGTTTAGGTTATAGGTTTTGGGATTTGAGAGTGGGTACGGGTTTAGGTTATAGGTTTTGGTTTTGGTTGAGGTTATAGGTTTTGGTTTGGTTTAGGTTAAGGTTTAGGTTTAGGTTATAGGTTTTCGGATTAGAGAATGGGTTAGGGTTTAGGTTATAGGTTATGGGTTTTGGTTTAGGTTATATGTTTTGGGATTTGAGAATGGGTTCGTGTTTAGGTTATATGTTTTGATTTTGGTATAGGTTATATGTTTTGGGATTTGATAATGGGTTCATGTTTAGGTTATAGGTTTTTATTTTGGCTTAGGTTATAGATTTTGGTTTTGGTTTAGGTTAAGGTTTCGGTTTACTTTATAGGTTTTGTGATTTGAGAATAGGTTCGGGTTTAGGTTATAGGTTTTGCTTTTGGTTTAGGTTATAGGTTTTGGGATTGAAGAATGGGTTCGGTTTAGGCTATAGGTGTTGGTTTTGGTTTATGTTATAGGTTTTCGTTTTGGTTTAGGTTTTCGGATTTGAGAATGGGTTCGAGTTTAGGTTATAGGTTTTAGTTTTGGTTTAGGTTATAGGTTTTAGGTTAGGGTTTAGTTTTTTTAGGATATAGGTTTTAGGTTTAGGTTTAGGTTATAGGTTTTGCGATTTAAGAATGGGTTCGTTTAGGTTTAGGTTATTGGTTTTGGTTATAGGTTTTGGGATTTGAGATTGGGTTCGGGTTTATGTTATATGTTTTGGCTTTGTTTTAGGTTATTAGGTTATTGGTTTTGGTTTATGTTTAGGTTAAGGTTTACGTTTAGGTCATAGGTTTTGGGATTTAAGAATGGGTTCGGGTTTAGGTTATATGTTTTGCTTTTGATTTAGGTTATAGGTTTTGGAGATTTGAGAATGGGTTCGAGTTTAGGTTATAGGTTTTGGTTTTGCTTTATGTTATAGGTTTTGTTTAAGGTTTAGGTTTTAGGATTTGAGAATGGGTTCGAGTTTAGGTTAGAGGTTTTGGTTTTGTTTAGGTTATAGGTTTTGGGATTTGAGAATGGGTTCGGGTTTAGGTTTTATGTTTTGGTTTTGGTTTAGGTTATAGGTTTTGTTAAAGGTTTTGGTTTTGGATTTGAGGATGGGTTCGGTTTGGGTTAGAGGCTTTGGTTTTGTTTAGGTTATAGGTTTTGGTATTCGAGAATGGGTTCGGGTTTAGGTTTTTGGTTTTGGTTTTGGTTTAAGTTATAGGTTTTGGATTTGGTTTTGGTTAAGGTTTAGGTTTAGTTTATAGGTTTTTGATTTGAGAATGGGTTCGGGTTTAGGATATAGGTTATAGGTTTTGGTTTAGGTTAAAGGTTTTGGGATTTGAGAATGGGTTCGGGTTTAGGTTATAGGTTTTGGTTTTTGTTATAGGTTATAGGTTATAGGTTTTGGGATTTGTGAATGGGTTCGGGTTTAGGTTGTAGGTTTTGGTTTTAGTTAAGGTTATAGGTTTTGGTTAGGGGTTAGTTTTTGGATTTAAGAATGGGTTCGGGTTTAGGTTATAGGTTTTGGTTTTGGTTTAGGTTATAGGTTTTGGGATTTGAGAATGGGTATGGGTTTAGGTTATAGGTCTTGGTTTTGGTTGAGGTTATAGGTTTTGGTTTGGTTTAGGTTTACGTTTAGGTTTAGGTTAAAGGTTTTGGATTTGACAATGGGTTTGGGTTTATGTTATAGGTTATTGGTTTTGGTTTAGGTTTAGGCTATGGTTTCGGTTTAGGTTATTGGTTTTCGGATTTGAGAATGGGTTCGAGTTTATATTATATGTTTTGGTTTTGGTTTTGGTTATAAGTTTTGCTTTAGGTTTAGGTTAAGGTTTAGGTTTAGGTTATAGGTTTTGGGATTTGAGAATGGGTTCGGGTTTACTTTATAGGTTTTAGTTTTGGTTTTGGTTTAGGTTATAGATTTTGGTTAAGGTTTAGGTTTTGGGATTATAGAATGGGTTCGGGTTTAGGTTATAGGTTTTGGTTTTTGGTTATAGGTTTTGGGATTTGAGAATCGGTATTGGTTTGGTTATAGGTTTTATTTTCGGTTATAGGTTATTGGTTTTGGGATTTGAGAATAGGGTCGGGTTTAGGTTATAGGTTTGGTTTAGGGTATAGGTTATAGGTTTTGGTTAAGGTTTTGGTTTTTGGATTAGGAAATGGGTTCGAGCTTAGGTTATAGGTTTTGGTTTTGGTTTAGGTTATAGGTTTTTGGATTTGAGAATGGGTACGGGTTTAGGATATAGATTTTTAGTTTTGGTTTAGGTTATAGGTTTTGGTTAAGGTTTAGGTTTTTGGATTTGACAATGGGTTCGAGTTTAGGTTATAGGTTTTGGTTTTATTGTAAGTTATAGGTTTTATGATTTGAGAATAGGTTTAGGTTTAGGTTATAGGTTTTGGTTTTGGTTTACGTTATGGGTTTTGGTTTTGGTTTAGGTTTAGGTTTAGGTTATAGGTTTTGCGATTTGAGAATGGGTTCGGAGTTTAGGTTATTGGTTTTGGTTTTCATTTTGGTTATAGGTTTTGGGATTTGAGATTGGGTTCGGGTTTAGGTTATATGTTTTGGCTTTGTTTTAGGTTATTGGTTTTGGTTTAGGTTTAGGTTATGGTTTATGTTTAGGTCATAGGTTTTGGGATTTAAGAATGGGTTCGGTTTAGGTTATATGTTTTGCTTTTGATTTAGGTTATAGGTTTTGGGATTTGAGAATGGGTTCGAGTTTAGGTTATAGGTTTTGGTTTTGCTTTATGTTATATGTTTTGTTTAAGGTTTAGGTTTTAGGATTTGAGAATGGGTTCGAGTTTAGGTTAGAGGTTTTGGTTTTGTTTAGGTTATAGGTTTTGGGATTTGAGAATGGGTTCGAGTTTAGGTTATAGGTTTTAGTTTTGGTTTAGGTTATAGGTTTTATTTAAGGTATTTGTTTTTGGATTTGAGGATGGGTTCTGGTTTAGGTTAGAGGCTTTGGTTTTTGTTTAGGTTATAGGTTTTGGTATTTGAGAATGGGTTCGGGTTTAGGTTATTGGTTTTGGTTTTGGTTTAGGTTATAGGTTTTGGATTTGGTTTTGTTTAAGGTTTAGGTTTAGGTTATAGGTTTTGATTTGAGAATGGGTTCGGGTTTAGGATATAGGTTATAGGTTTTGGTTTAGGTTAAAGGTTTTGGAATTTGAGAATGGGTTCGGGTTTAGGTTATAGGTTTTGGTTTTTGTTATATGTTATAGGTTATAGGTTTTGGGATTTGTGAATGGGTTCGGGTTTAGGTTGTAGGTTTTTGTTTTAGTTAAGGTTATAGGTTTTGGTTAGGGTTTAGGTTTTGGATTTAAGAATGGGTTCGGGTTTCGGTTATAGGTTTTGGTTTTGGTTTAGGTTATAGGTTTTGGGATTTGAGAATGGGTATGGGTTTAGGTTATAGGTTTTGGTTTTGGTTGAGGTTATAGATTTTGGTTTAGTTTAGGTTTACGTTTAGGTTTAGGTTATAGGTTTTCGGATTTGACAATGGGTTTGGGTTTATGTTATAGGTTATTGGTTTTGATTTATGTTTTATGTTTTGGGATTTGAGAATGGGTTCGTGTTTAGGTTATATGTTTTGATTTTGGTATAGGTTATATGTTTTTGTTTTGGATTAGGTTATAAGTTTTTGTTTTGGATTAGGTTATAGATTTTGGTTTTGGTTTAGGTTAAGGTTTAGGTTTAGTTGATAGGTTTTGGGATTTGAGAATAGGTTCGGGTTTAGGTTATAGGTTTTACTTTTGGTTTAGGTTATATGTTTTGGTTTTGGTTTAGGTTATAGGTGTTGGTTTTGGTTGAGGTTAGAGGTTTTCGTTTAGGTTTAGGTTTTGGATTTGAGAATGGGTTCGGGTTTAGGTTATATGTTTTGGTTTTGGTTTAGGTTATAGGTTTTGGGATTTGGGATTGGGTTCGAGCTTAGGTTAAAGGTTTTGGTTTTGGTTTTGGTTTAGGTTAAGGTTTCGGTTAAGGTTATTGGTTTTCGGATTTGAGAATAGGTTCGGGTTTAAGTTATAGGTTATAGGTTTTGGGATTTAAGAATGGGTTCGGGTTCAGGTTATAGGATTCGGTTTTAGTTATAGGATATATGTTTAGGTTATAGGTTATAGGTTATAGGTTTTGGGATTTGAGAATGGGTTCGGGAGGTTATGGGTTTTGGTTTTGGTTTAGGTTATAGGTTTTGGTTAGGGTTTAGGTTTTGGAATTGATAATGGGTTCGGGTTTAGGTTATAGGTTTTGGTTTTGATTTAGGTTATAGGTTTTGGGATTTGAGAATGGGTTTGGGTTTAGGTTGTAGGTTTTGGTTTTGGTTTAGATTATAGGTTTTGTTTAAGGTTTAGGTTTTTGAATTTGAGAATGGGTTTGGTTTAGGTTAGAGGCTTTGGTTTTGTTTAGGTTTTAGGTTTTGGGATTTGAGAATGGGTTCGGGTTTAGGTTATAGGTTTTGGTTTTTGTTTAGGTTATAGGTTTTGGATTTGTTTTTGGTTAAGGTTTAGGTTTAGGTTATAGGTTTTCGGATTTGAGAATGGGTTCGGGTTTAGGATATAGGTTATAGGTTTTGGTTTAGGTTAAAGGTTTTGGGGTTTGAGAATGGGTTCGGGTTTAGGTTATAGGTTTTGTTTTTTGTTATAGGTTATAGGTTATAGGTTATAGGTTTTGGGATTTGAGAATGGGTTTGGTTTAGGTTGTAGGTTTTGGTTTTAGTTTAGGTTATAGGTTTTGGTTAGGGTTTAGGTTTTTGGATTTAAGAATGGGTTCGCGTTTAGGTTATAGGTTTTGGTTTTGGTTTAGGTTATAGGTTTTGTGATTTGAGAATGGGTACGAGTTTAGGTTATAGGTTTTGGTTTTGGTTGAGGTTATAGGTTTTGGTTTGGTTTAGGTTAAGGTTTAGGTTTAGGTTATAGGTTTTTTGGATTTGACAATGGGTTCGGGTTTTGGTTATAGGTTATCGGTTTTGGTTTAGGTTATATGTTTTGGGATTTGACAATGGGTTTGTGTATAGGTTATATGTTTTGATTTGGGTATAGGTTATATGTTTTGGGATTTGAGAATGGGTTCGCGTTTAGGTTATAGGTTTTGTTTTGGATTAGGTTATAGATTTTGGTTTAGGTTTAGGTTAAGGTTTAGGTTTTATTTATAGGTTTTGGGATTTGAGAATAGGTTCGGGTTTAGGTTATAGGTTTTGCTTTTGGTTTAGGTTATAGGTTTTGCGATTGGTTTAGGTTATAGGTTTTTGTTTAGGTTTAGGTTTTGGGATTTGAGAATGGGTTCGGGTTTAGGTTATATGTTTTGGTTTTGGTTTAGGTTATAGGTTTTGGGATTGGGTTTAGGCTTAGGTTAAAGATTTTGGTTTTGGTTTAGGTTTAGGCTAAGGTTTCGGTTAAGGTTATTGGTTTGGATTTGAGAATAGGTTCGGGTTTAGGTTATAGGTTATAGGTTTTGGGATTTGAGAATAGGTTCGGGTTTAGGTTATAGGATTCGGTTTTAGTTATAGGATATATGTTTAGGTTATAGGTTATAGGTTATAGGTTTTGGGATTTGAGAATGGGTTCGGGTTTAGGTTATGGGTTTTGGTTTTGGTTTAGGTTATAGGTTTTGGTTAGGGTTTAGGTTTTGGAATTGATAATGGGTTCGGGTTTAGGTTATATGTTTTTGTTTTGGTTTTGGTTATAAGTTTTGCTTTAGGTTTAGGTTAAGGTTTAGGTTTAGGTTATAGGTTTTGGGATTTGAGAATGGGTTCGGGTTTAGTTTATAGGTTTTGGTTTTGGTCTAGGTTATAGGTTTGGTTAAGGTTTAGGTTTTGGGATTATAGAATGGGTTCGGGTTTAGGTTATAGGTTTTGGGATTTGAGAATAGGTCTTGTTTTAGGTTAGAGGTTTTGTTTTAGGTTATATGTTATTGGTTTTGAATTGGAGAATAGGGTCGGGTTTAGCTTATAGGTTTTTGGTTTTGGTTTAGGTTATAGGTTTTAGGATTTGAGATTGGATACGGGTTTAGGTTATAGGTTTTGGTTTTGGTTTAGGTTATAGGTTTTGGCTTAGGTTTAGGTTATAGGTTTTCGGATTTGAGAATGGGTTCGAGTTTAGGTTATAGGTTATAGGTTTTGGTTTAGGTTATATGATTTGCGATTTAAGAATGGGTTCTGGTTTAGGTTATATGCTTTGGTTTTGGTCTAGGTTATATGTTTTTGGATTTGAGAATTGGTTCGGGTTTAGGTTATAGGTTTTTGTTTTGGTTTAGGTTATAGATTTTGTTTTAGGTTTAGGTTAAGGTTTAGGTTTAGTTTATAGGTTTTGGGATTTGAGAATAGGTTCATGTTTATGTTATAGGTTTTGCTTTTAGTTTAGGTTATAGGTTTCAGGATTGGAGAATGCATTCCGGTTAAGGTTATATGTAACGCCCTGAAAATCGGGGGTCGAGTATGAACTCAACTCCCAAGTTCCAACGCATCACTTATGCAACATACACAATGATGGTTAAATGTTGTCTGAGTTAGCGCAATAAACATGAATGAGATTATACCAAAACAGTAATTCATACTCCAGTTCAATGGTATAAAGGCAAGCGGAAGACTGAAATTTTATATTCAAAATATGTAAAGTATCAAAATTTTGTGAACACCAGTATGAGTACTAACTGAGTACCAATATACATGTATTGTTTCTAAGTCAAATATCAAAATACAATCCTCAAAAGAGGCCCGAAAGTCCCGCGATGCAGCCGGCCTAAGCGTAGCCGTCAATCTTGCATAAAGGAGAACTCCTCCGATCCTCCTCATAGTCGAGCTCGGCTCCTGAATGAGGCGCCATCTACACTGCGCTATGACAGTCGGTGGGTGTTGCAAACACCGTCCCGTAACGTGGGAGTGAGTAGCTAACTCAGTGGAACATTAAAGCATAGGTTAACATGTTATCAAATCAATCAAGCAGTAATGATAACGCAATACAAATCAAACATTTCTAATTACTCTTGTTAAGTGCAAAAATGATATGACATGATCTTGTATGCCCTTGCCAAACCACCCTCAAGCGACATCATCTTACGTTCGCGAATGCTAACTCCCTCAGTGCGCCACATCTACAAAGCACATGCGGTGCGATGATGCTCATGATTACCAAGTTTTTATTAATCCATTTCAACCAGCAGTATTGGGAAACTAAGGTACCTCCCTTGTATAATTCCCAAACATGATCCATTCTAGGGTCGTCAATCCTAGCTAATCTCATACGATATTATGGTTTGAGAAGCGTAGTGAAGGCATCGCAAAGGGCTCGTCACCCGTCGGCGCGGATCTGAGATCTCACCGTATGCGGCTCAATTCTTGGCCGTCGGCTCAAGTACATATCTCACCGTACTTGGCTCAATCACTAGCCCGTCGGCTCAAGTACGGGTCTCACCGTACTCGGCTCAACTCATACTCTGAATTCTTTGTGAAAGACTCGTCGCCAATCACGAGACACTTGGAGTACACTCGAAGATACTACGGAGGACTCGTCGCCCGTCAGCACGAGCACAGGTCTCACCGTACTCGGCTCTCGCCGTAAGTATCGACAGCTCGAATATAGTGTCCCATACCACCATAATCGGCTCACGAGTTTGGTTGCGCAATGGTCACTACGGGGAGGCACATGACCCGGCGTAGGCGGACGGCTCGACCACGGTGTCCCATACCACCATGTCCGGCTCATGCGTCTTAGCGGATCGAGGTACCATGGTTAACGGGGATCGCCAGTAAGTTTGGTACCCTAGGTTCAAGCGTGCGACCAAACATGGTGAACATACATATACACATATCGGTTTGCTTGACGAGCACGACTAGCTCGAGCGCACCACAAGTTGAGCGATATGGAGCACAAAAGCACTCCGTGTGGCCAACCACTATCGCCAAGAAGTACGACTCGGGTTCGCGGACACGTCCATCGTGGCGATATGAATCTCGGCCACAACGAGTAAGTCTGGTACCGAATGTGTGGACTATAGGCATAGTCCCAAACTCAATCAGTTGTAGAGCATAAAGTAAAGCATGAAGTAAAGCATGTATTATAAAGCATGAAGTATAGCATGTTATAAGGCATGTTGTAAAGCATGTTGTAAAGCATGTTATAAAGCACTAAACACATAGGGGTACAAATACTTAGAGTTCATAGGTGAGTGGTTAGAGTGAACAACCACGTGGAGAGTGTCATATGTGACTCTAAGGTAGCGGAGAATCCCATCTCAGCACCTAACTAAGGTTCTAACACTTAAGCACTTACACTCATGCAAGTGATTTCACCAACACTTGGAATACACTACTTCAACATACATGACGTATGCTAGAGAAGTGTACACTAGGGTTGTCCCTTTACTAAACTAGTATTTTATACATATACATCATATTTATACAGCAATTAAACATAGCAATCACATCAGCAAATTTTATACGTATAGGGTACTTCCACGTATACCCAATTTCGACATACATAGTGTTTACAAAGGAAGATAGATTTCGGCGATTCCTTTCGCCAAGCTAGTATTTTAATCACGTATGGTATAATCATACATTAAATAAATATGTCAAACATTATTCCAAAAGAACTATGTATACGGTATTTCTACAACACGTAATTTTAACATACGGCGCATTTACAAGTAAACATATATTTTGGCGATTCCTTTCGCCAAACTAGTATTTTATTCATATGTTATATAATTATACATTAAATAAACATGTCAAGCATTTAACCAAAAAAAATACGTATACGGTATTTCTACGTATACCTAGAATATGTGAAATTCCATATTTCACACCGCTAATCAAAACAGGAAACGGAAAGCACTTTGTACATGTGCAATTGCAAGCAGATCATGAATCTACCATTATCTGACATTGAAAGCGTTGAAAACCGTAACTTATACACTTAAAGTCCTCACCTTTGCCTTTGGAAACGGAACGAATCAGCAAGGGTGATGGATCTTCCGTCTACGGGCGATTTCTAGCCTAAAGAGCGGAATCGGTTAGTCGGTATACATCCTACCTCAATTCCACCTCAAATCAGACCTAGGGTTAGGTTTTCTTACCTTCAAATGAGGCGGAAAACACCGGGAAAACACTTAGAACGGAGCGGTGAAGGCCGTGTGGTGAGCCAATGCAGGTGGAGGAAGATTGGCAACAATCTCCAAGTTCTTCTCTCTCTTTTCTCTCTCTTCCTCTAGGGTTTCTTGCAAAATTCGTATGGCTGTGAGAGGGGCTGTTCTAAGCCCCTTTTATAGCCTCAAACATTACGAAAATAGACTCGGGTTCATGGGGTACTGCCTATATAGGATTTTCGACGCTTTTCCGGCTCAAAAGGGAAGTTCTGGTAGTCCTCTTTGAACCAAACGTCAGACTTAAGCTCACCACCAATGGATCTACGTGGGATTACGTTTTGACTCATTCGGATACGCGATCGCACGTGGCGGACCACTTTCAGTTCGACGGTCGGTGGGCCACGATCGAAATTCCAAGTACATGTAAATGTTCTGAAATTTTTCTTAATCCAGGGTGTAATTTGGTCGATTCGACGGTCGGGTTGCTTTAATTGACGGCGTCAGCGAACGATGCGGATCACTATTCCGGATATTTATTTTGGCTTGTGAATAGTGTTTTTCACACTACCTCGCTCCGATTCGAAACGAATGGCCGTGGAATATCGGATAAAGGTGATTTTTGAGATGATTGTTAAGCCCGGTGGGGCGGTCCTAGTTCCTTAGCTTCGGGTTAATCGGACTCCGATGTGCGATCTAGACCTAATACTGAAGTTTCGTTTCATTCAGAGAGCGGACGGGAAATGAGTTTGGTTCTAAACTTCGGGGTAACCTAAGCGTCACTTGTCTACGCAAGTTTTGGGTCTTGCAGATCGTATTTAAAGCGATCCTATGCATTTCATAGCTAATTGAGTTTAGTACTTAGTTAACTTTGTTAAATTTCTAAAGGATTTAATCCTACGTGATTTCTGGTCGAGGTGGTACTCGACCCAATGTACGAAAAATTTCAGGTCGTTACATTATAGGTGTTGGTTTTGGTTTAGGTTATTGGTTTTCGTTAAGGTTTAGGTTTTGGGGTTTGTGAATGGGTTCGGGTTTAGGTTATAGGTTTTGGTTATGGTTTTATGTTTTGGGATTTGAGAATAGGTCCGGGTTTATGTTATAGGTTTTGGTTTAGGTTATAGGTTATTGGTTTGGGGATTTGAGAATAAGTTATAGGTTTGTTTTTAGGTTATAGGTTATAGGTTTTGGTTAAGGTTTTGGTTTTTGGATTAGAGAATGGGTTCGGGTTTAGGTTATAGGATTTGGTTTTGGTTTAGTTTATAGGTTTTGGGATTTGAGAATGGGTTCGGGTTTAGGTTAAAGGTTTTGGTTTTGTTTTAGGTTATAAGTTTTGGTTTAGGTTTAGGTTAAGGTTTCGGTTTATGTTATAGGTTTTGGGATTTGAGAATGGGTTCGGAGTTTAGGTTAAACGTTTTGGTTTTGTTTTAGGTTATAGGTTTTGGTTTAGGTTTAGGTTAAGGTTTAGGTTTAGGTTATAGGTTTTGGGATTTGAGAATGGGTTCGGGTTTAATTTATAGGTTTTGGTTTTGGTTTAGGTTATAGGTTTTGCGATTTAAGTTTGGGGTCGAGTTTAGGTTATAGGTTTTAGTTTTGGGTTAGGTTATAGGTTTGGGTTTAGGTTTCGATTTAGGTTTAGGTTATAGGTTTTGGGATTTGAGATTGGGTTTGGGTTTAGGTTATAGGTTTTGGTTTTTAGTTTAGGTTATAGGTTTTGTGATTTGAGATTGGGTTCGAGTTTAGGTTATAGGTTTTAGTTTTGGTTTAGGTTTAGGTTAAGGTTTACGTTTAGGTCATAGGTTTTGGGATTTAAGAATGGGTTCGGTTTAGGTTATATGTTTTGGTTTTGATTTAGGTTATAGGTTTTGGGATTTGAGAATGTGTTCGGGTTTCGATTATAGGTTTTGGTTTTGTTTTAAGTTATAGGTTTTGTGATTTGTGAATAGGTTCTGGGTCTAGGTTATATGTTTTGGTTTTGGTTTAGGTTATAGGTTTTGGTTTAGGTTTAGGTTAAGGTTTAGGTTTAGGTTATAGGTTTTGGGATTTGAGATTGGGTTTGGGTTTAGGTTATAGGTTTTGGTTTTAGTTTAGGTTATAAGTTTTGGGATTTGAGATTGGGTTCGGGTTTAGGTTATTAGTTTTAGTTTTGGTTTAGGTTATAGGTTTTGGTTTAGGTTTAGGTTAAGGTTTATGTTTAAGTCATAGGTTTTGGGATTTAAGAATGGGTTCGGTTTAGGTTATATGTTTTGGTTTTGATTTAGGTTATAGGTTTTGGGATTTGAGAATGTGTTCGAGTTTAGGCTATAGGTTTTGGTTTTGCTTTATGTTATAGGTTTTGTTTAAGGTATATGTTTTAGGATTTGAGAATGGGTTCGGGATTTAGGTTAGAGGTTTTGGTTTTGTTTAGGTTATAGGTTTTGGGATTTTAGAATGGGTTCGGGTTTAGGTTATAGGTTTTGGTTTTGGTTTAGGTTATAGGTTTTGTTTAAGGTTTTGGTTTTTAGATTTGAGGATGGGTTCTGGTTTAGGTTAGAGGCTTTGGTTTTGTTTAGGTTATAGGTTTTGGTATTCGAGAATGGGTTCGGGTTTAGGTTATTGGTTTTGGTTTTGGTTTAAGTTATAGGTTTTGGATTTGGTTTTGGTTAAGGATTAGGTTTGGGTTATAGGTTTTGATTTGAGAATGGGTTTGGGTTTAGGATGTAGGTTATAGGTTTTGGTTTAGGTTAAAGGTTTTGGGATTTGAGAATGGGTTCGGGTTTAGGTTATAGGTTTTGGTTTTTGTTATAGGTTATAGGTTATAGGTTTTGGGATTTGGGAATGGGTATGGGTTTAGGTTATAGGTTTTGGTTTTGGTTGAGGTTATTGGTTTTGGTTTGGTTTAGGTTTACGTTTAGGTTTAGGTTATAGGTTTTGGATTTGACAATGGGTTTGGGTTTATGTTATAGGTTATTGGTTTTGGTTTAGGTTATATGTTTTGGGATTTGAGAATGGGTTCGTGTTTAGGTTATATGTTTTGATTTTGGTATAGTTTATATGTTTTTTGTTTTGGATTAGTTTATAGGTTTTTGTTTTGGATTAGGTTATAGATTTCGGTTTAGGTTTAGGTTAAGGTTTAGGTTTAGTTGATAGGTTTTGGGATTTGAGAATAGGTTCGGGTTTAGGTTATCGGTTTTGCATTTGGTTTAGGTTATAGGTGTTGGTTTTGGTTTAGGTTATAGGTTTTCGTTTAGGTTTAGGTTTCGGATTTGAGTATGGGTTCGGGTTTAGGTTATAGGTTTTGGTTTTGGTTTGGGTTATAGGTTTTGGGATTTGGGAATGGGTTCGAGCTTAGGTTAAAGGTTTTGCTTTTGGTTTATGTTATAGGTTTTGGTTTAGGTTTAGGTTAAGGTTTCGGTTTAGGTTATTGGTTTTGGATTTGAGAATGGGTTCGGGTTTAGGTTATATGTTTTGGTTTTGGTTTTGGTTATAAGTTTTGCTTTAGGTTTAGGTTAAGGTTTAAATTTAAGTTATGAGTTTTGGGATTTGAGAATGGGTTCGGGTTTACTTTATAGGTTTTGGTTTTGGTTTTGGTTTTTGGTTTTGGTTATAGGTTTTGGGATTATAGAATGGGTTCGGGTTTAGGTTATAGGTTTTTGTTTTGGTTATAGGTTTTGGGATTTGAGAATCGGTATTGGTTTTGGTTATAGATTTTGTTTTCGGTTATAGGTTATTGGTTTTGGGATTTGAGAATAGGGTCGGGTTTAGGTTATAGGTTTTGGTTTAGGGTATAGGTTATAGGTTTTGGTTAAGGTTTTGGTTTTTAGATTAGAGAATGGGTTCGAGTTTAGGTTATAGGTTTTGGTTTTGGTTTAGGTTATAGGTTTTAGGATTTGAGAATGGGTACGGGTTTAGGATATAGATTTTGGTTTTGGTTTAGGTTATAGGTTTTGGTTAAGGTTTAGGTTTTTGGATTTGACAATGGGTTCGAGTTTAGGTTATAGGTTTTGGTTTTATTGTAAGTTATAGGTTTTATGATTTGAGAATAGGTTTAGGTTTAGGTTATAGGTTTTGGTTTTGGTTTACGTTTTGGGTTTTGGTTTTGGTTTAGGTTTAGGTTTAGGTTATCGGTTTTGCGATTTGAGAATGGGTTCGAGTTTAGGTTATTGGTTTTGGTTTTGGTTTTGGTTATAGGTTTTGGGATTTGAGATTGGGTTCGGGTTTAGGTTATTTGTTTTGGCTTTGTTTTAGGTTATTGGTTTTGGTTTAGGTTTAGGTTATGGTTTACGTTTAGGTCATAGGTTTTGGGATTTAAGAATGGGTTTCGGTTTAGGTTATATGTTTTGCTCTTGATTTAGGTTATACGTTTTAGGATTTGAGAATGGGTTAGGTTTTGGTTTTGTTTAGGTTATAGGTTTGGGATTTGAGAATGGGTTCGGGTTTAGGTTATAGGTTTTGGTTTTGGTTTAGGTTATAGGTTGTGTTTAAGGTTTTGGTTTTTGGATTTGAGGATGGGTTCTGGTTTAGGTTAGAGTCTTTGGTTTTGTTTAGGTTATAGGTTTTGGTATTCGAGAATGGGTTCGAGTTTAGGTTATTGGTTTTGGTTTTGGTTTAGGTTATTGGTTTTGGATTTGGTTTTGGTTAAGGTTTAGGTTTAGGTTATAGGTTTTGGATTTGAGACCCGGGTTCGGGTTTAGGATATAGGTTATAGGTTTTGGTTTAGGTTAAGGTTTTGGGATTTGAGAATGGGTTCGGGTTTAAGTTATAGGTTTTGGTTTTTGTTATAGGTTATAGGTTTTGGTTAGGGTTTAGGTTTTTGGATTTAAGAATGGGTTCGGGTTTCGGTTATAGGTTTTGGTTTTGGTTTAGGTTATAGGTTTTGGGATTTGAGAATGGGTACGGGTTTAGGTTATAGGTTTTGGTTTTGGTTGATGTTATAGGTTTTGGTTTAGTTTAGGTTTACGTTTAGGTTTAGGTTATAGGTTTTTTGATTTGACAATGGGTTTGGGTTTATGTTATAGGTTATTGGTTTTGATTTATGTTTTATGTTTTGGGATTTGAGAATGGGTTCGTGTTTAGGTTATATGTTTTGATTTTGGTATAGGTTATATGTTTTGTTTTGGATTAGGTTATAGGTTTTGTTTTGGATTAGGTTATAGATTTTGGTTTTGGTTTAGGTCAAGGTTTAGGTTTAGTTGATAGGTTTTGGGATTTGAGAATAGGTTCGGGTTTAGGTTATGGGTTTTGCTTTTGGTTTAGGTTATGGGTTTTGGGATTGGAGAATGGGTTCGGGTTTAGGTTATAGGTGTTGGTTTTGGTTTAGGTTAGAGGTTTTCGTTTAGGTTTAGGTTTTGGGATTTGAGAATGGGTTCGGGTTTAGGTTATATGTTTTGGTTTTGGTTTAGGTTATAGGTTTTGGGATATGGGATTGGGTTCGAGCTTAGGTTAAAGATTTTGATTTTGCTTTAGGTTTAGGCTAAGGTTTCGATTAAGGTTATTGGTTTTTGGATTTGAGAATAGGTTCGGGTTTAGGTTATAGGTTATAGGTTTTGGGATTTGAGAATAGGTTCGGTTTAGGTTATAGGATTCGGTTTAGTTATAGGATATATGTTTAGGTTATAGGTTATAGGTTATAGGTTTTGAGATTTGAGAATGGGTTTGGGTTTAGGTTATTGGTTTTGGTTTTGGTTTAGGTTATAGGTTTTGGTTAGGGTTTAGGTTTTTGGAATTGATAATGGGTTCGGGTTTAGGTTATAGGTTTTGGTTTTGATTTAGGTTATAGGTTTTGGGATTTGAGAATGGGTTTGGGTTTAGGTTATAGGTTTTGGTTTTGGTTTAGATTATATGTTTTGTTTAAGGTTTAGGTTTTGGATTCGAGAATGGGTTCGGGTTTAGGTTAGAGGCTTTGTTTTTTGTTTGGTTTTAGGTTTTAGGATTCGAGAATGGGTTCGGGTTTAGGTTATAGGTTTTGGTTTTGGTTTAGGTTATAGGTTTTGGATTTGGTTTTGGTTAAGGTTTAGGTTTAGGTTATAGGTTTTTCGGATTTGAGAATGGGTTCGGGTTTAGGATATAGGTTATAGGTTTTGGTTTAGGTTAAAGGTTTTGGGATTTGAGAATGGGTTCGGGTTTAGGTTATAGGTTTTGATTTTTGTTATAGGTTATAGGTTATAGGTTATGGTTTTGGGATTTACGAATGGGTTCGGGTTTAGGTATTAGGTTTTGGTTTTAGTTTAGGTTATAGGTTTTGGTTAGGTTTAGGTTTTTGGATTTAAGAATGGATTCGTGTTTAGGTTATAGGTTTTGGTTTTGGTATAGGTTATAGGTTTTGGGATTTAAGAATGGGTACGAGTTTAGGTTATAGGTTTTGGTTTTGGTTGAGGTTATAGATTTTGGTTTATTTTAGGTTAAGGTTTAGGTTTAGGTTATAGGTTTTGGGATTTGACAATGGGTTCGGGTTTTGGTTATAGGTTATAGGTTTTGGTTTAGGTTATTTGCTTTGGGATTTGACAATGGGTTCGTGTTTAGGTTATATGTTTTGATTTTGGTATAGGTTATATGTTTTGGGATTTGAGAATGGGTTCGCGTTTAGGTTATAGGTTTTTATTTTGGATTAGGTTATAGATTTTGCTTTAGGTTTATGTTAAGGTTTAGGTTTAGGTTATAGGTATTGGGATTTGAGAATGGGTATGGGTTTAGGTTATAGGTTTTGGTTTTGGTTGAGGTTCTGAGGTTTTGGTTTGGTTTAGGTTTACGTTTAGGTTTAGGTTATAGGTTTTGGATTTGACAATGGGTTTGGGTTTATGTTATAGGTTATTGGTTTTGGTTTAGGTTATATGTTTTGGGATTTGAGAATGGGTTCATGTTTAGGTTATATGTTTTGATTTTGGTATAGGTTATATGTTTTGGGATTTGAGAATGGGTTCTCGTTTAGGTTAGAGGTTTTTATTTTGGATTAGGTTATAGATTTTGGATTTAGGTTTAGGTTTAGGTTATAGGTTTTGGGATTTGAGAATAGGTTCGGGATTAGGTTATAGGTTTTGCTTTTGGTTTAGGTTATAGGTTTTGGGATTGGAGAATGGGTTCGATTTAGGTTATAGGTGTTGGTTTTGGTTTAGGTTATAGGATTTCGTTTAGGTTTAGGTTTTTGAATTTGAGAATGGGTTCGGTTTTGGGTTATAGGTTTTGGGATTTGGGAATGGGTTCGGGTTTAGGATATAGGTTATAGGTTTTGGCTTAGGTTAAAGGTTTTGGGATTTGAGAATGGGTTCGGGTTTAGGTTATAGGTTTTGGTTTTTGTTATAGGTTATAGGTTATAGGTTATAGGTTTTGGGATTTCGAATGGGTTCGGGTTTAGGTTGTAGGTTTTGGTTTTAGTTTAGGTTATATGTTTTAGTTAGGGTTTAGGTTTTTGGATTTAAGAATGGGTTCGCGTTTAGGTTATAGGTTTTGGTTTTGGTTTAGGTTATAGGTTTTGGGATTTGAGAATGGGTACGAGTTTAGGTTATAGGTTTTGGTTTTGGTTGAGGTTATAGGTTTTGGTTTGGTTTAGGTTAAGGTTTAGGTTTAGGTTATAGGTTTTGGATTTGACAATGGGTTCGGGTTTTGGTTATAGGTTATAGGTTGTGGTTTAGGTTATATATTTTGGGATTTGACAATGGGTTCGTGTTTAGGTTATATGTTTTGATTTTGGTATAGGTTATATGTTTTGGGATTTTAGAATGGGTTCGCGTTTGGGTTATAGGTTTTTATTTTGGATTAGGTTATTGATTTTAGTTTAGGTTTAGGTTTAGTTTATAGTTTTGGGATTTGAGAATAGGTTCGGGTTTAGGTTATAGGTTTTGCTTTTGGTTTAGGTTATAGGTTTTGGGATTGGAGAATGGGTTCGGTTTTGGTTATCGGTGTTGGTTTTGGTTTAGGTTATAGGTTTTCATTTAGGTTTAGGTTTTGGGATTTGAGAATGGGTTCGGGTTTAGGTTATATGATTTGGTTTTGGTTTAGGTTATAGGTTTTGGGATTTGGGATTGGGTTAAACTTAGGTTAAAGATTTTGGTTTTGGTTTAGGTTATAGGTTTTGGTTTAGGTTTAGGTTAAGGTTTCGGTTAAGGTTATTGGTTTTCGGATTTGAGAATAGGTTCGGGTTTAGGTTATAGGTTATAGGTTTTGGGATTTGAGAATAGGTTCGGATTTAGGTTATAGGATTCGGTTTTAGTTATAGGATATATGTTTAGGTTATAGGTTGTAGGTTATAGGTTTTGGGATTTGAGAATGGGTTCGGGTTTAGGTTGTGGGTTTTGGTTTTGGTTTAGGTTATAGGTTTTGGTTTAGGGTTTAGGTTTTTGGAATTGATAATGGGTTCGGTTTAGGTTATATGTTTTGGTTTTGGTTTTGGTTATAAGTTTTGCTTTAGGTTTAGGTTAAGGTTTACGTTTAGGTTTTAAGTTTTGGGATTCGAGAATGGGTTCGGGTTTAGTTTATAGGTTTTAGTTTTGGTTTAGGTTATAGGTTTGGTTAAGGTTTAGGTTTTGGGATTATAGAATGGGTTCGGGTTTAGGTTATAGGTTTTGGGATTTGAGAATCGGTATTGGTTTTGGTTATAGGTTTTATTTTCGGTTATAGGTTATAGGTTTTGGTTTGGTTTAGGTTATAGGTTTTGGATTTGAGAATGGGTACGGAGGTTTAGGATATAGATTTTGGTTTTGGTTTTGGTTATAGGTTTTGGTTAAGGTTTAGGTTTTGGATTTGACAATGGGTTCGAGTTTAGGTTATAGGTTTTGGTTTTATTGTAAGTTATAGGTTTTATGATTTGAGAATAGGTTTAGGTTTAGGTTATAGGTTTTGGTTTTGGTTTACGTTATGGGTTTTGGTTTTGGTTTAGGTTTAGGTTTAGGTTATAGGTTTTGCGATTTGAGAATGGGTTCAAAGTTTAGGTTATTGGTTTTGGTTTTTGTTTTGGTTATAGGTTTTGGGATTTGAGATTGGGTTCGGGTTTAGGTTATATGTTTTGGCTTTGTTTTAGGTTATTGGTTTTGGTTTAGGTTTAGGTTATGGTTTACGTTTAGGTCATAGGTTTTGGGATTTAAGAATGGGTTCGGTTTAGGTTATATGTTTTGCTTTTGATTTAGGTTATAGGTTTTGGGATTTGAGAATGGGTTCGAGTTTAGGTTATAGGTTTTGGTTTTGCTTTATGTTATAGGTTTTGTTTAAGGTTTAGGTTTTAGGATTTGAGAATGGGTTCAGGTTTAGGTTAGAGGTTTTGGTTTTGTTTAGGTTATAGGTTTTGGGATTTGAGAATGGGTTCAGGTTTAGGTTATAGGTTTTGGTTTTGGTTTAGGTTATAGGTTTTGTTTAAGGTATTTGTTTTTGGATTTGAGGATGGGTTCTGGTTTAGGTTAGAGGCTTTGGTTTTTGTTTAGGTTATAGGTTTTGGTATTTGAGAATGGGTTCGGGTTTAGGTTATTGGTTTTGGTTTTGGTTTAGGTTATAGGTTTTGGATTTGGTTTTGTTTAAGGTTTAGGTTTAAGTTATAGGTTTTGGATTTGAGAATGGGTTCGGGTTTAGGATATAGGTTATAGGTTTTGGTTTAGGTTAAAGGTTTTGGGATTTGAGAATGGGTTCGGGTTTAGGTTATAGGTTTTGGTTTTTGTTATATGTTATAGGTTATAGGTTTTGGGATTTGTGAATGGGTTCGGGTTTAGGTTGTAGGTTTTGTTTTAGTTAAGGTTATAGGTTTTGGTTAGGGTTTAGGTTTTAGTTTTGGTTTTGGTTATAGGTTTTGGGATTTGAGAATGGGTATGGGTTTAGGTTATAGGTTTTGGTTTTGGTTTGAGGTTATAGATTTTGGTTTAGTTTAGGTTTACGTTTAGGTTTAGGTTATAGGTTTTGGTTGACAATGGGTTTGGGTTTATGTTATTGGTTATTGGTTTTGATTTATGTTTTATGTTTTGGGATTTGAGAATGGGTTCGTGTTTATGTTATATGTTTTGATTTTTGTATAGGTTATATGTTTTTGTTTTGGATTAGGTTATAAGTTTTGTTTTGGATTAGGTTATAGATTTTGGTTTTGGTTTAGGTTAAGGTTTGGTTTAGTTGATAGGTTTTGGGATTTGAGAATAGGTTCGGGTTTAGGTTATAGGTTTTACTTTTGGTTTAGGTTATATGTTTTGGTTTTGGTTTAGGTTATAGGTGTTGGTTTTGGTTGAGGTTAGAGGTTTTCGTTTAGGTTTAGGTTTTGGATTTGAGAATGGGTTCGGGTTTAGGTTATATGTTTTGGTTTTGGTTTAGGTTATAGGTTTTGGGATTTGGGATTGGGTTCAAAGCTTAGGTTAAAGATTTTGGTTTTGGTTTTGGTTTAGGCTAAGGTTTCGGTTAAGGTTATTGGTTTTCGATTTGAGAATAGGTTCGGGTTTAAGTTATAGGTTATAGGTTTTGGGATTTAAGAATAGGTTCGGGTTTAGGTTATAGGATTCGGTTTTAGTTATAGGATATATGTTTAGGTTATAGGTTATAGGTTTTAGGTTATGGGATTTGAGAATGGGTTCGGGAGGTTATGGGTTTTGGTTTTAGTTTAGGTTATAGGTTTTGGTTAGGGTTTAGGTTTTTGGAATTGATAATGGGTTCGGGTTTAGGTTATAGGTTTTGGTTTTGATTTAGGTTATAGGTTTTGGGATTTGAGAATGGGTTTGGGTTTAGGTTGTAGGTTTTGGTTTTGGTTTAGTTTTAGGTTATAGTTTTTGTTTAAGGTTTAGGTTTTGAATTTGAGAATGGGTTCGGTTTAGGTTAGAGGCTTTGGTTTTTGTTTAGGTTTTAGGTTTTGGGATTCGAGAATGGGTTCGGGTTTAAGGTATAGGTTTTGGCTTTGGTTTAGGTTATAGGTTTTAGTTTACATTTTGGTTAAGGTTTAGGTTTAGGTTATAGGTTTTCAGATTTGAAAATTGGTTCGGGTTTAGGTTATAGGTTATAGATTTTGGTTTAGGTTATAGGTATTGGGATTTGAGAATGGGTTTGGGTTTAGGTTATAGGTTTTGTTTTTTGTTATAGGCTATAGGTTATAGGTTATAGGTTTTGGGATTTACGAATGGGTTCGGGTTTAGGTTGTAGGTTTTGGTTTTAGTTTAGGTTATAGGTTTTGGTTAGGGTTTAGGTTTTTAGATTTAAGAATGGGTTCGCGTTTAGGTTATAGGTTTTGGTTTTGGTTTAGGTTATAGGTTTTGTGATTTGAGAATGGGTACGAGTTTAGGTTATAGGTTTTGGTTTTGGTTGAGGTTATAGGTTTTGGTTTGGTTTAGGTTAAGGTTTAGGTTTAGGTTATAGGTTTTGGATTTGACAATGGGTTCGGGTTTTGGTTATAGGTTATCGGTTTTGGTTTAGGTTATATGTTTTGGGATTTGACAATGGGTTTGTGTTTAGGTTATATGTTTTGGTTTTGGGTATAGGTTATATGTTTTGGGATTTGAGAATGGGTTCGCGTTTAGGTTATAGGTTTTGTTTTGGATTAGGTTATAGATTTTGGTTTAGGTTTAGGTTAAGGTTTAGGTTTTGTTTATAGGTTTTGGGATTTGAGAATAGGTTCGGGTTTAGGTTATAGGTTTTGCTTTTGGTTTAGGTTATAGGTTTTGCGATTGGTTTAGGTTATAGGTTTTTGTTTAGGTTTAGGTTTTGGGATTTGAGAATGGGTTCGGGTTTAGGTTATATGTTTTGGTTTTGGTTTAGGTTATAGGTTTTGGGATTTGGGATTGGGTTTAGCTTAGGTTAAAGATTTTGGTTTTGGTTTAGGTTTAGGCTAAGGTTTTTGTTAAGGTTATTGGTTTTCGGATTTGAGAATAGGTTCGGGTTTAGGTTATAGGTTATAGGTTTTGGGATTTGAGAATAGGTTCGGGTTTAGGTTATATGATTCGGTTTTAGTTATAGGATATATGTTTAGGTTATAGGTTATAGGTTATAGGTTTTGGGATTTGAGAATGGGTTCGGGTTTAGGTTATGGGTTTTGGTTTTGGTTTAGGTTATTGGTTTTGGTTAGGGTTTAGGTTTTTGGAATTGATAATGGGTTCGGGTTTAGGTTATATGTTTTGGTTTTGGTTTTGGTTATAAGTTTTGCTTTAGGTTTAGGTTAAGGTTTAGGTTTAGGTTATAGGTTTTGGGATTTGAGAATGGGTTCGGGTTTAGTTTATAGGTTTTGGTTTTGGTCTAGGTTATAGGTTTGGTTAAGGTTTAGGTTTTGGGATTATAGAATGGGTTCGGGTTTAGGTTATAGGTTTTGGGATTTGAGAATAGGTCTTGTTTTTTAGGTTAGAGGTTTTGTTTTAGGTTATATGTTATTGGTTTAATTGGAGAATAGGGTCGGGTTTAGCTTATAGGTTTTGGTTTTGGTTTAGGTTATAGGTTTTAGGATTTGAGATTGGGTACGGGTTTAGGTTATAGGTTTTGGTTTTGGTTTAGGTTATAGGTTTTGGCTTAGGTTTAGGTTATAGGTTTTCGGATTTGAGAATGGGTTCGAGTTTAGGTTATAGGTTATAGGTTTTGGTTTAGGTTATATGATTTGGGATTTGAGAATGGGTTCGGGTTTATGTTATATATTTTGGTTTTGGTATAGGTTATATTTTGAGATTTGAGAATTGGTTCGGGTTTAGGTTATAGGTTTTTGTTTTGGTTTAGGTTTTAGATTTTGTTTTAGGTTTAGGTTAAGGTTTAGGTTTAGTTTATAGGTTTTGGGATTTGAGAATAGGTTCATGTTTATGTTATAGGTTTTACTTTTAGTTTAGGTTATAGGTTTCGGGATTGGAGAATGCGTTCGGTTAAGGTTATAGGTGTTGGTTTTGGTTTAGGTTATTGGTTTTCGTTAAGGTTTAGGTTTTGGGGTTTGTGAATGGGTTCGGGTTTAGGTTATAGGTTTTGGTTATGGTTTTATGTTTTGGGATTTGAGAATAGGTCTGGGTTTAGGTTATAGGTTTTGGTTTAGGTTATAGGTTATTGGTTTGGGGATTTGAGAATAAGTTATAGGTTTGTTTTAGGTTATAGGTTATAGGTTTTGGTTAAGGTTTTGGTTTTTGGATTAGAGAATGGGTTCGGGTTTAGGTTATAGGTTTTGGTTTTGATTTAGTTTATAGGTTTTGGGATTTGAGAATGGGTTCGGAGTTTAGGTTAAAGGTTTTGGTTTTGTTTTATGTTATAGGTTTTGGTTTAGGTTTAGGTTAAGGTTTCGGTTTATGTTATACGTTTTGGGATTTGAGAATGGGTTCGGAGTTTAGGTTAAACGTTTTGGTTTTGTTTTAGGTTATAGGTTTTGGTTTAGGTTTAGGTTAAGGTTTAGGTTTAGGTTATAGGTTTTGGGATTTGAGAATGGGTTCGGGTTTAGTTTATAGGTTTTGGTTTTGGTTTAGGTTATAGGTTTTGGGATTTGAGAATGGGTTCGGGTTTAGTTTATAGGTTTTGGTTTTGGTTTAGGTTATAGTTTTGCGATTTAAGTTTGGGGTCGAGTTTAAGGTTATAGGTTTTAGTTTTGGGTTAGGTTATAGGTTTGGGTTTAGGTTTTGATTTAGGTTTGGGTTATAGGTTTTGGGATTTGAGATTGGGTTTGGGTTTAGGTTATAGGTTTTGGTTTTAGTTTAGGTTATAGGTTTTGTGATTTGAGATTGGGTTCGAGTTTAGGTTATAGGTTTTAGTTTTGGTTTAGGTTTAGGTTAAGGTTTACGTTTAGGTCATAGGTTTTGGGATTTAAGAATGGGTTAGTTTAGGTTATATGTTTTGGTTTTGATTTAGGTTATAGGTTTTGGGATTTGAGAATGGGTTCGGGTTTCGGTTATAGGTTTTGGTTTTGTTTTAAGTTATAGGTTTTGTGATTTGTGAATAGGTTTGGTCTAGGTTATATGTTTTAGTTTTGGTTTAGGTTTAGGTTAAGGTTTAGGTTTAGGTTATAGGTTTTGGGATTTGAGATTGGGTTTGGGTTTAGGTTATAGGTTTTGGTTTTAGTTTACGTTATAAGTTTTGGGATTTGAGATTGGGTTCGGGTTTAGGTTATTAGTTTTAGTTTTGGTTTAGGTTATAGGTTTTGGTTTAGGTTTAGGTTAAGGTTTATGTTTAAGTCATAGGTTTTGGGATTTAAGAATGGGTTCGGTTTAGGTTATATGTTTTGGTTTTGATTTAGGTTATAGGTTTTGGGATTTGAGAATGGGTTCGAGTTTAGGTTATAGGTTTTGGTTTTGCTTTATGTTATAGGTTTTGTTTAAGGTTTATGTTTTAGGATTTGAGAATGGGTTCGAGTTTAGGTTAGAGGTTTTGGTTTTGTTTAGGTTATAGGTTTTGGGATTTTAGAATGGGTTCGGGTTTAGGTTATAGGTTTTGGTTTTGGTTTAGGTTATAGTTTTTGCTTAAGGTTTTGGTTTTTAGATTTGAGGATGGGTTCAGTTTAGGTTAGAGGCTTTGGTTTTTGTTTAGGTTATAGGTTTTGGTATTCGAGAATGGGTTCGGGTTTAGGTTATTGGTTTTGGTTTTGGTTTAAGTTATAGGTTTTGGATTTGGTTTTGGTTAAGGATTAGGTTTGGGTTATAGGTTTTGGATTTGAGAATGGGTTTGGGTTTAGGATGTAGGTTATAGGTTTTGGTTTAGGTTAAAGGTTTTGGGATTTGAGAATGGGTTCTGGGTTTAGGTTTTGGTTTTTTATAGGTTATAGGTTTGGGATTTTTGGTTTTTAGGTTATAGGTTATAGGTTATAGGTTTTGGGATTTGAGAATGGGTATGGGTTTAGGTTATAGGTTTTGGTTTTGGTTGAGGTTATTGGTTTTGGTTTGGTTTAGGTTTACGTTTAGGTTTAGGTTATAGGTTTTTGGATTTGACAATGGGTTTGGGTTTATGTTATAGGTTATTGGTTTTGGTTTAGGTTATATGTTTTGGGATTTGAGAATGGGTTCGTGTTTAGGTTATATGTTTTGATTTTGGTATAGTTTATATGTTTTTGTTTTGGATTAGTTTATAGGTTTTGTTTTGGATTAGGTTATAGATTTCGGTTTAAGTTTAGGTTAAGGTTTAGGTTTAGTTGATAGGTTTTGGGATTTGAGAATAGGTTCGGGTTTAGGTTATAGGTTTTGCATTTGGTTTAGGTTATAGGTGTTGGTTTTGGTTTAGGTTATAGGTTTTCGTTTAGGTTTAGGTTTTCGGATTTGAGAATGGGTTCGGGTTTAGGTTATAGGTTTTGGTTTTGGTTTAGGTTATAGGTTTTGGGATTTGGGAATGGGTTCGAAGCTTAGGTTAAAGGTTTTGCTTTTGGTTTATGTTATAGGTTTTGGTTTAGGTTTAGGCTAAGGTTTCGGTTTAGGTTATTGGTTTCGGATTTGAGAATGGGTTCGGGTTTAGGTTATATGTTTTGGTTTTGGTTTTGGTTATAAGCTTTGCTTTAGGTTTAGGTTAAGGTTTAGGTTTAGGTTATGGGTTTTGGGATTTGAGAATGGGTTCGGGTTTACTTTATAGGTTTTGGTTTTGGTTTTGGTTTTGGTTTGGTTTTGGTTATAGGTTTGGGATTATAGAATGGGTTCGGGTTTAGGTTATAGGTTTTGTTTTGGTTATAGGTTTTGGGATTTGAGAATCGGTCTTGGTTTTGGTTATAGATTTTGTTTTTGGTTATAGGTTATTGGTTTTGGGATTTGAGAATAGGGTCGGGTTTAGGTTATAGGTTTTGGTTTAGGGTATAGGTTATAGGTTTTGGTTAAGGTTTTGGTTTTAGATTAGAGAATGGGTTCGATTAGGTTATAGGTTTTGGTTTTGGTTTAGGTTATAGGTTTTAGGATTTGAGAATGGGTACGGGTTTAGGATATAGATTTTGGTTTTGGTTTAGGTTATAGGTTTTGGTTAAGGTTTAGGTTTTTGGATTTGACAATGGGTTCGAGTTTAGGTTATAGGTTTTGGTTTTATTGTAAGTTATAGGTTTTATGATTTGAGAATAGGTTTAGGTTTAGGTTATAGGTTTTGGTTTTGGTTTACGTTTTGGGTTTTGGTTTTGGTTTAGGTTTAGGTTTAGGTTATAGGTTTTGCGATTTGAGAATGGGTTCGAGTTTAGGTTATTGGTTTTGGTTTTGGTTTTGGTTATAGGTTTTGGGATTTGAGATTGGGTTCGAGTTTAGGTTATTTGTTTTGGCTTTGTTTTAGGTTATTGGTTTTGGTTTAGGTTTAGGTTATGGTTTACGTTTAGGTCATAGGTTTTGGGATTTAAGAATGGGTTTCGGTTTAGGTTATATGTTTTGCTTTTGATTTAGGTTATACGTTTTAGGATTTGAGAATGGGTTCGGAGTTTTGGTTTTGTTTAGGTTATAGGTTTTGGGATTTGAGAATGGGTTCGGGTTTAGGTTATAGGTTTTGGTTTTGGTTTAGGTTATAGGTTTTGTTTAAGGTTTTGGTTTTTGGATTTGAGGATGGGTTCGGTTTAGGTTAGCGGCTTTGGTTTTTGTTTAGGTTATAGGTTTTGGTATTCGAGAATGGGTTCGAGTTTAGGTTATTGGTTTTGGTTTTGGTTTATGTTATTGGTTTTGGATTTGGTTTTGGTTAAGGTTTAGGTTTAGGTTATAGGTTTTCAGATTTGAGACCGGGTTCGGGTTTAGGATATAGGTTATAGGTTTTGGTTTAGGTTAAAGGTTTTGGGATTTGAGAATGGGTTCGGGTTTAGGTTATAGGTTTTGGTTTTTGTTATAGGTTATAGGTTTTGGTTAGGGTTTAGGTTTTTGGATTTAAGAATGGGTTCGGGTTTGGTTATAGGTTTTGGTTTTGGTTTAGGTTATAGGTTTTGGGATTTGAGAATGGGTACGGGTTTAGGTTATAGGTTTTGGTTTTGGTTGATGTTATAGGTTTTGGTTTAGTTTAGGTTTACGTTTAGGTTTAGGTTATAGGTTTTTAATTTGACAATGGGTTTGGGTTTATGTTATAGGTTATTGGTTTTGATTTATGTTTTATGTTTTGGGATTTGAGAATGGGTTCGTGTTTAGGTTATATGTTTTGATTTTGGTATAGGTTATATGTTTTTGTTTTGGATTAGGTTATAGGTTTTTGTTTTGGATTAGGTTATAGATTTTGGTTTTGGTTTAGGTCAAGGTTTAGGTTTAGTTGATAGGTTTTGGGATTTGAGAATAGGTTCGGGTTTAGGTTATGGGTTTTGCTTTTGGTTTAGGTTATGGGTTTTGGGATTGGAGAATGGGTTCCGGTTTAGGTTATAGGTGTTGGTTTTGGTTTAGGTTAGAGGTTTTCGTTTAGGTTTAGGTTTTGGGATTTGAGAATGGGTTCGGGTTTAGGTTATATGTTTTGGTTTTGGTTTTGGTTATAGGTTTTGGGATTTGGGATTGGGTTCGAGCTTAGGTTAAAGATTTTGATTTTGCTTTAGGTTTAGGCTAAGGTTTCGGTTAAGGTTATTGGTTTTTGGATTTGAGAATAGGTTCGGGTTTAGGTTATAGGTTATAGGTTTTGGGATTTGAGAATAGGTTCGGGTTTAGGTTATAGGATTCGGTTTTAGTTATAGGATATATGTTTAGGTTATAGGTTATAGGTTATAGGTTTTGGGATTTGAGAATGGGTTCGGGTTTAGGTTATGGGTTTTGGTTTTGGTTTAGGTTATAGGTTTTGGTTAGGGTTTAGGTTTTGGAAATTGATAATGGGTTCGGGTTTAGGTTATAGGTTTTGGTTTTGATTTAGGTTATAGGTTTTGGGATTTGAGAATGGGTTTGGGTTTAGGTTATAGGTTTTGGTTTTGGTTTAGATTATATGTTTTGTTTAAGGTTTAAGTTTTGGATTTGAGAATGGGTTGGTTTAGGTTAGAGGCTTTGGTTTTTGTTTAGGTTTTAGGTTTTAGGATTCGAGAATGGGTTCGGGTTTAGGTTATAGGTTTTGGTTTTGGTTTAGGTTATAGGTTTTGGATTTGGTTTTGGTTAAGGTTTAGGTTTAGGTTATAGGTTTTCAAATTTGAGAATGGGTTCGGGTTTAGGATATAGGTTATAGGTTTTGGTTTAGGTTAAAGGTTTTGGGATTTGAGAATGGGTTGGGTTTAGGTTATAGGTTTTGATTTTTGTTATAGGTTATAGGTTATAGGTTATAGGTTTTGGGGATTTCGAATGGGTTCGGGTTTAGGTATTAGGTTTTGGTTTTAGTTTAGGTTATAGGTTTTGGTTAGGGTTTAGGTTTTGGATTTAAGAATGGATTCGTGTTTAGGTTATAGGTTTTGGTTTTGGTATAGGTTATAGGTTTTGGGATTTGAGAATGGGTACGAGTTTAAGTTATAGGTTTTGGTTTTGGTTGAGGTTATAGGTTTTGGTTTATTTTAGGTTAAGGTTTAGGTTTAGGTTATAGGTTTTAGATTTGACAATGGGTTCGGGTTTTGGTTATAGGTTATAGGTTTTGGTTTAGGTTATTTGCTTTGGGATTTGACAATGGGTTCGTGTTTAGGTTATATGTTTTGATTTTGGTATAGGTTATATGTTTTGGGATTTGAGAATGGGTTCACGTTTAGGTTATAGGTTTTTGTTTTGGATTAGGTTATAGATTTTGCTTTAGGTTTATGTTAAGGTTTAGGTTTAGGTTATAGGTTTGGGATTTGAGAATGGGTATGGGTTTAGGTTATAGGTTTTGGTTTTGGTTGAGGTTATAGGTTTTGGTTTGGTTTAGGTTTACGTTTAGGTTTAAGTTATAGGTTTTGGATTTGACAATGGGTTTGGGTTTATGTTATAGGTTATTGGTTTTGGTTTAGGTTATATGTTTTGGGATTTGAGAATGGGTTCATGTTTAGGTTATATGTTTTGATTTTGGTATAGGTTATATGTTTTGGGATTTGAGAATGGGTTCTCGTTTAGGTTATAGGTTTTTATTTTGGATTAGGTTATAGATTTTTTGATTTAGGTTTAGGTTTAGTTTATAGGTTTTGGGATTTGAGAATAGGCTCGGGCTTTGGTTATAGGTTTTGCATTTGGTTTATGTTATAGGTTTTGGGATTGGAGAATGGGTTCGGGTTTAGGTTATAGGTTTTGGTTTTGGTTTAGGTTATAGGATTTCGTTTAGGTTTAGGTTTTCGAATTTGAGAATGGGTTCGGTTTTGGGTTATAGGTTTTGGGATTTGGGAATGGGTTCGGGTTTAGGATATAGGTTATAGGTTTTGGCTTAGGTTAAAGGTTTTGGGATTTGAGAATGGGTTCGGTTTAGGTTTAGGTTATAGGTTTTGGTTTTTGTTATAGGTTATAGGTTATAGGTTATAGGTTTTGGGATTTGAATGGGTTCGGGTTTAGGTTGTAGGTTTTGGTTTTAGTTTAGGTTATATGTTTTGGTTAGGGTTTAGGTTTTTGGATTTAAGAATGGGTTCGCGTTTAAGTTATAGGTTTTGGTTTTGGTTTAGGTTATAGGTTTTAGGATTTGAGAATGGGTACGAGTTTAGGTTATAGGTTTTGGTTTTGGTTGAGGTTATAGGTTTTGGTTTGGTTTAGGTTAAGGTTTAGGTTTAGGTTATAGGTTTTTGGATTTGACAATGGGTTCGGGTTTTGGTTATAGGTTATAGGTTTTGGTTTAGGTTATATATTTTGGGATTTGACAATGGGTTCGTGTTTAGGTTATATGTTTTGATTTTGGTATAGGTTATATGTTTTGGGATTTTAGAATGGGTTCGTGTTTGGGTTATAGGTTTTGTTTTGGATTAGGTTATTGATTTTAGTTTAGGTTTAGGTTTAGTTTATAGTTTTGGGATTTGAGAATAGGTTCGGGTTTAGGTTATAGGTTTTGCTTTTGGTTTAGGTTATAGGTTTTGGGATTGGAGAATGGGTTCGGTTTTGGTTATCGGTGTTGGTTTTGGTTTAGGTTATAGGTTTTCGTTTAGGTTTAGGTTTTGGGATTTGAGAATGGGTTCGGGTTTAGGTTATATGATTTGGTTTTGGTTTAGGTTATAGGTTTTGGGATTTGGGATTGGGTTCGGACTTAGGTTAAAGATTTTGGTTTTGGTTTAGGTTATAGGTTTTGGTTTAGGTTTAGACTAAGGTTTCGATTAAGGTTATTGGTTTCGGATTTGAGAATAGGTTCGGGTTTAGGTTATAGGTTATAGATTTTGGGATTTGAGAATAGGTTCGGGTTTAGGTTATAAGATTCGGTTTTAGTTATAGGATATATGTTTAGGTTATAGGTTGTAGGTTATAGGTTTTGGGATTTGAGAATGGGTTCGGGTTTAGGTTGTGGGTTTTGGTTTTGGTTTAGGTTATAGGTTTTGGTTAGGGTTTAGGTTTTTGGAATTGATAATGGGTTCGGTTTAGGTTATATGTTTTTGTTTTAGTTTTGGTTATAAGTTTTGCTTTAGGTTTAGGTTAACGATTTACGTTTAGGTTTTAAGTTTTGGGATTCGAGAATGGGTTCGGGTTTAGTTTATAGGTTTTGGTTTTGGTTTAGGTTATAGGTTTGGTTAAGGTTTAGGTTTTGGGATTATAGAATGGGTTTGGGTTTAGGTTATAGGTTTTGGTTTAGGTTATAGGTTTTGGGATTTGAGAATAGGTCTTGTTTTAGGTTAGAGGTTTTGTTTTAGGTTATATGTTATTGGTTTTGGGATTTGAGAATAGGGTCGGGTTTATGTTATAGGTTTTGGTTTAGGGTATAGGTTATAGGTTTTGGTTAAGGTTTTGGTTTTTGGATTTGAGAATGGCTTCGGGTTTACTTTATAGGTTTTGGTTTTGGTTTAGGTTATAGGTTTTGAGATTTGAGAATGGGTACGGGTTTAGGTTATAAATTTTGGTTTTGGTTAGGTTATAGGTTTTGGTTTTAGTTTAGGTTATAGGTTTTGGGATTTGAGATTGGGTTTGGGTTTAGGTTATAGGTTTTGGTTTTAGTTTAGGTTATAGGTTTTGTGATTTGAGATTCGGTTCGGGTTTAGGTTATAGGTTTTAGTTTTGGTTTAGGTTATAGGTTTTGGTTTAGGTTTAGGTTAAGGTTTACGTTTAGGTCATAGGTTTTGGGATTTAAGAATGCGTTAGGTTTAGGTTATATGTTTTGGTTTTGATTTAGGTTATAGGTTTTGGGATTTGATAATGGGTTCGGGTTTAGGTTATATGTTTTGGTTTTGGTTTAGGTTATAGGTTTTGGAATTTGAGAATGGGTACGGGTTTAGGTTATAGCTTTTGGTTTTGGTTGAGGTTATATGTTTTGGTTTGGTTTAGGTTAAGGTTTAGGTTTAGGTTATAGGTTTTAGGATTTGACAATGGGTTTGGGTTTAGGTTATAGGTTATCGGTTTTGGTTTAGGTTATATGTTTTGGGATTTGAGAATGGGTTTGTGTTTATGTTATATGTTTTGATTTTGGTATAGGTTATATGTTTTGGGATTTTGAGAATGGGTTCTCGTTTAGGTTATAAGTTTTTATTTTGGATTAGGTTACTGATTTTGGTTTAGGTTTAGGTTAAGGTTTAGGTTTAGTTTATAGGTTTTGGGATTTGAGAATAGGTTCGGGATTAGGTTATATGTTTTGCTTTTGGTTTAGGTTATAGGTTATGGGATTGGAGAATGGGTTCCGATTTAGGTTATAGGTGTTGGTTTTGGTTTAGGTTATAGGTTTTCATTTAGGTTTAGGTTTTTGGATTTGAGAATGGGTTCGGGTTTAGGTTATAGGTTTTGGTTTAGATTTAGGTTATAGGTTTTGGGATTTAGGAATGGGTTCAAAGCTTAGGTTAAAGGTTTTGGTTTTGGTTTAGGTTATAGGTTTTGGTTTAGGTTTAGGCTAAGGTTTCGGTTTAGGTTATTGGTTTTTTTGATTTGAGAATGGGTTCGGGTTTAGGTTATAGGTTATAGGTTTTGGAATTTGAGAATAGGTTTGGGTTTAGGTTGTAGGATTCGGTTTTAGTAATAGGATATATGTTTAGGTTATAGGTTATAGGTTACTGAGGTTTTGGGATTTGAGAATGGGTTCGGGTTTAAGTTATAGGTTTTGGTTTTGGTTTAGGTTATAGTTTTTTGGTTAGGGTTTAGGTTTTATGAATTGATAGTGGGTTCGGGTTTAGGTTATATGTTTTGGTTTTGGTTTTGGTTATAAGTTTTGCTTTAGGTTTAGGTTAAGGTTTATGTTTAGGTTATAGGTTTTGGGATTTGAGAATGGGTTCGGATTTACTTTATAGGTTTTGGTTTTGGTTTTGGTTTAGGTTGTAGGTTTTGGTTAAGGTTTAGGTTTTGGGATTATAGAATGGGTTCGGGTTTAGGTTATAGGTTTTGGTTTTGGTTATAGGTTTTGGGATTTGAGAATAGGTCTTGGTTTAGGTTATAGGTTTTGTTTTAGGTTATAGGTTATTGGTTTTGGGATTTGAGAATAGGGTCGGGTTTAGGTTATAGGTTTTGGTTTAGGGTATAGGTTATAGGTTTTGGGTTTTGGATTAGAGAATGGGTTCGGGTTTAGGTTATAGGTTTTGGTTTTGGTTTTGGTTATAGGTTTTGGAATTTGAGAATGGATACGGGTTTAGGTTATAGATTTTGGTTTTGGTTTAGGTTATAGGTTTTGGTTAAGGTTTAGGTTTTGGAATTGATATCGGGTTCGGGTTTAGGTTATATGTTTTGGTTTTGCTTTTGGTTATAGGTTTTGCCTTTGGTTTAGGTTACTGGTTTAGGTTTAGGTTAAAGGTTTTGAGATTTGAGAATGGGTTCGGAGTTTATGTTATAGGTTTTGGTTTTGGTTTAGGTTATAGGTTTTGGTTAAGGTTTAGGTTTTGGGATTTTAAAATGGGTTCGGGTTTAGGTTATTGGTTTTGGGATTTGAGAATAGGTTTGGGTTTAGGTTATAGGTTTTGGTTTAGGTTATAGGTTATAGGTTTTGGTTTTGATTTAGGTTATATGTTTTGTGTTTTGAGAATGGGTTCGGGTTTAGGTTATAGATTTTGGTTTAGGTTTAGGTTTGGTTTATAGGTTTTGGAATTTGAGAATACGTTTAGGTTTAGGTTATAGGTTTTGCTTTTGGTTTAGGTTATTGGTTTTGGGATTGGAGAATGGGTTCGGTTTAGGTTATAGGTTTTGGTTAAGGTTTAGGTTTTTGGATTTGATAATGGGTTCGGGTTTTGGTTATATGTTTTGATTTTGTTTTAAGTTATAGGTTTTGTGATTTGTGAATAGGTTTTGGTCTAGGTTATATGTTTTGGTTTTGGTTTAGGTTATAGGTTTGGTTTTGGTTAACGTTTAAGTTTAGGTTATAGGTTTCGGGATTTGAGAATGGGTTTGGGTTTAGGTTATAGGTTTTGGTTTTTGTTTAGGTTATAGGTTTTGTGACTTGAGATTGGGTTTAGGTATTGGTTATAGGTTTTACTTTTGGGTTAGGTTATAGGTTTTAGTTTAGGTTTAGGTTTAGGTTATAGGTTTTGGGATTTGATATTGGGTTTGGGTTTAGGTTATAGGTTTTGGTTTTAGTTTAGGTTATAGGTTTTGTGATTTGAGATTCGGTTCGGGTTTAGGTTATAGGTTTTAGTTTTGGTTTAGGTTTAGGTTAAGGTTTACGTTTAGGTCATAGGTTTTGGGATTTAAGAATGGGTTCCGGTTTAGGTCATATGTTTTGGTTTTGATTTAGGTTATAGGTTTTGGGATTTGAGAATGGGTTCGAGTTTAGGTTATAGGTTTTGGTTTTGCTTTATGTTATAGGTTTCGTTTAAGGTTTAGGTTTTTGGATTTGAGAATGGGTTCGGAGTTTAGGTTAGAGGTTTTGGTTTTGTTTCGGTTATAGGTTTTGGGATTTGAGAATGGGTTCGGGTTTAGGTTATAGGTTTTGCTTTTGGGTTAGGTTATGGGTTTTGTTTAGTTTAGGTTTTGGATTTGAGAATGGGTTTGGTTTAGGTTAGAGGCTTTGGTTTTTGTTTAGGTTATAGGTTTTGGGATTCGAGAATGGGTTCGGGTTTAGGTTATAGGTTTTGGTTTTGGTTTAGGTTATAGGTTTTGGATTTGGTTTTGGTTAAGGTTTAGGTTTAGGTTATATGTTTTCAGATTTGAGAATGTGTTCGGGTTTAGAATATAGGTTATAGGTTTTGGTTTAGGTTAAAGGTTTTGGGATTTGAGAATGGGTTCGGGTTTAGGTTATAGGTTTTGGTTTTTGTTATAAGTTATAAGTTATAGGTTATAAGTTATAAGTTATAGGTTATAGGTTTTGGGATTTATGAATGGGTTCGGGTTTAGGTTGTAGGTTTTAGTTTTAGTTTAGGTTATAGGTTTTGGTTAGGGTTTAGGTTTTTGGATTTAAGAATGGGTTCGCGTTTAGGTTATAGGTTTTGGTTTTGGTTTAGGTTATAGGTTTTGGGATTTGAGAGTGGGTACGGGTTTAGGTTATAGGTTTTGGTTTTGGTTGAGGTTATAGGTTTTGGTTTGGTTTGGTTTAGGTTAAGGTTTAGGTTTAGGTTATAGGTTTTCTGATTTGACAATGGGTTTGGGTTTAGGTTATAGGTTATAGGTTTTGGTTTAGGTTATATGTTTTGGGATTTGAGAATGGGTTCGTGTTTAGGTTATATGTTTTGATTTTGGTATAGGTTATATGTTTTGGGATTTGAGAATGGGTTCACGTTTAGGTTATAGGTTTTTGTTTTGGATTAGGTTATAGATTTTGGTTTAGGTTTAGGTTAAGGTTTCGGTTTAGTTTATAGGTTTTTGGATTTGAGAATAGGTTTGGGTTTAGGTTATAGGTTTTGCTTTTGGTTTAGGTTATAGGTTTTGGGATTGAAGAATGGGTTCCGGTTTAGGCTATAGGTGTTGGTTTTGGTTTAGGTTATAGGTTTTCATTTTGGTTTAGGTTTTTGATTTGAGAATGGGTTCGGGTTTAGGTTATAGGTTTTGGTTTTGGTTTAGGTTATAGGTTTTGGGATTTGGGAATGGGAAGAGTTTAGGTTAAAGGTTTTGGTTTTGGTTTAGGTTATAGGTTTTGGTTTCGGGTTTGGTTTAGGTTTCGGCTTAGGTTATTGGTTTTCGATTTGAGAATGGGTTCGGGTTTAGGTTATTGGTTATAGGTTTTGGGATTTGAGAATAGGTTTGGGTTTAGGTTATAAGATTCGGTTTTAGCTATAGGATATATGTTTAGGTTATAGGTTATAGGTTATGGGTTTTTGGGATTTGAGAATGGGTTCGGGTTTAGGTCATAGGTTTTGGTTTTGGTTTAGGTTATAGGTTTTGGTTAGGGTTTAGGTTTTTAGGTTGATAAAGGGTTCGGGTTTAGGTTATAGGTTTTGGTTTTGGTTTAGGTTATAGGTTTTAGGATTTGAGAATTGGGTACGGGTTTAGGTTATAGGTTTTGGTTTTGGTTTAGGTTATAGGTTTTTGGTTTTGGTTTAGGTTATAGGTTTTGGATTTGAGAATGGGTTCGAGTTTAGGTTATAGGTTATAGGTTTTGGGTTAGGTTATATGATTTGGGATTTGAGAATGGGTTCGGGTTTAGGTTATAGGCTTTGGTTTTGGTCTAGGTTATATGTTTTGGGATTTGAGAATTGGTTTGGGTTTAGGTTATAGGTTTTTGTTTTGGTTTAGGTTATAGATTTTGATTTAGGTTTAGGTTAAGGTTTAGGTTTAGTTTATAGGTTTTGGGATTTGAGAATAGGTTCGGGTTTATGTTATAGGTTTTGGTTTTAGTTTAGGTTATAGGTTTCGGGATTGGAGAATGCGTTCGGTTTAGGTTATAGGTTTGGTTTTGGTTTAGGTTGTAGGTTTTAGGTTAAGGTTTAGGTTTTCGGATTTGAGAATGGGTTCGGGTTTAGGTTATAGGTTTTGGTTAAGGTTATAGGTTTAGGATTTGATTTGAGAATAGGTCTGGGTTTAGGTTAGTTGTAGGTTTTGGTTTTGGCTTAGGTTATAGGTTATTGGTTTGGGGATTTGAGAATAGGTTCGGGTTTAAGTTATAGGTTTGTGTTTAGGTTATAGGTTATAGGTTTGTGGTTAAGGTTTTGGTTTTGGATTAGAGAATGGGTTTGGGTTAAGGTTATAGGTTTTGGTTTTGGTTTAGTTTATAGGTTTTGGGATTTGAGAATGGGTTCGAGTTTAGGTTAAAGGTTTTGGTTTTGTTTTAGTTTAGGTTTAGGTTAAGGTTTAGGTTAAGGTTTCGGTTTGAGGTTTTGGATTTGAGAATGGGTTCGGGTTTAGGTTAAAGGTTTTGGTTTGGTTTTAGGTTATAGGTTTTGGTTTAGGTTTAGGTTAAGGTTTAGGTTTAGGTTATAGGTTTTGGGATTTGAGAATGGGTTCGGGTTTAGTTTATAGGTTTTGGTTTTGGTTTAGGTTATAGGTTTTGGGATTGGAGAATGGTTTAGGATTTAGGTTATAGGTGTTGGTTTTGGTTTAGGTTATAGGTTTTCGTTTAGGTTTTTAGGTTTTGGGATTTGAGAATGGGTTCGGTTTAGGTTATAGGTTTTGGTTAAGGTTATAGGTTTTGGGATTTGAGAATAGGTTTGGGTTTAGGTTATAGGTTTTGGTTTTAGGTTATAGGTTATTGCTTTGGGGATTTGAGAATAGGTTCGGTTTTTAAGTTATAGGTTTGTGTTTAGGTTATAGGTTATAGGTTTTGGTTAAGGTTTTGGTTTTGGATTAGAGAATGGGTTTGGGTTAAGGTTATAGGTTTTGGTTTTGGTTTAGTTTATAGGTTTTGGGATTTGAGAATGGGTTCGAGTTTAGGTTAAAGGTTTTGGTTTTGTTTTAGGTTATAGGTTTAGGTTAAGGTTTGGTTTATGTTATAGTTTTGGGATTTGAGAATGGGTTCGAGTTTAGGTTTAAGGTTTTGGTTTTGTTTTAGGTTATAGGTTTTGGTTTAGGTTTAGGTTAAGGTTTAGGTTTAGGTTATAGGTTTTGGGATTTGAGAATGGGTTCGGGTTTAGTTTATAGGTTTTGGTTTTGGTTTAGGTTATAGGTTATGGGATTGGAGAATGAGAATGGTTCGATTTAGGTTATAGGTGTTGGTTTTGGTTTAGGTTATAGGTTTTCGTTTAGGTTTAGGTTTTCGGATTTGAGAATGGGTTCGGGTTTAGGTTATAGGTTTTGGTTAAGGTTATAGGTTTTGGGATTTGAGAATAGGTCCGGGTTTAGGTTATAGGTTTTGGCTTAGGTTATAGGTTATTGGTTTGGGGATTTGAGAATAGGTTCGGGTTTAAGTTATAGGTTTGTGTTTAGGTTATAGGTTATAGGTTTTGGTTAAGGTTTTGGTTTTGGATTAGAGAATGGGTTTGGGTTTAGGTTATAGGTTTTGGTTTTGGTTTAGTTTATAGGTTTTGGGATTTGAGAATGGGTTCGGAGTTTAGGTTAAAGGTTTTGGTTTTGTTTTAGGTTATTGGTTTTGGTTTAGGTTTAGGTTAAGGTTTCGGTTTATGTTACTGAGGTTTTGGGATTTGAGAATGGGTTTAGGTTTAGGTTAAAGGTTTTGGTTTTGTTTTAGGTTATAGGTTTTGGTTTAGGTTTAGGATAAGGTTTTGGTTTAGGTTATAGGTTTTGGGATTTGAGAATGGGTTCGGGTTTAGTTTATAGGTTTTGGTTTTGGTTTAGGTTATAGGTTATGGGATTGGAGAATGGGTTCCGATTTAGGTTATAGGTGTTGGTTTTGGTTTTGGCTATAGGTTTTCGTTTAGGTTTAGGTTTTCAAATTTGAGAATGGGTTCGGGTTTAGGTTATAGGTTTTGGTTTAGGTTTAGGTTATAGGTTTTGGGATTTGGGAATGGGTTCGAGCTTAGGTTAAAGGTTTTGGTTTTGGTTTAGGTTATAGGTTTTGGTTTAGGTTTAGGCTAGGGTTTCGGTTTAGGTTTTTGATTTTTTGGATTTGAGAATGGGTTCGGGTTTAGGTTATAGGTTATAGGTTTTCGGATTTGAGAATAGGTTTAGGTTTAGGTTATAGGATTCGGTTTTAGTAATAGGATATATGTTTAGGTTATAGGTTATAGGTTTACGGTGTTTTGGGATTTGAGAATGGGTTCGGGTTTAGGTTATAGGTTTTGGTTTTGGTTTAGGTTATAATTTTTGGTTAGGGTTTTGGTTTTAGGAATTGATAGTGGGTTCGGGTTTAGGTTATATGTTTTGGTTTTGGTTTTGGTTATAAGTTTTGCTTTAGGTTTAGGTTAAGGTTTATGTTTAGGTTATAGGTTTTGGGATTTGAGAATGGGTTCGGGTTTACTTTATATGTTTTGGTTTTGGTTTTGGTTTAGGTTGTAGGTTTTGGTTAAGGTTTAGGTTTTGGGATTATAGAATGGGTTCGGGTTTAGGTTATAGGTTTTGGTTTTGGTTATAGGTTTTGGGATTTGAGAATAGGTCTTGGTTTAGGTTATAGGTTTTGTTTTAGGTTATAGGTTATTGGTTTTGGGATTTGAGAAAGTAGGGTCGGGTTTAGGTTATAGGTTTTGGTTTAGGGTATAGGTTATAGGTTTTGGGTTTGGGATTAGAGAATGGGTTCGGGTTTAGGTTATAGGTTTTGGGTTTGGTTTAGGTTATAGGTTTTGGGATTTGAGAATGGGTACGTGTTTAGGTTATAGATTTTGGTTTTGGTTTAGGTTATAGGGTTTGGTTAAGGTTTAGGTTTTGGAATTGATATCGGGTTCGGGTTTAGGTTATATGTTTTGGTTTTGCTTTTGGTTATAAGTTTTACCTTTAGTTTAGGTTACGGTTTAGGTTTAGGTTAAAGGTTTTGGGATTTGAGAATGGGTTCAGGTTTAGGTTATAGGTTTTGGTTTTGGTTTAGGTTATAGGTTTTGGTTAAGGTTTAGGTTTTGGGATTTTAAAATGGGTTCGGGTTTAGGTTATAGGTTTTGGGATTTGAGAATAGGTTCGGGTTTAGGTTATAGGTTTAGGGTTTAGGTTATAGGTTATAGGTTTTGGTATTTTGATTTAGGTTATATGTTTTGTGTTTTGAGAATAGGTTCGGGTTTAGGTTATAGATTTTGGTTTAGGTTTAGGTTTGGTTTATAGGTTTTGGAATTTGAGAATACGTTCGAGTTTAGGTTATAGGTTTTGCTTTTGGTTTAGGTTATTGGTTTTGGGATTGGAGAATGGGTTCGGTTTAGGTTATAGGTTTTGGTTAAGGTTTAGGTTTTGGATTTGATAATGGGTTCGGGTTTAGGTTATAGGTTTTGGTTTTGTTTTAAGTTATAGGTTTTGTGATTTGTGAATAGGTTCCGGTCTAGGTTATATGTTTTGGTTTTGGTTTAGGTTATAGGTTTTGGTTTAGGTTTTGGTTAATGTTTAAGTTTAGGTTTTAGGTTTCGGGATTTGAGAATGGGTTTGGGTTTAGGTTATAGGTTTTGGTTTTAGTTTAGGTTATAGGTTTTGTGATTTGAGATTGGTTTTAGGTTAAAGTTATAGGTTTTACTTTTGGGTTAGGTTAGTTTTGGTTTAGGTTTAGGTTTAGGTTATAGGTTTTGGGATTTGAGATTGGGTTTGGGTTTAGGTTTTAGGTTTTGGTTTTAGTTTAGGTTATTGGTTTTGTGATTTGAGATTCGGTTTGGGTTTAGGTTATAGGTTTTAGTTTTGGTTTAGGTTTAGGTTAAGGTTTACGTTTGTGAGACCCGACCTAAGTTCTCATGTGTGCATGTGTGTGCATAAGTGTGCATTTCGTTCATTTTGGTCCCGTGGTTCTACCGGTCGAGTCTCGGTGACTCGCGACCCTTGGATTATGCTGTGGTCATCCTTAAGTTTGGTCACATAGACCCGACTCGGATTGACCCGAGACCTATGCCATGTTGTCCGTATCGGCGCCGCGATTCTAACGCCGCGTCCCATGCATTAATCCGACGTGTACATCTCAAGTTATGAGCATTTCATCATGTGGCCCACTTTTTGTACAAATGCATGTGGACCCCACTCCTCTTGGCACAATTTCCTATGCACACCACACACACTACACAATTTCTATGGAATAAACACTACCCACCCCACACACACCACCCAAAAGCCTACTCTACCCTACAACCTTGTTTTCTCCTCCCATAGGTAATTATTACTTTTCTTCAAATGATTTCCTCTCTCTCTCTCTCTCTCTCTCTCTCTTATCTCTCTCTCTCTCCTTCTCATTCTCTCCATGGCCAGCAATTCCTCCATTTTCTCCAGCCCCTTCTCCCTAAAATACCTCCTCATCTACCCCTTCTCACTTGATCTTAGCCATTGATCCATGTTGCTTGGAGCCTCTAGATGATGGTGATGTAAGTTTCAAGGTTGATCTAGGTGGGTGCTCTTAGATCTTCTTCATTTCTTTCTTAGGAGCTTGTGGGACCCATCAAGTGGTGATGGAGGTCCCTCATGTCTCCATGGTTGAGGCCAATGGCCCTTTTTCCTTGCATGCATGATCCATGGATGGGGCCATTCTCCATGGACCCCATCAAGGCATTTTTACTTTAATGCATGTCATTTTCCTCTCTTGTGGCTGGATTATTTTTATTTTCCATTATTCTATTCTTGATTTCCTGATGTGTGTGGCCCACTTAGTGGCCTCGGAATATCCAGACCGTCCAAGCAAAGTGGACGCCCATGGCTGTCCATTCCTTGGACATTGGCACTCTATTTGCTCCATTTTGGGCACATGCAATGGGTTTTATGGAGGGGGTATGGTCTGGATGTTTGTTGGGCCCACTGGGGTGGTCCATACCACAATTTCCATGGATTGATTTCCTCTTTTTATAGTGATTATAATTATTTTAATTCAGTATTATGTTGCTGTCCAAAAGCCATCTGGACAGATTTTTGAGCTGTCTTAAGCTCAGTTTTGTGGATGATTGGTGGGGTGTTTGGTCCCATTTGATATATACCTCTTAAAGGTGGGGATCCCACCTAGATGTTCCCCAAATTTCACCCTCATCCGTCCCTGTTTGATCACCCAAAAGAGTGGGCCAAGGAGGGTGGATAGTCCAGATTTTCTAGACTGTCTAGCAACTATGCTTGTTGTATAAACATAATTATCAGTCTGTTTCTGAAATGGTGGGCTACCTTTGTGGGCCCCACCTTGTTGTATACTTGTGTAGGGATGTTTGTCCTACATTTTCTTAAAATTTGGCAGACCTGGACCCACTCTAATGGGGTGCACAAATCAGGGGCAGCAGCATTGTTTCAGCAGCAGACATTGTTTTGAAATACCTTGCTGTCCATAAATTGTAGGAGTTAAATAAAATACTTTTAATATCTCAAAAATTCTAAAATTTTGCAGAGAGGTGTCCCACCCATGGTAGGGCCTACCTGAAAAATTTTAGGGCCAATGGACCCCATTTGGGCATCCAAATGGGTGGGCCAATATAGTGGGCTGCCAGAAATTTCTGCTATGCAGTCCAGCAGCATAGTTTCATAAAAATAAATTTTAAAAAATATTTTCTCAGAAGGTGGGCCATATTTCTTGGTCTCACCTTGTTTTGGGCTTAATGAGGGACCTTGGGTCCAAATTTCAAGAATTTTGGAGGCCCAGAACCCACCCATTTGATGGCCCAAATTCAGGACAGTTATATTCCAGCAGTATTTCACCCTGTACAGATTGTATTCTTTAAATTAATTAAAATACTTCTGAGTATCCAAAAATTATGAAAATTTACAGGGAGGTAGTAAACTCATGGTAGAACCTACCTACCAAATTTCAGGTCTAATGGACCCCTGTGCATACCGTGGCAAGGCCCGGACTGGCCCACCACGTTGGGACGTCCAGGCCAGTCCGATTTTCTGGACAGCTTGTTTTATTCAAATTAATTAAATTATTTCTAGATGTCCAAAAATTCTGAAATTTTGTGGGGTTGTGGTCCACCTATGGAAGGACAATCCTACAAATTTTCAGGGCCATCAGGCCCCTGGACTGACCGTGGTATGGCCTGTAAGTTGGGTCAGTTTTGGGCCAAATACCCAGGCCCAAATGACTAACCACCATGGCATGCCCCTACTTTGGGCTGCGGGGTCTGCATTCTAACGGCATGGCCCACTTGAAGTAAGTGTTGTATATCCCCTTCTTATATCTGGTGGGACCCACTGTGATATGTGTGGGTCACCATGGGTCAGTAACCCATTTAAATTAAATAAATTTTTGGACTCCAGCAGGCCCAGGAAGTGGGTGGGCTGGAATTCTAGCAAGGGGCCCAAATTTGTGCATAGTTGATCTTTTGGAGCCGTGGCGGTCCACCAGATTTAAGGGAGTGTTGTACACACTCCTTTCCTTATTTATTTAGACAAATTTGGGTGTAATCAGTGCCTCTTAAGGTACATCTTTGAGGTGATAATATGGGCTAGCCTTAACCAGATTTTTGGTAGCTTTATGGGACTTTTGGGCTGGAAACCTATCCCTTGAGCCCAAGATTGTGCAAGGGCTGACATTATTGATTCACGGGCCCAATGGGTCATCTACAAGCTGATCATGTGCATTTATTAGCCTTGATGCCCTCATGAAGTGCTTAATTGTGGGTGACTTACAAGGCCCACATAAATGTATATTGTGTGGACCTTGCTAAGTCTTTGGGCTGGTATGGCAAGGCCCACACTGTCGTATAGGCCTTGCCCATGTGTATTCTTGGATTTACGGGCTGCCTTCAAGTCCACCATAATGTATGAATTGGATGGCTTTTGTTTGGGCCATTTCTTTTGGGCCCATTATGTGATATATTATATGCATGTTTGTGTTAGCAAGTAGGCCTTGTGGACTCAGTTCTTTTGGATAGGCCCATTGATCTTGGGCCTATAGTCTCCTATCTATTGTGATGGGCTTAGGGGCAATAATACACAAGAAGTTGGGCCCTTGGCTGCCCACTAAACTGACCCTGTACTTGGGCCAAAAGTGAGGCCCAACTCACTTGTGTTAAATGTGAAACTTGCCCATGTAAATGAATTACTGGGCTACCCATGAAACCCACCACAATATATGGATTTATGACCTTATGGTTGGGCCCAAACCTTTACTTAAGGGCCCACCTTATGCTACCTAAGTGTTGGGCTTTGTGTATAAGCCCACTAGGCCATGGATTTGCCTTAGGCCTTGGGCCTTATTATGTTGAGTAGTGGCGGGCTACCTCTTGGAAACCAGTTGAGGTTGGATGTCCTCCTGGGTGATCCTAAGGTAGGCCCATAGGTTTCTCTATGGATGGTTAAAGGCCCACCATAGACCCTAGGCCATTTGTTTAAGGCTCAATGTGTATGTATGTGGAACCTACCTTAATGCATGATTAGTATAGGCCGTTCAAGCCTTGGATCACCCGATTATGGAAGCACTCTCTGCCTTGGGTTGCTGCTGGACTCACAACCCAGTAACAGGCCCACTTGATCTTTTCATGATTTATACACTCTCCATCTGGTGGGCCTCCCCTATGAATATTGTTGGCCTTCATGAGATCATTCCCACTTATTTGACTAATTTCTAGGCTTTTAGCAGCCCAGAAGTAGCGAGTGGGCCAAACGTTTATCAAGGGGCCTTAAATGTACATTGTTATGGTTGAAACTTTATTGGACATGGGACCCACCATATTGAGAACTTGTGTGCGTGTTGCATGCTTGGGTTTTCTTATAATCTTTGGGCTTAATAAATGCATTCTTTTGGGTCACCTTTAGTGATCACATGAGGACCCCATCTTAGATCAGATTTTTGGGGCATCCCATGAGCCCAGAGTGGGTTGGGACGTCCCAGCTTGGCCCAACCATATATTAAGCCAACTTCCACCATTTTGATGGACTTGTGGACTAAGATAAGGATAGTATTGGGCCATTGGTTGCTCACTTAAATTGCTAATTATTGGGCTGATGTAGTTGGGCCCATTTCATCATCCAAACTTAAACTTATTTTGGGCCGTATATTGTGTATGCGGGTTGCCCACCAAGTCCAACTTAATGCATGGATTCTATGGCCATTGAGAATTGAGCCTTGGGCCTTAATTTCTCTCTTGGGGCCCATGTTGTTAAAAGTGGTATTGTATCTTTTTATGGCCTATTATAAGGAATGTATGTATGTGGTTACCTGTGTTCTTATCTTGAATGTAAGGCCTTGGACCTTGTATCCATATAGTTCGTGGTTGAGATGCCTCTTGGGGAATGGTGGTTAAATGTCCCCATTATGGACCCCTATAGGCCTGTTTGTGTCTAAATGTGATTAGATGCTCATCTTAAACTCTTGTTAGACTCATTTCCACATTACTTAGACACGTAGTTGTATGCTTAGTCTCGTGGGCTACCCAGGTAAATGGGCCCCCACTAGAGGTGGGATTCCTTATGGATATTGTCTAAATACCTAGTCTTGGTCCCTTCTTGGATAGGAGGAGTGTACTACTTTATATATCGCCGCATAATGTGATACCCATCTTCATGACCCATGTGCATCATTGTATGCTTGGATGACACTATGTGTGTGGTTATGATTATGTCATTGGGCATTACATGTTGCATTTCCGAGGGACGTAGTATTCCCTCTTGAGCACGTTGGATGCTTGGGATTGATGCATGGTTGATTGTGTGATTCATGCATCTGACATTACATAGCATATGAGCATTATTGCCCTTGCTTCATCAGGGTTGTAGCCTCCACAGATACATCGTGGATGGCCATGTTTGGACACCGGAAATGTTACTTGAGCATACCGGGTGCATAGGATGCCCATGGGTGAAATTCCCAAAACTTCCGTGGTACCAGGATCTGCTCCAACGGCGTGACCGGGTGGTATATATGAGCGCATGAGGGCCTTATACCGTTAGGCCGCGACTCCCACTGTCGTGTAGTCGGTTGGATAGGGGTGTGGCCTTACTCGCCTGACGTAAGGGGGCATTGCTAGGCTGAGTCTGACCAGCTCGTGAATGGGTCCGCTACCTTCAGGCCTTGCTGGTGATTGGCTGTCCGCAGGCAGGGTAGTGAGGTCTCTTACGCTCGTTTGACTGTGCGGGGTCTGTAGAGCGGCAGTCATCCAGCAGTGTAATGGACCCCGGTGATTTCCTTATGATGGAAATGTATTTGATATGTGGATTGGATATGAGCACTGACATTACTTCGCATTGCATTTGCATCAGCTGTGTAAGCCTCATATTGCATTACAGTACTCATTGCATTACAGTGCTCATCGCATTACAGTACTCATGGCATTACAGTACTCATTGCATTACAGTACTCATTGCATTATATAGCCTTGGTATGGCTTCCTGCATTATCGTACTGCCTTGGTATAGTTTCTTACATTCATGATAGCCTTGGTAAGGCTAGTGGTATTGGTATTGATCATGACTCCCTTCTGCATTCTCTATCTTCTTCTGAGCACTATTATCACCCACTTTCACCACCCTCTAAGCTTTCTATAAGCTTATGCACGATTGATGCGTGCAGGAGATCCTAGGCAGGCATCGTAGCAGCAGAGCGTGGAGTAGAGTTGAGCTTGAGGACTCCAGTGTTGCTGACTCTTTTCTCTCTTTTCCCATTATCTTATGTATGTCCTTTCGGACCTGATGTAAGCTTGTAAAAGTTCAAATTCTTAGTGAATTTTGTGATATGTATCCTTTGTTACTTCCAGATGTACTTGCTGTGATCTTGGGTATGCTCGTATTGGTAATGATTATACTGTTATGAAAATCCTCCTTGTAGGATCCCAGGATCGGAACCTGCCTCAGGAGCCGAGAATGGGGTACTACGGAGGCTGTTGCGGCCAGAACCGGCCATCGGGTTCCTTGTGAGTCCGGTTACCGAGTCTGGGGCGTGACAACGTTTAGGTCATAGGTTTTGGGATTTAAGAATGGGTTCCGGTTTAGGTCATATGTTTTGGTTTTGATTTAGGTTATAGGTTTTTGAATTTGAGAATGGGTTCGAGTTTAGGTTATAGGTTTTGGTTTTGGTTTACGTTATAGGTTTTGTTTTAGGTTTAGGTTTTTGGATTTGAGAATGGGTTCGGGTTTTCGGTTTAAAGGTTTTGGTTTTGTTTAGGTTATAGGTTTTGGGATTTGAGAATGGGTTCGGGTTTAGGTTATAGGTTTTAGGTTTTGTTTTTGGTTTAGGTTATAGTTTTTTGTTTAGGTTTAGGTTTTTGGATTTGAGAATGGTTTTGGTTTTTTTTAGGTTTAGGTTTTAGATTTTTTGGTTTAGGTTATAGTTTTTTGGGATTTGAGAATGGGTTCGGGTTTAGGTTTAGGTTTTGGTTTTGTTTTAGGTTATAGGTTTTGGATTTGGTTTTGGTTTAGGTTTAGGTTTAGGTTATATGTTTTGGGATTTGAGAATGGGTTCGGGTTTAGGAGTTTATAGGTTTTGGTTTTGGTTTAGGTTAAAGGTTTTGGGATTTGAGAATGGGTTCGGGTTTAGGTTATAGGTTTTGGTTTTTGTTTAGGTTATAGGTTTTGGGATTTGTGAATGGGTTGGGTTTAGGTTTTTAGGTTTTGGTTTTGTTTAGGTTATAGGTTTAGGTTTTTAGGTTTTAGGTTTTGGATTTGAGAATGGGTTCGTTTAGGTTATAGGTTTTAGTTTTGGTTTAGGTTATAGGTTTTGGGATTTGAGAGTGGGTTATCGGGTTTAGGTTATAGGTTTGGTTTTTTTGGTTGAGGTTATAGGTTTTGGTTTTGGTTTGGTTTAGGTTAAGGTTTAGGTTTAGGTTATAGGTTTTGGATTTGACAATGGGTTTTGGGTTTAGGTTATAGGTTTAGGTTTTGGTTATAGGTTATATGTTTTGGGATTTGAAAATGGGTTCATGTTTAGGTTATAGGTTTGATTTTGGTATAGGTTATATGTTTTGGGATTTGAGAATGGGTTCACGTTTAGGTTATAGGTTTTTGCTTTGGATTAGGTTATAGGTTTTGGTTTAGGTTTAGGTTAAGGTTTAGGTTTAGTTTTTAGGTTTTGGGATTTGAGAATAGGTTTGGGTTTAGGTTATAGGTTTTGTTTTTTGGGTTTTGGTTTAGGTTATAGGTTTTGGGATTTGATTTGGAGAATGGGTTTAGGTTTAGGTTATAGGTTTGGTTTGGTTTAGGTTATAGGTTTTAGGTTTTCATTTTGGTTTAGGTTTTTTAGTGGATTTGAGATTTGGGTTCGGGTTTAGGTTATAGGTTTTGGTTTTGGTTTAGGTTATAGGTTTTGGGATTTGGGAATGGGTTCGGGTTTAGGTTATAGGTTTTGGTTTTGGTTTAGGTTATAGGTTTTGGTTTAGGTTTAAGGTTTAAGGTTTTAGGTTTAGGTTTAGGTTTTGGTTTGAGAGTTTAGGTTCGGTTTAGGTTATAGGTTTAGGTTTAGGTTATAGGTTTAGGTTTTAGGATTTGAGAATAGGTTTGGTTTAGGTTATATGTTTTGGTTTTAGTTATAGGTTATAGGTTTAGGTTATAGGTTATAGGTTATAGGTTTTGGGATTTGAGAATGGGTTCGGGTTTAGGTTATAGGTTTTGGTTTTGGTTTTGGCTTAGGTTATAGGTTTTGGTTAGGGTTTAGGTTTTAGGAATTGAGAAAGGGTTTGGTTTAGGTTATAGGTTTTGGTTTTGGTTTGGGTTATAGGTTTGGGTTTGAGATTAGTTTAGGGTTTAGGTTATAGGTTTTGGTTTTGGTTTAGGTTTAGGTTGGTTTTGGTTTAGGTTTTATAGGTTTTGGATTTGAGAATGGGTTCGGGTTTAGGTTATAGGTTTAGGTTTTGGTTTAGGTTATATGATTTGGGATTTGAGAATGGGTTCGGGTTTAGGTTATATGTTTTGGTTTAGGTTATAGGTTTATAGTTATATGTTTTGGATTTGAGAATTGGTTCGGGTTTAGGTTATAGGTTTTTTTGTTTTGGTTTAGGTTATAGGTTTTGGTTTTAGGTTTAGGTTAAGGTTTAGGTTTTTAGTTTATAGGTTTTGGGATTTGAGAATATGTTCGGGTTTAGGTTATAGGTTTTTGCTTTGGTTTAGGTTATAGGTTTGGGATTGGAGAATGGGTTCGGGTTTAGGTTATAGGTTTTGGTTTTGGTTTTGGTTTAGGTTATAGGTTTTGGTTAAGGTTTAGGTTTTGGGATTTGTGAATGGGTTCGGGTTAGGTTATAGGTTTTGGTTTTGGTTAAGGTTATAGGTTTTGGGATTTGAGAATGGGTTTGGTTTAGGTTATAGGTTTTGGTTTTGGTTTAGGTTATAGGTTATTGGTTTGGGGATTTGAGAATAGGTTCGGGTTTAGGTTATAGGTTTAGGTTTAGGTTTTGGTTTAGGTTATAGGTTTTGGTTTTGGTTAGGTTTTGGTTTTTGGGATTTGAGAATGGGTTCGGGTTTAGGTTATAGGTTTTGGTTTTAGGTTTAGTTATAGGTTTTGGGATTTGAGAATGGGTTTGGTTTAGGTTTAGGTTTTAGGTTTTGGTTTTAGGTTTTAGGGTTATAGGTTTTGGTTTAGGTTTAGGTTAAGGTTTAGGTTTAGGTTATAGGTTTTGGGATTTGAGAATGGGTTCGGGTTTAGGTTTAGGTTTTGGTTTTGGTTTAGGTTATAGGTTTTGGTTTAGGTTTAGGTTAAGGTTTAGGTTTAGGTTATAGGTTTTGGGATTTGAGAATGGGTTCGGGTTTAGGTTATAGGTTTTGGTTTTGGTTTTTAGGTTATAGGTTTTGGGATTTAAGTTATGGGTTTAGAATAGGTTTAGGTTATAGGTTTTAGGTTTTGGTTTAGGTTATAGGTTTTGGTTTAGGTTTAGGTTTAGGTTTAGGTTTAGGTTTAGGTTTTGGGATTTGAGATTGGGTTTGGGTTTAGGTTATAGGTTTTGGTTTTAGTTTAGGTTATAGGTTTTGTGATTTGAGATTGGGTTGAGTTTAGGTTATAGGTTTTGGTTTTGGTTTAGGTTTAGGTTAGGTTATAGGGTTTTAGGTTGAGAATAGGTTTAGGTTTAGGTTAAGGTTTACGTTTAGGTCATAGGTTTTGGGATTTGAGAATGGGTTCGGTTTAGGTTATAGGTTTTGGTTTTGGTTTAGGTTATAGGTTTTGGGATTTGAGAAATGTATTAGGTTTAGGTTATAGGTTTTGGTTTTGTTTTTTAAGTTATAGGTTTTGTGATTTGTGAAATAGGTTTTGGTTTAGGTTATATGTTTTGGTTTTGGTTTAGGTTATAGGTTTTGGTTTAGGGTTTTAGGTTTAGGTTTAGGTTTAGGTTATAGGTTTTGGGATTTGAGGTTTGGGTTTGGGTTTAGGTTATAGGTTTTGGTTTTTGGTTTAGGTTATAGGTTTTGGGATTTGAGTTTGGGTTGGGTTTAGGTTATAGGTTTAGGTTTTAGTTTTGGTTTTAGGTTATAGGTTTTGGTTTAGGTTTAGGTAGGTTTAGGTTAAGGTTTTGTTTAGGTTAGGTTTTGGGATTTAAGAATGGGTTCGGGTTTAGGTTATATGTTTTGGTTTTGGTTTAGGTTATAGGTTTTGGGATTTGAGAATGGGTTCGAGTTTAGGTTATAGGTTTTGGTTTTGGTTTAGGTTATAGGTTTTGTTTAAGGTTTTAGTTTAGGTTTAGGTTTAGGAATTTGGGAGAATGGGTTCGAGGTTTAGGTTTAGGTTTTGGTTTTGGTTTAGGTTATAGGTTTTGGGATTTGAGAATGGGTTCGGGTTTAGGTTATAGGTTTTGGTTTTGGTTTAGGTTATAGGTTTTGTTTAAGGTTTAGGTTTTTGGATTTGAGGATGGGTTTGGTTTAGGTTAGAGGTTTTGGTTTTAGGTTTAGGTTATAGGTTTTGGTATTGAGAATGGGTTCGGGTTTAGGTTATAGGTTTTGGTTTTGGTTTAGGTTATAGGTTTTGGTTTAGGTTAGGTTTAGGTTAAGGTTTAGGTTTAGGTTATAGGTTTTCAGATTTGAGAATGGGTTTGGTTTAGGTTATAGGTTTAGGTTTTGGTTTAGGTTAAAGGTTTTGGGATTTGAGAATGGGTTCGGGTTTAGGTTATAGGTTTTGGTTTTGGGTTATAGGTTTAGGTTTTAGGTTATAGGTTTTGGGATTTGAGAATGGGTTCGGGTTTAGGTTTAGGTTTTGGTTTTGGTTTAGTTAGGTTATAGGTTTTGGTTTAGGTTTAGTTTTGGGATTTAAGAATGGGTTCGGGTTTAGGTTATAGGTTTAGGTTTTGGTTTAGGTTATAGGTTTTAGGTTTTGGTTTAAGTTTAAGGTTTAGGTTTAGTTTAGGTTATAGGTTTTGGGATTTGACAATGGGTTTAGGTTTTTATGTTATAGGTTTTGGTTTTGGTTTAGGTTATATGTTTTGGGATTTGAGAATGGGTTCGTGTTTAGGTTATATGTTTTGTTTTGGTTTAGGTTATAGGTTTTGTTTTGGATTTAGGTTTTGGATTTGAGAATGGGTTCGGGTTTAGGTTTTTTTGGTTTTGGTTTTAGGTTATAGATTTTGGTTTAGGTTTAGGTTAAGGTTTAGGTTTAGGTTATAGGTTTTGGGATTTGAGAATAGGTTCGGGTTTAGGTTATAGGTTTTGGTTTGGTTTAGGTTTAGGTTTTGGTTTTGGAGAATGGGTTCGGGTTTAGGTTATAGTTTTGGTTTTGGTTTAGGTTATAGGTTTTCGTTTAGGTTTAGGTTTAGGTTTTGGATTTGAGAATGGGTTCGGGTTTAGGTTATAGGTTTTGGTTTTGATTTAGGTTATAGGTTTTGGGATTTGAGAATGGGTTCGGGTTTATGTTAAAGGTTTTGCTTTTGGTTTAGGTTTAGGTTTAGGTTTCGGTTTAGGTTTAGGTTTAGGTTTTTGGATTTGAGAATGGGTTCGGGTTTAGGTTATATGTTTTGGTTTTGGTTTTGGTTATAAGTTTAGGTTTAGGTTTAGGTTAAGGTTTAAAGGTTTAGGTTATAGGTTTTGGGATTTGAGAATGGGTTCGGGTTTAGGTTATAGGTTTTGGTTTTTTTTGGTTTTGGTTTAGGTTATAGGTTTTAGGTTAAGGTTTGGGTTTGGGATTATAGAATGGGTTTCGGGTTTAGGTTATAGGTTTTGGTTTTGGTTATAGGTTTTGGGATTTGAGAATGGGTTTGGTTTTGGTTATAGGTTTTGTTTTGGTTATAGGTTATTGGTTTTGAGATTTGAGAATAGGGTTCGGTTTAGGTTATAGGTTTTGGTTTAGGGTTATAGGTTTTGGTTATAGGTTTAGGTTTTTGGATTAGAGAATGGGTTCGAGTTTAGGTTATAGGTTTTGGTTTTGGTTTAGGTTATATGTTTTGGGATTTGAGAATGGGTTCGGGTTTAGGTTATAGATTTTGGTTTTGGTTTTGGTTTTGGTTTAGGTTATAGGTTTTGGTTTAAGGTTTAGGTTTTGGATTTGACAATGGGTTCGGTTTAGGTTATAGGTTTTGGTTTTATTTTAAGTTATAGGTTTTATGATTTAAGAATAGGTTTAGGTTTAGGTTATAGGTTTTGGTTTTGGTTTACGTTATAGGTTTTGGTTTTAGGTTTAGGTTTAGGTTTAGGTTTAGGTTATAGGTTTTGGGATTTGAGAATGGGTTCGGAGTTTAGGTTAGGTTTTGGTTTTGGTTTTGGTTTAGGTTATGGGTTTTGGTATTTGAGATTGGGTTCGGGTTTAGGTTATATGTTTTGGTTTTGGTTTAGGTTATTGGTTTTGGTTTAGGTTTAGGTTAAGGTTTACGTTTAGGTCATAGGTTTTGGGATTTAAGAATGGGTTCGGTTTAAGTTATATGTTTTGCTTTTGATTTAGGTTATAGGTTTTGGGATTTGAGAATGGGTTCGAGGTTTAGGTTATAGGTTTTGGTTTTGCTTTATGTTATAGGTTTTGTTTAAGGTTTTAGGTTTTAGGATTTGAGAATGGGTTCGGGTTTAGGTTATAGGTTTTGGGTTTTTAGGTTTAGGTTATAGGTTTTGGGATTTGAGAATGGGTTCGGGTTTAGGTTTAGGTTAAGTTTTGGTTTTGGTTTAGGTTTAGGTTTAGGTTTTGTTTAAGGTTTTAGTTTTGGGATTTGAGAATGGGTTTGGTTTAGGTTATAGGTTTTGGTTATAGGTTTAGGTTTAGGTTATAGGTTTTGGTATTTGAGAATGGGTTCGGGTTTAGGTTTAGGTTTTAGGTTTTGGTTTTGGTTTTAGGTTTTTAGGTTTAGGTTTTAGGTTTTGAGTTTTGGTTTTGGTAGGTTTAGGTTTAGGTTTAGGTTATAGGTTTTAGGATTTGAGAATGGGTTCGGGTTTAGGTTATAGGTTTTGGTTTTGGTTTAGGTTAAAGGTTTTGGGATTTGAGAATGGGTTCGAGTTTAGGTTATAGGTTTTGGTTTTTTTGTTATAGGTTATAGGTTATAGGTTTTGGGATTTGTGAATGGGTTCAGGTTTAGGTTATAGGTTTTTGTTTTAGTTAAGGTTATAGGTTTTGGTTAGGGTTTAGGTTTTGGGATTTGAGAATGGGTTCGGGTTTAGGTTATAGGTTTTGGTTTTTTGGTTTAGGTTAGGTTAGGTTTTGTGATTTGAGAATGGGTTCGGGTTTAGGTTATAGGTTTTGGTTTTGGTTGAGGTTATAGGTTTTGGTTTAGTTTAGGTTTACGTTTAGGTTTAGGTTATAGGTTTTGGATTTGAGAATGGGTTTGGGTTTATGTTATAGGTTATTGGTTTTGATTTAGGTTATATGTTTTAGGATTTGAGAATGGGTTCGGGTTTAGGTTATATGTTTTGATTTTGGTATAGGTTATATTGGGTTTTTGTTTTGGATTAGGTTATAGGTTTTTGTTTTGGAGGTTTTAGGTTTAGATTTTGGTTTAGGTTTAGGTTAAGGTTTAGGTTTAGTTTAGAGGTTTTGGGATTTGAGAATAGGCTCGGGTTTCGGTTATAGGTTTTGCTTTTGGTTTATGTTATAGGTTTTGGGATTGGGGAATGGGTTCGGGTTTAGGTTATAGCTTTTGGTTTTGGTTTAGTTTAGAGGTTTTCGTTTAGGTTTAGGTTTTGGATTTGAGAATGGGTTCGGGTTTAGGTTATAGGTTTTGGTTTTGGTTTAGGTTATAGGTTTTGGGATTTGAGAATGGGTTTAGGTTTAGGTTTAGGTTTTGGTTTTGCTTTTGGTTTAGGTTATAGGTTTTTTATGGGTTTTTAGGTTTAGTTTTAGGTTTTGGTTTAGGTTATTGGTTTTGGATTTGAGAATGGGTTCGGGTTTAGGTTATAGGTTTTGGTTTTGGTTTTGGTTTAGGTTTTTAGGCTTTGTTTTTAGGATTTGAGAATTTAGGTTTAGGTTATAGGTTTTGGGATTTAAGAATGGGTTCGGGTTTAGGTTATAGGTTTTGGTTTTGGTTTTGGTTTAGGTTATAGGTTTTGGTCAAGGTTTAGGTTTTGGGATTATAAAATGGTTTCGGGTTTAGGTTATAGGTTTTGGTTTTTTTGGTTATAGGTTTTGGGATTTGAGAATGGTCTTGGTTTAGGTTATAGGTTTTGTTTTGGTTATAGGTTATTGGTTTTGGGATTTGAGAATAGGGTCGGGTTTAGGTTATAGGTTTTGGGTTTTAGGTTATAGGTTTAGGTTAAGGTTTTGGTTTTTGGATTAGAGAATGGGTTCGGAGTTTAGGTTATAGGTTTTAGGTTTTGGGATTTAGTTTTGGTTAAGGTTTAGGTTTAGGTTATAGGTTTTGGATTTGAGAATGGGTTCGGGTTTAGGTTATAGGTTATAGGTTTTGGTTTAGGTTAAAGGTTTTGGGATTTGTGAATGTGTTCGGGTTTAGGTTATAGGTTTTGTTTTTTTAGGTTATAGGTTATAGGTTTTAGGATTTGAGAATGGGTTCGGGTTTAGGTTATAGGTTTTGGTTTTGGTTTAGGTTATAGGTTTTGGGATTTGAGAATGGGTTCGGGTTTAGGTATTAGGTTTTGGTTTTGGTTTAGGTTATAGGTTTTGGTTTTGGTTTAGGTTATAGGTTTAGGTTTAGGTTTATTTTTTTGGATTTGACAATAGGTTTGGGTTTAGGTTATATGTTATAGGTTTTGGTTTAGGTTATATGTTTTGGGATTTGAGAATGGGTTCGTGTTTAAGTTATAGGTTTTGATTTTGGTTTAGGTTATATGTTTTGGGATTTGAGAATGGGTTCGCATTTAGGTTATAGGTTTTGGTTTTGGATTAGGTTATAGATTTTGGTTTAGGTTTAGGTTAAGGTTTAGGTTTAGTTTAGAGGTTTTGGGATTTGAGAATAGGTTCGTGTTTAGGTTATAGGTTTTGCTTTTGGTTTAGGTTAGAGGTTTCGGGATTGGAGAATGGGTTCCGGTTTAGGTTATAGGTGTTGGTTTTGGTTTAGGATATAGGTTTTCGTTTAGGTTTAGGTTTTCAAATTTGAGAATGGGTTCGGCTTTAAGTTATAGGTTTTGATTTTGGTTTAGGTTATAGGTTTTGGGATTTGGGAATGGGTTCAGGCTTAGGTTAAAAGTTTTGGTTTTGGTTTAGGTTATAGGTTTTGGTTAAGGTTTAGGTTTTTGTAATTGATAATGGGTTCGTGTTTAGGTTATATGTTTTGGTTTTGGTTTTGGGTATAGGTTTTGCTTTTGGTTTAGGTTAGGTTTAGGTTTAGGTTTAGGTTATAGGTTTTGGGATTTGAGAATGGGTTCGGTTTAGGTTATAGGTTTTGGTTAAGGTTTAGGTTTTGGGATTTTTGAATGGGTTCGGGTTTAGGTAATAGGTTTTGGGATTTGAGAATAGGTTTGGGTTTAGGTTATAGGTTTTGGTTTTGATTTAGGTTAGATGTTTTGTGTTTTGAGAATGGGTTTGGGTTTAGGTTATAGATTTTGGTTTTGGTTTAGGTTTGGTTTATAGGTTTTGGAATTTGAGAATACGTTCAAGTTTCGGTTATAGATTTTAGGAGTTTTTGGTTTAGGTTATTGGTTTTGGGATTGGAGAATGGGTTCGGTTTAGGTTATAGGTTTTGGTTAAGGTTTAGGTTTTTGGATTTGAGAATGGGTTCGGGTTTAGGTTATAGGTTTTGGTTTTGTTTTAAGTTTTAGGTTTTGTGATTTGTGAATAGGTTCGGGTCTAGGTTATATGTTTTGGTTTTAGGTTTAGGTTAAAGGTTTTGGTTTAGGTTTAGGTTAAGGTTTAGGTTTAGGTTATAGGTTTTGGGATTTGAGAATGGGTTTGGGTTTAGGTTATAGGTTTTGGTTTTAGTTTAGGTTATATGTTTTGTGATTTGAGATTGGGTTCGGAGTTTAGGTTATAGGTTTTGTTTTGGGTTTAGGTTATAGGTTTTGGTTTAGGTTTAGGTTTAGGTTTAGGTTATAGGTTTTGGGATTTGATATTGGGTTTGTTTAGGTTTAGGTTTAGGTTTTGGTTTTAGTTTAGGTTATAGGTTTTGTGATTTGAGATTGGGTTCGGGTTTAGGTTATAGGTTTTAGTTTTAGTTTAGGTTATAGGTTTTGGCGTAGGTTTCGGTTAAGGTTTACGTTTGGGTCATAAGTTTTGGGATTTAAGAATGGATTAGGTTTAGGTTATATGTTTTGGTTTTGATTTAGGTTATAGGTTTTGGGATTTGAGAATGGGTTCGGGTTTAGGTTATAGGTTTTGGTTTTGCTTTAAGTTATAGGTTTTGTTTATGGTTTAGGTTTTGGATTTGAGAATGGGTTCGGGTTTAGGTTAGAGGTTTTGGTTTTTATTTAGGTTATAGGTTTTGGGATTTGAGAATGGGTTCGTGTTTAGGTTATAGGTTTTAGTTTTGGTTTAGGTTATAGGTTTTGGTTTTGGTTTTTGGTTATGGCTTAGGTTTAGGTTATAGGTTTGGTTTTAATTTGAGAATGGGTTCGGGTTTAGGTTATAGGTTATAGGTTTTGGTTTAGGTTAAAGGTTTTGGGATTTGAGAATGGGTTCGGGTTTAGGTTATAGGTTTTGGTTTTTTGTTATAGGTTATAGGTTATAGGTTATAAGTTTTGGGATTCGTGAATGGGCTTCGGGTTTAGGTTGTTGGTTTTCATTTTAGTTTATGTTATAAGTTTTGGTTAAGGTTTAGGTTTTTGGATTTGAGAATGGGTTCGGTTTTAAGTTATAGGTTTTGGTTTTGGTTTAGGTTATAGGTTTTAGGATTTGAGATTGGGTACGGGTTTAGGTTATATGTTTTGGTTTTGGTTTAGGTTATAGGTTTTGAGTTTATAGTTTAGGTTTTAAGGTTTAGGTTATAGGTTTTCGGATTGAGAATAGGTTCGAGTTTAGGTTCTAGGTTATAGGTTTTGGTTTAGGTTATATGTTTTGGGATTTGAGAATGGGTTCGGGTTTAGGTTATAAGTTTTGATTTTGGTATGGGTTATATGTTTTGGGATTTGTGAATTGGTTGAGTTTAGGTTATAGGTTTTTGTTTTGTTTTAGGTTATATATTTTGGTTTAGGTTTAGGTTAAGGTTTAGGTTTAGTTTATAGGTTTTGGGATTGGAGAATAGGTTCGGGTTTAGGTTATAGGTTTTGCTTTTAGTTTAAGTTAAAGGTTTCGGGATTGGAGAATGCATTCGGTTTAGGTTATAGGTGTTGGTTTTGGTTTAGGTTATAGGTTTTCGTTAAGGTTTAGGTTTTGAGATTTGGGAATGAGTTCGGGTTTAGGTTATAGGTTTTGGTTTAGGTTATAGGTTTTGGGATTTGAGAATAGGGGTTTCGGGTTTAGGTTATAGGTTTTGGTTTTGGTTATAGGTTATTGGTTTTTGCGATTAGAGAATAGGTTCGGGTTTAAGTTATAGGTTTTGGTTTAGGTTATAGGTTATAGGTTTTGGTTAAGGTTTTGGTTTTGGATTAAAGAATGGGTTCGGAGTTTAAGTTATAGGTTTTGGTTTTGGTTTAGTTTATAGGTTTTAGGATTTGAGAATGGGTTCGGTGTTTAGGTTAAAGGTTTTGGTTTTGGTTTAGGTTATAGGTTTTGGTTTAGGTTTAGGTTAAGGTTATAGGTTTTCGGATTTGAGAATGGGTTCGGGTTTAGGTTATAGGTTATAGGTTTTGGGATTTGAGAATGGGTTCGGGTTTAGGGTATGGGTTTTGGTTTTGGTTTTGGTTTTGGTTATAGGTTTTGGTTAAGGTTTAGGTTTTGGAATTGATAATGGTTTTTCGGGTTTAGGTTATATGTTTTGGTTTTCATTTTGTTTATAGGTTTTGCTTTAGGTTAAGGTTTATGTTATTATTTTTGGGACTTGAGAATGGGTTCGGGTTTAGGTTATTGGTTTTAGTTTTGGTTTAGGTTATAGGTTTTGGTTAAGGTTTAGGTTTTGGGATTTGAGAATGGGTTCGGGTTTAGGTTATAGGTTTTGGTTTAGGTTATAGGTTTTGGGATTTGAGAATAGGTCCGGGTTTAGGTTATAAGTTTAGGTTTTGGTTTTGGCTTAGGTTATAGGTTATAGGTTTTGGTTTTGGTTATAGGTTATAGGTTTTGCTTAAGGTTTTGGTTTTGGTTTTAGTTTTGGTTTCGGGTTTAGGTTAGGTTTAGGTTTTGGTTTTGGTTTTGATTTAGTTTATAGGTTTTGGGATTTGAGAATGGGTTTGGGTTTTGGTTTTAGGTTATAGGTTTTGGTTTTTTGGTTTTGGTTTAGGTTATAGGTTTAGGTTTTGGAATTGATAATGGGTTTGGTTTAGGTTATAGGTTTTGGTTTTAGGTTATAGGTTTACGGATTTGAGAATGGGTTTAGGTTTAGGTTATAGGTTTTTTTTTGTTATAGGTTTTGGTTTTAGGTTTAGGTTTTGGTTTAGGTTGGGTTTAGATTTTGGGTTTTGGGATTTGGAATGGGTTCGGGTTTAGGTTATAGGTTTTGGTTTTGGTTTTGGTTTGGTTATGGTTTTACTTTAGGTTTAGGTTATAGGTTTTGTTTTTTAGGTTATAGGTTTTGGGATTTGAGAATGGGTTCGGGTTTAGGTTATAGGTTTTGGTTTTGGTTTAGGTTATATGATTTGGTTAAGGTTTAGGTTTTGGGATTGAGAATGGGTTCGGGTTTAGGTTATAGTTTTGGTTTTGGTTTAGGTTATAAGTTTTGGGATTTGAGAATGGGTCTTAGTTTAGGTTATAGGTTTTGGTTTTGGTTTAGGTTATAGGTTATTGGTTTTGGGATTTGGAGATAATGGGTTCGTGTTTAGGTTATAGGTTTGGTTATAGGTTTTGCGATTTGGTTTAGGTTTAGGTTATAGGTTTGGTTTAGGTTTAGGTTATAGTTTTAGGATTTGAGAATGGGTTCGGGTTTAGGTTTAGGTTTTGGATTTGAGAATAGGTTCGGGTTTAGGTTATATGTTTTGGTTTTGGTTTTGGTTATAGGTTTTGGGATTTGAGAGTGGGTACGGGTTTAGGTTATAGATTTTGGTTTTGGTTTAGGTTATAGGTTTTGGTTAAGGTTTAGGTTTTGGAATTGATAATGGGTTCGTGTTTAGGTTATATGTTTTGGTTTTGTTTTTGGTTATAGGTTTTGCGTTTGGTTTAGGTTACGGTTTAGGTTTAGGTTATAGGTTTTGGGATTTGAGAATGGGTTCACGTTTAGGTTATAGGTTTTGGTTTTGGTTTAGATTATAAGTTTTGGTTAAGGTTTAGGTTTTGGGATTTTAGAATGGGTTCGGGTTTAGGTTATAGGTTTTGGGATTTGAGAATAGGTTCGGGTTTAGGTTATAGGTTATAAGTTTTGGTTTTGATTTAGGTTATATGTTTTGTATGTTGAGAATGGGTTCGAGTGTAGGTTATAGATTTTGGTTTAGGTTTAGGTTTGGTTTATGGTTTTGGAATTTGAGAATACGTTCGGGTTTAGGTTATAAGTTTTGCTTTTGGTTTAGGTTATTGGTTTTAGGATTGGAGAATGGGTTCGGTTTAGGTTATAGGTTTTGGTTAAGGTTTAGGTTTTGGATTTGAGAATGGGTTCGGGTTTAGGTTATAGGTTTTGGTTTTGTTTTAAGTTATCGGTTTTGTGGTTTATAAATAGGTTTGAGTCTAGGTTATTAGTTTTGGTTTCAGTTTAGGTTATAGGTTTTCGTTTAGGTTTAGGTTAAGGTTTAGGTTTAGGTTATAGGTTTTGGGATTTGAGAATGGGTTTGGGTTTAGGTTATAGGTTTTGGTTTTCGTTTAGGTTATAGGTTTTGAGATTGGGTTCGAGTTTAGGTTATAGGTTTTAGTTTTGGGTTAGGTTATAGGTTTTGGTTTAGGTTTAGGTTTAGGTTTAGGATATAGGTTTTGGGATTTGAGATTGAGTTTGGGTTTAGGTTATAGGTTTTGGTTTTAGTTTAGGTTATAGGTTTTGTGATTTGAGATCGATTCGGGTTTAGGTTATAGGTTTTAGATTTGGTTTAGCTTATAGGTTTTGGTTTAGGTTTAGGTTAAGGTTTATGTTTAGGTCATAGGTTTTGGGATTTGAGAATGGGTTCGGCTTAGGTTGTATGTTTTGGTTTTAATTTCGGTTATAGGTTTTGGGATTTGAGAATGGGTTCGGGTTTAGGTTATAGGTTTTAGTTTTGCTTTAGGTTATAGTTTTTGTTTAAGTTTTAGGTTTTTGGATTTGAGAATGGGTTCATGTTTAGGTTAGAAGTTTTGGTTTTTGTTTAGGTTATAGGTTTTGGGATTTGAGATTGGGTTCGAGTTTAGGTTATAGGTTTTGGTTTTGGTTTAGGTTACTGAGGTTTTGGTTTTGGTTTTTGGTTATGGTTTAGGTTTAGGTTTTAGGTTTTTAAATTTGAGAATGGGTTCGGTTTTAGGTTATAAGTTATAGGTTTTGGTTTAGGTTAAAGGTTTGGGGATTTGAGAATAGGTTCGGGTTTAGGTTATAGGTTTTGGTTTTTGTTATAGATTATAGGTTATAGGTTATAGGTTTTGGGATTTGTGAATGGGTTTGGGTTTAGGTTGTAGGTTTTAGTTTTAGTTTAGGTTATAGGTTTTGGTTAAGGTTTAGGTTTTTGGATTTGGGAATGGGTTCGGGTTTAGGTTATAGGTTTTGGTTTTGGTTTAGGTTATAGGTTTTAGGATTTGAGATTGGGTATGGGTTTAGGTTATAGGTTTTGGTTTTGGTTTAGGTTATAGGTTTTGATTTGGTTTAGGTTATGGTTTAGGTTTAGGTTATAGGTTTTTGGATTTGAAAATGGGCTCAAGTTTAGGTTATAGGTTATAGGTTATATGTTTTGGGATTTGAGAATGAGTTCGGGTTTAGGTTATATGTTTTGGTTTTGGTATAGGTTATATGTAACGACCCGTAAATTTTCGTACATTGGGTCGAGTACCACCTCGACCAGAAATCACGTAGGATTAAATCCTTTAGAAATTTAACAAAGTTAACTAAGTACTAAACTCAATTAGCCATGAAATCCGTTGGGATTGTTTTAAATACGATTTGCAAGACCCAAAACTTGCAAAACAAGTGACGCTAGGTTACCCTAAAGTTCAGAACCAAACTCATTTCCCGGCTGCTCTCGGGAATGAAACGAAACTTCGTATTAGGTTTAGATCACACATCGGAAGTCCGATTAACACGAAGCTAAGGAACTAGGACCGCCTCACTGGACTTGACAATCATCTCAAAAATCAGGTCCATCCGATGTTCCACGGCCATTCGTTTCGATTCGGAGCGAGGGAGTGTGAAAAACACTATTCCCATCCTAATAAAAATAACCGCTTGGTGAGAGAATAGCCCTAACACGCGATTTGCTAACATACGTCATGTATGTTGGAATGACGTACTCTAAGTGTTGTGTAAGTGCTTGTGTGTGTAAAGGCTTGTGTATTAGTTTCTTAGAAAGGTGTTGATATGGAATTCCTGACTCCCTTAGAGACATGTAGCATCTCCTCCATGCGGTGGTTCACTAGAACCACTCCCTTGTAATGTGTACGTAATTGTATCCCTATGTGGATAGTGCTTTAATACATGCTTCACAACATGCTTTACAACATGCTTTACTTCGTGCTTTATTTCATGCTTTATAACATGTCTGCTAACATGCTTGTATTTTTTCGTTATCATGCTTTACTTCACATGCTATTGATGAAAACTGTTTGAGTTTGGGACTATGTCTATAGTCCAAACATTCGGTACTAGACTTGAGATTGTGGCTGAGATGCATGTCGCCACAAAGGATGTGCCTGGTGAACCCGAGTCGTACTTCGATTGGCGATAGTGGTTGGCCACACGGAGTACTTTTGCGCTCCATATCGCCTAACTGGTGGTGCGCTCGAGCTAGTCAGGCTCGTCAAGTAAACTGAAATGTATTGTGTGTTCACCATGTTTGGTCGTTACTGCTTGAACCTAGGATACCAAACTTACCAGTGGCGGTCCCGTTTAACCATGGTACCTCGATCCGCTAAGTCGCATGAGCCAGGCATAGTGGTATGGGACACCGTGGTCGAGCTGTCGGCCTACGCTGGGGCCATGTGCCTCCCCGTAGTGACCATTGCGCAACCAAACTCGTGAGCCGATTATGGTGGTATGGGACACTATATTCGAGCTGTCGATACATATCGTGAGAGCCGAGTACGGTGAGACCTGTACTCGTGCTGGCGGGCGACGAGTCCTCCGTAGTATCTTCGAGTTTACTCCAAGGGTCTGTGATTAGCGACGAGTCTTTCACAGCAACTAGAGTATGAATTGAGCCGAGTACGGTGAGACCTGTACTCGAGCTGACGGCTAGTGATTGAGCCGAGTACGGTGAGACCTGTACTCGAGCTGACGGCCAGCAATTGAGCCACATACGGTGAGATCTGTATCCGCGCTGACGGGTGACGAGCCCTTTGCGATGCCTTCGCTATGCTTCTCAAACCATAATATCGTATGAGATTAACTAGGATTGACGACCCTAGAATGGATTATGTTTGGGAATGATACAAGGGAGGTACCTTAGTTTTCCAATACTGCTGGTTGAAATGGACTAATAAAAACTTGGTAATCATGAGCATCATCGCACTGCATGTGCTTTGTAGATGTGGCGCACTAAGGGAGTAAGCATTCGCGAACGTAAGATGATGTCGCTTGAGGGTGGTTTGGCAAGGGCATCCAACATCATGTCATATCATTTTTACACTTAACAAGAGTAATTAGAAATGTTTGATTTGTACTGCTTTATCATTACTGCTTGATTGATTTGATAACATGTTAACCTATGTTTTATTGTTCCACTGAGTTAGCTACTCACTCCCACATTATGGGACGGTGTTTGCAACACCCACCAGACTCTGTCACAGGTGTAGATGGCACCTTGGTTCAGGAGCCGGAGCCCGACTTTGATGAGGATCAGGAGGAGTTCTCCTTTATGCGATTCGATGGCTTTACTTAGGCCTGGCAAATTTGCATCGCGGATTTTCATGGCCTCTCTTGAGGATTGTATTTTGATTTTTGACTTAGAAACAATACATGTATATTGGTACTCAATTAGTACTCATACTCTGGAGTTCATAAAATTTTGTTACTTTACATACTTTGAATATAAAATTTCAGTCTTCCGTTTGCCTTTATACAATTGAACTGGAGTATGATTTACTGTTTTGGTATAATCTCATTCATGTTTATTGCTCTAACTTAGACAACATTTAACCATCATTGTGTATGTTGCATAAGTGATGCGTTGGAACTCGGGAGTTGAGTTCATACGCGACCCCCGATTTTCAGGGCGTTACAAGTTGGTATCAGAGCATGATTTTGATTAAACCGGACCTGAGTTATGTCCCCACTATGTAAGCTGACGTGTTACAACCTAGGAGGGTGCGCAAAAATGTAGAAACAGTCTTAGGGTCTCCCGATTTCACCGTTCGGCGAAATTCATTAAAAATGAACGCGTTGATCGAGTCTGTACTCGATCCTGACCGCACATACGGACTCTAAATCACTCCTAGACCGTCTATTGACGTGTCCAGGTCACTATCCACCCAAAATCAATCTTAAAAAATCAGGAAAAATCAGATTAGTTCAGAAAATTTTCGGAACTAACCGTTCTGGAGCTGAACTGAGTTCGGGGGCCCCCCACGTTAATCCATTAAGGTTCCCAATCGAACCAGGGTGCATTTGGCACCCTGGACACATGGCAAACAGGGCCCCACCGCGGCGGCGCGGTTCCGGCCAAGTCCGACCGCGGCGGCGCCGCGGCACCGGCGGCGGACCGCGGTCCGGTCGACTTTCTGAGGTGGGTCCAAGCATGAGGTTGGTCGGCCCAACCTCCTACACCCCCTGGCACGTGTGAAATTCCCATGGGTTTGGGATTTTAGGGGCTGGAGCACCCCTCTCTCTCATTTCACCCCTTCCAAACGCCCCAAACCCTCATTTTCGATTTTTCTAAAAAACCCATCCTCCAAACCTTCAAATCTTCCATTTTCTTTCATAACTCACACACCCCAACCTTCCACAACAGCCCTAGCTTCCTCCTTTCCCCATTTTCTCAAGTTGGAGCTCTCATCCCCTCCTTGGAGCTCAAAAATCGGGTAATCTACTAACCCATTCCATTCTCTTCTTGTTTCTCCTTCATTTCCTACCTCTAGTGCTCCTTCTACACCCATTGGATTGTTGTTTGTGGAGGATCAAAGAGATCAGCCCCTTGTTCCCCCATTTTGGCAATTTTCCATGGCCCTCCTTGGTGTGGTGGCTACCATTTTTTCCATTTCCTCCATCCTATCTCTCATGGGAAAGAGGAAAACCACGGCCGACGATGCCGGCCCAAGTAGGCCAGCCCATTCCCGAAGAAGATCCGACGTTGGGGCCGGCACTAGCACCGTGCGGGAGTTTAGGTCGAAGCGAGACCTGGATCCTGACCATCCCGTCAGAAATGCCTATCCGATAGGTATTGAATATGGGCGTTTTGCTGGCCGTAAAGTCGTGTTTGAAGCTCATGTGGATGAAAGAATGTTTGGCCTACACCCGATGATGGACCATTTGGTGGATATCAGATGGAATTCTATATTTGAAGGCGAGTCTCCCGCATGTGAGAACACGGTTCGCGCTTTCTACGCTCACATCGTGGACTCATCAATAGAGCCTCTTCAGTTTACTGTCTTTGTGAGGGGCATAAGGCGCACAATCACTGTGAATGAGGTGGTTCGAATCACGAAGATCCCGCTTGGTCAAGTGCATCCTAATGATGACTTCTCTAGAAGTGCGCGGGAAAGGAATCGTCGCACGCGATATCTCTGTGGTCGTCGGGTTACTTGGAAGCGAGGAAATTGTATTGCGGCGACAAAGATGATCGAAGACTTCCGTTTACTCCATCACATTTTCACATACAATGTATACCCACGGTGGGGTAACCGCACGGAGTGTACTCGGGTGATGGTGGACTTTCTGTACAAGATGGGATGCGGGGACAACATATGCCTACCCACATTCATCCTATCCCAGATAGTTCATGTTGTTCGTTCTGCCAGGAACGATCTTTCGCTCCCATTTGGCCGTCTGATCTGCAGGATGGCTCGTGATGTCGGCTATAGACTCAACATGGAAGACCTTGCACCAGTCCGAGTCATAAATGAAGCGACACTCAAGAATATGAAGATCGGCCCTCAACAGTGGCGAGCCCGACTCGACGAGTCTGGAGATGAGTCGGATAGCGCCGGTGAGGAGAGTGTTGACCTTCAGGCAGAGAGTGATGAGGAGCGCGGTGATGACATACAGGAAGAAGAACCTGAGGCTCAAGACATTGAGGACAGTTCACCTCCTGCGGCTCAGGAACAGGGTGTGAATCGGGATGCTTTTGATGCACGTTTGGCCCGTCTCGAGGAGGGTCAAGCCGCCCTGCAGCAAGAGGTTGGACAAGTTCGGGTTGAGCTTGGTGAGACTTGAGCCAAGCTTGAAGAGACCGAAGCCTACATGAAGAGGAGCTTTAAGAAGGTGTCTCGTACGTTGAAGGCCATTTTGTGCTGTGTGCAGGACAAGAACGCTCCTCCTCCACCGCCTACTTCGGATGCTTAGTCATCCATGTTGTTGTATGTTGTGTTTGCTTTGGTTACCGCGATAGGCGGTTTATGTTTTCATGTAGATGAAGTAGTGGATAGTAACATGTTTTGGGTGTTTGATGTAGTGGATGTATTGGCTATGATGTGAATTCTGTCGTGATTCATGTAACTCTGTATTCCATGTATTATGACAATTTTGGGTAAATGAAAAGCATATAGCCTCTTTTGTTTTGACGATGTGTGGAATGCTTGGGTAGCAGCATAGTGCTCGTCGACCTTATTGTTGTTCCGCTATGGCACTACGACGTTATACTTGGCATGGATTGGCTCGCCAAGATGAGGGCGGAGATAGATTGCGATGCTCGGATCGTGACTGCCTATGGACCTGACGGCACATCTTTCACTTTCCCAGTGCAAGTCAGTTGGCCCTGTCGAGTTAATTGTTATGCTGCTTTACTTGTGTCGATTGATGGTTCGACACTGGAGGGTACGCCAGTGGTTCGGGAGTTTGTTGGAGTCTTTAAGACTATCCCTGGTTTACCTCCTCGGCGTGAGATTGATTTTAGGTTATGGTTTAGTTTTAGGTTATAGGTTTTGGGATTTGAGAATGGGTTCGGGTTTAGTTTATAGGTTTTGGTTTTGGTTTAGGTTATAGGTTTTGGTTAAGGTTTAGGTTTTTGGATTATAGAATGGGTTCGGGTATAGGTTATAGGTTTTGGGATTTGAGAATAAGTCTTGGTTCAGGTTATAGGTTTTGTTTTAGTTTATAGGTTATTGGTTTTGGGATTTGAGAATAGGGTTGGGTTTAGGTTATAGGTTTTGGTTTAGGGTATAGTGATGAGCGTCGAATGTTGCATACCAGACCCCAGTAATTGCATAATTTTACGTACATGATAAGGATTAATGGAGTATATTTCTCGTGTTTTTATTACAGGACGAAATCAAGAGCGTTAATTGGAAATTGATGTTAAAAGCATGGATTTGACATTCTGAAGTCACTAGAGCACGAGATGGACTCCAGAAAACCAATAGTGAAGATTTTACATGCCTGGGATTTGAGGAAAGCAAGCCAAAGGGGCCTAAAAAGGGGTCCAAAATGCAAGATCACATGGTTCCGGCCATCCGATCAATTCGAAACTTCATACATGTGATGAGGGCCATAAATTAACCGTACATATTAAATCTCAGCTATTGAAGATCTCGGGAAGTGGTTCAACGGACAGATCAGCCCATTAATCTTCACTTTGGGGCCCACCTGATATCTGGAATTACCTCAAATCTGGTTTTGGCGGTGGAAATAATATGAAGAAAAGGTTGGACGGTGCGGATTTCACACAAACATTACATTGGGCCCCATATGTGGCAAGCGTACACCATTTGTATGTACTCGAGCCGTGCACCGGACGGCTGAGTCGGTCAGCGCGTGCGCTGACCGACTCCTCTCTTAAAACTCAAAATCCGGAAGATCGGAAGACAGCGTCTTCCGCTGTCCGATCGGACGTTCGAGTTGTGGGTCCACACCATCCATCAATCAGATGATCTGGACCGTCCATCAGGTCTAAATGAAGACCATTGTCACTGCCTAGGTGGAGGATTTGCAAAATCTCATCAGGAATGAAATCAAACCATTCAACAAACGAGAATGACGGTGAAGCGAGATTTTCTGTGGCCCAGACCAAAACGGAGAAAATTTATATATTTCTGACCAGAATTCCGAGAAGAATACGGTGGACGGGCTGGATTTCTCAAAAGAACTATGGAGTGGGCCCCACCAGAGCAGACAACGACCGCGTCCCCATTTTTGCGTCAGCGCGTAACCGATCGCTAGCCAGTTTTGCGAGGAGTTGTGGGCCCCACCCGTCAACTGTACGGGAGATCTGATCCGTCCATCGTGTAGAGGGCCATGAATACTACAAAACCATGCTGATAGTTCACTCCCATGTGTACACACGTGTGCGGTACAGAGGCCACAAAAGGGTTACTCGGCGACGTTCAAATCTGATCTTTTTGAGATTTCTTCTGGGGGCCACATTAATGGACCTTCAAAACCACCCATTCTTGACTGAAATTTCGTCCTGAATCCAATGGATGGGGTGGATTTTCCAGAAAACACCTCTGTGGGGCCCACCGATCACGGTTGCGAAAATCCACACTTCGAGTCCGTCTACGACTCTGCCACCGATTCCAGCCATCCAGCAACTATAAAAGGGAAGTTTTGGATGTGGGGAAGGCATTCAGATCTAGGGAATTCGAGATCCAGAGCCAGGGAGAGAAGAAAGAGAAGAAAGAGAAGGAAGAAGAGAGAGAGATTGTTCGGTTTGGTGTTTTATTTTATGAATATTATTTAATATCTTTTTATGGATTTTATGGGTAACTAATCTCTCAGCTAGGGCTGAGATGAAGCCCCTAATTTGATTAGCTCTTGTGTTGGTTGATTTACTTTGAATATTAATTAATTTGTTTTTTTTTCTCTAATGGGCTTGATTGGTTTAAATTCTATGCTTCTACATCTATGAACTTGATCAAAGTATATATATGGATGTTGTTTAGATGCTTATTACAGGTGCTTGTGTCTGATCAGGAACAAGTTTCCTATAAAGGAAGAAACAGGGTGCTTTAATGAATGTACATTTCATGTTCCCGACCAAGGACATGGAATTTGTTATTCATGGCATTGCTTAGAGGAATTAGACAGTCTGTATGCCCAATTAAGGACACAGATTGTGCTTTCTCTATTTAAGTGGTATCAATTTAGATCAAGGTGAATCAACAGACGAAACAAGGGTTAGGATAATTAGGGGTGGATTCGAAAGTCCTAGTGCTTTCTCTCTGATTGAATTTTCTTCCCTATTCTTAATTGTTTTTCCTAAAATTGTGCTTAGTAGTTTAGTTCATTATTCATTGGATTAGTTAAGAAGAATCATAGATTTGAATTGTGACAACCAGTCCTCGTGGGAACGATCTCGTAATACGTACCATATTTGCATCTGATTCGTATACTTGCGAGTTTATAAATCATTTAAATCGTGTTGGTTTAAATAAAACATCAAGTTTTTGGCGCCGTTGCCGGGGACTATTCCGTTCCAAATTGAATTTAGGATTCTCTCTTATTATAATTCATAGCTTAGGATTTTACTAACTTAGGTTAAAGTTTTAATTTTATTTTAATTTTATTTTATTTTTAGAAATTAACCGTTGCTTAGGATTTTTCTATCATTATTTTAGGAAACCTAAATTTGTTTTTTTTTTTTTTTTTTTTTTTTTTGTTTACAGGAATTGAGGAAGGAAGCTACTAAGTGAAGGAGGAACATCTTAAATTTTCTGACATCATTCATCTCCCTTTCCGGGTTCTTTCTTCTCATTCTTACTTACATAGTTTTAACTTATTTTAAAATCTCATAGTTCTAAGTCTAGTTTTATTTCTCTTAGGTTGCTTCTTAGTTTAATTTTTTTTTCTTCCATTGCAATAACATAGTTTATGTTAGGACGTAGATCTCTGAATATAGAACTAGCGCCGTTTGATCCTGAAATAGAAAGAACACTGCGTGAAAGATTGAGAAATAATTCTGTTGAAATGGCGAATGAGGCGAAGTTAAGGCTCTCAAAGATTATTCACTCTGTCCAATTTAATGCGCCTTCATGCATAGTGTTGCCAACCACTACGGCAGCACACTTTGAACTGAAACCTGGAGTCATACAATTGTTGCCATCCTTTTATGGATTGGACAAGGAGGACCCATATCATCATGTGAAAGAATTCTTAGACATTTGCTCCACTTTTAAGTTCCAAAACTTCTCAGACGATTCAATCCGCCTACGTCTGTTTCCTTTTTCTTTGAAGGATAAGGCGAAAGCATGGTTGAATTCTCTAGAAGTTGGAACTATCACTACATGGGACCAACTGTCTAAGAAGTTCTTAAATAAGTTCTTCCCCGTTCACAAAACCAATGCCCTCCGTAGAGAAATTACTAACTTCACACAAAAAGAGGGCGAGCACTTTCATGAATATTGGGAAAGATGGAAGGACTTGCTTCTTAAATGTCCTCACCATGGTTTTGAAAAGTGGCAACAAGTGCAATACTTTTATGACGGTCTGACACCCCAGAACCGTTGCATGGTTGATGCCACCAGTGGAGGGTCCTTCATGACCAAAAGCGATACCGAAGCATGGAAATTCTTTGAAACCTTGTGTGAAAACTCCCAGCAATGGGACTATTCAGATAGAGGTGAAAGAAGTTCCCAACCACAAAAGAGAGGTGGTATATATGAGATAGGAGTCATGCCAGAGTTGTGCGCCAAACTTGATAAACGACAAAGAAAGTTGATGCTCTAGTATTAAATAATGGACCTCCACAAACGGCTCAAGTGGAGGCATGTGCCACATGTTCTAGTCCCTGAGTCTTGTTCATCGGGGCGGCATCCCCAGAACTTCTTTCGAACAAGTTCATGCTATGAACACTTTTCAAAAAACACGGGAATGATCCTTACTCGAACACATACAACCCTGGGTGGGCTAGGCATCCAAATTTTTCTTGGGCAAAGGACCACATCAAGGAGGACCATCCGGAAATCCTCCCATGCAACCGCACCTCCAAGTTGGCAGTCAACAAATTCCGTAATATCAACAACTGCCTACACAATCAAGGAACCCATCTCTTGAGGATACACTTCATCTTTTCATGCAGAGTTCTCTCCAATTCCAAAAAGATACCCAACAAACCTTACTAGCCAACCAGCAAAGCTTACATGCAAATGCACAATCCATTGCTAAGCTGGAAATACAAATGGGTCAACTAGCTGCCACATTGAGTGAGAGAGAGAAGGGCAAGTTCCCTAGCCAACCTGAGGCTAACCCAAAGGGACAGTATGAGATTGGCTCTAATTCCAACCAAAGGCAATATCATGAGCAAGCTAAATCAATCATTACCCTTAGGTCAGGCAAGCAGATTGATAACAGAATAGAGATGCCTGGGGATGATTCAAATTCTACAACAAAAGATCAAGATGAAGCAGAGGGACACACCAATGCATTCAAAGTCCGAAAGCCCTCTGACTCTCTAAGAGCCACTGATGTGCCACCCTACGTGCCCAAAGTACCCTTTCCTCAACGTCTGGCACCAATAAAGAAAAGAAATAATTTTGATGAAATCTTGGATGTGTTTCAAAAAGTGCAAGTCAACATCCCGTTGCTTGACGCTATTAAACAAGTCCCTGCTTACGCTAAGTTTTTGAAAGATTTATGCACTCAAAAGCGTAAGCAAAATGTTCATAAGAAGGTCTTCATTGCAAGCAGCTCAACTCCATGATTCAACATAACACTCCTCCTAAATTTAGGGATCCAGGAGCTCCCACCATTTCTTGCGGCATAGGAGATCATAAGATCGGGAAGGCATTACTTGATTTAGGGGCGAGCGTTAATTTGTTACCTTATTCGGTTTATGAGCAACTAGGACTTGGCGAGTTGAAATAAACTAAGGTAACATTACAACCAGGCGATAGATCTGTCAAGGTGCCCGGGGTGTTATTGAAGATGTGTTAATCCGGGTTGATAAATTTTATTTTCAGTGGATCTCATAGTCATTGATACTCACACATTCGAGAATCTTCATAGTCGGATCCCAGTCATTTTGGGTCGTCCATTTTTGGCCACATCTAATGCTATTATAAATTGCGGGAATGGAGTTATGAAATTGTCCTTTGGTAACATGAATATTAAACTCAATGTTTTTAATGCAGGACAACAATCCATGATTTGGATGACATATTTGAAGTGGACATGATCGAGAGCCTTGTGCAGGACTCCTTCCGTACATCTTTTGAAGATCCACTTGAGACCTGCTTAGCACAAGCTGGCATGGACTTTGACATCGATAGTCCCATCCATGAAGTCAATGCACTGCTCGACTCTACTCCTATCTTGGAGACTGAAAAATGGAGAGCGAAAGTGGAACCTCTTCATCCCTCTGAGACGCCTCCTGACAGCATAATTTTCAACTCTGAGAAGAAAAAGGCGAGCAGGCTGCTTACTTTTCTTAGAACATATAAGGCAGCAATTGAAAGGAAGATAGTGGAAATACAGGGAGTATGCCCCACGATATGCATGGATCATGCTGTGGAAATGTCGCGTGAAATACAAAAGAAGCGTGATCCTAACATGGAAGAAGTCGTGCGAGCAGAAGTCCTTAAATTTGTGGCAGTGTCGGTTACCTCCTTGCGAGATAGCATGACTCATGGGAACTCACATCACTTATCTGGGATTGGTTAATTAAGGTGGTAAGGTTATTTCTTTGGCGGACCCTGGTTATAAAGATTATTTCATTCATGGTCCGTTCTTGTCTGGCTGAAGACGTTAAACTTAGCGCTCCTGGGAGGCAACCCAGTCTTTTGTTTGATGATTTTCATTTTTCTAGTTAGTTCCATCAATGTTTGTGGGTAACATTACTGCAAACCCTCACGAGACTACAACTCGTCCACTAGGGGTAACCTAGGGGTTTAAAGGCTTGTTGCATACGCTAAATGCAATCGAGAGAACCTGCGAAAGTGGTATAGGTAGGATCTTCTTTTATTTTTCTTTTTGTTATTTTTTCTTATGTTGATTTCTCTCTTGTGCTAACCTGTTTTGCGATGATATTTCTTCCGAGGATGTCTCTTGATTCTCTGTCCAGGTACTATCTTTCCCTCATTCCTCTTTTATGCTCGTTGTCCCATGTGTATTGCATGCTTATTTCTTTTACATTGAGGATAATGTAGATTTTAGGTTGGGGGTGGGAAATTAGGTTACCTAATCAGTATTTGGTCTTGAGCAAAATTTGTGAAAATTTTAAAATTTTTTCTGGAATTTCTATTGAATTCAAAGTGATTTTGAAGGATAGTTGTGATTTTAACATTATAAGATACGTGATGGGTAATTTATGACTCTTGGATTCGGCCATCTGCTTGATTTCACAGTCAATTTTGACTTGTTAATCCATGATTAGAAGTTGTAAACATTGATTGAGCCATGATTCCACATATCACATCTCGCTTACACATTAAGTGTTGGTTCGATAACTGAATGATTAACTTAGTAAAAAGAAGAATTAAAAGGCTAAATCTTCATCATAGGTTTGCTCCCTATGGGTGTGGATTTGATTCTCCATAGTTGACATAAAAAAAAAAAAAAAAAAAAAAAAAAGTTAAGCGACAAGTTTTCGCCATAGGTTTGCTCCCTATAGGTGAGAATTTGATTTCCCTCAGTTGCGTTACTGCTCGTAAAGAAAATCAAAAGATGGTAACATGAAAAGTTAATCTGTGAGATAAGTGTTGGTTTCAAGCTTGGTTGTCACAAATTACTAATGATATCATGAAATTGACAATTGGATCTCTTACTGATTGTAAGTCGAGATTATACTTTACACTCGTGGAACTCAATGTTTAGCAATGCTCTAATTGATGGATTAATATTTTGAACTTGATTATAAAGTTTGCTGTAAGCTTGATTCCAAGAGAAAAATTCCACACACTAATCATGAATCTTAGAATTTTCACATCTCAGCTATCTGTCCACAAGTCACTTGAGTTTACAGGAATTGTCTTTATTTCTGAAATTATTTTCCGCATGTTTTGCTCGGGACTAGCAAAATGCTGGTTGGGGGTTGTGATGAGTGTCGAATGTTGCATACCAGACCCCAGTAATTGCATAATTTTACGTACATGATAAGGATTAATGGAGTATATTTCTCGTGTTTTTATTATAGGACGAAATCAAGAGCGTTAATTGGAAATTGATGTTAAAAGCGTGGATTTGACGTTCTGAAGTCACTAGAGCACGAGATGGACTCCAGAAAACCAATAGTGAAGATTTTACATGCCTGGGATTTGAGGAAAGCAAGCCAAAGGGGCCTGAAAAGGGTCCAAAATGCAAGATCACATGGTTCCGGCCATCCGATCAATTCGAAACTTCATACATGTGATGAGGGCCATAAATTAATCGTACATATTAAATCTCAGCTATTGAAGATCTCGGGAAGTGGTTCAACGGACAGATCAGCGCATTAATCTTCACTTTGGGGCCCACCTGATATTTGGAATTACCTCAAATCTAGTTTTGGCGGTGGAAATAATATGAAGAAAAGGTTGGACGGTGCGGATTTCACACAAACATTACATTAGGCCCCATATGTGGTGAGCGTACACCATTTGTATGTACTCGAGCCGTGCAACTCCTCTCTTAAAACTCAAAATCCGGATGATCGGAAGACAGCGCCTTCCGCTGTCCGATCGGACGTTCGAGTTGTGGGTCCACACCATCCATCAATCAGATGATCGGACCGTCCATCAGGTCTAAATGAAGACCATTGTCACTGCCTAGGTGGAGGATTTGCAAAATCTCATCAGGAATGAAATCAAACCATTCAACAAACGTGGAATGGACGGTGAAGCGAGATTTTCGTGGCCCGCACAAAATGGAGAAAATTTATATATTTCTGACGAATTTCGAGAAGAATACGGTGGACGGGCTGGATTTCTCAAAAGAACTATGGAGTGGGCCCCACCAGAGCAGACAGCGACCGCGTCCCCGTTTTGCGTCAGCGCGTAACCGATCGCTGGCCAGTTTTGCGAGGAGTTGTGGGCCCCACCCGTCAACTGTACGGGAGATCTGATCCATCCATCGTGTAGAGGGCCATGAATACTATAAAACCATGCTGATAGTTCACTCCCATGTGTACACACGTGTGCGGTACAGAGGCCACAAAAGGGTTACTCGGCGACGTTCAAATCTGATCTTTTTGAGATTTCTTCTGGGGGCCACATTAATGGACCTTCAAAACCAGCCATTCTTGATTGAAATTTCATCCTGAATCCAATGGATGGGGTGGATTTTCCAGAAAACACCTCTGTGGGGCCCACCGATCACGGTTGCGAAAATCCGGACTTGAGTCCGTCTACGACTCTGCCACCGATTCCAGCCATCCAAAGCAACTATAAAAGGAAGTTTTGGATGTGGGAAGGCATTGAGATCTAGGGAATTCGAGATCGAGCCGTGGGGAGAGAAGAAAAGAAGAAAGAGAAGGAAGAAGAGAGAGAGATTCGGTTTGGTGTTTTATTTTATGAATATTATTTAATATCTTTTTATGGATTTTATGGGTAACTAATCTCTCAGCTAGGGCTGAGATGAAGCCCCTAATTTGATTAGCTCTTGTGTTGGTTGATTTACTTTGAATATTAATTAATTTGTTTTTTTTTCTCTAATGGGCTTGATTGGTTTAAATTTATGCTTCTCCATCTATGAACTTGATCAAAGTATATATATGGATGTTGTTTAGATGCTTATTACAGGTGCTTGTGTCTGATCAGGAACAAGTTTCCTATAGAGGAAGAAACAGGGTGCTTTAATGAATGTACATTTCATGTTCCCGACCAAGGACATGGAATTTGTTATTCATGGCATTGCTTAGAGGAATTAGACAGTCTGTATGCCCAATTAAGGACACAGATTGTGCTTTCTCTATTTAAGTGGTATCAATTTAGATCAAGGTGAATCAACAGACGAAACAAGGGTTAGGATAATTAGGGGTGGATTCGAAAGTCCTAGTGCTTTCTCTCTGATTGAATTTTCTTCCCTATTCTTAATTGTTTTTCCTAAAATTGTGCTTAGTAGTTTAGTTCATTATTCATTGGATTAGTTAAGAAGAATCATAGATTTGAATTGTGACAACCAGTCCTCGTGGGAACGATCTCGTAATACATACCATATTTGCATCTGATTCGTATACTTGCGAGTTTATAAATCATTTAAATCGTGTTGGTTTAAATAAAACATCATATAGGTTATAGGTTTTGGTTAAGGTTTTGGTTTTTGGATTAGAGAATGGGTTCGGGTTTAGGTTATAGGTTTTGGTTTTGGTTTTGGTTTAGGTTATAGGTTTTGGGATTTGAGAATGGGTACGGGTTTAGGATATAGATTTTGGTTTTGGTTTAGGTTATAGATTTTGGTAAAGGTTTAGGTTTTTGGGATTGATAATGGGTTCGTGTTTAGGTTATATGTTTTGGTTTTGGTTTTGGGTGTAGGTTTTGCTTTTGGTTTAGGTTAGAGTTTAGGTTTAGGTTTAGGTTATAGGTATTGGGATTTGAGAATGGGTTCAAAGTTTAGGTTATAGGTTTTGGTTTTGTTTAGGTTATAGGTTTTGGTTAAGGTTTAGGTTTTGGGATTTTAGAATGAGTTCGGGTTTAGGTTATAGGTTTTGGGATTTGAGAATAGGTTTGGGTTTAGGTTATAGGTTTTGGTTTAGGTTATAGGTTATAGGTTTTTGGTTTTGATTTAGGTTATATGTTTTGTGTTTTGAGAATGGGTTCGGGTTTAGGTTATAGATTTTGGTTTACGTTTAGGTTTGGTTTATAGGTTTTGGAATTTGAGAATACGTTCGAGTTTAGGTTATAGGTTTTTCTTTTGGTTTAGGTTATTGGTTTTGCGATTGGAGAATGGGTTCTATTTAGGTTATAGGTTTTGTTAAGGTTTAGGTTTTTGGATTTGAGAATGGGTTCGGGTTTAGGTTATAGGTTTTGGTTTTGTTTTAAGTTATAGGTTTTGTGATTTGTGAATAGGTTCGGTCTAGGTTATATGTTTTGGTTTTAGTTCGAGTTATAGGTTTTGGATTAGGTTTAGGTTAAGGTTTAGGTTTAGGTTATAGGTTTTGGGATTTGAGAATGGGTTTGGGTTTAGGTTATAGGTTTTGGTTTTAGTTTAGGTTATAGGTTTTATGATTTAAGATTGGGTCGAGTTTAGGTTATTGGTTTTAGTTTTGGGTTAGGTTATAGGTTTTGGTTTAGGTTTAGGTTTAGGTTTAGGTTATAGGTTTTGGGATTTGAGATTGGGTTTGGGTTTAGGTTATAGGTTTTGGTTTTAGTTTAGCTTATAGGTTTTGTGATTTGAGATCGGTTCGGGTTTAGGTTTTAGGTTTTAGTTTTGGTTTATGTTCGAGTGTTTTAGTTTTGGGTTAGGTTATAGGTTTTGGTTTAGGTTTAGGTTTAGGTTTAGGTTATAGGTTTTGTTAAGGTTTAGGTTTTGGGATTACAAAATGGGTTCGGGTTTAGGTTATAGGTTTGGGATTTGAGAATAGGTCTTGGTTTAGGTTATAGGTATTGTTTTAGGTTATAGGTTATTGGTTTTGGGATTTGAGAATAGGGTCGGGTTTAGGTTATAGGTTTTGGTTTAGGGTATAGGTTATAGGTTTTGGTTAAGGTTTTAGTTTTGGATTAGAGAATGGGTTCGGGTTTAGGTTATAGGTTTTGGTTTTGGTTTAGGTTATAGGTTTTGGGATTTAAGAATAGGTACGGGTTTAGGTTATAGATTTTGGTTTTGGTTTAGGTTATAGGTTTTGGTTAAGGTTTAGGTTTTGGAATTGATAATGGGTTCGTGTTTAGGTTATATGTTTTGGTTTTGTTTTTGGTTATAGGTTTTGCTTTTGGTTTAGGTTACGGTTTAGGATTAGGTTATAGGTTTTGGGATTTGAGAATGGGTTCGAGTTTAGGTTATAGGTTTTAGTTTTGGTTTAGGTTATAGGTTTTGGTTAAGGTTTAGGTTTTGGGATTTTAGAATGGGTTCGGGTTTAAGTTATAGGTTTTAGGTTTTGAGAATAGGTTCGGGTTTAGGTTATAGGTTTTGGTTTAGGTTATAGGTTATAGGTTTTAGTTTTGATTTAGCTTCTATGTTTTGTGTGTTGAGAATGGGTTCGGGTGTAGGTTATAGATTTTGGTTTAGGTTTAGGTTTGGTTTATAGGTTTTAGAATTTGAGAATATGTTCGAGTTTAGGTTATAGGTTTTACTTTGGTTTAGGTTATTGGTTTTGGGATTGGAGAATGGGTTCGGTTTAGGTTATAGGTTTTGGTTAAGGTTTAGGTTTTGGGTTTGAGAATGGGTTCGGGTTTAGGTTATAGGTTTTGGTTTTGTTTTAAGTTATAGGTTTTTGATTTGTGAATAGGTTGGTGTAGGTTATATGTTTTGGTTTTGGTTTAGGTTAAAGGTTTTGATTTAGGTTTAGGTTAAGGTTTAGGTTTAGGTTATAGGTTTTGGGATTTGAGAATGGGTTTGGGTTTAGGTTATAGGTTTTGGTTTTAGTTTAGGTTATAGGTTTTGTGATTTGAGATTGGGTTCGAGTTTAGGTTATAGGTTTTAGTTTTGGGTTAGGTTATAGGTTTTGGTTTAGGTTTAGGTTTAGGATATAGGTTTTGGGATTTGAGATTGGGTTTGGGTTTATGTTATAGGTTTTGGTTTTGTTGTAGGTTATAGGTTTTGGGATTTGAGAATGGTTTGGGTTTAGGTTATAAGTTTTAGTTTTGGTTTAGGTTATAGGTTTTGGTTTAGGGTTAGGTTAAGGTTTACATTTAGGTCATAGGTTTTGGGATTTAAGAATGGGTTCGGTTTAGGTTATATGTTTTGGTTTTGATTTAGGTTATAGGTTTTGGGATTTGAGAATGGGTTCGGGTTTAGGTTATAGGTTTTGGTTTTGCTTTAGGTTATAGGTTTTGTTTAAGGTTCACGTTTTTTGATTTGAGAATGGGTTCATGTTTAGGTTAGAGAGTTTTGGTTTTTGTTTGTAGGTTATAGGTTTTGGTTTTGGTTTTTGGTTATGGCTTAAGATTTAGGTTATAGGTTTTAATTTGAGAATGGGTTTGGGTTTAGGTTATAGGTTATAGGTTTTGGTTTAGGTTAAAGGTTTTGGGATTTGAGAATGGGTTTCGTGTTAGGTTATAGGTTTTGGTTTTTGTTATAGGTTATAGGTTATAGGTTATAGGTTTTGGGATTTGTGAATGGGTTCGGGTTTAGGTTGTAGGTTTTAGTTTTAGTTTAGGTTATAGGTTTTGGTTAAGGTTTAGGTTTTGGATTTGGGAATGGGTTTGGGTTTAGGTTATAGGTTTTGGTTTTGTTTTAAGTTTAGGTTTTGTGATTTGAGAATGGGTTCGGGTTTAGGTTATATGTTTTGGTTTTGGTTTAGGTTATAGGTTTTGATTTGGTTTAGGTTATAGGTTTTGGTTTTGGTTATAAGTTTTCGGATTTGAAAATGGGTTCTAGTTTAGGTTATAGGTTATAGGTTTTGGTTTAGGTTATAGGTTTTGCGATTTGAGAATGGGTTCGGGTTTAGGTTATAGGTTTTGGTTTTAGTATAGGTTTTATGTTTTGGGATTTGAGAATTGGTTCGGGTTTAGGTTATAGGTTTTGTTTTGGTTTAGGTTATAGATTTTGGTTTAGGTTTAAGTTAAGGTTTAGGTTTTGTTTATAGGTTTTGGGATTTGAGAATAGATTCGGGTTTGGGTTATAGGTTTTGCTTCTAGTTTAGGTTATAGGTTTCGGGATTGGAGAATGTGTTTCGGTTTAGGTTATAGGTGTTGGTTTTGGTTTAGGTTTAGGTTATAGGTTTTCGTTAAGGTTTAGGTTTTAGGATTTGAGAATGGGTTCGGGTTTAGGTTATAGGTTTTGGTTTTGTTTTAGGTTATAGGTTTTGGGATTTGGGAATGGGTTGAGCGTAGGTTAAAGGTTTTGGTTTTGGTTTAGGTTATAGGTTTCGGTTTAGGTTATTGGTTTTCGATTTGAGAATGGGTTCAAAGTTTAGGTTATAGGTTATAGGTTTTGGGATTTGAGAATAGGTTCGGGTTTAGGTTATAGGATTCGGTTTTAGTTATAGGATATATGTTTAGGTTATAGGTTATAGGTTATAGGTTTTGGGATTTAAGAATGGGTTCAAGTTTAGGTTATAGGTTTTTTGTTTTGGTTTAGGTTTATGTTATAGGTTTTGGTTAGGGTTTAAGTTTTGGAATTGATAATGGGTTTGGGTTTAAGTTATATGTTTTGGTTTTAGTTTTGGTTATAAGTTTTACTTTAGGTTTAGTTTAAGGTTTAGGTTTAGGTTATAGGTTTTGGGATTTGAGAATGGGTTCGGGTTTAGTTTATAGGTTTTGGTTTTGGTTTAGGTTATAGGTTTTGGGATTTGAGATTGGGTTTGGGTTTAGGTTATAGGTTTTGGTTTTAGTTTAGGTTATAGGTTTTGTGATTTGAGATTGATTCGGGTTTAGGTTATAGGTTTTAGTTTTGGTTTATTATAGGTTTTGGTTTAGGTTTAGGTTAAGGTTTACGTTTAGGTCATAGGTTTTGGGATTTAAGAATGGGTTCCGGTTTAGGTTATATGTTTTGGTTTTGATTTAGGTTATAGGTTTTGGGATTTGAGAATGAGTTCGGGTTTAGGTTATAGGTTTTGGTTTTGCTTTAGGTTATAGGTTTTGTTTAAGGTTCCGGTTTTTGATTTGAGAAGTGGGTTCATGTTTAGGTTAGAGGTTTTGGTTTTTGTTTAGGTTATAGGTTTTGGGATTTGAGAATGGGTTCGGGTTTTAGTTATAGGTTTTGGTTTTAGTTTAGGTTTTAGGTTTTGGTTTTGGTTTTTGGTTATGGCTTAAGTTTAGGTCATAGGTTTTCGAATTTGAGAATAGGTTTGGGTTTAGGTTATAGGTTTGTAACGCCCCAGATTTTTGCCAACCTGGGATTAGACGTCCTTAGGCAATGGGTCGATCCTAATACCTCATTAACTTGTTAGAACTGAATCCCAAAGTCTAAAGCCGCCTTTGAACTCATTTCCTTCACAAATCTCATCCTTCATCACTTTGATCTTCCAACTTTTCTAAGAACTTTCACCCTAGACACTATCTTAAACTAGCTAAGTAGTATAACTTGGATCACTTTATATACAAACTACAAAGGCCTGAGTACCACCTCGACCAGAAATCACTTAGGACTAAATCCTTTAGAAATGAGATAAAGTAACTAGGTGTGAAACCAGATTAGCTACGAAATCCGTTTGAATCACTTTAAATACGATCTGCAAGACCCAAAACTTGTAGAATCATTGACGCTAGGTTACCCTAAAATCTAGGATCAATCTCATTACCCTATTTGCTCTCGGGAGCACATCGAAACTCCGTATCAGATCTGGACCGCACGTCGGAAGTCCGAATAACTCGAAGTTAAGGAATTAGGACCGCCTCACTGGGCTCGACAACCATCTCAGAAATTAAGTCCAAACAATGTCTCATGGCCATTCGATCGTGTGCGGAGCGAGGGAGTGTGAAAAACACTCTTCCCTTTACAAAATAAATATCTGGAATAGTGATCTGGCATCATTTGTTTGCGGATCAATATTAAGCAACCAGACCGTCAGAATCTGACCAAATTACACCCTCGGATCAGGACAAATTTCATACACATTTACATGTACTCGGAATCTCCGATCGAGATCTACTGACCGTTGAACTGAAACTGGTCCGCCACGCGTGATCTATAAATCAGACTGAAACGAAAACTTAATAGAACATAGATCTGGTGTCGGTGAACTTAAGTCCGACCTTTGGCTCAAGGAGGCCCGCCAGAAGTGCTCCGTTGAGACGGAACAGGTCCGCTTTGGACATAACCTAAGTATACTTTGTTCCCGAGTCTATTTTGGGAAGGTTTTAGGCTATAAAAGGACCTTAAACCCTCTCCCATTCCAGCCATACGAATTTGGATTTGAGAGAGAGAAAAGAGAGAGAAAGTGAGGGAGATGTGGGAGGAAATCCCTGCTACTATTCCCTGCCGCTATTCGGGCTCCACCGCCTGATTCTCATTGCTTTTCCAACGATTCCAGCTCCATTTCTAGGTAAGAAACCCTAACCCTAATCTGTTTTGGGGTTTAGACAGTTGTAGGTTATGAAATAGCTAACGTATTTCGTTCCATAGGTTGCCAAACTCCCGTATACGGAAGCTTAGCGAACCTATCGACTCCGTTACGATTCTACAACAAAAGGTGCGGACTTTAGGTGTATAGGTTATGGTTTTCAACGCTTTCAATGTCAGATAATGATAGATTCATGATCTGCATGCAATTGCACATGTACAAAGTGCTTTTCGTTTTCAGTTTCGATTAGAATTTAGAATTTGGAATTTCACATACTCTAGGTATTCGTATAAAATACCGTATATGTATTTTTTATGGAAATGTGTTTGACATGTTTATTTGTCATATGGATATATGACGTATGGATAAAATACTTATTTGGCGAAAGGATTTGCCTAAATACATGTTTACTAATAAATACTATGTATGTAGAAATACGGTATTGTAAGAAGTACCGTATACATGTATATTTTAGCGATGTGTTTGTCATGATTGATCGTCGTATAAATATATTATGTGCGTATAAAATAATTGCTTGGAGAAGGGAATCGCCGTAATATATGTTTGCTTGTATACAGTATGTATGTTGAAAATGCGTATTCTAGAAAATACTGTATATGTATAAATTTTGGAGATGCATTTATCATGATTATTTCTTTGTAGTAATATATTATACATGGATAAAATACTCACTTGGCTAAAGGATAGCCCTAATACATGTTTTGCTAACATACACCATGTATGTTGTATTAGTGTATTCTAAGTGTTTGTGAAAATGACTGAATGAGTATAGAATCCTCATTCGTGCTCATTATGACTAATTGTCATGGATTCATGATTGTTGTATTGGCGATACCCTCTTGACGAAAGGATTTGCCCTAAATCACGCCACGGCTAATAGACACCATATATGCTAAAATGTGTGGCCCAAGTGTGTGTGGAAATGACTGAATGAATATGGAACTTGGATTCCTGCTTGCCATGACTATCCGTCGTGGGTGTACGCGTGTTATGATTGGGGCAACTCCCTAGTGAAAGGATTTGGCCTAATGCCTATGTGATCGACATATGTCATGTATGTTGATGCATGTTTGTTTAAGTGTTTCTTGAAATGTTTGAATGAGTAGTAGTTAGCAAATTGTAATGTATAAGGGTGTTGAGATATGATTCTCAACCTCTTTTAACTATGTGTATGATCTCCTTGGATTGTTGTGTGATTAGGAATTGAACATGTATAAACTCATGCTTGTGTTGTGATTCATAACATGCTCAACTGCTTTATGATTATAACTATGTAATGCATATGTTTAAATTTATATTTACGTTATATGATCCGTCATGAGTGATGGGGGAGCGGAGCAACGAGTGCGTGCAACAGCCCTGACAGCCCTAAACGGATAATACCATACCTTGATTGTATGAGTTGAATCTTGATCCATTACCGCTTTATTTATCTGCAAGTTATTGTGTTTGGGGCTATGATTATAGTCCAGACAATCGGTGCAGAATTGAATGAATTGTGGTGCGATTCATTTGCCACGTGAGATGTGTTCGACAAACCCGAGTCGTACTTCGGTTGGCGATAGTGGTTGGCCACGCGATGTGCTTATGCACTTCATGTCGTTCAACTTGTTGTGCGCTCGAGCTAGCCGAGCTCGTCAAGTAACCCGATCTGTCTTATTTATGTTCACCATGTTTGGATCGCTCTTGCTGAACCTAGGGTACCAAACTTACTAGTGAAATCCCTTTTAACCATGGTACCTCGATCCGCTAAGACTCATGAGAGGGGCATGGTGGTATGGGACACCGTGGTCGAGTCGGCTGTCGGCCTACGCCGGGGCCACGTGCCTCCCGTAGTGACCGGTGAGCAACCGGACTCGTGAGCCGATTATGGTGGTATGGGACACTATATTCGGTCGTCGATACTACGGCGAGAGCCGAGTACGGTGAGACCCGTACTCGTCCGACGGCGATGAGTCCTCAAGTAGTATCTTCGAGTATACTCAAGGGTGCGTGATTGGTGACGAGTCTTTCACAAAGAACTAGAGTATGAGTTGAGCCGAGTACGGTGAGACCTGTACTCGAGCTGACGGCTAGTGATTGAGCCGAGTACGGTGAGACCTGTACTCGAGCTGACGGCCAGTAATTGAGCCGCATATGGTGAGATCTGTATCCGCGCTGACGAGTGACGAGCCCTTTGCGATGCCTTCACTATGCTTCTCGAACCATAATATCGTATGAGATTAACTAGGATTGACGACCCTAGAATTGATCATGTTTGGGAATGATACAAGGGAGGTACCTTAGTTTCCCAATACTGCTGTTTGAAATGGACTAATAATAACTCGGTAATCATGATCATCATCGCACCGCATGTGCTTAGTAGATGTGGCGCACTGAGGGAGTTAAGCATTCGCGAACGTGAAGATGATGTCGCATGAGGGTGGTTTGGCAAGGGCATACAGCATCATGTCATTTCATTCTCGCACTTAATAAGAGTAGTTAGAATTGTTTGATTTGTACTGCTTTATCATTACTGCTTGACTGAATTGATAACATGTTAACCTATGCTTTATTGTTCCACTGAGTTCATCACTCACTCCCACGATACGGGACGGTGTTCCGAACACCCACCAGACTTTGTCTGATTGCAGATGGCGACGCTGCTTCTGAGGTGGAGCCGGACTTCTATGATGACGAGAATGCTTCCTCGTATATGCTATTTTTTGGCAGCTTCGTGAGAGCCGTACCTTGATTGTCGGGGCTACAGGGATGTTGACTAGATCATACTACATAACTTGGTATAATTTACTTGTAATTATTTAACCTGGTAACTTTATCACACTCTGGAGACTCACCACAGTTTATATATTTTATCTATCTATCACATTCTTCCGCTTGCTAATTTATTGTCTCTGGAGTATGATATTCTGTTTTGGCTTAATCTTACTCATGTTCAATGCACAAATATAGTCAACATTCAATCATCATTCATTTTGTTGCATAAGTGATGTTCTGGAACTCGGGAGTTGAGTTTATGCTCGACCCCCGATTTTCAGGGCGTTACAAGTTGGTATCAGAGCATGATTTGGATTAAACCGGACCTGGGTTATGGTCACACGACGCACACTGATGCACTCTGACTTAGGAGGGAGCGACGGAATGTAGAAACAGTCTTAGGCATCCCTGCTCCGTCCGACGGCTAGTTCGCTGAAAGCAAACGCCGAAATCGAGTACGTATTAACCCTTGGTCACACGGGTCGACCTTATAATATTCCTAGGCCGTCTATTAAAGAGTCTAGATTACAATCCACCTTACCCCAACCATTAAAAATAGATAAAATACGGGATAAACGTGATGAGGATAACTACTCCGAATCCTCGGAGCTTCTCTGGACTCCTCACAGAGACTTCCCAAATCCATGAGAAAAGAAAAGCAGAAAGTAGAAATAAATTCTAATTAATTCGAATTGATTAATAAATGACTACAAAAATTGAGTTCACAACCCTTTAAATAGAAATACCAAGCAATGGTAAAGAAATCAGAAACAAACTACAACTAAAACTCCTAGAATTCGCGACTTACCATAAAGTGGTGATGTCTACCAGTGCGCAAAGTTTTCAGCCAAGAATAATAAGTGTCCTATTTGGCTTCACCAAACCATTCTCCTAATTATTCTAAGCTCTTTACGTGATGAGCGCAACTCCTAAAGCCCAATGGATGAAGAGTAATTAAACTAAAAATTACTATTTTAGTAAAATGAAATTAAAATGGGGAAATGATCTGTCAATCGGAGGCTTTTTTTTCGCAATTTCGGGCTTGCTGTAACCAAAGCATAGTGGGTTGGTTGGCTTCATTAGCTCGTTCTACCCCAAATTCATATATTTTACATCAGATAACTCATTCCGGATTGCAAGTTACGTCCGATTATCCCGAAACTACCCGAAATGGAGCGAATCGGATTCGGGGGCCTCCCCACTTAGATCTGATGGGACCCAGGGTCGAACCGGGGTGCATTTGGTACCTTGGGACCACAGAGAACACGACCCCACCGCGGTGGCGCGGTTCCAGCCAAGGCAGACCGCGGTGGAGCCGCGGTTCCGGTGGCGGACCGCGGTCCGGTGGCCCATCTAAGGTGGCTCCAAGGCTGGGATTGGTCGGCCCGACCTCCCTTACCCCCTGGTACGTGCGGTTTTGGCTGGGGTTTGGGATTTTGGGGGCTGGAGCACCCCTCTCTCTCACATCTTTCCTTCCAAACGCCCTCTCCTTCTATTTCTAATTTTTCCCTCAAATCCTTCCTCCAATCTTTCAATCTAATATTTTCAACCATGATTCACCCACTTCCATCGTTTACAGCCACACCTACCTTCTACCCTTTCCGTTTCCCTCATTTGGACACTCACACCTCCCATTCGAAGCTCACATTCGTGTAAGCTCTCAACCCATCCCATCTATTCTTTTTTCCTCCTTCAATCCCTGTCAGTTGGGGCCTTTGCAATCTCTGTTGAGGCTTAAGTCTGTGGGGAACCAGAGAAATCAGCCCTTGTTCTTCCCTTTTCTTCACTTCTCTATGGCCTTCACAATCTTCAAATGATGGGACATTTGGGGCCCGTTCAATCAACTACATTAAGTGAGATTAGGTGGATGGAATTGTAAAAGTAATAATAAATCTATGTGTAGGTATGGTCCCTAGATTGGGTGTATCCCATGTATTCCGACATCATGTTTAGAATGTATGCAATTAAAAGTAAATTCCGAGATTTTTCTTTCCCATAACACTTAGAAGTTCATTACCCTGGGATTTGGAACTCCCATCTCGCGCTTTCCCACACAAGGCTCATTTTCCAAAACCTATACCATTAATTTTAATCCCCACCCACCCTCCTACCAAACATGCCACTCCCAATCCCGAGGTAGGATTAGAAATGTAGTTCCATTCAATACAACTTAGGACCACTGGCCAAATCATGTTGAAGTGATAAAGTCCCTTGATATACATTAACTCACCACACTCTGACAGCTTAAGCTTTTAGAGTAAATTGTTGTTTGACAAATAGGCCTTAGAGTTTTGGACCTAGAGCGATACTCCTAGTTTCGACAGACCTGACCGTATAGGAAATCCAACAAATTAATAATGCAAACCCCAGGATCTTCGTAGCTGGTGTGAGCATGTGTGAAATGCTCGAGTGTCAAGTACAGACAACTCAATTCCACGTAGACAACGTTTGACCCTACACGATGAATAATTTCTTGTATTAGAAATGATCTGAAATCATCTAGTGTGTAAGCATAGACTAATAGATTACCACTACTCATAAATTAAGACTAGGCTACTGGTTCTACTATGGAACGTAAAAGACTGATTATGCTAAGATAATTGCAAGATAGTTGAAAGACGGACGTAGTTAATAGGCTGGATTAGGTTGGAGTGCGACCTCACTCCTTCGTCGGACCCCTTAATACTCATAGGCTCCTTTAATAATTCTTAGAAAAGTTGTTTGATTAGTAACTATACACGCTCAGTATCCTTTTGATTTAATGTTAGTCAAATCAATACACCCCTTAGAATCGCCTTCTCAAGGACTTGGTACAATGGGAACGCGGAGTAGAGAAACTACATTTAAGCGAGGTATTCGCGGTTTGAATCGAATTCTCAATCCTGGTAGTGACCAATGAACCCTATTCTCTGATCAAGCAGAAGGTCGGGATCAACTAGGATTAAGAAATGATATGACAATTTTCTGTCCTAGCTAGGCAGAAGATCCATGTATCCGACTCAGACCCACTACACAACATTCCTTCCGTGTTGGCCCAACCACTTGCAACTAAAAGTTTATAATTTTGTCCTTGAAAAGTGTTAGGAGTATATAGCTGATAGAGACTTTGTCTTTTAGGCCTAAGGAATTGCCCAAATGGGCAACAGACAGTTAGGAATTAGGTCCCAAATCGCATGCCATGTCGGCATACATATTATGCTTATGAACGTAAAAAGATAGCCTGCCTATTAAGTTAGACATGATTAAATAGGATAAGTCTGGACCACGACAAAATTTCTTGGTAGAATTAGGCATCTTGCCTCAAACTCACACCCATTCGTGATAGCCCCTTTCTATAATCCTAGGTACCAAGACTGATGTAGTGGGAGACTGCATCTCATTTCATGTCAAGGATAAGTCCTAAATTACACCTTGTTCCGATGTACGGAGCAGGACATAAACCTTGAGCCTTGAGGGTGAAAATAAAATTTTAAGGGGGGTAGACTAAAATGAACCAGGCTAGTATATACCCTACCATGCGTTGGAACTCGAAATCAATAAGTTTTAAGCAAATGAAATAATAGAAATCTTTCCTTATTACCCTTAGGCAATTTCGGGGACGAAATTTTGTTTTAAGGGGGGTAGATTGTAACGCCCCGAATTTTTGCCAACCTGGGATTAGATGTCCTTAGGCAATGGGTCGATCCTAATACCTCATTAACTTGTCAGAACTGAATCCCAAAGTCTAAAGCTGCCTTTGAACTCATTTCCTTCACAAATCTCATCCTTCATCACTTTAATCTTCCAACTTTTCTGAGAACTTTCACCCTAGACACTATCTTAAACTAGCTAAGTAGTATAACTTGGATCACTTTATATATAAACTACAAAGGCCTGAGTACCACCTCGACCAGAAATCACTTAGGACTAAATCCTTTAGAAATGAGACAAAGTAACTAGGTGTGAAACCAGATTAGCTACGAAATCCGTTTGAATCGCTTTAAATACGATCTGCAAGACCTAAAACTTGTAGAATCATTGACGCTAGGTTACCCTAAAATCTAGGATCAATCTCATTACCCGGCTGCTCTCAAGAGCACATCGAAACTCCGTATCAGATCTGGACCGCACGTCGGAAGTCCGAATAACTCGAAGTTAAGGAATTAGGACCGCCTCACTGGGCTCGACAATCATCTCGAAAATCAAGTCCAGACAATGTCCCATGGGCATTCGATCGTGTCCAGATCGAGGGAGTGTGAAAAACACTATTCCCTTTACAAAATAAATATCTGGAATAGTGATCTGGCATCATTTATTTGCGGATCAGTATTAAGCAATCAGACCGTCAGAATCTGACCAAATTACACCCTCGGATCAGAAAAAATTTCATACACATTTACATGTACTCGGAATCTCCGATCGAGATCCACTGACCGTTGAACTGAAACTGGTCCGCCACGTGTGATCTGTAAATCTGACTGAAACGAAAACTTAATAGAACGTAGATCCGGTGTCAGTGAGCTTAAGTCCGACCTTTGGCTCAAGGAGGCCCGCCAGAAGTGCTCCGTTAAGACGGAACAGGTCCGCTTTGGACATAACCTAAGTATACTTTGTTCTCGAGTCTATTTTGGGAAGGTTTTGGGCTATAAAAGGACCTTAAACCCTCTCCCATTCCAGCCATACGAATTTGGATTTGAGAGAGAGAAAAGAGAGAGAAAGTGAGGGAGATGTGGGAGGAACTCCCTGCTGCTATTCCCTGCCGCTATTCGGGCTCCACCGCCTGATTCTCATCGCTTTCCCGGCGATTCCAGCTCCATTTCTAGGTAAGAAACCCTAACCCTAATCTGTTTTGGGGTTTAGACAGTTGTAGGTTATGAAATAGCTAACGTATTTCGTTCCATAGGTTGCCAAACTCCCGTATACGGAAGCTTAGCGAACCTATCGACTCCGTTACGATTCTACGACAAAAGGTGCGGACTTTAGGTGTATAGGTTATGGTTTTCAACGCTTTCAATGTCAGATAATGATAGATTCATGATCTGCATGCAATTGCACATGTACAAAGTGCTTTCCGTTTTCAGTTTCGATTAGAATTGTAGAATTTGGAATTTCACATACTCTAGGTATTCGTATAAAATACCGTATACGTATTTTTTATAGAAATGTGTTTGACATGTTTATTTGTCGTATGGATATATGACGTATGGATAAAATACTTATTTGGCGAAAGGATTCGCCTAAATACATGTTTACTAATAAACACTATGTATGTAGAAATATGGTATTGTAAGAAGTACCGTATACATGTATATTTTAGCGATGTGTTTGTCATGATTAATCGTCGTATAAATATATTATGTGCATATAAAATAATTGCTTGGGGAAGGGAATCGCCGTAATACATGTTTGCTTGTATACAGTATGTATGTTGAAAATGCGTATTCTAGAAAATACTGTATACGTATAAATTTTGGAGATGCATTTATCATGATTATTTACTGTAGTAATATATTATACATGGATAAAATACTCACTTGGCTAAAGGATAGCCCTAATACATGTTTTGCTAACATACACCATGTATGTTGTATTAGTGTATTCTAAGTGTTTGTGAAAATGACTGAATGAGTATAGAATCCTCATTCGTGCTCACCATGAGTAATTGTCATGGATTCATGATTGTTATATTGGCGATACCCTCTTGACGAAAGGATTTGCCCTAAATCACGCCACGGCCAATAGACACCATATATGCTAAAATGTGTGGCCCAAGTGTTTGTGGAAATGACTGAATGAATATGGAACTTGGATTCCTGCTTGCCATGACTATCCATCATGGGTGTACGCGTGTTATGATTGGGGTAACTCCCTAGTGAAAGGATTTGGCCTAATGCCTATGTGATCGACATATGTCATGTATGTTGATGCATGTTTGTTTAAGTGTTTCTTGAAATGTCTGAATGAGTAGTAGTTAGCAAATTGTAATGTATAAGGGTGTTGAGATATGATTCTCAACCTCTTTTAACTATGTGTATGATCTCCTTGGATTGTTGTGTGATTAGGAATTGAACATGTATAAACTCATGCTTGTGTTGTGATTCATAACATGCTCAACTGCTTTATGATTATAACTATGTAATGCATATGTTTAAATTTATATTTACGTTGTATGATCCGTCATGGGTGATGGGGGAGCGGAGCAACGAGTGCGTGCAACAGCCTTGGCAGCCCTAAACGGATAATACCATACCTTGATTGTATGAGTTAAATCTTTATCCATTACTGCTTTATCTATCTGCAAGTTATTGTGTTTGGGGCTATAATTATAGTCCAGACAATCGGTACCAGAATTGAATTCGTGGCTGCGATTCATTTGCCACGTGAGATGTGTTCGACGAACCCGAGTCGTACTTCGGTTGGCGATAGTGGTTGTACGTGATGTGCTTATGCACTTCATGTCGTTCAACTTGTTGTACGCTCGAGCTAGCCGAGCTCGTCAAGTAACCCGATCTGTCTTATTTATGTTCACCATGTTTGGTCGCTACTGCCTGAACCTAGGGTACCAAACTTACTAGTGAAATCCTTTTTAACCATGATACCTCGATCCGCTAAGACTCATGAGCCGGGCATGGTGGTATGGGACACCGTGGTCGATTTGTCGGCCCACTTTGGGGCCACGTGCCTCCCCGTAGTGACCGGTGAGCAAACCGGACTCGTGAGCCGATTATGGTGGTATGGGACACTATATTCGAGCCGTGATACTTACGGCGAGAGCCGAGTACTGTGAGACCCGTACTCGTGCCGACGGCGATGAGTCCTCCGTAGTATCTTCGAGTATACTCCAAGGGTCTGTGATTGGCGACGAGTCTTTCACAGCAACTAGAGTATGAGTTGAGCCGAGTACGGTGAGACCTGTACTCGAGCTGACGGCTAGTGATTGAGCCAAGTACGGTGAGACCTGTACTCGTGCTGACGGCCAGCAATTGAGCCGCATACGGTGAGATCTGTATCCGCGCTGACGGGTGACGAGCCCTTTGCAATGCCTTCACTATGCTTCTCGAACCATAATATCGTATGAGATTAACTAGGATTGACGACCATAGAATTGATCATGTTTGGGAATGATACAAGGGAGGTACCTTAGTTTCCCAATACTGCTGTTTGAAATGGACTAATAATAACTCGGTAATCATGATCATCATCGCACCGCATGTGCTTAGTAGATGTGGCGCACTGAGGGAGTTAAGCATTCGCGAACGTAAGATGATGTCGCATGAGGGTGGTTTGGCAAGGGCATACAGCATCATGTCATTTCATTCTCGCACTTAATAAGAGTAGTTAGAATTGTTTGATTTGTCGCTTTATCATTCTTGCTTGTTGAATTGATAACATGTTAACCTATGCTTTATTGTTCCACTGAGTTGATCACTCACTCCCACGATACGGGATGGTGTTCCGAACACTCAGCAGACTTTGTCTGATTGTAGATGGTGACGCTACTTCTGAGGCGGAGCCGGACTTCTATGACGACGAGAATGCTTCCTCGTATATGCTGTTTTCTGGCGGCTTCATGAGAGTCGTACCTTGATTGTCGGGGCTACAGGGATGTTGACTAAATCATACTACATAACTTGGTATAATTTACTTGTAATTATTTAACCTGGTAACTTTATCACAATCTGGAGACTCACCACAGTTTATATATTTTATCTATCTATCACAGTCTTCCGCTTGCTAATTTATTGTCTCTGGAGTATGATATTCTGTTTTGAATTAATCTTACTCATGTTCAATGCACAAATACAGTCAACATTCAATCATCATTCATTTTGTTGCATAAGTGATGTTCTGGAACTCGGGAGTTGAGTTTATGCTCGACCCCCGATTTTCAGGGCGTTACAAGGTTATAGGCTTTGGTTTAAGTTAAAGGTTTGGGGATTTGAGAATGGGTTCGGGTTTAGGTTATAGGTTTTGGTTTTTGTTATAGGTTATAGGTTTTGGGATTTGTGAATGGGTTCGGGATTAGGTTGTAGGTTTTAGTTTTAGTTTAGGTTATAGGTTTTGGTTAAGGTTTAGGTTTTTGGATTTGGGAATGGGTTCGGGTTTAGGTTATAGGTTTTGGTTTTGGTTTAGGTTATAGGTTTTAGGATTTGAGATTGGGTACGGGTTTAGGTTATAGGTTTTGGTTTTGGTTTAGGTTATAGGTTTTGATTTGGTTTAGGTTAAGGCTTAGGTTTAGGTTATAGGTTTTCAGATTTGAAAATGGGCTCGAGTTTAGGTTATAGGTTATAGGTTATATGTTTTGGGATTTGAGAATGGGTTCGAGTTTAGGTTATATGTTTTGGTTTTGGTATAGGTTACATGTTTTGGGATTTGAGAATTGGTTCGAGTTTAGGTTATTGGTTTTTATTTTGGTTTAGGTTATAAATTTTGGTTATGGCTTAGTTTTAGGTTATAGGTTTTTGAATTTGAGAATGGGTTCGGGTTTAGGTTATAGGTTTGGGTTTTGGTTTAGGTTATAGGCTTTGAGATTTGGGAATGGGTTGAGCGTAGGTTAAGGGTTTTGGTTTTGGTTTAGGTTATAGGCTTTGGATTTAGGTTATTGGTTTTCGGATTTGAGAATGGGTTCGGGTTTAGGTTTAGGTTATAGGTTTCGGTTTAGGTTATTGGTTTTGGGATTTGAGAATAAGTTAGGTTTTGGGTTTAGGTTATAGTTTAGGATTTCGGTTTTAGTTATAGGATATATGTTTAGGTTATAGGTTATAGGTTATAGGTTTTGGGATTTGAGAATGGGTTCAAGTTTAGGTTATAGGTTTTTGTTTTGGTTTAGGTTTAGGTTATAGGTTTTGGTTAGGGTTTAAGTTTTTTGAATTGATAATGGGTTTGGGTTTAGGTTATATGTTTTGGTTTTAGTTTTGGTTATAAGTTTTGCTTTAGGTTTAGTTTAAGGTTTAGGTTTAGGTTATAGGTTTTGGGATTTGAGAATGGGTTCGGGTTTAGTTTATAGGTTTTGGTTTTGGTTTAGGTTATAGGTTTTGGTTAAGGTTTAGGTTTTGGGATTATAGAATGGGTTCGGGTTTGGGTTATAGGTTTTGGGATTTGAGAATAACTCTTGATTTAGGTTATAGGTTTTGTTTTAGGTTATAGGTTATTGGTTTTGGGATTTGAGAATAGTGTCGGGTTTAGGTTAAGAGTTTTGGTTTAGGGTACGGGTTATAGGTTTTTGTTAAGGTTTTGGTTTTGGATTAGAGAATGGGTTCGGGTTTAGGTTATAGGTTTTGGTTTTGGTTTAGGTTATAGGTTTTGGGATTTGAGAATGGTTATGGGATTAGTTTATAGATTTTGGTTTTGGTTTGGGTTATAGGTTTTGGTAAAGGTTTAGGTTTTGGAATTGATAATGGGTTCGTGTTTAGGTTATATGTTTTGGTTTTGGTTTAGGTTATAGGTTTTGGTTAAGGTTTAAGTTTTTGGAATTGATAATGGGTTCGTGTTTAGGTTATATGTTTTGTTTTGGTTTTGGGTATAGGTTTTGCTTTTGGTTTATGTTACGGTTTTTTGGGATTTGGGATTTGAGAATGGGTTCGGGTTTAGGTTATAGGTTTTGGTTTTGGTTTAGGTTATAGGTTTTGGTTAAGGTTTAGGTTTTGGGATTTTAGAATTGGTTCGAGTTTAGGTTATAGGTTTTGGGATTTGAGAATAGGTTTGGGTTTAGGTTATAGATTTTGGTTTAGGTTATAGGTTATAGGTTTTGGTTTTGATTTAGGTTATATGTTTTATGTTTTGAGAATGGGGTTTAGGTTATAGATTTTGGTTTAGGTTTAGGTTTGGTTTATAGGTTTTGGAATTTGAGAATACGTTTTGGTTTAGGTTATAGGTTTTGCTTTTGGTTTAGGTTATTGGTTTTGGGATTAGAGAATGGGTTCGGTTTAGGTTATAGGTTTTGGTTAAGGTTTAGGTTTTTGGATTTGAGAATGGATTCGGGTTTGGGTTATAGGTTTTGGTTTTATTTTAAGTTATAGGTTTTGGGATTTGAGAATGGTTCGGATTTAGGTTGTAGGTTTTGGTTTTGGTTTAGGTTATAGGTTTTGGTTTAGGTTTAGGTTAAGGTTTAGGTTTAAGTTATAGGTTTTGGGATTTGAAAATGGGTTCGGGTTTAGGTTATAGGTTTTGGTTTTGGTTTAGCTTATAGGTTTTGGGATTTGAGAATGGGTACAGTTTAGGTTATAGATTTTGGTTTTGGTTTTGGTTATAGGTTTTGGTTAAGGTTTAGGTTTTTGGAATTGATAATGGGTTCGTGTTTAGGTTTTATGTTTTGGTTTTCGGTTTTGGGTATAGGTTTTGCTTTTGGTTTAGGTTACGGTTTAGGTTTAGGTTATAGGTTTTGAGATTTGAGAATGGGTTCGGGTTTAGGTTATAGGTTTTGGTTTTGGTTTAGGTTATAGGTTTTGGTTAAGGTTTAGGTTTTGGGATTTTAGAATGGGTTCGGGTTTAGGTTATAGGTTTTGGGATTTGAGAATAGGTTCGGGTTTAGGTTATAGGTTTTGGTTTAGGTTATAGGTTATAGGTTTTGGTTTTGATTTAGGTTATATGTTTTGTGTTTTGAGAATGGGTTCGGGTTTAGGTTATAGATTTTGGTTTAGGTTTAGGTTTGGTTTATAGGTTTTGGAATTTGAAAATACGTTCGGTTTAGGTTATAGATTTTGCTTTTGGTTTAGGTTATTGGTTTTGGGATTGGAGAATGGGTTCGGTTTAGGTTATAGGTTTTGGTTAAGGTATAGGTTTTTGGATTTTAGAATGGGTTCGGGTTTAGGTTATAGGTTTTGGTTTTGTTTTAGGTTATAGGTTTTGTGATTTGTGAATAGGTTCGGTCTAGGTTATATGTTTTAGTTTTTGTTTAGGTTATAGGTTTTGGTTTAGGTTTAGGTTAAGGTTTAGGTTTAGGTTATAGGCTTTGGGATTTGAGAATGGGTTTGGGTTTAGGTTATAGGTTTTGGTTTTAGTTTAGGTTATAGGTTATAGGTTATAGGTTTTGGTATTTGTGAATGGGTTCGGGTTTAGGTTGTAGGTTTTAGTTTTAGTTTAGGTTATAGGTTTTGGTTTTTGTTATAGGTTATAGGTTATAGGTTATAGGTTTTGGTATTTGTGAATGGGTTCGGGTTTAGGTTGTAGGTTTTAGTTTTAGTTTAGGTTATAGGTTTTGGTTAAGGTTTAGATTTTTGGATTTGAGAATGGGTTCGGGTTTAGTTTATAGGTTTTGGTTTTGGTTTAGGTTATAGGTTTTAGGATTTGAGATTGGGTACGGGTTTAGGTTATAGGTTTTGGTGTTGGTTTACGTTATAGGTTTTGATTTGGTTTAGGTTAAGGTTTAAGTTTAGGTTATAGGTTTCCGGATTTAAAAATGGGTTCGAGTTTAGGTTATAGGTTATAGGCTTTGGTTTAGGTTATATGTTTTGGGATTTGAGAATGGGTTCGGGTTTACGTTATTTGTTTTGGTTTTGGTATAGGTTATATGTTTTTGGATTTGAGAATTGGTTCAAAGTTTAGGTTATAGGTTTTGTTTTGGTTTATGTTATAGATTTAGGTTTAGGTTTAGGTTAAGGTTTAAGTTTAGTTTATAGATTTTGGGATTTGAGAATAGGTTCGGGTTTAGGTTATAGGTTTTGCTTTTAGTTTAGGTTATCGGTTTCGGGATTGGAGAATGCGTTCCGGTTTAGGTTATAGGTGTTGGTTGTGGTTTAGGTATAGGTTTTCGTTAAGGTTTAGGTTTTGGGATTTGAGAATGGGTTCGGGTTTAGGTTATAGGTTTTGGTTTAGGTTTTGGTTATTGGTTTTGGGGATTTGGAAATGGGTTCGAGCTTAGGTTAAAGGTTTTGGTTTTGGTTTAGGTTATAGGTTTTGGTTTTGGTTTAGGCTATGGTTTCGTTTTAGGTTATTGGTTTTCGGATTTGAGAATGGGTTCGGGTTTAGGTTATAGGTTGTAGATTTTGGGATTTGAGAATAGGTTTGGGTTTAGGTTATAGGATTTGGTTTTAGTTATAGGATATATGTTTAGGTTATAGGTTATAGGTTATAGGTTTTAGGATTTGAGAATGGGTTTGGGTTTAGGTTATAGGTTTTGGTTTTGGTTTAGGTTATAGGTTTTGGTTTAGGTTTTGGGATTATAGTTTGGGTTCGGGTTTAGGTTATAGGTTTTGGTTTAGGTTATTGGTTTTGGGATTTGAGAATAGGTCTTGGTTTAGGTTATAGGTTTTGTTTTAGGTTATAGGTTATTAGTTTTGGAGATTTGAGAATAGGGTCGGGTTTAGGTTATAGGTTTTGGTTTAGGGTATAGGTTATAGGTTTTGTGTTAGGTTATAGGTTATTGGTTTTGAGATTTGAGAATAGGGTCGGGTTTAGGTTATAGGTTTTGGTTTAGGGTATAGGTTATAGGTTTTGGTTAAGGTTTTGGTTTTTAGATTAGAGAGTGGGTTCGGGTTTAGGTTATATGTTTTGGTTTTGGTTTAGGTTATAGATTTTAGGATTTGAGAATGGGCACGGGTTTAGGATATAGATTTTGGTTTTGGTTTAGGTTATAGGTTTTGGTTAAGGTTTAAGTTTTGGAATTGATAATGGGTTCGTGTTTAGGTTATATGTTTTGGTTTTGGTTTTGGGTATAGGTTTTGCTTTTGGTCTAGGTTACGGTTTAGGTTTAGGTTATAGGTTTTGGGATTGAGAATGGGTTCGAGTTTAGGTTATTGGTTTTGGTTTTGGTTTATGTTATATGTTTTGGTTAAGGTTTAGGTTTTGGAATTTTAGAATGGGTTTGGGTTTAGGTTATAGGTTTTGGGATTTGAGAATGGGTTCGAGTTTAGGTTAAAGGTTTTGGTTTTGGTTTAGGTTATAGGTTATAGGTTTTGGTTTTGATTTAGGTTATATGTTTTGTGTTTTAAGAATGGGTTCGGGTTTAGGTTATAGATTTTAGTTTAGATTTAGGTTTGGTTTATAGGTTTTGGAATTTGGGAATACGTTCGTGTTTAGGTTATAGGTTTTGCTTTGGTTTAGGTTATTGGTTTTGGGATTGGAGAATGGGTTCGGTTTAGGTTATAGGTTTTGGTTAAGGTTTAGGTTTTTGGGTTTGAGAATGGGTTCGGGTTTAGGTTATAGGCTTTGGTTTTGTTTTTAAGTTATAGGTTTTGTGATTTGTGAATAGGTTCGGTCTAGGTTATATGTTTTGGTTTTGGTTTAGGTTATAGGTTTAGGTTTAGGTTTAGGTTTAGGTTTAGGTTATAGGTTTTGGTTTAGGTTTAGGTTTAGGTTAAGGTTTAGGTTTAGGTTATAGGTTTTGGGATTTGAGAATGTGTTTAGGTTTAGGTTATAGGTTTTAGTTTTAGTTTAGGTTATAGGTTTTGTGATTTAAGATTGGGGTCGTTTAGGTTATAGGTTTTAGTTTTGGGTTAGGTTATAGGTTTTGGTTTAGGTTTAGGTTTAGATTTAGGTTATAGGTTTTGGAATTTGGGATTGGGTTTGGGTTTAAGTTATAGGTTTTGGTTTTAGTTTTTAGGTTATAGGTTTTATGATTTGAGATTCGGTTCGGGTTTAGGTTATAGGTTTTAGTTTTGGTTTAGGTTATAGGTTTTGGTTTAGGTGTAGGTTAAGGTTTACGTTTAGGTCATAGGTTTTGGGTTTTAAGAATGGGTTCCGGTTTAGGTTATATTTTTGGTTTTGATTTAGGTTATAGGTTTTGAGATTTGAGAATGGGTTTGGGTTTAGGTTATAGGTTTTGGGATTAGTTTAGGTTATAGGTTTTATGATTTAAGATTGGGGTTAGGTTTAGGTTATAGGTTTTAGTTTTGGGTTAGGTTTTAGGTTTTGGTTTAGGTTTAGGTTATAGGTTTTGGTTAAGGTTTAGGTTTTGGGATTATAGAATGGGTTCGGGTTTAGGTTATAGGTTTTGGGATTTGAGAATAGGTCTTGGTTTAGGTTATAGGTTTTGTTTTAGGTTTTAGGTTTTGCTTTAGGTTTACGTTTAGGTTATAGGTTTTGGGATTTAAGAATGTGTTAGGTTTAGGTTATATTTTTCGTTTTGATTTAAGTTATGGTTTTAGGATTTGAGAATGGGTTCGGGTTTTGGTTATAGGTTTTGGTTTTGCTCTATATTATAGGTTTTGTTTAATGTTTAGGTTTTTGGATTTGAGAATGGGTTCGGAGTTTAGGTTAGAGGTTTTGGTTTTTATTTAGGTTATAGGTTTTGGGATTTGAAAATGGGTTCGGGTTTAGGTTTAGGTTATAGGTTTTGGTTTTGGTTTAGGTTATAGGTTTTGTTTAAGGTTTAGGTTTTTGGATTTGAGAATGGGTTCTGGTTTAGGTTAGAGGCTTTGGTTTTTGTTTAAGTTATAGTTTTTGAGATTCAAGAATGGGTTCGGGTTTAGTTATAGGTTTTGGTTTTGGTTTAGGTTATAAGTTTTGGATTTGGTTTTGATTAAGGTTTAAGTTTAGGTTATAGGTTTTCAGATTTGAGAATGTGTTCGGGTTTAGGATATAGGTTATAGGTTTTGGTTTAGGTTAAAGGTTTTGGGATTTGAGAATGGGTTCAGGTTTAGGTTATAGGTTTTGGTTTTTGTTATAGGTTATAGGTTATAGGTTATAGGTTTTAGGATTTATGAATTAGTTCGGGTTTAAGTTGTACGGTTTGGTTTTAATTTAGGTTATAGGTTTTGGTTAGGGTTTAGGTTTTTCGATTTAAGAATGGGTTTGGATTTAGGTTATAGGTTTTATTTTTGGTTTAGGCTATAGGTTTTGGGATTTGAGAATGGGTACGGGTTTGGGTTATAGGTTTTGGTTTGGTTTTTAGGTTTAGGTTTTAGGTTTTCGGATTTGACATTGGGTTTGGGTTTTGGTTATAGGTTATAGGTTTTGGTTTAGGTTATATGTTTTGGGATTTGAGAATGGGTTCGTGTTTAGGTTATATGTTTTGATTTTGGTATAGGTTATATGTTTTAGGATTTGAGAATGTGTTCGTGTTTAGGTTATAGGTTTTTGTTTTGGATTAGGTTATAGATTTTGGTTTAGGTTTAGGTTAAGGTTTAGGTTTAGTTTATAGGTTTTGGGATTTGACAAGAGGTTCGGGTTTAGGTTATAGGTTTTGTTGTTGGTTTAGGGTATAGGTTTTGGGATTGGAGAATGGGTTCCGGTTTAGGTTATAGGTGTTGGTTTTGGTTTAGGTTATAGGTTTTCGTTTAGGTTTAGGTTTTCGGATTTGAGAATGGGTTCGGGTTTAGGTTATACATTTTGGTTTTGGTTTAGGTTATAGGTTTTGGGATTTGGGAATGGGTTCTCAAAGCTTAGGTTAAAGGTTTTGGTTTTGGTTTAGGTTATAGGTTTTGGTTTAGGTTTAGGCTAAGGTTTCGGGTTTAGGTTATAGGTTTTGGGATTTGAGAATAGGTTCGGGTTTAGGTTGTAGGTTTTGGTTTAGGTTATAGGTTATAGGTTTTGGTTTTGATTTCGGTTATTTGTTTTGTGTTTTGAGAATGGGTTCGGGTTTAGGTTTAGTTTATAAGTTTTGGAATTTGAGAATACGTTCGAGGTTTAGGTTATAGGTTTTGCTTTTGGTTTAGGTTATTGGTTTTGGGATTGGAGAATGGGTTCGGTTTAGGTTATAGGTTTTGGTTAAGGTTTAGTTTTTTTTGGATTTGAGAATGGGTATGGGTTTAGGTTATAGGTTTTGGTTTTGTTTTAAGTTATAGGTTTTGTGATTTGTGAATTGGTTCTGGTCAGGTTATATGTTTTGGTTTTGGTTTAGGTTATAAGTTTTGGTTTAGGTTTAGGTTAAGGTTTAGGTTTAGGTTATAGGTTTTGGGATTTGAGAATGGGTTTGGGTTTAGGTTATAGGTTTTGGTTTTAGTTTAGGTTATAGGTTTTGTGATTTGAGATTGGGTTCGTGTTTAGGTTATAGGTTTTAGTTTTCGGTTAGGTTATAGGTTTTGGTTTAGGTTTAGGTTTAGGTTTAGGATATAGTTTTTGGGATTTGAGATTGGGTTTGGGTTTAGGTTATAGGTTTTGGTTTTATTTTAGGTTATAGGTTTTGTGATTTGAGATTCGGTTCGGGTTTAGGTTATAGGTTTTAGTTTTGGTTTATGTTATAGGTTTTGGTTAGGTTTAGGTTAAGGTTTACGTTTAGGTCATAAGTTTTGGATTTAAGAATGGGTTCCGGTTTATGTTATATGTTTTGGTTTTGATTTATGTTATAGGTTTTGGGATTTGACAACGGTTTCGGGTTTAGGTAATAGGTTTTGGTTTTGCTTTAGGTTATAGGTTTTGTTTAAGGTTTAGGTTTTTGGATTTGAGAATGGGTTTAGGTTTAGGTTTAGGTTAGAGGTTTTGGTTTTGTTTAGGTTATAGGTTTTGGGATTTGAGAATGGGTTCGGGTTTAGGTTGTAGGTTTAGGTTTAGGTTTAGGTTATAGGTTTTGGTTTTGGTTTTTGGTTTTGGCTTAGGTTTAGGTTATAGGTTTTCTAATTTGAGACCCGGGTTCGGGTTTAGGTTATAGGTTATAGGTTTTGGTTTAGGTTAAAGGATTTGGGATTTGAGAATGGGTTCGGGTTTAGGTTCTAGGTTTTGGTTTTTGTTATAAGTTATAGGTTATAGGTTATAGGTTTTGGGATTTGTGAATGGGTTCGGGTTTAGGTTGTAGGTTTTAGTTTTAGTTTAGGTTATAGGTTTTGGTTAAGGTTTAGGTGTTTGGATTTGGGAATGGGTTCGGGTTTAGGTAATAGGTTTTGGTTTTGGTTTAGGTTATAGGTTTTAGGATTTGAGATTGGGTATGAGTTTAGGTTATAGGTTTTGGTTTTGGTTTAGGTTATAGGTTTTGATTTGGTTTAGGTTAAGGTTTAGGTTTAGGTTATAGGTTTTCGGATTTGAGAATGGGTTTGAGTTTAGTTTATAGGTTATAGGTTTTGGTTTAGGTTATATGTCTTAGGTTTTGGTATAGGTTATATGTTTTGGGATTTGAGAATTGGTTCGGGTTTAGGTTATAGGTTTTTTGTTTAGGTTTAGGTTATACATTTTGGTTTAGGTTTAGGTTTAGTTTATAGGTTTTGGTAATTGAGAATAGGTTCGGGTTTAGGTTATAGGTTTTGCTTTTAGTTTAGGTTATAGGTTTCTGGGATTGGAGAATGCGTGCCGGTTTAGGTTATAGGTGTTGGTTTTGGTTTTGGTTATAGGTTTTCGTTAAGGTTTAGGTTTTGGGATTTGAGAATGGGTTCGGGTTTAGGTTATAGGTTTTGGTTTAGGTTATAGGTTTTGGGATTTGAGAATAGGTCCGGGTTTAGGTTATCGGTTTTGGTTTAGGTTATAGGTTATTGGTTTGGGATTTGAGAATAGGTTTGGGTTTAAGTTATAGGTTTTGGTTTAGGTTACTAGGTGTTATAGGTTTTGGTTAAGGTTTTGGTTTTGGATTAGAGAATGGGTTCGGGTTTAGGTTATAGGTTTTGGTTTTGGTTTAGTTTATAGGTTTTGGGATTTGAGAATGGGTTCAAAGTTTAGGTTAAAGGTTTTGGTTTTGGTTTAGGTTATAGGTTTTGGTTTAGGTTTAGGTTAAGGTAATAGGTTTTGGGTTTTGAGAATGGGTTCGGGTTTAGGTTATTTGATTTGGTTTTTGTTATAGGATATATGTTTAGGTAATAGGTTTTGGGTTATAGGTTTTGGGATTTGAGAATGGGTTCGGGTTTAAGGTATAGGTTTTGGTTTTGGTTTTGGTTATAGGGTTTTGTTAAGGTTTAGGTTTTGGAATTGATAATGGTTTTCGGGTTTAGGTTATATGTTTTGGTTTTCTTTTGGGTTATAGGTTTTGCTTTAGGTTTAGGTTAAGGTTTTGGATTAGGTTATAGTTTTGGGATTTGAGAATGAGTTCGGGTTTAGGTTATAGGTTTTGGTTTTGGTTTGGGTTATAGGTTTTCGTTAAGGTTTAGGTTTTGGGATTTGAGAATGGGTTCAAAGTTTAGGTTATAGGTTTCGATTTAGGTTATAGGTTTTAGGATTTGAGAATAGGTATGGGTTTAGGTTATAGGTTTTGGTTTAGGTTGTAGGTTATTGGTTTGGGATTTAAGAATAGGTTCGGGTTTAGGTTATAGGTTTTGGTTTAGGTTATAGGTTAGGTTTAAGTTTTGGTTAAGGTTTTGGTTTTTGGATTAGAGAATGGGTTCGGGTTTAGGTAATAGGTTTTGGTTTGGTTTAGGTTATAGGTTTTGGGATTTGAGAATGTGGACGGGTTTAGGTTATAGGTTTTGGTTTTGGTTTAGGTTATTGGTTTTGGTTTGGTTTAGGTTAAGGTTAAAGTTTAGGTTATAGGTTTTCGGATTTGAGAATGGGTTCGGGTTTAGGTTATAGGTTTTGTTATAGGTTATATGTTTTGGGATTTAAGAATGGGTTCAAGTTTAGGTTATATGTTTTGGTTTTGGTATAGGTTATATGTTTTGGGATTTGAGAATTCGTGTTTAGGTTATAGGTTTGTTTTGGTTTAGGCTATAGATTTTTGTTTAGGTTTAGGTTAAGGTTTAAGTTTAGTTTATTGGTTTTGGGTTTTAGAATAAGTTCGGGTTTAAGTTATAGGTTTTGCTTTTGGTTTAGGTTATAGGTTTTGGGATTGGAGAATGGGTTCCGGTTTAGGTTATAGGTGTTGGTTTTGGTTTAGGTTATAGGTTTTTGTTAAGGTTTAGGTTTTTGGATTTGGGAATGGGTTCGGGTTTAGGTTAAACGTTTTGGTTTTGGTTTAGATTATAGGTTTTGGTTTAGGTTTAGGTTAAGGTGTAGGTTTAGGTTATAGGTTTTTAGGTTTGAGAATGGGATTGTGTTTAGGTTATACGTTATAGGTTTTGGGATTTGAGAATGGGTTCGGGTTTAGGTTATAGGATTTGGTTTTAGTTATAGGTTATATGTTTAGGTTATTGGTTATAGGTTATAGGTTTTGGGATTTGAGAATGGGTTTGGGTTTAGGTTATAGGTTCCGGTTTTGGTTTAGGTTATAGGTTTTTGTTAATGTTTAGGTTTTGGAATTGATAATGGGGTCGGGTTTAGGTTATATGTTTTGGTTTTCATTTTGGTTATAGGTTTTGCTTTAGGTTTAGGTTAAGGTTTAGGTTTAGGTAATAGTTTTTGGGATTTGAGAATGGGTTCGGGTTTAGGTTATAGGTTTTGGTTTGGGTTTAGGTTATAGGTTTTGGTTAAGGTCTAGGTTTTGGGATTTGAGAATGGGTTCGGGTTTAGGTTATAGGTTATAGGTTTTGGGATAGGTTATATGTTTTAGATTTAAGAATGGGTTGAGTTTAGGTTATATGTTTTGGTTTTGGTATAGGTTACATGTTTTGGGATTTGAGAATGGGTTTGGGTTTAGGTTATAGGTTTTTGTTTTGGTTTAGGTTATAGATTTTGGTTTAGGTTTAGGTTAAGGTTTAGGTTTAGTTTATAGGTTTTGGGATTTGAGAATAGGCTCGAGCTTTGGTTATAGGTTTTGCATTTGGTTTAGGTTATAGGTTTTGGGATTGGAGAATGGGTTCCGGTTTAGGTTATAGGTGTTAGTTTTGGCTTAGGTTATATGTTTTCGTTAAGGTTTAGGTTTCGGATTTAAGAATGGGTTCGGGTTTAGGTTATAGGTTTTGGTTTTGGTTTAGGTTATAGGTTTTGGGATTTGAGAAAGGGTTTAGGTTTAGGTTAAAGGTTTTGGTTTTGGTTTACGTTATAGGTTATAGGTTTTGGTTTTGATTTAGGTTATATGTTTTGTGTTTTGAGAATGGGTTCGGGTATAGGTTATAGATTTTAGTTTAGGTTTAGGTTTGGTTTATAGGTTTTGGAAATTTGAGAATACGTTCGGAGTTTAGGTTATAGGTTTTGCTTTTGGTTTAGGTTATTGGTTTGGGGATTGGAGAATGGGTTCGGTTTAGGTTAGGTTTTGGTTAAGGTTTAGGTTTTTGGATTTGAGAATGGGTTCGGGTTTAGGTTAGAGGTTTTGGTTTTGTTTTAAGTTATAGGTTTTGTGATTTGTGAATAGGTTCTAGTCTAGGTTATATGTTTTGGTTTTGGTTTAGGTTATAGGTTTTGTTTAGGTTTAGGTTTTAGGTTTAGGTTTAGGTTTAGGTTTAGGTTAAGGTTTAGGTTTAGGTTATAGGTTTTGGGATTTGAGAATGGGTTTGGGTTTAGGTTATAGGTTTTGGTTTTAGTTTAGGTAATAGTTTTGTGATTTAAGATTGGTCGAGTTTAGGTTATAGGTTTTAGTTTTGGGTTAGGTTATAGGTTTTGGTTTAGGTTTAGGTTTAGGTTTAGGTTATAGGTTTTGGGATTTGAGATTGGGTTTGAGTTTAAGTTATAGGTTTTGGTTTTAGTTTAGGTTATAGGTTTTGTGATTTGAGATTAGGTTCGGGTTTAGGTTATAGGTTTTAGTTTTGGTTTAGGTTATATGTTTTAGTTTAGGTTTAGGTTAAGGTTTACGTTTATGTCATAGGTTTTGGGTTTTAAGAATGGGTTCCAGTTTAGGTTATATTTTTTGGTTTTGATTTAGGTTATAGGTTTTAGGATTTGAGAATGGGTTTGGGTTTAGGTTATAGGTTTTGATTTTAGTTTAGGTTATAGGTTTTGTGATTTAAGATTGGAGTCGGTTTAGGTTATAGGTTTTAGTTTTTGGTTAGGTTTTAGGTTTTGGTTTAGATTTAGGTTTATGTTTAGGTTATAGGTTTTAGTTAAGGTTTAGGTTTTGGGATTATAGAATGGGTTCGGGTTTAGGTTATAGGTTTTGGGATTTGAGAATTGGTCTTGGTTTAGGTTATAGGTTTTGTTTTAGGTTATAGGTTTTGGTTTTAGGTTTAGGTTAAGGTTTACGTTTAGGTCATAGGTTTTGGGATTTAAGAATGAGTTCCGGTTTAGGTTATATTTTTAGTTTTGATTTAGGTTATAGGTTTTAGGATTTGAGAATGAGTTCGGGTTTTGGTTATAGGTTTTGGTTTTGCTTTATGTTATAGGTTTTGTTTAATGTTTAGGTTTTTGAATTTGAGAATGGGTTCGAGTTTTGGTTAGAGGTTTTGGTTTTTGTTTAGGTTATAGGTTTTGGGATTTGAGAATGGGTTCGGGTTTAGGATATAGGTTTTGGTTTTGGTTTAGGTTATTGGTTTTGTTTAAGCTTTAGGTTTTGGATTTGAGAATGTGTTCGGGTTTAGGTTAAAGGCTTTGGTTTTTGTTTAGGTTATAGGTTTTGGGATTCGAGAATGGGTTGAGGTTTAGTTATAGGTTTTAGTTTGGTTTAGGTTATACGTTTTGGATTTGGTTTTGATTAAGGTTTAGGTTTAGGTTATAGGTTTTGATTTGAGAATGGGTTCGGGTTTAGGATATATGTTATAAGTTTTGGTTTAGGTTAAAGGTTTTGGGATTTGAGAATGGGTTGTGAGTTTAGGTTATAGGTTTTGGTTTTTCTTATAGGTTATAGGTTATAGGTTATAGGTTTTAGGATTTGTGAATGAGTTCGGGTTTAAGTTGTAGGTTTTAGTTTTAATTTAGGTTATAGGTTTTGGTTAGGGTTTAGGTTTTTGGATTTAAGAATGGGTTCGGAGTTTTTATAGTTTTTTTGGTTTAGGTTATAGGTTTTGGGATTTGAGAATGGGTACGGGTTTAGGTTATAGGTTTTGGTTTGGTTTAGGTTAAGGTTTAGGTTTAGGTTATAGGTTTTGGATTTGACAATGGGTTTGGGTTTTGGTTTTAGGTTATAGGTTTTGGTTTAGGTTATATGTTTTGGGATTTGAGAATGGGTTCGTGTTTAGGTTATATGTTTTTATTTTGGTATAGGTTATATGTTTTGGGATTTGAGAATGGGTTCGCATTTAGGTTATAGGTTTTGTTTTGGATTAGGTTAGAGATTTTGGTTTAGGTTTAGGTTAAGGTTTAGGTTTAGTTTATAGGTTTTAGGATTTGACATGAGGTTCGGGTTTAGGTTATAGGTTTTGCTTTTGGTTTAGGGTATAGGTTTTGGGATTGGAGAATGGGTTCCGGTTTAGGTTATAGGTGTTGGTTTTGGTTTAGGTTATAGGTTTTCGTTTAGGTTTAGGTTTTGGGATTTGAGAATGGGTTCAAGGGTTTAGGTTATACGTTTTGGTTTTGGTTTAGGTTATAGGTTTTGGGATTTGGGAATGGGTTCAAAGCTTAGGTTAAAGGTTTTGGTTTTGGTTCGAGTTATAGGTTTTGGTTTTGGTTTAGGCTAAGGTTTCGGTTTAGGTTATTGGTTTTGGATTTGAGAATGGGTTCGAGTTTAGATTATAGGTTATAGGTTTTGGGATTTGAGAATAGGTTTGGGTTTAGGTTATAGGATTCGATTTTAGTTATAGGATATATGTTTAGGTTATAGGTTATAGGTTATAGGTTTTGGGATTTGAGAATGGGTTCGGGTTTAAGTTATAGGTTTTGGTTTTGGTTTAGGTTATAGGTTTTGGTTAGGGTTTAGGTTTAGGAATTGATAATGGGTTCGGGTTTAGGTTATATGTTTTGGTTTTGGTTTTGGTTACAAGTTTTGCTTTAGGTTTAGGTTAAGGTTTAGGTTTAGGTTATAGGTTTTGGGATTTGAGAATGGGTTCGGGTTTAGTTTATAGGTTTTGGTTTTGGTTTGGGTTATAGGTTTTGGTTAAGGTTTAAGTTTTGAGATTATAGATTGGGTTCGAGTTTAGGTTATAGGTTTTGGTTTAGGTTATAGGTTTTGGGATTTACAAATAGGTCTTGGTTTAGGTTATAGGTTTTGTTTTAGGTTATAGGTTATTGGTTTTGGGATTTGAGAATAGGGTCGGGTTTAGGTTATAGGTTTTGGTTTAGGGTATAGGTTATAGGTTTTGGTTAAGGTTTTGGTTTTTGGATTAGAGAATGGGTTCGGGTTTAGGTTATAGGTTTTGGTTTTGGTTTAGGTTATAGGTTTTGGGATTTGAGAATGGGTACAGGTTTAGGTTATAGATTATGGTTTTGGTTTAGGTTATAGGTTTTGGTTAAGGTTTAAGTTTTGGGATTTTAGAATGGGTTCGGGTTTAGGTTATAGGTTTTGGGATTTGAGAATAGGTTCGGGTTTAGGTTATAGGTTTTGGTTTAGGTTATAGGTTATAGGTTTTGGTTTTGATTTAGGTTATATGTTTTGTGTTTTGAGAATGGGTTCGGGTTTAGGTTAATGATTTTGGTTTAGGTTTAGGTTTGGTTTATAGGTTTTGGAATTTGAGAATACGTTCGAGTTTAGGGTATAGGTTTTGCTTTTGGTTTAGGTTTTGGATTTGAGAATGGGTTCGGGTTTAGGTAATAGGTTTTGGTTTTGGTTTAGCTTATAGGTTTTAGGATTTGATTGGGTACGGGTTTAGGTTATAGGTTTTGGTTTTGGTTTAGGTTATAGGTTTTGATTTGGTTTAGGTTAAGGTTTAGGTTTAGGTTATAGGTTTTCGGATTTGAGAATGGGTTCGAGTTTAGGTTATAGGTTATAGGTTTTGGTTTAGGTTATATGTTTTGGTTTTGGTATAGGCTATATGTTTTGGGATTTGAGAATTGGTTCGGGTTTAGGTTATAGGTTTTTGTTTAGGTTTAGGTTATAGATTTTGGTTTAGGTTTAGGTTAAGGTTTAGGTTTGGTTTATCGGTTTTGGTATTTGAGAATAGGTTCGGGTTTAGGTTATAGGTTTTACTTTTAGTTTAGGTTATAGGTTTCGGGATTGGTGAATGCGTTCGGTTTAGGTTATATGTGTTGGTTTTGGTTTAAGTTATAGGTTTTCATTATGGTTTAGGTTTTAGGATTTGAGAATGGGTTTGGGTTTAGGTTATAGGTTTTGGTTTTGGTTATAGGTTTTAGGATTTGAGAATAGGTCCGGGTTTAGCTTATAGGTTTTGGTTTAGGTTATAGGTTATTGGTTTGGGGATTTGAGAATAGGTTCGGGTTTAAGTTATAGGTTTTGGTTTAGGTTATAGGTTATAGGTTTTGGTTAAGGTTTTGGTTTTGGATTAGAGAATGGGTTCGGAAGTTTAGGTTAGAGGTTTTGGTTTTGGTTTAGTTTATAGGTTTTGGGATTTGAGAATGGATTCGAGTTTAGGTTAAAGGTTTTGGTTTTGGTTTAGGTTATAGGTTTTGGTTTAGGTTTAGGTTAAGGTAATAGGTTTTGGGATTTGAGAATGGGTTCGGGTTTAAGTTATATTATTTGGTTTTTGTTATAGGATATATGTTTAGGTAATAGGTTTTAGGTTATAGGTTTTGGGATTTGAGAATGGGTTCGGTTTAAGGTATAGGTTTTGGTTTTGGTTTTGGTTATAGGGTTTGGTTAAGGTTTAGGTTTTTGGAATTGATAATGGTTTTGGGTTTAGGTTATATGTTTTGGTTTTCGTTTTGGTTATAGTTTTTGTTTTAGGTTTAGGTTTAGGTTATTGTTTTGGGATTTGAGAATGGGTTCGGAGTTTAGGTTATAGGTTTTGGTTTTGGTTTAAGTTATAGGTTTTGTTAAGGTTTAGGTTTAGGATTTGAGAATGGGTTCGGGTTTAGGTTATAGGTTTTGGTTTAGGTTATAGGTTTTGGGATTTGAGAATAGGTCCCGGGTTTAGGTTATAGGTTTTGGTTTAGGTTATAGGTTATTGGTTTTGGTTAAGGTTTTGGTTTTTGGGTTAGAGAATGGGTTGGGGATTAGATTATAGGTTTTGGAGTTAGTTTAGTTTATAGGTTTTGGGATTTGAGAATGGGTTGAGTTTAGGTTAAAGGTTTTGGGTTTGGTTTAGGTTATAGGTTTTGGTTTTGGTTTAGGTTAAGGTTTCGGTTTAGGTTATAGGTTTTGGTTCGGGTTTAGGTTATAGGTTTTGGTTTAGGTTATAGGTTTTGGATTTGCGAATAGGTCCAAAGCTTAGGTTATAGGTTTTGGTTTAGGTTATAGGTTTTGGGATTTGAGAATAGGTCAGGGTTTAGGTTATAGGTTTTGGTTTATGTTATAGGTTATAGGTTTTGGTTAAGGTTTTGGTTTTTGGATTAGAGAATGGGTTCGGGTTTAGGTTATAGATTTTAGTTTAGGGTTAGGTTATAGGTTTTGGGATTTGAGAATGGGTTTGGCTTTAGGTTATAGGTATTGGTTTTGGTTTAGGTTATACGTTTTGATTATGGTTTAGGTTTTGGGATTTGAGAGTGGGTTCGCTTTTAGGTTATAGGTTTAGGGATTTGAGAATAGGTTCGGGTTTAGGTTATAGATTTTGGTTTAGGTTATAGGTTATAGGTTTTGGTTAAGGTTCTGGTTTTGGATTAGAGAATGGGTTCGGGTTTAGGTTAAGTTTTGGTTTTGATTTAGGTTATATGTTTTGTGTTTTGAGAATGGGTTCGGGTTTAGGTTATAGGTTTTTGTTTTGGTTTAAATTATAGATTTTGGTTTAGGTTTAGGTTTAGGTTAAGGTTTAGGTTTAGCTTATAACTTTTGGGATTTGAGAATGGGTTCGGGTTTAGGTTTTAGGTTTTGGTTGTGGTTTAGGTTATAGGCTTTGGAATTTGTGAATGGGTTCGGTTTAGGTTATACGTTGTGGTTTTGCTTTAGGTTATAGGTTTTGGTTAAGGTTTACATTTTTAGATTTTAGAATGGGTTCGGGTTTAGGTTATAGGTTTTGGTTTTGTTGTAAGTTATAGGTTTTGGGATTTGAGAATGGTTCGGATTTAAGTTATAAGTTTTTGTTTTGGTTTAGGTTATAGGTTTTGGTTTAGGTTTAGGTTAAGGTTTAGGTTTAGCTTATAGCTTTTGGGATTTGAGAATGGGTTCGGGTTTAGGTTATAGGTTTTGGTTGTGGTTTAGGTTATAGGTTTTGGGATTTGAGAATGGTTTCGGGTTTAGTTTATACGTTTTGGTTAAGGTTTAGGTTAAAAGTTTTGGTTTAGGTTTAGGTTAAGTTTTAGGTTTGGGTCATAGGTTTTGGGATTTAAGAATGGGTTCGGTTTAGGTTATAGGTTTTGGTTTTGGTTTAGGTTATAGCTTTTGGGCTTTGAGAATGGGTTCGGGTTTAGGTTATCGGTTTTGGTTTTGGTTTTGGTTATAGGTTTTGTTTAAGGTTTAGGTTTTTAGATTTAAGAATGGGTACGGGTTTAAGTCATAGGTTTTGGGATTTGAGAATGGGTTTAGGTTTAGGTTAAAGGTTTTGGTTTTGGTTTTGGTTATCGGTTTTGGTTTAGGTTTAGGTTAAGGTTTGGGTTTAGGTTATAGGTTTTCAGATTTGAGAATTGGTTCAAGTTTAGGTTATAGGTTATAGGTTTTGGTTTAGGCTTTAGGTTTTGGGATTTGAGAATGGGTTCGGGTTTAGGTTATTGGTTTTGGGTTTAGTTATAGGATATATGTTTAGGTTATAGGTTATAGGTTATAGGTTTTAGGATTTGAGAATGGGTTTGGGTTTAGGTTATAGGTTTTGGTTTTGATTTAGGTTATAGGTTTTGGTTAAGGTTTAGGTTTTTAGAATTGATAATGGGTTCGGGTTTAGGTTATATGTTTTGGCTTTGGTTTTGGTTATAGGTTTTGCTTTAGGTTTAGGTTAAGGTTTATGCTTAGGTTATAGGTTTTGGGATTTGAGAATGGGTTCGAGTTTTGGTTATAGGTTTTGGTTAAGGTTATATTTTTGGGATTTGAGAATGGGTTCGCGTTTAGGTTATAGGTTTTGGGATTTGAGAATAGTTTCGGGTTGAGGTTATAGGTTTTGGTTTAGGTTATAGGTTATTGGTTTTGGGATTTGAGAATAGGTTCGAGTTTAGGTTATAGGTTATATGTTTTGGTTAAGGTTTTGGTTTTTGGATTAGAGAATGGGTTCGGGTTTAGGTTATAGGTTTTGGTTTTGATCTAGGTTATTTGTTTTGGGATTTGAGAATGTGTTCGGGTTTAGGTTTTAGGTTTTTGTTTTGGCTTAGATTATAGATTTTGGTTTAGGTTTAGGTTATGGTGTAGGTTTAGTTTATAGGTTTTGGAATTTGAGAATGGGTTCGGGGTTTGGTTATAGGTTTTTCTTTTGGTTTAGGTTATAGGTTTTGGAATTTGAGAATGGGTTCGGGTTTAGGTTATACGTTTTGATTTTGCTTTAGGTTATAGGTTTTGGTAAAGGTTTAGGTTTTTGGATTTGAGAATGGGTTCGGGTTTAGGTTATAGGTTTTGGTTCTGTTGTAAGTTTTAGGTTTTCGGATTTGAGAATGGTTCGGATTTAGGTTGTGATCTTCCTGAAGACGTGAATTTGGATGATTTATTTGAAGAACTTGAATCAGACTTGGCCGATGATCCTAATTTTCAGCCTTCTGATTTTGATGAGAGATTGAATTCCCTTCAAGAGCAGGTGGCTCAAATTCGTGTTACCCAAGACACGCAATTTTCATATTTACGCAAATATATGAGGCGGATTGCTAAGGGTTTACATAAAATTGATCCATCTAATCCTGCACCCTCTTCTGGTTCTAACTAAATTTTTTATGTGTCTGTAATATTTTTTTTACTGAACTTTTCGTGCTTACTGACTTTTTGAATTATGCACTATGCTCTCTTGAATCAACTCCTATTTTCTTTATCATTGATGTCTTCTTCCTTTGTCATTTTGTGTCAAAAAGGGGGAAAAGTTTTGGAGGCTTTTGATTTATTTGAATTTAATCTTTATGATGTGCTCTATTACTCAGGGAGAGTTAAGCTTTACTCAGGCTATTACTCAGGGGGAGTTAAGCTTTACTCAGGCTATTACTCAGGGGGAGTTAAGCTTCTCAGGGGTAGTTATGGGAGAATGATGCTAATTATTACTTATCATATCCATATCATATCATATCTATATGATATCTATATGTAACGCCCCGGATTTTTGCCAACCTGGGATTAGATGACCTTAGGCAATGGGTCGATCGTAATACCTCATTAACTTGTCAGAACTGAATCCCAAAGTCTAAAGCCGCCTTTGAACTCATTTCCTTCACAAACCTCACCCTTCATCACCTTGATCTTCCAATTTTTCTAAGAACTTTCACCCTAGACACTATCTTAAACTAGCTAAGTAGTATAACTTAGATCACTTTATATACAAACTCCAAAGGCCTGAGTACCACCTCGACCAGAATTCACTTAGGACTAAATCCTTTAGAAATGAGACAAAGTAACTAAATGCGAAACCAGATTAGCTACGAAATCCGTTTGAATCACTTTAAATACGATCTGCAAGACCCAAAACTTGTAAAATCATTGACGCTATGTTACCCTAAAGTTTAGAACCAAACTCATTTCCCGGCTGCTCTCGGGAATGAAACGAAACTTCGTATTAGGTCTAGATCGCACATCGGAGTCCGATTAACCCGAAAGCTAAGGAACTAGGACCGCTCCACTGGGCTTAACAATCATCTCAAAAATCGGCTCCATCCGATGTTCCATGGCCATTCGTTTCGATTCGGAGCGAGGAGTGTGAAAAACACTATTCCCATCCAAAATAAAATATCTGGAATAGTGATCGGCATCATTCGTTGTGACGTCGTCAAGATAAGCAACCCGACCGTCAGAATCGACCAAATTACACCCTCGGATTAAGAAAAATTTCAGGAACATTTACATGTACTTAGAATTTCTGATCGTGGCCCACTGACCGTCGAACTGAAAGTGGTCTGCCACGTGCGATCTGGGAATCCGATCGAGTCAAAAATGTAATCCCACATAGATCCATAGATGGTGAGCTTAAGTCTGACGTTTGGTTCAAGGAGGGCTACCAGAACCTCTCTTTTGAGCTGGAAAATTGACGAATATCCTATATTAGCAGTAACCCTTGAACCTGAGTCTATTTTGGGAATATTTTAGGCTATAAAAGGACCTTAAACCCTCTCCCATTCCAGCCATATGAATTTGGATTTGAGAGAGAGAAAAGAGAGAGAAAGTGAGGGAGATGTGGGAGGAATTCCCTGCTGCTGTTCCCTGCCGCTATTCGGCCTACACTGCCCTGTTCTAGGTGTTTTTCCGGCGTATTCCGTCTCATTTGAAGGTAAGAAACCCTAACCCTAGGTCTGATTTGAGGTGGGATCGATGTAGGATGTGTAACGACTAACCGATTCCGCTCTTTAGGCTAGAAATCGCCCGTAGACGGAAGTTCCATTACCCTTGCTGATTCGTTCCGTTTCCAAAGGCAAAGGTGAGGACTTTAAGTGTATAAGTTACGGTTTTCAACGCTTTCAATGTCAGATAATGGTAGATTCATGATCTGCTTGCAATTGCACATGTACAAAGTGCTAGTTTCTGTTTTGATTAACGATGTGAAATATGGAATTTCACATATTCTAGGTATACGTAGAAATACCGTATACGTATTTTTTCGGATAAATGTTTGACATGTTTATTTAATGTATGATTATATAATATATGAATAAATTACTAGTTTGGCGAAAGGAATCGCCAAAATATATGTTTACTTGTAAATGCGCCGTATGTTGAAATTACGTATTGTAGAAATACCGTATACGTATTTCTTTTGGAATAATGTTTGACATATTTATTTAATGTATGATTATACAATACATGATTAAAATACTAGCTTGGCGAAAGGAATCGCCGAAATCTATATTCCTTTGTAAACACTATGTATGTCGAAATTGGGTATACGTGGAAGTACCCTATACGTATAAAATTTGCTGATGTGATTGCCATGTTTAATTGCTGTATGAATATGATGTATATGTATAAAATACTAGTTTGGTAAAGGGACAACCCTAGTAAACACTTCCCTAGCATACGTCATGTATGTCGAAATATTGCATTCCAAGTGTTGGTGAAATCACTTGTGAGTGTAAGTGCTTAAGTGTTAGAATCTTAGGTAGGTGCTGAGATGGGATTCTCGGCTACCTTAGAGTCGCATATGACACTCTCCATGTGGTTGTTCACTCTAACCACTCGCCTACGAAATATAAGTATTTGTATACTTATTTGCAACATGCTTTATATTATGCTCTATAATATGCTTATAACATGCCTACTAGCATGTTTGAATTACTTTATTTATCATGCTTGAATTACTTTGTCTATCATGCTTCACTCCATATGCTAAGGATGACAAGTGATTGTGCTTGGGGCTATGATTATAGTCCAGACAATCGGTACTAGAATTGAATTCGTGGCTGTGATTCATTTGCCACGTGAGATGTGTTCGACGAACTCGAGTCGTACTTCGGTTGGCGATAGTGGTTGGCACACCGAAGTGCTTATGCACTTCATGTCGTTTAACTTGTTGTGCGCTCGAGGCTAGGCGAGCTCGTCAGGCAACCCGATCTGTCTTTTATATGTTCACCATGTTTGGTCGCTAATGCTTGAACCTAGGGTACCAAACTTACCAGTGATAATCCCGTTAACCATGGTACCTCGATCCGCTAAGACTCATGAGCCGGGCATGGTGGTATGGGACACCGTGGTCGAGCTGTCGGCCTACGCTGGGGCTACGTGCCTCCCCGTAGTGACCAGTGAGCAACTCAACTCGTGAGCCGATTATGGTGGTATGGGACACTATATTCGCGCTGTCGGCCTACATTGATAAGGTGATGGGGGAGTGGTGCAACCTTTGTGCGTAACAGCCCTGGCAGCCCTTTGTAGTGACCGCGAGCATATTCTGAAGTTGCAGCGTGCCTTAGGGTTCGCCGCGATATATAGAGTATGAACTAGGCCTGTTTCTGTATAGCTGTATAGTGATGAATCGTTTAAGGGGTGATGGGGGAGTGGTGCAACCTTTGTGCGTAACAGCCCTGGCAGCCTCTGCAGTGACCTAGAAAACACACCATCGTCTGATATTAACTAGGACTGACGACCCTAGATTGGATCATGTTTGGGAATGATACAAGGGAGGTACCTTAGTTTCCCAATCCTGCTGTTTGAAATGGACTAATTAAAAACTCGGTAATCATGCTCATCATGCATCGCATGTGCCTGGAAGATGTGGAGCACTGTGGGATGTAAGCATGCGCGAACGTGAGATGGTGTCGCATGAGGGAGTATGTCGGAGAGGGCATCCATCATACCTGCATTCATACTTGCATTAATCAGAGTAACTAGGAGTGCTTGATTTACTGCTTTATCATTACTGCTTGACTGCATCGATAACATGTTAACTTATGCTTTATTGTTCCACTGAGTTAGCTACTCACTCCCACGTTACGGGACGGTGTTGTACACACCAAACAAATTTGTTGAGTTTTAGGTGATGGCGATGCTTGTAAGCAGTCGGATACTTCTATGGTGATGAGGAGGAGTTCTCCTATCGTATCTCTCGATGTGACAGTCTATGAAGACCTAGTATTGTCTTGACGGGGCTATGGTATTTGGGATAGGAGACTTTACACGTCATCACATTAGGTATATTTTAGAATTGTCCTTGTAATTATTTAACCTGGAAATGTTATCACACTCTGGAGACTCATCATAGTTTATATATTTTGTCTATCTATTACAGTCTTCCGCTTGCAACTTTAACTGTCTCTGGAGTATGATATGTTGTTTTGGCTTAATCTCACTCATGTTCAATGCACGAATACAGTCAAATTCAATCATCATTCATTTTGTTGCATAAGTGATGTTCTGGAACTCGGGAGTTGAGATTATGCTCGACCCCCGATTTTCAGGGCGTTACACTATATAACTGTGCATGCTTCTCTATTGTGAACCTGTTGTGTTTGTTCTCTTTTGTCTATTGGAAGTATTATTACTTGGGTGTTTTGTCACAAATTTGACAAAGGGGGAGATTGTAAGTGTTATGGTCTCATACTCCTTTGATTGTCAAATTTTGATGTGTCAAAACATCTATCTGTGTCTTGTGCTTGTATGATGATTTATATGAATTCAAGACACTGCATAAACACTTCAAGAAGCTACAAGTTGAACTTTTCAAGAAGTTACATATTGAAGTTCAAGAAACTATATGTTGAAGTCTCAAGAAGTTACAATGTTGATGTTCAAGTCTTAAGAAACAACTCATGACTTCAAGACTAATAAGCAATGAATGAAGTAGTTGTTATGCTGATGAAGATCTCAAGTTTGAAGCTACAACAAGTTCAAGATCTCAAGCCTGATATGGTTCAAACAATCTACATTCGTTGAATGGTTGAAGTTCAATGTCCATACGACATGATTCAGGTTTGAATGACCTTAGGTTGACCCTTTAAGTAGGTCACTTTGGATACATAAATCAAATATTTATTTTACATAAGTTTGGTCTATTCTACGACCGGTCCTAGCTCTTGTTCCTGATCCACGGCATTGGTTCGACCGGTCAAGAAATTCCACGACCGGTCTAAGTAGTTGAAGATTTTTCAGAATTTTTGGTACGCCCACGACCAGTCCTGGAGGTCCTTCGATCGGTCGTAGGTGTGGCTTCGACTCGTCCACGACTAGTCGTGGAGTTACGACTCAAAGTCCAGCAACGTAATCTATGGTCCTACGACCAGTCGTAAGGATCTACGACCAGTCGTTAGTGACCCACGACCAGTCGTAGGCTACTCACGACCAGTCGTGGAACGACTTTCAAAGATCGCGCTTAATTTTTCAAAAATCACATTAGAGCTACGACCGGTCGTAGGTTTCTAAGACGATCGTAGGAACGATTTTTGCTTCTATAAATTGAACACGAAATTGAGTTTTCACACTTCAACTCTATTCTATTCAAGAATTTTCAAGTGATCACTCTGAGATAAGTCTGTGTTTATTTTAAGCTACATTGTGCTTATTTAATATTCCTTTTTGCTAGCTTATTTAATTTGATTTTGTTTCTATATTCCAATCTTATTTGAAAAGAGGAATTATCTTATTCCTTCTTCTTGGAATCAAAATCAAATATAGCTACGCCCAACGAGTTAAATCTAAAATCTATTAGAATTTAGAACCTTATGAATGAGAGTATTGGAAATTGAACTTTGACATTCAATCATCTACTCCGATTGGTTCTCTTAGGGCTGCTATGAAAAGAAGAAATCCAGGTATTTTACAATTAAGTAAAATTTATTTAGTTTTGGTTTTGTTTGAGGTTAAGCGGAAAATCTCATTGTCTTGGTTTTGTTTGAGGTTGAACGAGAAAAATCTCATTGTATTGGTTGTGCGAGGAAAACCGAAAACTTCGAGAAAAGAGGGGTTTTTTAATTGTGTAAGCCCAAGTGAAAAAGACACAATTGTAAAGGTTTTTGGTGAACCCGAGAAAACCTATTTGATAGTGACGCTAATATCCCTGTGTGAGGATATTAGGAGTGGAGTAGCTTTTTGTGTGGCTGTTGGAAAACAGTTGGTGTACACACAGGTGAACCACTATAACTCTTTGCCTTGTGGATTGAATGCTTGCTTAATTTTCATATCTTTTATCATTCGATTGTGTGGAATGTACAAGTGGATGTGAATGTTGTAACTATTTACATTTCAAGCAAGTGTGGGGATTGTTGTAATAATTTAGATCTATACTTCTGCATTTAATTTCAATTCCTTGCTATTTCATTTACTTATATTAAAATTGAGTCCTTGATCCAAAAGAGGTTCTAGAAATAAGGTTGTCCTATCATAAGCCCTTATTTATTATGGCATAAGGTTGTTCTTAGAACTGAATTTGTATCAATCTCTCAATACTTATTTATCAAGGTGATTTAAAATTTAGCATTGTGAATTGATTCATATTGTAAGGCTATTGGTTTAATTTATTTCCGCTAATTTTATTTTAAATTTGGCATAGTCCTCTTCACCCCCACCCCTCTAGGACATATAGCTTGGCCTTTTCAAGTGGTATCAGAGCCTAATAGCTCATTTTTGTAGCTTTTTATTTGGATTTATTTCCTGAGCTAACGATCTAAAAAGATGTCAAATTTTGATAGCCTTTCAGTTACTAGGCCTCCACCCTTTGATGGCTCCAACTATGCATATTGGAAAGCCAGAATGAGGATCTTCCTCAAATCAATGGATGAAAGTGTGTGGCAAGCCACAAGTGGTCGAATGGAAACCTCCTATCATGGAAGTAATCTGGTGTTGATGGTTCAAAATCTATGAAAATTACACCGTATTACCAATGGACCACACTTGAGAAAAATGAGAGTAGTGCTAATGCTAAAGCACTAAATGCAATCACTTAGCACTATCACTTAGGATGAGTTCAAAAGAATCATATCTTTGTGATCTTTGCAAAGCAAGCCTGGGATATTTTAGAAATGACACACGAAGGTACATCAATTGTCAAGAAATCTAAAGTCCAACTCCTCACAACTAAATTTGAAGAAATTCATATGGAGGAAAATGAAATGTTTATGGACTTTTACACTAGATTGAATGACATTGTAAACTCAATGTGGGGTCTTGGCGATAAGATCCCAGAAAGTAAAGTGTGTGCAAAAATACTACGCTCTCTTCCTGAACGGTTCAATTCTAAGGTAACCGCAATCCAGGAACTTCGTGATACGGACAATATGAAGGTAGAAGAATTAGTTGGTTCTTTACAAACCTATGAATTAAGTTTTAAAGCTCCTAAAGGTAAATCTATTGCTTTGAAGTCATCTAAAAGTATTACTCAAGAAAATTCAGATTCAGAAAAGTCTGAAGATGATATGGCCCTTTTGGCGAAAAAGTTTTATAAGATTTTCAAAAGTAAGAAAAGAGTCGATTTTCAAAAGGCAAATGAAAAGAAACGTTCCAAACCTAACTCTAAAACTTGGAAATCATTGAAAGATAGTCAATGCTACAACTGTCAAGAATATGGGCATTTAGCAAACAAATGTCCTAAAAAGGACAGATCCAAAAGGAAGGGTATGTTGGTTACTTGGGATGAATCGTCTGATTCTGAAGCCTCTTCTGAATCAGAAAATTCAGAAACCGAGTCGGGCAGTGAACTTAAGGCCCTTATGACTCTAGCCAAGTTTACCTTTTCCGATCACGATGATTCAACAAGTGAAGAAAATTTGGATAGTGATCATGAATATGATGAAGATCTTTAATATGCGTACAATGCCTTATATAAGGAAAGTTGTAAAATTGCTGTTAAACTTAAACTTCAAAAAGAAAAGTTTTTTAAACTTAAAGAATGTTTTGAAACCCTTGTTTTAGAAAAATCCCAAATTTGATTGTTTTGAAAAATCAAAGTGTGATCTGGAATTCAAAACCTCCCTAATTGAAAATTTGAAATTGAAAATGAGAAACTTAAAAATGAAGTATCTTCTCTTCGAGTTTGAAGGACACATGGAGATATGCCCAAGGTGATCCAAAATTAGAAAAATTATTATCAGGATCAAGAAAATGTGGCGATCGATCCGGGTTGGGCAATGATAAAAACACATCTCTAAACAGAAGAATACTCCTTCAATTTTGTGAAAGGAGAGACTTCTAACTCAAAAAGGAAAAGGTACCAGTCAAGTTTTTTCTAAAAATACAAAAACTCTTCAAAAACACAAAAGCGGCTATATAAATTTCAAAATCGATTCGAAACCCACTAGTGAAAAAATTGTTGATTTACTTAAGGAGCTATTAAAATCTAACTCAAGAGGTCACTCTTACAACTATAAACAAAAGAAGACCAATTATTCTCCTAAACCCAAAACAAGATCTTGAAATGGGTTCCTAAGGTTACTTGTTTGGTTGCTCACACTTTGCTTTCAAAGCTACAAGCCATTCGAAATGGTACCTAGATAGTGGATGCTCCGGACATATGACAAAGCGACAAAGCTCTATTCACCGATCTTAAAGATATGGTGATGGGTCAGTCACATTTGGTGATGGTAGCAACCGCAAGATAATTGGCAAAGGTGCGGTTCAACTCTATAACCTTCCCTTATTTAAAAATGTTTTATATGTTGAGGGTTTAAAACACAACTGTTGAGCATATCTCAAATATGCGATAACAACCATAATGTTAAATTTTCTAATCAAGGTTGTGAAATTATAAACGAAAAGGGTTCTCGTAATATTAACTGGTCGTAGAACTTCTGAAAACTGCTATATTGTAAGCAATGGTAGCTCATCTAAACAATCGTGCTACATGGTCCATACCGATGAGACATAATTATGGCATAAACGCCTTGGACATGTTCACTACCGAAATTTATACAGATTGAGCAAAAGTGAATAATTAAAGGTCTACCTAAGATGCAAAAGTAGATAAGATTTGTGGTGAATGCCAGTTTGGTAAACAAACTAGGAGCTCTCACAAAAAGGTGAACTCCAATATCACCACAAGACCACTCGAGCTTCTCCACATGGATCTTATAGGACCAACAAGAACGGAAAGTCGAGGTGGCAAAAAGTACATCTTAGTTATTGTAGATGATTATACAAGATACACTTAGGTTTCATTCTTGAAAGATAAATCAGAAACCCTTCATGAAGTGAAAAAGATTATAAAACGGATTCAAACTGAAAAATGTTTTCAAGTCAAGAAGATCCGTAGTGATCATGGATCCGAATTCGAAAATAGCGGTTTTGAGAAATTTTGTAGCGATCAGGGAATATCGCATAAATTCTCTGCACCTAAAACTCCTCAACAAAATGGAATTGTCGAGAGGAAGAATAGAGTGCTTCAAGAAATGGGAAATGTTATGTTAAATAGCATGAAGCTCCCTAGGAATCTCGGGAAATTTGAAGCGTGAATACTGACTTTACATTATTAACCGTGTTTATATTTGTAAATCTAATAATAAAACGGTTTATGAAATGTGGTTTGAGAAAAAGCCTTCATCAAATACTTTCGAGTTTTTAAGAAGTGCTATATTTTGCGTGTGACCGTGAAAATTTGGGAAAGTTCGACACTAAAAGTGATGAAGGGATCTTTTAGGATATTCTTTAAACAGTCGTGCATATCGTGTTCGAACAACAGGATCGGTGTGATTCAAGAGTCAATAAATGTTGTGATTGACGATCTTTTGAATACACCTGTCCCTAGTTCAGATAATGATGAAGTTCTTATACTTGAAAAATAAGAAATTTCATCAAGTGAAACTAATCTAGAATTAAGGACTGTTAAAGATCATCCAACTTCTCAAATACTTGGAAACCCTCTCACTGGTGTGCGCACTTGTAGACAATTAGAGGACATATGTAACTACGTATGCTTTACATCCCATATTGAACCGATTAACGTAAAAGAAGCACTTTCAGATAAAAACTAGATTCTTGCGATGCAAGAAGAACTTAATCAGTTTGTCAGAAATGATGTCTGATACCTTGTTCCTAGACCTAAAGATAAACATATTATTAGAACAAAATGGATTTTCAAAAACAAATCGATGAACTTGGAAATATTATTCAAATAAACAAGACTAGTTGAAGGTATACACAAATTGAAGGTATTGACTATAATGAAACATTTGCTCCTGTAGCTCGTCTTGAATCAATCAGACTTTTTATCTCCATTGCATGTTTTAGGAAGATTAAAATTTACCAAATGGATGTAAAGAGTGCCTTTCCGAATGGTGATTTACATGAAGAGGTATATGTTGAACAACCTACTGGGGTTTGAAGATCCTAAATTTTGATCATGTGTATCATCTTAAGAAGGCTCTCTATGGTCGAAACAAGCTCCCGAGCATGGTATGAAAAACCTGACTAAGTTTTTTGAGTCATAATTTTCGATGGGGTGTGTTGATAAGACGCTCTTTGTTAAGAAACATAACGATGATATTCTAATGGTTCAAATATATGTTGACGATATTATTTATGGATCAACTTGTACTAACATGTGTTGAGTTTTGCAGATTTGATGAAGTCTAAATTAGAAATGAGCATGGTTGGAGAATTAAACTATTTTCTAGGGTTGCAAGTAAAACAATAACCTGATGAAATTTTTATCTCTCAAACCAAATATGCTCAGAGTTTAATTAAGAAATTTGGATTTGAGAAAGGTAAAAATTTTGATACTCCTATGAGTACAACTTTGAGACTCTCAAAAGACTCTACAGGTAATGATGTGGATCCTAAATTGTATCGTAGTTTGATTTGTAGTTTGCTTTTATTTGACTGCTAGTAGACCAGATATTGCTTTGAGTGTTGGTATTTGTGCTCGTTATCAATCAAATCTTAAAGAATCTCACTTAACTGCTGTTAAACGGATTATGCGATATGTCGCAAGTTCTACTAAACTGGGTCTCTGGTATCCACATGAGACTAATGTTCAATTAGTCGGGTACGCAGATGCTGACTGGGCTGGAAACATTAATGATAGGAAATCAACCAGTGGTGGTTATTTCTACATTGAAAATTGTCTTGTTTCTTGGTTTAGCAAGAAGCAAAGTTCTATATCGCTATCAACAGCTGAGGCTGAATACATTGTTGCTGGAAATGCATGTACTCAACTTGTTTGGATGAAACGAATGTTAAGCGATTATGGAATCACTCAGGATTCTATGATTTTATTTTGTGATAATTCCAGTGCAATAAATATCTCTAAAAATCTAGTTCAGCATTCACGTACTAAGCATATTGACATTAGATTTTATTACATTCGTGAATGAGTGGAAGAAAAATTAATATATTTAGATTACATTCCAACCGAGACTCAACTTGCGGACATTTTCACTAAACCGCTCGACAAAAGCAGGTTTAAAAAATTAAAGTTTGATCTCGGTATGTGCAATTTAAATTGAATTTACATGATTTGGTGTATCATAATGTACATAACTATGATGTTTTATTTGCTTGAATTTGAAAATTATTTAAAAATTTTGCAAATTTTGAGCCGTACTCGACCTGTTGTGAGTGTACACACCGGTCGTGCTACGACCGGTTTTGGTTTTGGTTTAGGTTATAGGTTTTGGTTTAGGTTTAGGTTATAGGTTTTGGTTTGGGTTATAGGTTTTGGATTTGAGAATGGGTACGGGTTTAGGTTATAGGTTATAGGTTTTGGTTTGGGTTATAGGTTTTCGATTTGAGAATGGGTACGGGTTTAGGTTATAGGTTTTGGTCTTGGTTTAGGTTATAGGTTTTCGTTTATGTTTTGGTTAAGGTTTAGGTTTGGGTTATAGGTTTTCGGATTTGAGAATGGGTACGGGTTCGAGGTTATAGGTTATAGGTTTTGGTTTGGGTTATAGGTTTTCGGATTTGAGAATGGGTATGAGTTTAGGTTACATGTTATAGGTTTTGGTTTAGGTTAAAGGTTTTGGGATTTGAGAATGGGTTCGGGTTTAGGTTATAGGTTTTGGTTTTAGTTCTTGGTTATAGGTTATAGGTTATAGGTTTTGGGATTTGAGAATGGGTTCGGGTTTAGGTTATAGGTTTTGGTTTTAGTTTAGGTTATAGGTTATGGTTAAGGTTTTGGTTTTTGGATTTGAGAATGGATTCGGGTTTAGGTTATATGTTTTGGTTTTGGTTTAGGTTATAGGTTTTGGGATTTGAGAATGGGTTCGGGTTTAGGTTATAGGTTTTGGTTTTGGTTTAGGTTATAGGTTTTGGTTTACGTTTAGGTTAAGGTTTAGGTTTAGGTTATAGGTTTTCGGATTTGAGAATGGGTTCGGGTTTAGGTTATAGGTTATAGGTTTTGGTTTAGGTTATAGGTTTTGGGATTTGAGAATGGGTTCGGGTTTAGGTTATAGGTTTTGGTTTTGGTATAGGTTATATGTTTTGGGATTTGAGAATGGGTTCGGGTTTAGGTTTCGTGTTTTTATTTTGGTTTAGGATATAGATTTTGGTTTTGGTTTAGGCTAAGGTTTAGGTTTAGTTTATAGGTTTTGGATTTGAGAATAGGTTTGGGTTAAGGTTCGTGGTTTTGCTTTTTGTTTAGGTTATTGGTTTTCGGATTGGAGAATGGGTTTCGGTTTTGGTTATAGGTTTTGGTTTTGTTTTAGATTATAGGTTTTGGTTAAGGTTTAGGTTTTTGGATTTGAGAATGGGTACGGTTTTAGGTTATTGGTTTTGGTTTTGGTTTAGGTTATAGGTTTTGGGATTTGAGAATGGGTTGAGTTTAGGTTAAAGGTTTTGGTTTTGGTTTAGGTTATAAGTTTTGGTTTTGGTTTAGGTTAAGGCTTCGGTTTAGGTTATTGGTTTTGATTTGAGAATGGGTTTGGGTTTAGGTTATAGGTGGTTTTGGTTTATGTTCTAGGTTTTTGGATTTGAAAATGGGTTCGGATTTAGGTTATAGGTTTTGGTTTTAGTTATAGGATATATGTTTAGATTATTGGTTTTGAGATTTGAGAATGGGTTCGGGTTTAGGTTTGAGTTTTTATTTTGGTTTAGGATATAGATTTTGATTTTGATTTTTAGGCTAAGGTTTAGTTATAGGTTTAGTTATAGGTTTTGGGATTTGAGAATAGGTTCGGGTTAAGGTTACAGGTGTTTTGCTTTGTGTTTAGGTTATTGGTTTTCGGATTGGAGAATGGGTTTCGGTTTTGGTTATAGGTTTTGGTTTTGTTTTAGATTATAGGTTTTTGGTTAAGGTTTAGGTTTTTGGAGTTGAGAATGGGTCTGGTTTTAGGTTATTGGTTTTGGTTTTGGTTTTGGTTTAGGTTATAGGTTTTGGGATTTGAGAATGGGTTCGAGTTTAGGTTAAAGGTTTTGGTTTTGATTTAGGTTATAGGTTTTGGTTTTGGTTTAGGTTAAGGTTTCGGTTTAGGTTATTGGTTTTGTTGTAGATTTGAGAATGGGTTTGGGTTTAGGTTATAGGTGGTTTTGGTTTATGTTCTAGGTTTTGGATTTGAAAATGGGTTCGGATTTAGGTTATAGGTTTTGGTTTTAGTTATAGGATATATGTTTAGATTATAGGTTTGAGATTTGTAACGCTTTGGGTTAGAGTTTAGGTTATAGTTTTTGGTTTTGGTTTAGGTTATAGGTTATGGTTAAGGTTTAGATTTTGGAATTGATAATGGGCTCGGGTTTAGGTTATAGGTTATAGGTATTGGTATAGGTTATATGTTATTGGTTTTGGGATTTGAGAATAGGTTCGGGTTTAGGTTATAGGTTTTGGTTTAGGTTATAGGTTATAGGTTTTGGTTTTTGGATTAGAGAATGGATTCGGTTTAGGTTATAGGTTTTGGTTTTGATTTAGCTTATATGTTTTGGGATTTGAGAATGTGTTCGGGTTTAGGTTATAGGTTTTTCTTTTGGATTAAATTATAGATTTTAGTTTAGGTTTAGGTTATAGTGTAGGTTTAGTTTATAGGTTTTGGAATTTGAGATTAGGTTCGGGTTTAGGTTATAGGTTTTGCTTTTGGTTTAGCTTATAGGTTTTGGAATTTGTGAATGGGTTCGGGTTTAGGTTATATGTTTTGGTTTTTCTTTAGGTTATAGGTTTTGGTTAAGGTTTACGTTTTTGGATTTGAGAATGGGTTCGAGTTTAGGTTATAGGTTTTGGTTTTGTTGTAAGTTATAGGTTTTGGGATTTGAGAATGGTTCGGATTTCGGTTGTAGGTTTTGGTTTTGGTTTAGGTTATAGGTTAAGGTTTAGGTTTAGGTTATTGGCTTTGAGATTTGAGATTGGGTTTGGGTTTAGGTTATAGGTTTTGGTTTTGGTTTAGGTTTAGGTTTTAGGTTTTGGGATTTGAGATGGTTTAGGGTTTAGGTTATACGTTTTGGTTTAGGTTTAGGTTATAAGTTTTGGTTTAGGATTAGGTTAAGGTTTAGGTTTAGGTCATAGGTTTTGGGAATTAAGAATGGGTTCATGTTTAGGTTATAGGTTTTAATTTTGGTTTAGGTTATTGGTTTTGGGATTTGAGAATGGGTTCGGGCTTAGGTTATCGGTTTTGGTTTTGGTTTAGGTTATAGGTTTTGGTTTTGGTTTTGGATTAGAGAATGGATTCGAGTTTAGGTTATAGGTTTTGGTTTTGATTTAGCTTATATGTTTTGGGATTTGAGAATGTGTTCGGGTTTAGGTTATAGGTTTTTATTTTGGATTAAATTATAGATTTTAGTTTAGGGTTAGGTTATAGTGTAGGTTTAGTTTATAGGTTTTGGAATTTGAGATTGGGTTCGGGTTTAGGTTATAGGTTTTGCTTTTGGTTTAGCTTATAGGTTTTGGAATTTGTGAATGGGTTCGGGTTTAGGTTATACGTTTTGGTTTTTCTTTAGGTTATAGGTTTTGGTTAAGGTTTACGTTTTTGGATTTGAGAATGGGTTTAGGTTTAGGTTATAGGTTTTGGTTTTGTTGTAAGTTATAGGTTTTGGGATTTGAGAATGGTTCGGATTTCGGTTGTAGGTTTTGGTTTTGATTTAGGTTATAGGTTAAGGTTTAGGTTTAGGTTATTGGTTTCGACATTTGAGATTGGGTTCGGGTTTAGGTTATAGGTTTTGGTTTTGGTTTAGGTTTAGGTTTTAGGTTTTGGGATTTGAGAATGGTTTAGGGTTTAGGTTATACGTTTTGGTTAAGGTTTAGGTTATAAGTTTTGGTTTAGGATTAGGTTAAGGTTTTGGTTTAGGTCATAGGTTTTGGGAATTAAGAATGGGTTCATGTTTAGGTTATAGGTTTTAATTTTGGTTTAGGTTATTGGTTTTGGGATTTGAGAATGGGTTCGGGCTTATGTTATCGGTTTTGGTTTTGGTTTAGGTTATAGGTTTTGGTTTTGGTTTTGGATTAGAGAATGGATTCGAGTTTAGGTTATAGGTTTTGGTTTTGATTTAGGTTATATGTTTTGGGATTTGAGAATGTGTTCGGGTTTAGGTTATAGGTTTTTGTTTTGGATTAAATTATAGATTTTAGTTTAGGTTTAGGTTAAAGTGTAGGTTTAGTTTATAGGTTTTGGAATTTGAGATTGGGTTCGGGTTTAGGTTATAGGTTTTGCTTTTGGTTTAGCTTATAGGTTTTGGAATTTGTGAATGGGTTCGGGTTTAGGTTATACGTTTTGGTTTTCTTTAGGTTATAGGTTTTGGTTAAGGTTTACGTTTTTGGATTTGAGAATGGGTTCGAGTTTAGGTTATAGGTTTTGGTTTTGTTGTAAGTTATAGGTTTTGGGATTTGAGAATGGTTCGGATTTCGGTTGTAGGTTTTGGTTTTGGTTTAAGTTATAGGTTAAGGTTTAGGTTTAGGTTATTGGCTTTGAGATTTGAGATTGGGTTCGGGTTTAGGTTATAGGTTTTGGTTTTGGTTTAGGTTTAGGTTTTAGGTTTTGGGATTTGAGAATGGTTTAGGGTTTAGGTTATACGTTTTGGTTTAGGTTTAGGTTATAAGTTTCGGTTTAGGATTAGGTTAAGGTTTAGGTTTAGGTCATAGGTTTTGGGATTTAAGAATGGGTTCATGTTTAGGTTATAGGTTTTAATTTTGGTTTAGGTTATTGGTTTTGGGATTTGAGAATGGGTTCGGGCTTAGGTTATCGGTTTTGGTTTTGGTTTAGGTTATAGGTTTTGGTTAAGGTTTAGGTTTTGGATTTAAGAATTGGTTCGGGTTTAGGTCATAGGTTTTGGTTTTGGTTTAGGTTTTGGGATTTGAGAATAGGTTCGGGTATAGGTTATAGGTTTTTGTTTTGGTTAGGGTTAGAGGTTTTGGTTTTGGTTTAGGTTAAGGTTTACGTTTAGGTCATAGGTTTTGTGATTGGATAATGGGTTCGGGTTTAGGTTATTGGTTTTGGTTAAGGTTTAGGTTTTGGATTTGAGAATGGGTTCGGGTTTAAATTATAGGTTTTGGTTTTGTTTTAAGTTATATGTTTTGTGATTTGTGAATAGGTTTTGGTTTAGGTTATATGTTTTGGTTTTGGTTTAGGTTATAGGTTTTGGTTTAGGTTTAGGTTTAGGTTATAGGTTTTGGGATTTGAGAATCGGTTTGGTTCATGTTATAGCTTTTGGTTTTAGTTTAGGTTATGGGTTTTGTGATTTGAGATTGGGTTTGGGTTTAGGTTATAGGTTTTAGTTTTGGGTTAGATTAGGTTTAGGTTATAGGTTTTGGTTTTGATTTAGGTTATAGGTTTTGGGATTTGAGAATGGGTTCGGGTTTCGGTTATAGGTTTTGGTTTTGCTTTAGGTTATAGGTTTTGTTTAAGGTTTAGGTTTTTGGATTTGAGAATGGGTTCGAGTTTAGGTTAGAGGTTTTGGTTTTGTTTAGGTTATAGGTTTTGGGATTTGAGAATGGGTTCGGGTTTAGGTTATAGGTTTTGGTTTTGTTTTAGGTTATAGGTTTTGGTTGTGGTTTTGGATAAGGTTTAGGTTATAGGTTTTGGGATTTGAGAATGGGTTCGGGTTTAGGTTATAGGTTTTGGTTTTGGTTTAGGTTATAGGTTTTGGTTGTAGTTTTGGTTAAGGTTTAGGTTTAGGTTATAGGTTTTTAGATTTGAGAATGGGTTCGGGTTTAGGATATAGGTTATAGGTTTTGGTTTAGGTTAAAGGTTTTGGGATTTGAAAATGGGTCGATTTAAGGTTATAGGTTTTGGTTTTTGTTATAGGTTATAGGTTTTAGGATTTGTGAATGGGTTCGGGTTTAGGTTGTAAGTTTTGGTTTTAGTTTAGGTTATAGGTTTTGGTTAGGGTTTAAGTTTTGGATTTGAGAATGGGTTGGGGTTTAGGTTACTGTGTTTTGGTTTTGGTTTAGGTTATAGGTTTTGGGATTTGAGAATGGGTACGGGTTTAGGTTATAGGTTTTGGTTTTGGTTGAGGTTATAGGTTTTGGTTTGGTTTGGGTTAAGGTTTAGGTTTAGGTTATAGGTTTTCAGATTTGACAATGGGTTCGGGTTTAGGTTATAGGTTATAGGTTTTGGATTAGGTTATATGTTTTGGGATTTGAGAATGGGTTCGGGTTTAGGTTATATGCTTTGGTTTTGGTCTAGGTTATATGTTTTGGGATTTGAGAATGGGTTCGGGTTTAAGTTATAGGTTTTTGTTTTGGTTTAGGTTATAGATTTTGTTTTAGGTTTAGGTTAAGGTTTAGGTTTAGTTTATAGGTTTTGGGATTTGAGAATAGGCACGGGTTTAGGTTATAGGTTTTGTTTTTGGTTTCGGTTATAGGTTTTGGGATTGGAGAATGGGCACCAGGCTTAGGTTATAGGTGTTGGTTTTGGTTTAGGTTATAGGTTTTTATTTAGGTTTAGGTTTCAGATTTGAGAATGGGTTCGGGTTTAGCCAGTGATAGGTTTTGGTTTTGGTTTTGGTTATAGGTTTTGGGATTTGGGAATGGGTTCGGGTTTAGATTAAAGGTTTTAGTTTTTGTTTAGGTTATAGGTTTTGGTTTAGGTTTAGGTTAAGATTTCGATTTAGGTTATTGGTTTAGGAATTTTAGAATGGGTTCGGGTTTAGGTTGTAGGTTATAGGTTTTGGGATTTGAGAATGGGTTCGGGTTTAGGTTATAGGATTTGGTTTTAATTATAAGATATATGTTTAGGTTATAGGTTATAGGTTATAGGTTTTGGGATTTGAGAATGGGTTCGGGTTTAGGTTATAGGTTTTGGTTTTGGTTTAGGTTATAGGTTTTGGTTAAGGTTTAGGTTTTTAGAATTGAGAATGGGTTCGGGTTTAGGTAATATGTTTTGGTTTTGGTTTTGGTTATAAGTTTTGCTTTAGGTTTAGGTTAAGGTTTAAGTTTAGGTTATAGGTTTTGGGATTTGAGAATGGATTCGGGTTTAGCGTATAGGTTTTGGTTTTGGTTTAGGTTATAGGTTTTGGTTAAGGTTTAGGTTTTGGGATGTGAGAATGGGTTCGGGTTTAGGTTATAGGTTTTGGGATTTGAGAATAGGTTCGTGTTTAGGTTATAGATTTTGGTTTAGGTTATAGGTTATAGGTTTTGGTTAAGGTTCTGGTTTTTGGATTAGAGAATGGGTTCGGGTTTAGGTTAGGTTTCGGTTTTGATTTAGGTTATATGTTTTGTGTTTTGAGAATGGGTTCGGGTTTAGGTTATAGGTTTTTGTTTTGGTTTAGATTATAGATTTTGGTTTAGGTTTAGGTTAAGGTTTAGGTTTAGCTTATAACTTTGGGGATTTTAGAATGGGTTAGGGTTTAGGTTATAGGTTTTTGGTTTTAGTTTAGGTTATAGGTTTTGGGATTTGAGAATGGGTACGGGTTTAGGTTATAGGTTTTAATTTTGGTTAAGGTTATAGGTTGTTGTTTAGTTTTGGTTTAGGTTATAGGTTTTCGTTAAGGTTTAGGTTTTGGGTTTAAGAATGGTTCGGGTTTAGGTTATAGGTTTTGGTTTTAGTTTAGGTAATAGATTTTGGGATTTGAGAATGGGTTCAGGTTTAGGTTAATGGTTTTGGTTTTGGTTTAGGTTATAGGTTTTGGTTTTGGTTTTGGTTTTGGTTTCAGTTTAGGTTATATGTTTTCGGTTTTGAGAATGGGTTCGGGTTTAGGTTATAGGATTTGGTTTTAGTTATAGGATATATGTTTAGGTTATAAGTTCTAGGTTATAGGTTTTGGGATTTGAGAATGGGTTTGAGTTTAGGTTATAGGTTTTGGTTTTGGTTTAAGTTATAGGTTTTGGTTAAGGTTTAGGTTTTTGGAATTGATAATGGGTTCGGGTTTAGGTTATATGTTTTGGTTTTGAATTTGGTTATAGGTTTTTCTTTAGGTTTATGTTAAGGTTTAGGGTTAGGTTATAGGTTTTGGGATTTGAGAATGGGTTCGGCTTTAGGTTATAGGTTTTGGTTTTGGTTAAGGTTATAGGTTTTGGTTAAGGTTTAGGTTTTGGGATTTGAGAATGGGTTCGGATTTAGGTTATAGGTTTTGGGATTTGAGAATAGGTTCGGGTTTAGGTTATAGATTTTGGTTTAGGTTATAGGTTATAGGTTTTGGTTAAGGTTCTGGTTTTGGATTAGAGAATGGGTCGGGTTTAGGTTAGGTTTTGGTTTTGATTTAGGTTATATGTTTTGTGTTTTGAGAATGGGTTCGGGTTTAGGTTATAGGTTTTTGTTTTGGTTTATATTATAGATTTTGGTTTAGGTTTAGGTTTAGGTTTAGGTTTAGCTTATAACTTTTGGGATTTGAGAATGAGTTCGGGTTTAGGTTATAGGTTTTGGTTGTGGTTTAGGTTATAGGCTTTGGAATTTGTGAATGGGTTCGTGTTTAGGTTATACGTTGTGATTTTGCTTTAGGTTATAGGTTTTGGTTAAGGTTTACGTTTCTGGATTTTAGAATGGGTTCGGGTTTAGGTTATAGGTTTTGGTTTTATTGTAAGTTATAGGGTTTGGGATTTGAGAATGGTTCGGATTTTGGTTATAAGTTTTTGTTTTGGTTTAGGTTATAGGTTTTGGTTTAGGTTTAGGCTAAGGTTTAGGTTTAGCTTTGTAACGCCCTGAAAATCGGGGGTCGAACATAAACTCAACTCCCGAGTTCCAGAACATCACTTATGCAACAAAATGAATGATGATTGAATGTTGACTGTATTCGTGCATTGAACATGAGTGAGATTAAGCCAAAACAGCATATCATACTCCAGAGACAGTTAAATTTGCAAGCGGAAGTTGTGATAGATAGATAAAATATATAACTTATGATGAGTCTCAGTGTGATAACATTACCAGGTTAAATAAATGCAAGTGCGGTTCTAAAATGTACCAAATGTGAGGAAGTGTAATGCCTCCTATCCCATGTACCATAGCCCGTCAATACAATATCAGGTCTTCATTGACACCGCCAGAGAGATACTGAGATAGGAGAATTCCTCCTATCATCATAGAAATAGTTCGGCTCTGCTTCACAAGCATCGCCACCACCGAAACTCAACAAACTGGTTGGTGTGTACAACACAGTCTCCGTAACGTGGGAGTGAGTGATCAACTCAGTGGAACAGTAAAGCATAGGTTAACATGTTATCAATTCAATCAAGCAGTAATGATAAAGCAGTACAAATCAAACATTTCTAACTACTCTTGTTAAGTGCAAAAATGAAATGACATGATCTTTGTATGCCCTTGCCAAACCACCCTCAAGCGACATCATCTTACGTTCGCGAATGCTTACTCCTCGGTGCGCCACATCTACAAAGCACATGCGGTGCGATGATGCTCATGATTACCAAGTTATTATTAGTCCATTTCAAACAGCAATATTGGGAAACTAAGGTACCTCCCTTGTATCATTCCCAAACATGATCCATTCTAGGGTCGTCAATCCTAGTTAATCTCATACGATGTTATGGTTTGAGAAGCGTAGTGAAGGCATCACAAAGGGCTCGTCACCCGTCAGCGCGGATACAGATCTCACCGTATGCGGCTCAATTGCTGGCCGTCAGCTCAAGTACAGGTCTCACCATACTTGGCCCAATCACTAGCCGTCAGCTCAAGTACAGGTCTCACCGTACTCGGCTCAACTCATACTCTAGTTACTGTGAAAGACTCGTCGCCAATCACAGACACTTGGAGTATACTCGAAGATACTACGGAGGACTCGTCGCCCGTCAGCACGAGCACAGGTCTCACCGTACTCGGCTCTCGCCGTAAGTATCGACAGCTCGAATATAGTGTCCCATACCACCATAATCGGCTCACGAGTTTGGTTGCGCAATGGTCACTACGGGGAGGCACATGACCCCAGCGTAGGCCGACAGCTCGACCACGGTGTCCCATACCACCATGCCCGGCTCATGCGTCTTAGCGGATCGAGGTACCATGGTTAAAAGGGATCTCACTGGTAAGTTTGGTACCCTAGGTTCAAGCAGAGGCGACCAAACATGGTGAACATACATAAGACAGATCGGGTTACTTGACGAGCTCGACTAGCACGATCGCCCGTTGAGCTGCACGACATGAAGTGCATAAACAACTTCGTGTGGCCAGCCACACGGCCGACAGGCAACGACACGACACAAGTTCGTCGAACACATCCCACGTGGCAAATGAATCTCGACCACGAATTCAATCCCGTTACCGATTGCACGGACTATAATCATAGCCCCAAACACAATCATTGCGAGATAGATGAAGCAATAGTGAATCAAGATTTTCACTCATAAAATCAAGGTATGGTATTTTCCGTTTAGGGTTGCCAGTAGCATGGTACAGACGCACTCGTTGCTCCGCTCCATCATCACCCAAGACGGATCATACAACGTAAATATAAATTTAAGCATGTGCATTACATAGTTAAAATCATAAAGCAGTTGAGCATGTTATGAATCACAACACAAGCATGAGTTTATACATGTTCAATTCCTAATTACACAACAATCCGAGGAGATCATACACATAATTAAAAGAGGTTGAGAATCATATCTCAACACCCTTATACATTACACTTTGCTAACTACTACTCATTGGACATTTCAAGAAACACTTAAACAAACATACATCGACATACATGACGTATGTCGATCACATAGGCATTAGGCCAAATCCTTTCACTAGGGAGTTGCCCCAATCATAATACGCATACACCCACGACGGATAGTCATGGCAAGCAGGAATCCAAGTTCCATATTCATTCAGTCATTCCCACAAACACTTGGGCCACACATTTTAGCATATATGGTGTATATTGGCCGTGGCGTGATTTAGGGAAAATCCTTTCGTCAAAAGGGTATCGCCAATACAACAATCATGAATCCATGACAATTAGTCATGGCGAGCACGAATGAGAATTCTATACTCATTCAGTCATTTTCACAAACACTTAGAATACACTATTACAACATACATGGTGTATGTTAGCAAAACATATATTAGGGCTATCCTTTAGCCAAGTGAGTATTTTACTCGTGTATAATATATTACTACAACAAATAATCATGATAAATGCATCTCCAAAATTTATACGTATACAGTATTTTCTAGAATACGCATTTTCAACATACATAGTGTATACAAGCAAACATGTATTACGGCGATTCCCTTCGCCAAGTAAATATTTTATACGCACATAATATATTTATACGACAATTAATCATGACAAACACATCGTTAAAATATACATGTATACGTTTTGGTATTACAATACCAGTATTTCTACATACATAGTGTTTGTTAGCAAACATGTATTTAGGCGAATCCTTTCGCCAAGCTAGTATTTTATTCATATATTGTATAATCATATATTAAATAAGTATGTCAAACATTATTCCAAATGAAATACGTATACGGTATTTCTAACATACACAATTTCAACATACGTCGCATTTACAAGTGAACATGTATTTTGGCGATTCCTTTCGCCAAACTAGTATTTTATTCATATATTATATAATCATACATTAAATAAACATGTCAAACATTTATCCAAAAAAAATACGTATACGGTATTTCTACGTATACCTAGAATATGTGAAATTCCAATTTCTACAACGTTAATCGAAACAGGAAACGGAAAGCACTTTGTACATGTGCATTTACAAGCAGATCATGAATCTACCATTATCTGACATTGAAAGCGTTGAAAACCGTAACTTATACACTTAAAGTCCTCACCTTTGCCTTTGGAAACGAAACGAATCAGCAAGGGTAGAAGAACTTCCGTATACGGAGATTTCTAGCCTAAAGAGCGGAATCGGTTAGTCGTTACACATCCTACATCGATCCCACCTCAAATCGGACCTAGGGTTAGGGTTTCTTACCTTCAAATGAGACGGAAACCGCCGGAAAACACACGGAATGAAGCGGTGTAGGCCGTGTGTGATCCCAAGCATTAGGAGGAAGATCGGCACAAACTCCAAGCCTTTCTCTCTCTTTTCTCTCTCTTTTCTCTCTCCCAAAACTCAAATTCGTATGGCTGTGAGAGAGGGTGCTCTAAGGCCCTTATATAGCCTAAAACATTCTGAAATTAGACTTAGGTTCAAGGGGTACTGCTTATATAGGATATTCGTCGCTTTTCCAAGCTCAAAAGGGAAGTTCGGTGGCCCTCCTTGAACCAAACGTCAGACTTAAGCTCACCATCGATGGATCTACGTGGGCTTACGTTTTGTCTCGATCGGATACCCGGATCGCACGTGGCGCACCACTTTCGGTTCGACGGTCGGTGGGCCACGATCGAAATTCTAAGTACATGTAAATGTTCTGAAATTTTTCTTAATCCGAGGGTGTAATTTGGTCCGATTCGACGGTCGGGTTGCTTAATCGACGCGCAGCGTCCAACGAATGATGCCGATCACTATTCCGGATATTTATTTTGGCATGGGAATAGTGTTTTTCACACTACTACCTCGCTCCGATTCGAAACGAATGACCGTGGGACATCGGATGGAGCTGATTTTTGAGATGATTGTTAAGCCCAGTGGGGCGGTCCTAGTTCCTTAGCTTCGGGTTAATCGGACTCCCGATGTGCGATCTAGACCTAATACGAAGTTTTCGTTTCATTCCCAGAGCAAAGGAAATGAGTTTGGTTCTAAACTTTAGGGTAACCTAGCGTCAATGATTCTGCAAGTTTTGGGTCTTGCAGATCGTATTTAAAGCGATTCAAATGGATTTCATGGCTAATCTAGTTTAACGCCTAGTTCACTTTGTCAAATTTTTAAAGGATTTAATCCTAAGTGATTTTAAATCCCGAGGTGGAACTTAGTCCATTGTAGTTTGTATATAAAGTGATCCAAGTTATACTACTTAGCTAGTTTAAGATAGTGTCTAGGGCGAAGGTGCTTTGAAAAATTGAAAGCACAAGGTAGTGAAGGGTGGGATTTGTGAAGAAAATGATTTAAGGAACGATTTGAGACTTTAATTGAGCGTTTAGGAACTTAAACCTGTGTTAGGATTGACCCATTGCCTAAGGACGTCTAATCCCAAGTTGGCAAAAATCCGGGGCGTTACAAGCTTATAGGTTTTGGGATTTGAGAATGAGTTCGGGTTTAGGTTATAGGTTTTGGTTGTGGTTTAGGTTATAGGTTTTATGATTTGAGAATGGTTTCGGGTTTAGTTTATACGTTTTGTTTTAGGTTTAGGTTAAAAGTTTTGGTTTAGGTTTTGGTTAAGGTTTAAGTTTGGGTCATAGGTTTTAAGATTTAAGAATGGGTTCCGGTTTAGGTTATAGGTTTTAGTTTTGGTTTAGGTTATAGCTTTTGGGCTTTGAGAATGGGTTCGGGTTTAGGTTATCGGTTTTGGTTTTGGTTTAGGTTATAGGTTTTGGTTAAGGTTTAGATTTTTAGATTTAAGAATGGGTACGGGTTTAGGTCATAGGTTTTGGGATTTGAGAATGGGTTTAGGTTTAGGTTAATGGTTTTGGTTTAGGTTTAGGTTAAGGTTTCGGTTTAGGTTATAAGTTTTCGATTTGAGAATTGGTTCGGGTTTAGGTTATAGGTTATAAGTTTTGGTTTAAGCTATAGGTTTTGGGATTTGAGAATGGGTTCGGGTTTAGGTTATTGGTTTTGGGTTTACTTATAGGATATATGTTTAGGTTATAGGTTATAGGTTTTAGGTTTAGGATTTGAGAATGGGTTTGGGTTTAGGTTATAGCTTTTAGTTTTGATTTAGGTTATAGGTTTTGGTTAAGGTTTAGGTTTTTAATTGATAATGGGTTCGGGTTTAGGTTATATGTTTTGGCTTTGGTTTTGGTTATAGGTTTTGCTTTAGGTTTAGGTTTAGGTTTATGCTTAGATTATAGGTTTTGGGATTGGAGAATGGGTTCGGGTTTAGGTTTTAGGTTTTCGTTAAGGTTAAGGTTTTGGGATTTGAGAATGGGTTCGGAGTTTAGGTTATAGGTTTTGGGATTTGAGAATAGTTTCGGGTTTAGGTTATAGGTTTTAGTTTTGGTTATAGGTTATTGGTTTTGGGATTTGAGAATAGGTTCGGAGTTTAGGTTATAGGTTTTGGTTTAGGTTATAGGTTATATGTTTTGGTTAAGGTTTTGGCTTTTGGATTAGAGAATGGGTTCGGGTTTAGGTTATAGGTTTTGGTTTTGATCTTGGTTATATGTTTTGGGATTTGAGAATGTGTTTGGGTTTAGGTTTTAGGTTTTTGTTTTGGCTTAGATTATAGATTTTGGTTTAGGTTTAGGTTAAGGTGTAGGTTTAGTTTATAGGTTTTGGAATTTAAGAATGGGTTCGGGGTTTGGTTATAGGTTTTGCTTTTGGTTTAGGTTATAGGTTTTGGAATTTAAGAATGGGTTCGGGCTTAGGTTATACGTTTTGGTTTTGCTTTAGGTTATAGGTTTTGGTTAAGGTTTAGGTTTTTGGATTTGAGAATGGGTTCGGGTTTAGGTTATAGGTTTTGGTTTTGTTGTAAGTTTTAGGTTTTGGGATTTGAGAATGGTTCGGATTTAGGTTGTAGGTTTTGGTTTTGCTTTAGGTTATAGGTTTTGGTTTAGGTTTAGGTTAAGGTTTAGGTTTAGGTTATAGGTTTTGGGATTTGAGAATGGGTTCGGGTTTTTGGTTTTGGTTTTTAGGATATAGGTTTTGGGATTTGAGAATGGTTTCGGGTTTATGTTATACATTTTGGTTTAGGTTTAGGTTATAAATTTTGGTTTAGGTTTAGGTTAAGGTTTAGGTTTATGTCATAGGTTTTGGGATTTAAGAATGGGTTCCGGTTTGGGTTAAAGGTTTTGGTTATAGGTTTTGGATTTGAGAATGGGTTCGGGCTTAGGTTATCGGTTTTGGTTTTGGTTCAAGGTTATAGGTTTCGGTTAAGGTTTAGGTTTTGGATTTAAGAATGGGTTCGAGTTTAGGTCATAGGTTTTGGTTTTGGTTTAGGTTTTGGGATTTGAGAATAGGTTCGGGTTTAGGTTATAGGTTTTTGTTTTGGTTTAGATTATAGGTTTTGGTTTAAGTTTAGGTTAAGGTTTACATTTAGGTCATAGGTTTTGGGATTGGAGAATGGGTTCGGGTTTAGGTTATAGGTTTTGGTTTTGCTTTACATTATAGGTTTTGGTTAAGGTTTAGGTTTTGGATTTGAGAATGGGTTCGAGTTTAGGTTATTGGTTTTGGTCTTCTTTTAAGTTATAGGTTTTGTGATTTGAGAATAGGTTCTGGTTTAGGTTATAGGTTTTGGTTTTGGTTTATGGTATTGGTTTTGGTTTAGGTTTAGGTTAAGGTTTAGGTTTAGGTTATAGGTTTTGGGATTTGAGAATGGGTTCGGGTTTAGTTATAGGTTTTGGTTTTAGTTTAGGTTATACATTTTGGGATTTGAGATTGGGTTTGGGTTTAGGTTATAGGTTTTAGTTTTTTTTGTTTAGGTTCTAGGTTTTGGTTTAGGTTAAGGTTAAGGTTCACGTTTAGGTCATAGGTTTTGGTATTTAAGAATGGGTTTCGGTTTAGGTTATAGGTTTTGGTTTTGATTAGGTTATAGGTTTTGGGATTTGAGAATGGGTTCGGGTTTAGATTATAGGTTTTGGTTTTGGTTTAGGTTATAGGTTTTTCTTAAGGTTTAGGTTTTGGATTTGAGAATGGGTTCGGGTTTAGGTTATAGGTTTTGGTTTTTGGTGTAGGTTTAGGTTAAGGTTTTGGTTTAGGTTATAGGTTTTGAGATTTGAGAATGGGTTCTGGTTTGGTTATAGGTTTTAGTTTTGGTTTAGGGATAGGTTAAGGTTTAGGTTTAGTTAATAGGTTTTGGGATTTGAGAATGTGTTCGGGTTTAGGTTATAGGTTTTGGTTTTGGTTTAGGTTATAGGTTTTTTTTACGTTTAGGTTAAGGTTTAGGTTTAAGTTATAGGTCTTCGGATTTGAGAAGTGGGTTCGGGTTTAGGTTATAGGTTATAGGTTTTGGTTTAGGATATAGGTTTTGTGATTTGAGAATGGGTTCGAGCTTAGGTTATAGTTTTCGATTTTAGTTATAGGTTATAGGTTATAGGTTATAGGTTTTGGAATTAGATAATGGGTTTGGGTTTAGGTTATAGGTTTTAGTTTTAGTTTAGGTTATAGGTTTTGGTTAAGATTTAGGTTTTTGGATTTGAGAATGGGTTCGGGTTTAGGTTATAGGTTTTAGATTTGGTTTAGGTTATAGGTTTTGGGATTTGAGAATGGGTACTGAGTTTAGGTTTTAGGTTTTTGTCTTGGTTGAGTTATAGGTTTTGGTTTAGGTTTATGTTAAGGTTATAGGTTTTCGGATTTGAGAATGGGTTCGAGTTTAGGTTATAGGTTTTGGTTTTGGTATAGGTTATATGTTTTAGGATTTGAGAATGGGTTCGGGATTAGGTTATAGGTTTTTGTTTTGGTTTAGGTTATAGATTTTTAGTTTTGGTTTAGGTTTAGTTTATAGGTTTTCGGATTTGAGAATAGGTTCGGGTTTAGTTTATAGGTTTTGCATTTGGTTTAGGTTATAGGTTTTGGATTGGAGAATGGGTTCGGTTTAGGTTATAGGTTTTAGTTTTGGTTTTGGTTATAGGTTTTGGTTAAGGTTTACATTTTTTTATTTGAGAATGGGTTCGGGTTTAGGTATAAGTTTTGGTTTTGGTTTAAGTTATAGGTTTTGTAATTTGAGAATAGTTTCGGGTTTAGGTTCTGTGTTTTGGTTTTGTTTAGATTATAGGTTTAGGTTTAGCTTTAGGTTTAGCTTTAGGTTATAGGTTTTGGGATTTGAGAATGGGTTCGGGTTTAGGTTATAAGTTTTGTTTTAGTTTAGGTTATAGGTTTTGGGATTTGAGATTGGGTTCGGGTTTAGGTTATAGGTTTTGGTTTTGGTTTAGGTTAAGGTTTACATTTAGGTCATAGGTTTTAGGATTTAAGAATGGGTTGGTTTAGGTTATAGGTTTTGGTTTTGCTCTAGGTTATAGGTTTTGGGATTTGAGAATGGGTTTGGGTTTAGGTTATAGGTTTTGGTTTTGGTTTAGGTTTATGTTAAGGTTTAGGTTTAGGTTATAGGTTTTGGGATTTGAGAATGGGTTCGGAGTTTAGGTTATAGGTTTTAGTTTTGGTCTAGGTTATATGTTTTGGGATTTGAGAATGGGTTCGGGTTTAGGTTACAGGTTTTTATTTTGGTTTAGGTTATAGATTTTAGTTTAGGTTTAGGTTAAGGTTTTGGTTTAGTTTATAGGGTTTGGGATTTGAGAAGAGGGTCGGTTTTAGGTTATAGGTTTTGCTTTGGGTTTAGGTTATATGTTTTAGGATTGGAGAATGGGCTCGGGTTTAGGATATAGGTTTTGGTTTTGGTTTAGGTTATATGTTTTGGATAAGGTTTATGTTTTTGGATTTGAGAATGGGTTCGAGTTTAGGTTATAGGTTATGGTTTGGTTTTGGTTATAGGTTTCGGATTTGAGAATGGGTTTGGGTTTAGGTTATAGGTTTTGGTTTTCGTTTAGGTGTTATGTTTTGGTTAAGGTTTAGGTTTTTGGATTTACGAATAGATTCGGGTTTAAGTTATAGGTTTTGGTTTTGGTTTAAGTTATCGGTTTTGGGATTTGAGAATGGGTTCGGGTTTAGGTTATAGGATTTGGTTTTATTTTATGTTATAGGTTTTGGTTTATGTTTAGTTTTAGGTTTAGGTTTAAGTTATATGTTTTGGATTTGAGAATGGGTTCGGGTTTAGGTTATAGGTTTTGGTTTTGGTTTAGGTTATCGGTTTTGGGATTTGAGAATGGGTTCGGGTTTAGCTTATAGGTTTTGGTTTAGGTTTAGGTTAGGTTTTTTAGGTTTTTTTGAGAATGGGTTCGGGTTTAGAATGGGTTTAATTTAAGTTATAGGTTATAGATTTGAATGGGTTTTAGGTTTAGGTTATAAGGTTAAAGGTTTTGGGATTTGAGAATGGTTTCGGAGTTTAGGTTATTGGTTTTGGTTTTCGTTTAGGTTATAAGTTTTGGTTTAAGTTTAGGTTAAGGTTTTGGTTTAGCTCATAGCTTTTGGGATTTAAGAATGGGTTCCTAGGTTTGGTTATGGATTTTGGTTTTGGTTTTGGTTATAGGTTTTGGGATTTGAGAATGGGTGCGGGTTTACGTTATAGGTTTTGGTTTTTGTTTAGGTTATTGGTTTTGGTATTTGAGAATGGGTTCGTGTTTAGGTTTTAGGTTTTGGTTTTGGTTTAGGTTATGGTATAGGTTTAGTTTATAGGTTTTGATTTTAGAATGGGTTCGGGTTTAGGTTATAGATTCTAGTTTTTGGTTTAGGTTAAAGGCTTTGGGATTTGAGAATGTGTTTGGGTTTAGGTTATAGGTTTTGGTTTTAGTTTAGGTTATAGGTTTTAGTTAAGGTTTAGGTTTTTAGATTTGAGAATGGGTTCGGGTTTAGGTTATAGGTTTTGGTTTTAGTTTAGGTTATAGGTTTTGGGATTTGAGAATGGGTTCAAAGTTTAGGTTAAAGGTTTTGGTTTTGGTTTAGGTTATAGGTTTTGGTTTTGGTTTAGGTTAAGGCTTGATTTAGGTTATCGGTTTTCGTATTTGAGAATGGGTTCGGGTTTAGGTTATGTGTTATAGGTTTTGCTTTAGCTTATGGGTTTTGGGATTTGTGAATGGGTTTGGGTTTAGGTTATAGGTTTTGGTTTTAGTTATAAGATATATGTTTTGGTTATAGGTTATACGTTTTGGGATTTGAGAATGGGTTTGGGTTTAGGTTATAGATTTTGATTTTGGTTTAGGTAATAGGTTTTGGTTATGGTTTAAGTTTTTGGAATGGATAATGAGTTGGTTTAGGTTATATATTTTGGTTTTGGTTTTGGTTATTGGTTTTGCTTTAGGTTTAGGTTTAGGTTATAGGTTTTGGGATTTGAGAATGGGTTCGGGTTTAGGTTATAGGTTTTGGTTTTGGTTTAGGTTATAGGTTTTGGTTAAGGTTTACGTTTTGAGATTTGAGAATGGGTTCGAGTTTAGGTTATATGTTTTGGTTTTGTTTTTGGTTATAGGTTTTGGTTTAGGTTTAGGTTAAGGTTTAGGTTTAGGTTATAGGTTTTGGGATTTGAGAATGGGTTCGTGTTTAGGTTATAGGTTTTGGTTTTAGTTTAGGTAAAGGTTTTGGTGAAGGTTTAGGTTTTTAGATTTGAGAATGGGTTCGGGTTTAGGTTATAGGTTTTAGTTTTGTTTAAGTTATAGGTTTTGTGATTTGAGAATAGGTTCGAGTTTAGGTTATAGGTTTTGGTTTTGGTTCAGTCATAGGTTTTGGTTTTGGTTTAGGTTAAGGTTTAGGTTTAGGTTATAGGTTTTGGGATTTGAGAATGGGTTCGGGTTTAGGTTATAGGTTTTGGTTTTGGTTTAGGTTATAGGTTTTGTTAAGGTTTAGGTTTTTAGATTTGAGAATGGGTTCGGGTTTAGGTTGTAGGTTTTGGTTTTAGGTTTTTTAAGTTATAGGATTTGTGATTTGAGAATAGGTTTGGTTTAGGTTATAGGTTTTGGTTTTGGTTTAGGTTATAGGCTTTGGTTTTGGTTTAGGTTAGGTTTAGGTTTAGGTTTTGGGGGAATTGAGAATGGGTTCGAGTTTAGGTTATGGGTTTGGTTTTGGTTTAGGTTATAGGTTTTGGTTAGGGTTTAGGTTTTGGAATTGATAATGGGTTGGGTTTAGGTTATATGTTTTGGTTTTGGTTTTGGTTATAAGTTTTGCTTTAGGTTTAGGTTAAGGTTTAGGTTTAGGATATAGCTTTCGGGATTTGAGAATGGGTTCTGATTTAGGTTATAGGTTTTAGTTTTGGTTTAGGTTATAGGTTTTGTTAAGGTTTAGGTTTTGGATTTGAGAATGGGTTCGGGTTTAGGTTGTAGGTTTTGGTTTTATTTTAAGTAATAGGATTTGTAATTTGAGAATAGGTTCTGGTTTAGGTTATAGGTTTTGGTTTTGGTTTAGGTTATAGGCTTTGGTTTTGGTTTAGGTTAAGGTTTAGGTTTAGGTTTTGGGAATTGAGAATGGGTTCGAGTTTAGGTTATAAGTTTTGGTTTTATTTTAAGTTACTGTGTTTTGGGATTTGGGATTTGAGATTGGGTTCGGGTTTAGGTTATAGGTTTTGCTTTTGGTTTTTAGGTCATAGGTTTTGGTTTAGGTTTAGGTTAAGGTATACGTTTAGGTCATAGTTTTTGGGATTTAAGAATGGGTTCGGTTTCGATTATTGGTTTTGGTTTTGATTTAGGTTATAGGTTTTAGGATTTGCGAATGGGTTCGGGTTTAGGTTATAGGTTTTGATTTTGGTGTAGGTTATAAGTTTTGATTAAGGTTTAGGTTTTTGGATTTAAGAATGGGTTCGAGTTTAGGTTAAAGGTTTTGGTTTTTATTTAGGTTATAGGTTTTAGAATTTGAGAATGGGTTCGGGTATATGTTATAGGTTTTGGTTTTAGTTTAGGTTATAGGTTTTGGTTAAGGTTTAGGTTTTGGATTTGTGAATGGGTTCGGGTTTAGGTTGTAGGTTTTCATTTTGGTTTAGGTTATAGGTTTTGGGATTTGAGAATGGGTACGGGTTTAGGTTATAGGTTTTGATTTTCGTTTAGGTTATAGGTTTTGGGATTTGAGAATGGGTACGGGTTTAGGTTATAGGTTTTGGTTTTGGTTTAGGTTATAGATTTTGGTTTAGGTTTAGGTTATGGGTTTCGGTTTATGTTATGGTTTAGGTTTAGGTTGTAGGTTTACGGATTTGAGAATTGGTTCGGGTTTTGGTTATAGGTTATAGGTTTTGGTATAGGTTATATGTTTTGGGATTTGAGAATGGGTTTGGGTTTAGGTTGAAGGTTTTTGTTTTGGTTTAGGTTATAGATTTTGGTTTAGGTTTAGGTTAAGGTTTAGGTTTAGTTTATAGGTTTTGAGATTTGAGAATAGGTTCGGGTTTAGGTTGTGTTTTGCTTTTGGTTTAGGTTATAGGTTTTGGGATTGGAGAAGGGTTCCGTTTTAGGTTATAGGTTTTGGTTTTGGTTTAGGTTATAGGTTTTGCTTAAGGTTTACGTTTTTGGATTTGAGAATGGGTTCGGGTTTAGGTATAAGTTTTGGTTTTGGTTTAAATTGTAGGTTTTGTGGTTTGAGAATAGGTTCGGATTTTGGTTATAGGTTTTGGTTTTGGTTTAGGTTATAGGTTTTGATTTACGTTTAGGTTAAGGTTTAGGTTTAAGTTATAGGTTTTGGGATTTGAGAATGGGTTCGGATTTAGTTTATAGGTTTTGGTTTTGGTTTAGGTTATAGGTTTTGGATTTGAGATTGGGTTCGGGTTTAGGTTATAGGTTTTGTTTTTAGTTTTGGTTATAGGTTTTGGTTTAGGTTTAGGTTAATGTTTACGTTTAGGTCATAGGTTTTGGGATTTAAGGTTGGGTTCCGGTTTAGGTTATAGGTTTTAGTTTTGCTTGAGTTATAGGTTTTGGGATTTGAGAATGGGTTCGGGTTTAGGTTATATGTTTTGGTTTTGGTTTTGGTTTATGTTAAGGTTTAGGTATAGGTTTTAAGTTTTGAGATTTGAGAATGGGTTCAGGTTTAGGTTATAGGTTTTGGTTTTGGTCTAGGTTATATGTTTTGGGATTTGAGAATGGGTTCGGGTTTATGTTGTAAGTTTTTGTTTTGGTTTAGGTTATAGATTTTATTTTAGGTTTAGGTTAAGGTTGTGGTTTAGTTTATAGGTTTTGGGATTTGAGAAGAGGGTCGGTTTTAGGTTATAGGTTTTGCTTTTGGTTTAGGTTATATGTTTTGGGTTGGAGAATGGGTTCGGGGTTAGGTTATAGGTTTTGGTTTTGTTTAGGTTATAGGTTTTAGTTAAGGTTTATGTTTTTGGTTTTGAGAATGGGTTCAGTTTAGATTATATGTTTTGGTTTTGGTTTAAGTTATAGGTTTTCGATTTGAGAATGGGTTTGGGTTTAGGTTATAGGTTTTGGTTTTGGTTTAGGTTATATGTTTTGGTTAACGTTTCGGTTTTTGGATATAAGAATGGATTCGGGTTTAGGTTATAGGCTTTGGTTTTGGTTTAAGTTATAGGTTTTGGGATTTGAGAATGGGTTCGGGTTTAGGTTATAGGCTTTGATTTTATTTTAGGTTTAGGTTTTTGTTTAGGTTTAGTTTAAGGTTTAGGTTAGGTTATATGTTTTGGGATATGAGAATGGGTTCGGGTTTAGGTTATAGGTTTTGGTTTTGGTTTAGGTTATAGGTTTTAGGATTTGAGAATGCATTCGGGTTTAGCTTATAGGTTTTGGTTTAGGTTTAGGTTAAGGTTTAGGTTTAGGTTATAGGTTTTCGGATTTGAGAATGGGTTCGGGTTTAGGTTATTGGTTATAGGTTTAGGTTTACGTTAAAGATTTTGGCATTTGATAATGGGTTCGAGGTTTAGGTTATAGGTTTTCGTTTTGGTTTACGTTATAGGTTTTGGGATTTGAGAATGGTTTCGGGTTTAGGTTATACGTTTTGGTTTAGGTTTACGTTTTAAGTTTTGGTTTAGGTTTAGGTTAATGTTTAGGTTTTGGGATTTAAGAATGTGTTCGGTTTAGGTTTTAGGTTTTGGTTTTGGTTTAGGTTATAGGTTTTGGGATTTGAGAATGGGTGCGGAGTTTACGTTATAGGTTTTGGTTTTGTTTAGGTTATAGGTTTTAGTATTTGAGAATGGGTTCGAGTTTAGGTTATAAGTTTTGGTTTTAGTTTAGGTTATGGTTTAAGTTTAGGTTATAGGTTTTCGGATTTGAGAATGGGTTCGGGTTTAGGTTATAGGTTCTAGTTTTGGTTTAGGTTAAAGGTTTTGGGATTTGAGAATGGGTTCGGGTTTATGTTATAGGCTTTGGTTTTAGTTTAGGTTATAAGTTTTGGTTAAGGTTTAGATTTTTTCGATTTGAGAATGAGTTCGGGTTTAGGTTATAAGTTTTGGTTTTAGTTTAGGTTATAGGTTTTGGGATTTGAGATTGGGTTCGAGTTTAGTTTAAAGGTTTAGGTTTTGGTTTAGGTTATAGGTTTTGGTTTTGGTTTAGGTTAAGGCTTCGGTTTAGGTTATCGGTTTTTGGATTTGAGAATGGGTTCGGGTTTTGGTTATAGGTTATAGGTTTAGGTTTAGCTTATAGGTTTTGGGATTTGTGAATGGGTTCGGGTTTAGGTTATATGTTTTGATTTTAGTTATAAGTTATATGTTTATGTTATAGGTTATAGGTTATTGGTTTTGACATTTAAGATTGGGTTCGGGTTTAGGTTATAGGTTTTGGTTTTGAAATAGGTTATAAGTTTTGGTTAATGTTTAGGTTTTTGGAATTGATAATGGGTTCTAGTTTAAGTTATATATTTTGGTTTTGGTTTTGGTTATTGGTTTTGCTTTAGGTTCAGTGTCAGTGTCGGCCCAGCAGAGTGCTTTCGCCGTTGGTGTTCTTTCCGATCTCTACGCATTTCACCGCTCCACCGGAAATTCCCTCTGCCCCTACCGTTACTTGGTAGTATAAGTTTTGCTGTCCCCTGTGGTTTGGGATTTGACAGCGGACTTGAAAAGCCACCTACAGACGCTTTACGCCCAATCATTCCGGATAACGCTTGCATCAAGGTTTAAGTTTAGGTTATAGGTTTTGGGATTTGAGAATGGGTTCGGGTTTAGGTTATAGGTTTTGGTTTTGGTTTAGGTTATAGGTTTTGGTTAAGGTACGTTTTGAGATTTGAGAATGGGTTCGAGTTTAGGTTATATGTTTTGGTTTTGTTTTTGGTTATAGGTTTTGGTTTAGGTTTAGGTTAAGGTTTAGGTTTAGGTTTAGGTTATAGGTTTTGGGATTTTAGAATGGGTTCGTGTTTAGGTTATAGGTTTTGGTTTAGGTTATAGGTTTTGGTTCAGGTTTAGGTTTTTGGAATTGGTAATTGGTTCGGGTTTAGGTTATATGTTTATGTTTTGTTTTTGGTTATAGGTTTTGGTTTAGGTTTAGGTTAAGGTTTAGGTTTAGGTTTTAGGTTTTGGGATTTGAGAATGGGTTCGGGTTTAGGTTATAGGTTTTGGTTTTGGTTTAGGTTATAGGTTTTGGTTAAGGTTTAGTTTTTGGATTTGAGAATGGGTTCGGGTTTAGTTTGTAGGTTTTGGTTTTATTTTAAGTTATAGGTTTTGTGATTTGAGAATAGGTTGGTTTAGGTTATTGGTTTTGGTTTTGGTTTAAGTTATAGGTTTTGGTTTTGGTTTAAGTTAATGTTTAGGTTTAGGTTATAGGTTTTCGTATTTGAGAATGGGTTGGGGTTTAGGTTATAGGTTATAGGTTTTGGTTTAGGTTAAAGATTTTGGCATTTGAGAATGGGTTCGGAGCTTAGGTTATAGGTTTTGGTTTTGGTTTATGTTATAGGTTTTGGGATTTGTGAATGGTTTCGGGTTTAGGTTATACGTTTTAGTTTAGGTTTACGTTTTAAGTTTTGGTTTAGGTTTAGGTTAAAGTTTAGGTTTAGGTCATAGGTTTTGGGATTTAAGATTGGGTTCGGTTTAAGTTATAGGTTTTGGTTTTGGTTTAAGTTATAAGTTTTGGGATTTGATAATGGGTTCGGTTTAGGTTATAGGTTTTAGTTTTGGTTAAGGTTTATAGGTTTTGGATTTGAGAATGGGTTTGATTGTAGGTTTTTGGTTTTGGTTTAAGTTATAGGTTTTGTGATTTGAGAATAGGTTTGGATTTAGGTTATAGGTTTTGGTTTTGGTTTAGGTTTTAGGTTATAGGTTTTGGTTTAGGTTTAGGTTTAGGTTATAGGTTTTGGGATTTGAGAATGGGTTCGTTTTAGGTTATAGGTTTTGGTTTTGGTTTAGGTTATAGGTTTTGGGATTTGTGATTGGGTTTGGGTTTAGGTTATAGGTTTTGGTTGGTTTGGTTTTGGTTATAGGTTTTAGTTTAGGTTTAGGTTAAGGTTTATGTTTAGGTCATAGGTTTTGGGATTTAAGATTGCCGATTTAGGTTATAGGTTTTGGTTTTGCTTTCGGTTATAGGTTTTGGGATTTGAGAATGGGTTCGGGTTTAGGTTATAGGTTTTGGTTTTGGTTTAGGTTTATTTTAAGGTTTTGGTTTAGGTTTTAAGTTTTGGGATTTGAGAATAGGTTCGGGTTTAGGGTTATAGGTTTTGGTTTTGCTCTAGGTTATATGTTTTGGGATTTGAGAATGGGTTCGGGTTTAGGTTATAGTTTTTTGTTTTGGTTTAGGTTATAGATTTTAGTTTAGGTTTAGGTTACGGTTGTGGTTTAGTTTATAGGCTTTGGGATTTGGGAAGAGAGGTCGGTTTTAGGTTATAGGTTTTGCTTTTGGTTTAAGTTATATGTTTTGGGTTGAAAAAGAATGGGTTCGGGTTTAGGTTATAGGTTTTGGTTTTGGTTTTGGTTTTGGTTTTGGTTTTGGTTATAGGTTTTGGTTAAGGTTTATGTTTTTAGTTTTGAGAATGGGTTGAGTTCGGGTTATAGGTTTTAGTTTTGGTTTAAGTTATAGGTTTTAATTTGAGAATGGGTTCGGGTTTAGGTTATAGGTTTTGGTTTTGGTTTAGGTTATATGTTTTGGTTAACGTTTAGGTTTTGGATTTAAGAATGGATTCGGGTTTAGGTTATAGGTTTTAGTTTTGGTTTAAGTTATAGGTTTTGGGATTTGAGAATGGGTTCGAGTTTAGGTTTTAGGCTTTGGTTTTATTTTAGGTTATAGGTTTTGGTTTAGGTTTAGTTGAAGGTTTAGGTTTAGGTTATAGGTTTTGGTTTTGGTTTAGGTTATAGGTTTTGGGATTTGAGATTGTGTTCGGGTTTAGCTTATAGGTTTTGGTTTAGGTTTAAGTTAATGTTTAGGTTTAGGTTATTGGTTTTAGATTTGAGAATGGGTTCGGGTTTAGGTTATTGGTTATAGGTTTTGGTTTAGGTTAAAGGTTTTGGGATTTGCGAATGGGTTCGGGTTTAGGTTATAGGTTTTGGTTTTGGTTTAGGTTATAGGTTTTGGGATTTGAGAATGGTTTCGGGTTTAGGTTATACATTTTTGTTTAGGTTTAGGTTATAAGTTTTGGTTTAGGTTTAGGTCATATGTTTTGGGATTTTAGATTGGGTTCCGGTTTAGGTTATAGGTTTTGGTTTTGGTTTAGGTTATAGGTTTTGGGATTTGAGAATGGGTTCAGGTTTTGGTTATAGGTTTTGGTTTTGGTCAAGGTTATATGTTTTTGGATTTGAGAACGGGTTTGGGTTTAGGTTATAGGTTTTGGTTTTGGTTTAGGTTTTGGTTTAGGTTTAGGTTATAGGTTTTCGGATTTGAGAATGGGTTCGGGTTTAGGTTATAGGTTATAGGTTTTGGTTTTGGTTAAAGGTCTTGGGATTTGAGAATGGTTTCGGGTTTAGGTTATAGGTTTTGTTTTAGTTTATGTTATTCTTTTTGGTTAAGGTTTAGGTTTTTAGAATTGAGAATGGGTTCGGGTTTAGGTTATAGGTTTTGGTTTTGGTTTAGGTTATATGTTTTGGGATTTGAGAATGGGTTCGGGTTTAGGTTAAAGGTTTTGGTTTTGGTTTAGGTTATAGGCTTTGGTTTAGGTTTAGGTTAAGGTTTCGGTTTAGGTTATAGGTTTTCAGATTTGAGAATGGGTTCGTGTTTAGGTTATAGGTTTTTGTTTTGGTTTTGATTATAGATTTTGGTTTAGGTTTAGGTTAAGGTGTAGGTTCATGTAACATCCCGAATTTTTGCCAACCTGGAATTAGACGTCCTTAGGCAATGGGTCGTTCTTAACGCCTTATTAGCTTGTCAAAACTCATTCCCTAAGTCAAAAATCGCTTTTTAATCCTTTTCCTTCACAAATCTCACCTTTCACCACCTTGTTCTTTAAGTTTTATAAGTACTTTCACATTGGACACTATCTTAAAATTTAGGTAATGAAGAACAATACTTAAACTATACATTGCTACAAAGGACTAAGTACCACCTCCGAGCGAAATCACCCAGGACTAAATCCCTTAGAAATTAGGCGAGAATTAGTTAGTGTTAAACTAGAGTGCCAGTGAAATTAGCACCAATCACTTTAAATACGATCTGCAAGACCCAAAACTTGTAGATTCGTTGACGCTAGGTTACCCTAAAATCTACGATCAATCTCATTACCCGGCTGCTCTCAGGAGCACATTGAAACTCCGTATCAGATCTGGACCGCACGTCGGAAGTCTGATTAACACGAAGTTAAGGAATTAGGACCGCCTTGCTGGGCTTGACAACCAACTCAGAAATCAACTCCAGATAGTGTCCCGGTGAAATTTGCTTGAGCTCGGAGCGGGGAGTGTGAGAAATGTGAAATTAATTCAAAATAAAATATAAATTTATGAAATCTGGCACCTCTCACTTGCGGATCAGTATTAAGTAACCAGACCGTCAGAATCAAACCAATTACACCCTCGGATCAGGGATATTTCCCCAAACATATCCATGTACTTGGAATTTCTGATCGAAATCCGCTGACCGTTGAACTGAAACTGGTCCGCCACGCATGATCTTGGAATATGACCAAAATGAAAATATAACTTGTGAGACCCGGCCTGAGTTCTCATGTGTGCATGTGTATGCATAAGTGTGCATTTCATTCATTTTGGTCCCGCGGTCCTACCGGTCGAATCCCGGCGACTAGCGACCCTTGGATTATGTTGTGGTCATCCTTAAGTTTGGTCACATAGACCCGACTCAGATTGACCCGATACCCATGCCATATTGTCCGTATCGGCGCCGCGATTCTAACGCCATGTCCCATGCGTTAATCCGACGTGTACATCTCAAGTTATGAGCATTTCATCATATGACCCACTTTTTGTACAAATGCATGTGGACCCCACTCCTCTTGGCACAATTTTCCATGCACACCACACACACTGCATAATTTCTATGGAATAGACACTACCCACCCCACACACACCACCCAAAAGCCTACTCTACCCTACAACCTTGTTTTCTCCTCCCATAGGTAATTATTTCTTTTCTTACAAACAAATGATTTCTCTCTCTCTCTCTCTCTCTCTCTCTCTCTCTATCTCCTTATCTCTCTCCCTCCTTCTCATTCTCTCCATGGCCAGCAATTCCTCTATTTTCTCCAGCCCCTTCTCCCTAAAATACCTCCTCATCTACCCCTTCTTACTTGATCTTAGCCATTGATCCATGTTGCTTGGAGCCTCTAGATGATGGTGATGTAAGTTTCAAGGTTGATCTAGGTGGGTGCTCTTAGATCCTTCTTCATTTCTTTCTTAGGAGCTTGTGGGATCCATCAAGTGGTGATGGAGGTCCCTCATGTCTCCATGGTTGAGGCCAATGGCCCTTTTTCCTTGCATGCATGATCCATGGATGGGGCCATTCTCCATGGACCCCATCAAGGCATTTTTACTTTAATGCATGTCATTTTCTTCTCTTGTGGCTGGATTATTTTTATTTTCCATTATTCTATTCTTGATTTTCTGATGTGTGTGGCCCACTTAGTGGCCTCGGAATATCCAGACCGTCCAAGCAAAGTGGACGCCCATGGCTGTCCATTCCTTGGACATTGGCACTCTATTTGCTCCATTTTGGGCACATGCAATGGGTTTTATGGAGGGGGTATGGTCTGAATGTTTGTTGGGCCCACTGGGGTGGTCCATACCACAATTTTCATGGATTGATTTCCTCTTTTTATAGTGATTATAATTATTTTAATTCAGTATTATGTTGCTGTCCAAAAGCCATCTGGACAGATTTTTGAGCTGTCTTAAGCTCAGTTTTGGGGATGATTGGTGGGGTGTTTGGTCCCATTTGATATATACCTCTTAAAGGTGGGGATCTCACCTAGATGTTCCTCAAATTTCACCATCATCCGTCCCTGTTTGATCACCCAAAAGAGTGGGCCAAGGAGGGTGGATAGTCCAGATTTTCTGGACTGTCTAGCAACTGTGTTTGCTGTACAAACATAATTATCAGTCTGTTTCTGAAATAGTGGGCCACCTTTGTGGACCCCACATTGTTGTATACTTGTGTAGGGATGTTGGTCCTACATTTTCTTAAAATTTGGTAGACTTGGGCCCACTCTAATGGGGTGCACAAATCAGGGGCAGCAGCATTGTTTCAGCAGTAGAATTTTGTTTTAAATACCTTGCTGTCCATAAATTGTAGGAGTTAAATAAAATACTTTTAATATCCCAAAAATTCTAAAATTTTGCAGAGAGGTGTCTCACCCATGGTAGGGCCTATCTGCAAAATTTTAGGGCCAATGGACACCATTTGGGCATCCAAATGGGTGGGCCAATATAGTGGGCTGCCAGAAATTTCTGCCGTGCAGTCCAGCAGCATAGTTTCATAAAAATAAATTTTAAAAAAATATATTCTCAGAAGGTGAGCCATATTTCTAGGTCCCACCTTGTTTTGGGCTTGATGAGGGACCTTGGGTCCAAATTTTAAGAATTTTGGAGGCCCAGAACCCACCCATTTGATGGCCCAAATTCAGGACAGTTATATTCCAGCAGCATTTCACCCTATATAGATTGTATTCTTTAAATTAATTAAAATACTTCTGAGTATTCAAAAATTATGAAAATTTACAGAGAGGTAGTAAACTCATGTTAGGACCTACCTACCAAATTTCAGGTCTAATGGACCCATGTGCATACCGTGGCAAGGCCCGGACTGGCCCACCACGTTGGGACGTCCAGGCCAGTCCGATTTTCTGTACTGCTTGTTTTATTCAAATTAATTAAATTATTTCTAGATGTTCAAAAATTCTGAAATTTCGTGGGGTTGTGGTCCACCTATGGAAGGACAATCCTGAAAATATTTAGGGCCATCAGGCCCCTGGACTGACCGTGGTATGGCCTGTAAGTTGGGTCAGTTTTGGGCCAAATACCCAGGCCCATATGACTAACCACCATGTGATGCCCCTACCTTGGGCTGCTGGGCCTACATTCTAACGGCATGACCCACTTGAAGTAAGTGTTGTATATCCCCCTTCTTATATGGTGGGACCCACTATGATATGTGTGGGTCACCATGGGTCAGTAACCCATTTAAATTAAATAAATTTCTGAACTCCAGCAGGCCCAGGAAGTAGGTGGGCTGGAATTCCAGCAAGGGGCCCAAATTTGTGCATAGTTGATCTTTTGGAGCCGTGGCGGCCCACCAGATTTAAGGGAGTGTTGCACACACTCTTTGCCCTCCTTTGTTAGACATTTTGGGCTTAATGAGTGCCCTCTTGAGGCCCGCCTTTGTGGTGGTTGTGGGTTAGCCTTAACCAGAATTTTTGATAATTTTATAGGCCCTATGGGCTGGAAACCTATCCCTTGAGCCCAAGATTGTGCAAGGGCTGACCTTATTGATTCATGGGCCCAATGGGTCATCTACAAGCTGATCATGTGCATTTATTAGCCTTGATGCCCTCATGAAGTGCTTAATTGTGGGCTGACTTGCAAGGCCCACATAAATGTATATTGTGGAGGGCCTTGCTAAGTCTTTGGGCTGATGTGGCAAGGCCCACCCTGTTGGTATAGGCCTTGCCCATGTGTATTCTTGGACTTACGGGCTACCTTCAAGTCCACCATAATGTATGAATTGGATGGCTTTTGTTTGGGTCATTTCTTTTGGGCCCATTATGTGATATATTATATTCATGTTTGTGTTAGCAAGTAGGCCTTGTGAACTCAGTTCTTTTGGATAGGCCCATTGATCTTGGGCCTATACTCTCCTATCTATTGTGATGGGCTTAGGGGCAATAATACACAAGAGGTTGGGCCCTTGGCGCCCACTAACTGACCACGTACTTGGGCCAAAAGTGAGGCCCAACTCCCTTGTGTTAAATGTGAAACTTGCCCATGTAAATGAATTACTGGGCTGCCCATGAAGTCCACCACAATATATGGATTTATGACCTTTATGGTTGGGCCCAAACCTTGCTTAAGGGCCCACCATGCTACCAAGTATTGGGCTTTGAGTATAAGCCCACTAGGCCATGGATTTGCCTTAGGCCTTGGGCCTTAGTTCATGTTCGAGTAGTGGCGGGCTACCTCTTGGAAACCAGTTGAGGTTGGATGTCCTCCTGGGTGATCCTAAGGAAGGCCCATAGGTTTCTCTATGGATGGTTAGAGGCCCACCATAGATCCTAGGCCATTTGTTTAAGGCTCAATGTGTATGTATGTGGAACCTACCTTAATGCATGTGGTCCAGGCCGTCCAAGCCTTGGATCACCCGATCATGGAGGCACTCTCTGCCTTGGGTTGCTACTGGATTCACAATCCAATAGCAGGCCCACTTGATCTTTTCTTTATGTATACGTACCCTCCATCTGGTGGGGCCCCCTATAAATATTGTTGGCCTTCATGAGATCATTCCCACTTATTTGACTAATTTCTGAGCTTTCGCAAGCCCAAGAAGCAGAGTAGGCTGAACGTTTATTAAGGGGCCTTAAATGTACATTGTTATGGTTGAAACTTTATTGGACATGGGTCCCACCATATTGAGAACTTGTGTGCGTGTTGCATGCTTATGTTTTCTTATAATCTTTGGGCTTAATAAATGCATTTTTGGGTCACCTTTAGTAATCACATGAGGACCCCCATCTTAGATCAGATTTTTGGGGCATCCCATGAGCCCAAAGTGGGTTAGGACGTCCCAGCTTGGCCCAACCATATATTAAGCCAACTTTCACTATTTTGATGGACTTGTGGGCTAAGATAGGGATAGTATTGGGCCCTTGGTTGTTCACTTAAATTGCTAATTATTGGGCTGATGTAGTTGGGCCCATTTCATCATCCAAGCTTAAACTTATTTTTGGGCCGTATATTATGTACGCAGGCTGCCCACCAAGTCCAACTTAATGCATGGATTCTATGGCCTTTGGGAATTGAGCCTTGGGCCTTAATTTCTCTCTTGTGGCCCATGTTGTAAAAGTGATATTGTATCTTTTTATGGCCTATTATGAGGAATGTATGTATGTGGTTACCTGTGTTCTTATCTTGAATGTAGGGCCTTGGGCCTTGTATCCATATAGTTCGTGATTGAGATGCCTCTTGGAGAATGGTGGTTAAATGTCCCCATTATGGACCCCTCTAGGCCTGATTGTATCTAAATGTGATTAGATGCTCATCTTAAATTCTTTCTAGACTCACTTCTGTGTTACTTAGACACGTAGTTGTATGCTTAGTCTCGTGGGCTACCCCAGGTAAATGGGCCCCCACTAGAGGTGGAATTTCTTATGGATCTTGTCTAAATACCTAGTCTTGGTCCCTTCTTGGATAGGGGGAGTGTACTACTTTATATATCGCCGCATAATGCGTCTATACCCATCTTCATGACCCATATGCATCATTGTATGCTTGGATGACACTATGTGTGTGGTTATGATTGTGTCATTGGGCATTGCATGTTGCATTCCTGAGAGACATAGTATTCCCTCTTGAGCACGTTGGATGCTTGGGATTGATGCATGGTTGATTGTGTGATTCATGCATCTGACATTACATAGCATATGAGCATTATTGCCCTTGCTTCATCAGGGTTGTAGCCTCCACAGATACATCGTGGATGGCCATGTTTGGACACTGGAAATATTACTTGAGCATACCGGGTGCATAGGATGCCCATGGGTGAAATTCCCAAAACTTCCATGGTACCAGGATCTGCTCCAACGGCGTGACCGGGTGGTATATATGAGCGCATGAGGGCCTTATACCGTTAGGCCGCGACTCCCATTGTTGTGTAGTCGGTTGGATAGGGGTGTGGCCTTACTCGCCTGACGTAAGGGGTCATTGCTAGGCTGAGTCTGACCAGCTCGTGAATGGGTCCGCTACCTTCAGGCCTTGCTGGTGATTGGTTGTCCGCAGGCAGGGTAGTGAGGTCTCTTATGCTCGTTTGACTGTGCGGGGTCTGTAGAGCGGCAGTCATCCAGCAGTGTAATGGACCCCGGTGATTTCCTTATGATGGAAATGTACTTGATATGTGGATTGGATATGAGCACTGGCATTACTTCGCATTGCATTTGCATCGGTTGTGTAAGCCTCATATTGCATCGCCTTGGCATGGTGCCCAGTACACATTGCATTATAATACTCATCGCATTACAGTACTCATATTGCATTACAGTACTCATTGCATTACAGTACTCATCGCATCATAGTACTCATTGCATTATATAGCCTTGGTATGGCTTCCTGCATTATCGTACTGCCTTGATATAGTTTCTTGCATTCATGATAGCCTTGGTAAGGCTAGTGGTATTGGTATTAATCATGACTCCCTTCTGCATTCTCTATCTTCTTCTGAGCACCATTGTCACACACTTACACCACCCTCTAAGCTTCTATAAGCTTATGCACGATTGATGCGTGCAGAAAATCCTAGGCAGGCGTCGTAGCAGCAGAGCGTGGAGTAGAGTTGAGCTTGAGGACTCCAGTGTTGCTGACTCTTTTCTCTCTTTTCCAATTATCTTATGTATGTCCTTTCGGACCTGATGTAAGCTTGTAAAAGTTCAAATTCTTAGTGAATTTTATGATATGTATCCTTTGTTACTTCCAGATGTACTTGCTGTGATCTTGGGTATGCTCGTATTGGTAATGATTATACTGTTATGAAAATCCTCCTTGTAGGATCCCAGGATCGGAACCTACCTCAGGAGCCGAGAATGGGGTACTACGGAGGCTGTTGAGGTCAGAACCGGCCATCGGGTTCCTTGTGAGTCCGGTTACCGAGTCTGGGGCGTGATATAACTCCATCTAGATCCACAGTCAGTGAGCTTAAGTCCGACCTTTGGCTCAAGGGGGGGCTCCGGAAATGCTCCGTTGAGCTGAAACAGATGCCCTTTGGACAAAACCCAATATACCTTGACCTTAAGTCTATTTTGGTGAGTTTTGGGGCTATATAAGGACCTTAGAACCCTCTCTCTCACAGCCATACGAATTTGAGAGAAACCCTAGAGAGAGAAGAGAGAAAAGAGAGAGAAAGTGTGAGTGAAGTGGGGGAATCTCCCTGCCACTTTACCCTGCCGTTGCACAAGTTACACCACTCATTTCTAATCGCCTTCCTGGTGATTTCAGCTCCGTTTCTAGGTAAGAAACTCCAATCCTAACCTGTTTTGGGGTTTTGATAGTTGTAGGTTATGAAATAGCTAACCTATTTCGTTCTATAGGTTGCCAAACTGCCCTGGATGAAAGCTTAGTAAACCTATCGGATTCGTTACGATTCTACGGATAAAGGTGCGGACTTTAGGTGTATAGGTTATGGTTTTCAACGCTTTCAATGTCAGATAACGATAGATTCATGATCTGTATGTAATTGCACATGTACAAAGTGCTGTCCATTTTCCATTTCGATTAAAAATGAAGAATATGGAATTTTACATACTCTAGGTATTTGTAGAAAGTACCGTAACGTATAAAATTTGGAAATGTGTTTGCCATGATTATTTGTTGTATGAATATACTATATATGGATAAAACACTTATTTGGCGAAAGGACTCGCCCTAATACATGTTTTGCTAAAATACACTATGTATGTTAAAATAGTGAATTCTAAGTGTTGGTGCAAATGACCGAATGAGTATAAAATTCTCATTCGTGCTCGCCATGACTAATTGTCATGGATATATGATTGTTGTATTGGCGATACCCCTTTGACGAAAGGATTTGCTCTAATTCACGCATCGGCCAATATACACTATATATGTTAAAATGTGTAGCCCAAGTGTTTGTGGAAATGACTGAATGAATATGGAACTTGGATTCCTGCTTGCCATGACTATCCGTCATGGGTGCTCGCGTCTTATCCATGGGGCAACTCCCTAGTGAAAGGATTTGGCCTAATACCTGTGTGATCAACATACGTCAGGTATGTTGATGTATGTAATCTAAAATGTTTGTTGGAATGTCTGTATGAGTAGTAGTTAGTAAATCGTAATGTACAAGGGTGTTGAGATAGGATTCTCAACTACCTTAGTAATGTGTATAATTTTCTCCATGTTGTTTGTTTAGTTTAACCACTTACTTATGAAACGTATGTGTTTGAATTTCCTGATTGCATTGTGTTTTATAATATGCTTGTTAACATGTTTGAATTACTTGTTTATGTAATTCTGCTCTGATTACTCCACATGTTTAAGTTGTATTCCATAAAAATCCATGAAGGGTGATGGGGGAGTGGTGCAACGAGTGCGTACAACAGCCCTGGCAGCCCTAAGCGAATAATATCAGACTTTGATTATATGATTTGAATCTTAATCCATTACTACTTTAACTATCTTCAATTGAATGTGATTGGGGCCATTGTATAGTCCAGGCAGTCGGTAACGGGATCGAATTCATGGCTGAGATTCATTCGCCACGTAGGACGTGTTTGACGAACCCGAGTCGTGCGTTGCTTGTCGGCAGTGGTTAGGCCACATGAAGTGCTTATGCACTTCATGTCGCACAACTCAACGGGCGCTCGTGCTAGTCAAGCTCGTCAAGCAACCCAATCTGTCTTATGTATGTTCACCATGTTTGGACGCCTCTGCTTGAACCTAGGGTACAAAACTTACCAGTAAAATCCCTTTAACCATGTTACCTCGATCCGCTAAGACTCATGAGCCGGGCATGGTGGTATGGGACACCGTGGTTGAGTTGTCGGCCTACGCTGGGGCCATGTGCCTCCTCGTAGTGACCATTGAGCAACCAGACTCATGAGCCGAATACGGTGGTATGGGACACTATATTCGAGCTATCGACACTTATGGTGAGAGCCGAATATGGTGAGACCTGTATTCGTGTTGACGAGCAACGAGCCCTTCATAGTGTCTTCGAGTATACTCTAAGGTTTGTGATTGGCGATGAGCCCTTCACAGAAACTAGAGCATGAGTTGAGCCGAGTACGGTGAGACCTGTATTCGAGCTGACGGCCAGCGATTGAGCTGAGTACGGTGAGACCTGTATTCGAGTTGACGGCCAGCAATTGAGCCGCATATGGTGAGATCTGTATCCGTGTTGACGGATGATGAGCCCTTCGTGATGCCTTCGCGAAGCCTCTCAAACCATAATATCGTATGACATTAACTAGGACTGGCAACCCTATAATGGATCATGTTTGGGAATGATACAAGGGAGGTACCTTAGTTTCCCAATTGTGAGACCCGACCTGAGTTCTCATGTGTGCATATGTGTGTATAAGTGTGTATTTTGTTCATTTTGGTCCCGCGGTCTTACCGGTCGAATCCTGGCGACTCGCGACTCTTGGATTATGTTGTGGTCATCCTTAAGTTTGGTCACATAGACCCGACTCAGATTGACCTGAGACCCATGCCATCTTGTCCGTATCGACGCCGCGATTCTAACGCCGCATCCCATGCGTTAATCCGACGTGTACATCTCAAGTTATGAGCATTTCATCATGTGGCCCACTTTTTGTACAAATGCATGTGGACCCCACTCCTCTTGGCACAATTTCCCATGTACACCACACACACTACACAATTTCTATGGAATAGACACTACCCACCCCACACACACCACCCAAAAGCCTACTCTACCCTATAACCTTGCTTTCTCCTCCCATAGGTAATTATTTCTTTTCTTACAAACAAATGATTCTCTCTCTCTCTCTCTCTCTCTCTATCTCCTTATCTCTCTCCCTCCTTCTCATTCTCTCCATGGCCAGAAATTCTTCCATTTTCTCCAGCCCCTTCTCCCTAAAATACCTCCTCATCTACCCATTCTCACTTGATCTTAGCCATTGATCCATGTTGCTTGGAGCCTCTAGATGATGGTGATGTAAGTTTCAATGTTGATCTAGGTGGGTGCTCTTAGATCCTTCTTCATTTCTTTCTTAGGAGCTTGTGGGACTCATCAAGTGGTGATGAAGGTCCCCCATGTCTCCATGGTTGAGGCCAATGACCCTTTTTCCTTGCATGCATGATCCATGGATGGGGCCATTCTCCATGGACCCCATCAAGGCATTTTACTTTAATACATGTCATTTTCCTCTCTTGTGGCTGGATTATTTTTATTTTCCATTATTCTATTCTTGATTTCCTGATGTGTGTGGCCCACTTAGTGGCCTTGGAATATCCAGACCGTCCAAGCAAAGTGGACGCCCATGGCTGTCCACTCCTTGGACATTGGCACTCTATTTGCTCCATTTTGGGCACATGCAATGGGTTTTATGGAGGGGGTATGGTCTGGATGTTTGTTGGGCCCACTGGGGTGGTCCATACCATAATTTCCATGGATTGATTTCCTCTTTTTATAGTGATTATAATTATTTTAATTCAGTATTATGTTGCTGTCCAAAAGCCATCGGACAGATTTTTGAGCTGTCTTAAGCTCAGTTTTGGGGATGATTGGTGGGGTGTTTGGTCCCATTTGATATATACCTCTTAAAGGTGAGGATCTCACCTAGATGTTCCCCAAATTTCACCATCATCCGTCCCTGTTTGATCACCCAAAAGAGTGGGCCAATGAGGGTGGATAGTCTAGATTTTCTGGACTGTCTAGCAAGCTTGTGCTTGTTGTACAAACATAATTATCAGTCTGTTTTGAAATGGTGGGCCACCTTTGTGGACCCACCTTATTATATTCTTGTGTAGGGATGTTTTCCTATATTTTCTTACAAATTTGGCAGACTTGGGCCCACTCTAATGGGGTGCACAAATCAGGGGCAGCTGCATTGTTTCAGCAGCAGAATTTTTTTGAAATACCTTGCTGTCCATAAATTGTAGGAGTTAAATAAAATAATTTTACTATCCCAAAAATTCTAAAATTTTGCAGAGAGGTGTCCCACCGATGGTAGGCCCTACCTGCAAAATTTTAGGGCCAATGGACCCCATTTGGGCATCTAAACGGGTGGCCTAATATAGTGGGCTGCCAGAAATTTCTGCTATGCAGTTCAGCAGCATAGTTCCATAAAAATAAATTAAAAAAAAATATATTTTCTCAGAAGGTGGGCCATATTTCTTGGTCCCACCTTGTTTTGGGCTCTATGAGGGACCTTAGGTCCAAATTTCAAGAATTTTGGAGGCCGAGAACCCACCCATTTGATGGCCCAAATTTAGGACAGTTATATTCCAACAGTATTTCACCCTGTACAGATTGTATTCTTTAAATTAATTAAAATACTTCTGAGTATCTAAAAATTATAAAAAAATTACAGAGAGGTAGTAAACTCATGTTAGGACCTACCTACCAAATTTCAGGTCTAATGGACCCTTGTATACACCGTGGCAAGGCCCGGACTGGCCCACCACGTTGGGACGTCCAAGCCAGTCCGATTTTCTGGACAGCTTGTTTTATTCAAATTAATTAAATTATTTATAAATGTCCAAAAATTCTAAAATTTTGTGGGATTATGGTCGACCTATGGAAGGATAATACTGCAAATTTTTAGGTCCTTCAGGCCCCTGGACTGACCGTGGTATGGCCTGTAAATTGGGTCAGTTTTGGGCCAAATACCCAGGCCCAAATGACTAACCACCATGGCATGCCCCTACCTTGGGCTGCTGGGCCTGCATTCTAACGGCATGGCCCACTTGAAGTAAGTATTGTATATCCCCCTTCTTATCTGGTGGGACCCACTGTAATATGTGTGGGTCACCATAGATCAGTAACCCATTTAAATTAAATAAATTTCTGGACTTCAGCAGGCCCAGGAAGTGGGTGGGCTGGAATTCCAGTAAGGGCCTAAATTTACTGCATAGTTGAACTTTTGGAGCCGTGGCGGCCCACCATATTTAAGGGAGTGTTACATACACTCTTTTTTTCCCCCTTCCTTAGACATTTTGGGCTTAATGAGTGCCCTCTTGAGGCCCACCTTTGTGGTGGTTGTGGGTTAGCCTTAACCAGAATTTTTGATAGTTTTATAGGCCCTATGGGCTGGAAACCTATCCCTTGAGCCCAAGATTGTGCAAGGGCTGACCTTATTGATTCATGGGCCCAATGGGTTGTCTACAAGCTGATCATGTGCATTTATTAGCCTTGATGCCCTTATGAAGTGCTTAATTGTGGGCTGACTTGCAAGGCCCACATAAATGTATATTGTGGAGGACTCTGCTAAATCTTTGGGCTGGTGTGGCAAGGCCCACACTGTCAGTATAGGCCTTGCCCATGTGTATTCTTAGGTTTACGGGCTGCCTTCAAGTCCACCATAATGTATGAATTGGATGGCTTTTGTTTGGGCCATTTCTTTTGGGCCCATTATGTGATATATTATATGCATGTTTGTGTTAGCAAGTAGGCCTTGTGGACTCAGTTCTTTTGGATAGGCCCATTGATCTTGAGCCTATAGTCTCCTATCTATTGTGATGGGCTTAGGGGCAATAATACACAAGAAGTTGGGCCCTTGGTTGCCCACTAAACTGACACTGTACTTGGGCCAAAAGTGAGGCCCAACTCACTTGTATTAAATGTGAAACTTGCCCATGTAAATGAATTACTGGGCTGCCCATGAAGCCCACCACAATATATGAATTTATGACCTTTATGGTTGGGCCCAAACCTTGCTTAAGGGCCCACCATGCTACCAAGTATTGGGCTTAGTGTATGGCCCACTAGGCCATGGATTACTTAGGCCTCGGGCCTTATTCCATACTCGAGTAGTGGTGGGCTACCTCTTGGGAACCAGTTGAGATTGGATGTCCTCCTAGGTGATCCTAAGGTAGGCCCATAGGTTTCTCTATGGATGGTTAAAGGCCCACCATAGACCCTAGGCCATTTGTTTAAGGCTCAATGTGTATGTATGTGGAGCCTACCTTAATGCATGTGGTCCAGGCCGTCCAAGCCTTGGATCGCCCGATCATGGAGGCACCCTCTGCCTTGGGTTGCTACTGGATTCATAATCCAGTAGCAGGCCCACCTGATCTTTTCCTGATGTATACACACCCTCCATCTGGTGGGACCCCCTATGAATATTGTTGGCCTTCATGAGATCATTCCCACTTATTTGACTAATTTCTGGGCTTTCGCAAGCCCAGGAAGCAGAGTAGGCCGAACGTTTATTAAGGGGCCTTAAATGTACATTGTTATGGTTGAAACTTTATTGGACATGGGACCCACCATATTGAGAACTTGTGTGCGTGTTGCATGTTTATGTTTTCTTATAATCTTTGGGCTTAATAAATGCATTTTTGGGTCACCTTTAGTGATCACATGAGGACCCCCATCTTAGATCAGATTTTTGGGGCATCCCATGAGCCCATAGTGGGTTAGGACGTCACAGCTTGCCCAACCATATATTAAGCCAACTTCCACCATTTTGATGGACTTGTGGGCTAAGATAGGGATAGTATTGGGCCCTTGGTTGCCCACTTAAATTGCTAGTTATTGGGCTGATGTAGTTGGTCCCATTTCATCATCCAAACTTAAACTTATTTTGGACCATATATTGTGTATACGGGCTGCCCACCAAGTCTAACTTAATGCATGGATTCTATGGCTATTGGGAATTGAGCCTTGGGCCTTAATTTCTCTCTTAGGGCCCATGTTGTTAAAAGTGATATTGTATCTTTTTATGGCCTATTATGAGTAATGTATGTATGTGGTTACCTGTGTTCTTATCTTGAATGTAGGGCCTTCAGCCTTGTATCCATATAGTTCGTGGTTGAGATGCTTCTTGGGGAATGCTGGTTAAATGTCCCCATTATGGACCCCTTTAGGCCCGATTGTATCTAAATGTGATTAGATACTCATCTTAGACTCTTGTTAGGCTTATTTCCACATTACTTAGACCCGTAGCTTGTATACTTAGTTCGTGGGCTATCCCAGGTAAATGGGCCCCCACTAGAAGTTGGATTCCTTAAGGATATTGTCAAGTACCTGGTCTTGGTTCCTTCTTAGATAGGAGGAATGTAATATATATATTGTGTATCGCCCTATAGTGTGATTAAATTCATCCTCATGACCATGTGCATCATTGTATGCTTGGTTGACACTGTGTGTGGTCATATTGGGCATTGCATGATACCTTCCCCGAGGGACGTAGTATCCCCTCTTGAGCACGTTGGATGCTTGGGATTGATGCATGGTTGATTGTGTGATTCATGCATCTGACATTACATAGCATATGAGCATTATTGCCCTTGCTTCATCAGGGTTATAGCCTCCATAGATATATCGTGGATGGCCATGTTTGGACACCGGAAATGTTCCTTGAGCATACCGGGTGCATAGGATGCCCATAGGTGAAATTCTCAAAACTTCCATGGTACCAGGATCTGCTCCAACGGCATGACCGGGTGGTATATATGAGCGCATGAGGGCCTTATACCGTTAGGCCGCGACTCCCACTGTCGTGTAGTCGGTTGGATAGGGGTGTAGCCTTACTCGCCTGACGTAAGGGGGCATTGCTAGGCTGAGTCTGACCAGCTCGTGAATGGGTCCGCTACTTTTAGGCCTTGCTGGTGATTGGCTGTACGCAGGCAGGGTAGTGAGGTCTCTTATGCTCGTTTGACTGTGCGGGGTCTGTAGAGCGGCAGTCATCCAGTAGTGTAATGGACCCCGGTGATTTCCTTATGATAGAAATGTATTTGATATGTGGATTGGATATGAGCACTAACATTCTTTCGCATTGCATTTGCATCGGCTGTGTAAGCCTCATATTGCATTACAGTACTCATTGCATTACAGTGCTCATCGCATTACAGTACTCATGGCATTACGGTACTCATTGCATTACAGTACTCATTGCATTATATAGCCTTGGTATGGCTTCCTGCATTATCGTACTGCCTTGGTATAGTTTATTGCATTCATGATAGCCTTGGTAAGGCTAGTGGTATTGGTATTGATCATGACTCCCTTCTGCATTCTCTATCTTCTTCTGAGCACTATTATCACCCACTTTCACCACCCTCTAGGCTTTCTATAAGCTTATGCACGATTGATGCGTGCAGGAGATCCTAGGCAGGCATCGTAGCAACAAAGTGTGGAGTAGAGTTGAGCTTGAGGACTCCAGTGTTGCTGACTCTTTTCTCTCTTTTCCCATTATCTTATGTATGTCCTTTCGAACCTGATGTAAGCTTGTAAAAGTTTAAATTCTTAGTGAATTTTGTGATATGTATCCTTTGTTACTTTCATATGTACTTGCTGTGATCTTGGGTATGCTCGTATTGGTAATGATTATACTGTTATGAAAATCCTCCTTGTAGGATCCCAGGATCGGAACCTGCCTCAGGAGCCGAGAATGGGGTACTACAGAGGCTGTTGTGGTCAGAACCGGCCATCGGGTTCCTTGTGAGTCCGGTTACCGAGTCTGGGGCGTGACACCAATCCTGCTGTTTGAAATGGACTAATAACAACTCAGTAATCATGCTCATCATGCATTACATGTGCCTGGAAGATTTGGAGCCTTGAGGAATGCAAGAATGCCGCGAACTTAAGATGGTGTCGCATGAGGGTGGTTTGGCAAGGGCATACATCATGACTACATTCATACTTGCATTAATAAGAGTAGTTAGTATTGTTTGATTGTACTGCTTTATCATTATTGCTTGACTGAGTTGATAACATATTAACCTATGCTTTATTGTTCCACTGAGTTGATCACTCACTCCCACGTTACGGGACGGTGTTATACACACCAACCAGACTTGTTTGAGTTTCAGGTGATAGCGATGCTTATGAAGCAGAGCCGGACCACTACTATGATGTTGAGGAGGAGTTCTCCTACATGTAACTCTCTGATAGGTCTATGAAGACCTGATATTGTATTAACGGGGCTATGGTACTTGGGATGGAAGACATTACACTTCCTCACATTTGGTATATTTTAGAATTGTACTTGTAAGTATTTAACCTAGAAACATTATCACACTCTAGAGACTCACCACAATTTATATATTTTATCTATCTATCACAGTCTTCCGCTTGCAATTTAACTGTCTCTGGAGTATGATATGCTGTTTTGGCTTAATCTCACTCATGTTCACTACTCTAATACTGACAACATTCAATCATCATTCATTTTATTGCATAAGTGATATGTTGGAACTCGGGAGTTGAGTTTATGCTCGACCCCCGATTTTAAGGGCATTACAGTTCAGTTTATAGGTTTTCGAATTTGATAATGGGTTCGGGTTTAGGTTATAGGTTTTTCTTTTAGTTTAGGTTATAGGTTTTGAAATTTGTGAATGCGTTCGGGTTTAAGTTATAGGTTTTGGTTAAGGTTTACGTTTTTGGATTTGAGAATGGGTTCGAGTTTAGGTTATAGGTTTTGGTTTTGTTGTAAGTTATAGGTTTTGAGATTTGAGAATGGTTCGGATTTAGGTTATACGTTTTGGTTTTGGTTTATGTTATAGGTTTTGGTTTAGGTTTAGGTAAGGTTTAGGTTTAGGTTATAGGTTTTGGGATTTGAGAATGGGTTCGGGTTTAGGTTATAGGTTTTGGTTTTGGTTTAGGTTATAGGTTTTGGGATTTGAGAATGGTTTCGGGTTTAGGTTATAGGTTTTGGTTTAGGTTTAGGTTATAAGTTTTGGTTTAGGTTTAGGTTAAGGTTTAGGTTTAGGTCATAGGTTTTGGGATTTAAGAATGGGTTCCGGTTTAGGTTATAGGTTTTAGTTTTGGTTTAGGTTATAGCTTTTGGGATTTGAGAATGGGTTCGGGTTTAGGTTATCAGTTTTGGTTTTGGTTTGGGTTATAGGTTTTGGTTAAGGTTTACGTTTTTGGATTTAAGAATGGGTTCGGGTTTAGATCATGTGAGACTCGACCCTAGTTCCCATGTGTGCATGTGTGTGTGAGTATGCATCTTGTACATCATGGTCTCGCGGTCCTACCAGTCCAATTCCGGTGACCCTCGACCCTCGGATTGTGTTTACGGTCACCTTAAGTTCGGTTACATAGACCTGACTCGGATCAGCCCGAGACCTATGCCATCTCGTTCGTATCGTCGTTGCGGTTCCAACGACGCGTCTTGTGCGTCAATCCGACCTATGGATCAAAAGTTATGAGCATTTCATCATATGGCCCACTTTTTGTACAAATGCATGTGGACCACCTCCATGGCACAATTTCCCATACACACTACACACACACAGTACACTATTGCATGAAATTGATACTACCCACCTAGACACCACCCAAACCTAACCTAAGTATAACAATATTGTTATTGTCACCATAGGCTATCATTTGCTTTCTTACAACATAATCATTTCTTCCCTACAAATCCTCTCTCTCTCTCTCTCTCTCTCTCTCTCTCCTTTTTCTCATTTTCTCTTCCATTTGTAAATAAAAAATAAAAAAATAATCCAACAACTTCCCTTCCATCTCCCTCTCTTCTCCAGCCCCATTTCCCTTTTAATCCTCTAAATCTAACCATCTAAATCCAATCTCACCTTTTGATATGGATCCCTTGGTGCACTAGGAGTTAGGAAGTCCAAGTTTGGAGCAATTTAAGGTGGGTGTACTCCTAAGACTTAGGATTTCTATTTTCATGTTCGTAGATCTTTTTTTCGTGGGAAGTGTAGGACCCACCAATCCATGGTTGAGATCCTCCCTTAGTTGTAGCCAAATGGCCCATTTGATGCATGCATGTCCATGCATGGGGTTTCCCCTCTATAGGCCCCCATCATGGAGGATTACTTGGATTCCATAGCATGATAGGTCATCTAGACCCTAGAATCATGGTTGGGATGGCATCCCAACCATTGATCTTGAATCTAGAACATGCATGTGGTGGATCTTTGTTGTAACATATGAATAGAAGGAATGTATGGTGTGATTGATGAAGGGGAGGGCCTCAATGTGGCGGAGCCCCTCCTTTTGTGGCCAATTCTTTATTTTTTTTCTTTATGATAGAATTCTGATCTTGCATGTGTGGCCCACCTTGTAGGCCAACAAAAATCCAGACCAACCATGGAGCTTGGACGCCCATAGCGGTCCATCCTTAGACATGTGGCCCGAAAATCTACCTAAATGGGACACATGCAAGGGGTATTTGATGATGGGGAAGGTTTGGACATTTGTGGAGCCCACTGGGGTAGTCCAACACACAAATTCCTGGGGTTAAATCCCATGAAAAACCATGTTTATATTTTAATCATTTCTATTACATGTTGCTGTCCAAATCTGCTTGGACAGATTTTTAGGGCGCCTTGGGGCCTGATTTATGGGTCTTTGGTGGGAATACTGAAATAAAATAATATATTATTCTTATAGCCTTATGACCCACCTACAACCATACCAAATTTTAGCCCCATCTAACCTTCATTGGGGTCCCAAAGGTGTGGTCCAAGTGAGGTGGATAGTCTGGATTTTCTGCACTGTTCCAGCAACATTCTACCCTGGACAGGTTGGAATTCTAAAATTTATTAAAATACTTTTGGATGTCTAAAAATTATGAAAATTTATAAGGAGGTAGTCCACTCATGTTAGGACCTACCTACAAAATTTTGGGGTCAATGGACACCTGTACACACCATGGGTGGTGGCTGGACCGGCCCATTACAATATGGTATCCAGATCAGTCCAATTTTCAGGATAGATTAATTTCTTTAAATAAATTAAAATATTTTTAGATGTTCAAAAATTCTGAAATTTTTTAAAGTTGTTTTCCACCCATGTTGGGACCTACCTATCAAGTTTCAGAGCCAATGTACCCTTGTACACACCGTGGCGAGGGCCAGACTGGCCCACCACGTCGGGACATCCAAGTCTGTCTGATTTTTGAATAGACTATTTTGTTTAAATTAATTAAAATACTTAGGAATATATAAAAATTATGAAATTTTGTAGGGGTGTGGCCCACCTATGGAAGTATCACTCTAAAAGAATGGGCCAATATGGTTGGCTTGCCAGAATTGTCTGCTGTGCAGTCTAGCAATATGCCTTAATAAAAATTATAATTTATAAATGTTTCCTCTGATGGTGGGCCACCTTTTTGGATTTCCTCTTATTGTATGCATGATGAGAGACCTTGGCCCTCAATTCTCAGAGTTTTAGAGGCCCTGGGCCCACTCCAATGGAGTGCCCAAATTTAAGACAACAACATGTCATAATTATGCTTGGCCTTTGGGTTGAAATTTTGAGGAGTGGAGCCCAACACATTGTGAAGAATCTTAGAGGTAATAATTTATACCTTTAGTTCCTTAAATATTGGGCTTAATAAATGCACTTTTGAGGCCCACCACAGTTGATTTAATCGGGTCCATGAATGTAGTTAGTTGTTGAACTCTTTAGGCCCAATTGGGCTGGAACTTTCCAGATAGGCCCATTGAACTCTTGGGCCATTTTTACCATACTATTATATTGGATTAGTGGGCCGGATTACACAAGTATATGCGCCCTTGGTTGCCCACCAAATCAACTTTATACTTGGGCCGGGTTGTAGGCCCAACTTACTTGACTAAGAGCATGACATTTGCCCATGTGATTTGAGCAATGGGCTGCCCACTAGGCCACCACAATATATGGGATTAGTGGCCATTATGTTGGGCCCTAACCTTTCCCTTATGGGCCCATAGTGGTATATATGGGTTGGGCTATGTGTGTTCCCGTTGGACCCATGTTTTAGATAGGCCTTGGGTCGCCTTTCTGAAGCCTAACATGAATGTATGTGGTATGTAATGGCTGCCCATTTCTTATTTCTAATGTTGTGTGGGCCTTGGGCCCTGATCCGTAATCAATTAGAGATGGGCTACCTCTTGGGGATAATTGTGGTTGGATGTCCACATTGGTGGCCCTAAGGTAGGCCCATGGGCTTCTATGGGTGGTTAAAGGCCCACCATAGACCCTTGCTAGGCTCTTTTCATCTATTTAGGCTCATATCATTGTCCTCCTTAGTTTCGTGGGCTACCCTAGGTATATGGGCCCCCACTAGAGGTTGTATTCCTTATGAGGAATTGGTTAAGTACCTATACCCTTCATGGTTAGGTAGAGAGTTCATCTTCACCTTATTGGCACCCCTATTCTTCTTCATGGCCCACTCCCATATGTATCATATGCATGCTTGGTTGAGGTATGATTGGCCATGGTTGTGTCATTGTGTAGGATGTGTTGGTATCTCCCCGAGAGATGGATGCTTGGGATTGATGCATGGGTGTTGTGTGATTCATGCATCTAGCATTGCATAACTTATGGATATCCGCCCCTTACTTCATCAGGGCCTTGCCTCCATAGGGGTATTCGTGGATGGCCGTATGTGTGGATACTGAAAATATTAATTGAGCATACCGAGTGCATAGGATGCCCATGGGTGAAATTTCCAGAACTTTCATGGTACCAAGGATCTGCTCCAACACTGTGACCGGGTGAAATATATGAGCGCACGAGGGCTTTATGTGTAGTCGGTTGGATATGGGTGTGGCCTTACCTGCCTAATGTGAGGAGGCATTGCTAGGCTGAGTCTGACCAGCTCGTAAATGGGTCTACTACCTTCACGCCTTGTTGGTGATTGACTGTCCGTAGGCGGGTAGTGAGGTCTCTTACGCTCGTTTGACTCTACTCGGTCTGTAGAGCGATAGTCATTCAGCAGTGTAATGAACCCCGGTGATTTCCTTATGATCGGAAATGTACATGACTTGTGGTTTGGATATGAGCACTGACATTACTTGCATTACATTAGCATTGGTTGTACAAACCCCTTCATGTTTAGGTTATATGTTTTGGGATTTGAGAATTGGTTTGGTTTATGTTATAGGTTTTGGTTTTAGTTATAGGTTATAGGTTTAGGTTATAGGTTATACGTTATATGTTTTGGGATTTGAGAATGGGTTCGGGTTTAGGTTATATGTTTTGGTTTTGGTTTTGGTTATAGGTTTTGGGATTTGAGAATGGGTTCGGGTTTAGGTTATAAGTTTTGGTTTTGGTTTAGGTTATAGGTTTTGGTTTAGGTTTAGGTTAAGGTTTACGTTTGTGAAAAGGCCAAACTATATGTCCTAGAGGGGGGGGGGGTGAATAGGACTATGCCAAATTTAAAATAAAATCAGCGGAAATAAACCAATATCCTTACAATATGAATCAATTCACAATGCTAAATTTTAAATCACCTTGATAAATAAGTATTGAGAGATTGATACAAATTCAGTTCTAAGGACAACCTTACACCATAATAAACAAGGGCTTATGGTAGGACAACCTTATTTCTAGAACTTCTTTTGGATCAAGGACTCAATTTTAATATAAGTAAATGAAATAGCAAGGAATTGAAATTAAATGCAGAAGTATAGATCTAAATTATTACAACAATCCCCACACTTGCTTGAAATGTAAATAATTACAACATTCACATCCACTTGTACATTCCACACAATCGAATGATAAAAGATATGAAAATAAATCAAGCATTCAATCCACAAGACAAAGAGTTATAGTGGTTCGCCTGTGTGTACATCAACTGTTTTCCAATAGCCACACAAAATGCTACTCCACTCTAATATCCTCACACGGGGGATATTAGCGTTCACTATCAAATAGGTTTTCACAGAGTTCACCAAAAACCTTTACAATTGTGTCTTTTTCACTTGGGCTTACACAATTCAAAAACCCTCTTCTAAGTTTTTGGTTTTCCTCAGACAACCAATACAATGAGATTTTTCTAATGGGCTCAACCTCGAGACAAAACCAAGGACAATGAGATTTTTCGGCTTAATCTCAAATAAAACCAAAAGTAAATAAATTTTCTGAGAATTGTAAAATACCTGAATTTCACCTTTTCTTAGCGGCCAGTAGAACCAATCGGAGTAGATGATTGAATGTCAAAGTTCAATTTTCAATACTTACATTCATAAGGTTCTAAATTCTAATAGATTTTAGATTTAACTCGTTGGGCGTAGCTATATTTGATTTTGATTCCAAGAAGAAGGAATAAGATAATTCCTCTTTTCAAATAAGATTGGAATATAGAAACAAAATCAAATTAAATAAGCTAGCAAAAAGGAATATTAAATAAGCACAATGTAGCTTAAAATAAACACAGACTTATCTCGAGTAATCACTTGAAAATTCTTGAATTGAATGGAGTTGGTTTTGGTTTTGAAGTTTTAGGTTATGAAGTGAGAAAACTCGAATTTCGTGTTCAATTTATAGAAGCAAAAATCGTTCCTACGGTGGTCTTAAAACCATGGAGTTGGAAATGGTCGTAAGTTTTGCTTCAAACAGATTTTTGAAATATTGAGCGCGATCTTTGAAAGTCGTTTAAATGTTATAGGTTTCGGATATTTAATGGAGTTCTGGAGTTTATTTTGGTGGTCGTGGGTACTCTATGACTGGTCGTGGGTCACCTACGACTGGTCGTAGATCCCAACGACTGGTCGTAGGACAGATAAAGTTGCTGGATTTTGAGTCGTAGATCCACGACTGGTCGTGGACGAGCCAAAGCCACACCTACGACCGGTCGAAGGACCTCCAGGACTGGTCGTGGGTATTCTAAAAATTCCGAAAAATCTTCAACAACTTAGGACTGGTCGTGGAATTTCTTAGACTAGTCGAACCAATGCCAGGACTGGTCGAACAAGAGCTAGGACTGGTCGTAGAACAGACCAAACTTATGTAAAATAAATATTTGATTTATGTATCTAAAATGACCTACTTAAAGGATCAACCTAAGGTCATTCAAACCTGAATCATGTCGCATGGACATTGAACTTCAACCATTCAACGAATGTAGTTTGTTTGAACCATGTCAGGCTTGAGATCTTAAACTTGTTGTAGCTTCAAACTTGAGATCTTCATCAGCATAACAACTACTTCATGCATTGCTATTTAGTCTTGAAGTCATGAGACTTGAACATGTAGCTTCTTGAGACTTCAACATGTAGCTTCTTGAAGTATTTAAGTAGTGTCTTGAATTCATATAAATCATCATACAAGCACGAGGCACATCACAAATTTGACAACTAAAGGAGTATGAGACCATAACACTTACAATCTCCCCCTTTGTCAAATTTGTGACAAAACATCCAAGTAATAATAATACTTCAAATAGATTCAAATAGACATTCAAATAGACATAAGAGAACAAACAGGTTCACAATAGATAAGCATGCATAGCATCATTCTCTCATAACTACACCTGTGAAGCTTAACTCCCCCTGAGTAATAGCCTGAATAATAGGAGCAAATAAATCACAAATAAATCAAATAAATCAAAAACCTCCAAAACTTCTCCCCCTTTTTGACACAAAATGACAAAGGAAGAAGAGCATTAATAATAATGAAAATAGGAGTTGATTCAAGAGAACATAGTGCATAATTCAAAAAGTCAGAAAGCATGAAAAGTTCAGTAAAAATATTACAGACCCATAAAAGAAATTTAGTCAGAACCAGAAGAGGGTGCAGGATTAGATGGATCAATTTTATGTAAACCCTTAGCAATCCGCCTCATATATTTGCATAAATATGAAAATTGTGTGTCTTGGGTAACACGAATTTGAGCCACCTGCTCTTGAAGTGAATTCAATCTTTCATCAAAATCAGAAGGCTGAAAATCAGGATCATCAGTAAGTCGATTCAAGTTCTTCAAATAAATCATCCATATTCACGTCTTCAGGAAGATTACTAGCTTCAGCATTTCCTGCTTCAGCACCACTGCTACCAGCATCCACTTGGCCTTCAGCCAATTCTAAATTCATTTTGTTAAGATTGGAATTATTAAAAGGGAGATTATGGATGGGTTTTTCTCTAGTAGGCATAGCCACGAGCATATGATTTGTCAGCATAGTCAATAAATAACCAAAGGGTATATCACTGTGGCCAGGATGGTGACGAGACAGAATAATGGAATGACAAATTAAAGACGGTAGACATATTTTTGCACCGAGACTACTGAGAATGCAAAACACGAACCATGAAAGTAGTGAGTTCGGTTTTATTACGGATCGTGGATAAAGATTTGAGATGAATATCCTATGAAGTACTCTATGCGGGTAACAAATACCTTGAGGGAAGTACATGACCTTTATGAGTCAATGAACATCCAAATTACATAAATCTCTAGTAAGCATTTTTCGTTCAGATTCGAGAGAGGCGTCATGTAAAATATTAATTGGAATGCTCTCATCATTGACAGGTATTTCCATAATGTCAGCAATTAAATGTCGATCCACTAAAAACAATCCTTCTTGAGTATCAACTTTAAAAGTAAAATCCTCAAGAGAAAAATCACAGATACATGCAAACATGGATTGGGCAATGGCTGGTATGCAGCTCCACCCCAATGTAAAATGTTCTCCCATCCCCTGATTCCAACGAGAGGAAGGATACCAAATGAAGCAATGTGATTAATATTAACATGACGCTCAACAATAACATTGCGCATACGCAAATCCCGAGCATCAGAAGAATCATTTTCGGAAGAGCGAAGATGACGTTGTACAATAGAAGCTGATCTAGATGAAGAGGGACCTCGAGTAGTTTTCTTTTTACCTCTAGCATCCATTTTCAAAGAAGGATTTCAAGGAAACAATAAGATGCAAGATAAAAGAAATGAGGTTTAGATAGAACAGATTTTTCAAGATAAAACCCCAAACTTGCAATGAACGACCAAATAGATTCCACAAGAATGAGATTTGAAACACTAGAAGCAAGAATCTACAAAGAAAATGCAAAAGAACCACTAACCTTGAAGTACTATGAAGGTGGGTTCGACCGGTCGTAGCTAGAACCGTTGGAGGGTAAAAAGAAATGAAGAAGAAGAGTCAAAATCCCCAAATTAAAGTGAAATCCCGAGTTTCACGACTGGTCGTGTAAGTGCTTGACCGGTCATGGCACGACCGGTCGTGTACACTCACGACTGGTCGAGTACGACATAAAAATTACAATTTTTTTAAATAATTTTCAAATTTAAGCAAATAAAACATCAAATTTATGTACATTATGATACACCAAATTATGCAAATTCAATTTAAATTGCACATACCGAGATCAAACTTTAATTTATTAAACCTGCTTTTGTCGAGCGGTTTAGTGAAAATGTCCGCAAGTTGAGTCTCAGTTGAAATGTAATCCAAATATATTAATTTTTCTTCCACTAATTCACGAATGTAATGAAATCTAATGTCAATATGCTTAGTACGTGAATGTTGAACTGGATTTTTAGAGATATTTATTACCTTTGGAATTATCACAAAATAAAATCATAGAATCTGAGTAATTCCATAATCGCTTAACATTCATTTCATCCAAACAAGTTGAGTACATGCATTTCCAGCAGCAATGTATTCAGCCTCAGCTGTTGATAGCGATATTGAACTTTGCTTCTTGCTAAACCAAGAAACAAGACAATTTCCAATGTAGAAACAACCACCCTGGTTGATTTCCTATCATCAATGTTTCCATTGATCGGCATCTGTATGCCGGCTAATTGAACATTAGTCTCATGTGGATACCAGAGACCCAGTTTAGTAGAACTTGCGACATATCGCATAATCCGCTTAACAGCAGTTAAGTGAGATTCTTTAGGATTTGATTGATAACGAGCACAAATACCAACACTCAAAGCAATATCGGTCTACTAGCAATCAGATAAAGCAAACTACCAATCAAACTACGATACAATTTAGGATCCACATCATTACTGTAGAGTCTTTTGAAGTCTCAAAGTTGTACTCATAGGAGTATCATAATTTTTACCTTTCTCAAATCCAAATTTCTTAATTAAACTACGAGCATATTTGGTTTGAGAGATAAAATTCCATCAGTTGTTGTTTTACTTGCAACCTAGAAAATAGTTTAATTCTCCAACCATGCTCATTTCGAATTTAGACTTCATTAAATCTGCAAACTCATGATCATGTTAGTACGAGGTTGATCCATAAATAATATCGTCAACATATATTTGAACCATTAAAATATCATCGTTATGTTTCTTAACAAAGAGCGTCTTATCAACACACCCCATCGAAAATTATGACTCGGTAAAAACTTAGTCGCTTTTTCATACCATGCTACGGGAGCTTGTTTCGGACCATAGAGAGCCTTCTTAAGATGATACACATGATCAGTAAATTTAGGATCTTCAAACCACGTAGGTTGTTCAACATATACCTCTTCATGTAAATCACCATTCGAGAAAGGCACTCTTTACATCCATTTGGTAAATTTTAATCTTCCTAAAACATGCAATGGAGATAAAAGTCGATTGATTCAAGACGAGCTACGAGGAGCAAATGTTTCATTATAGTCAATACCTTCAATTTGTGTATACCCCTGTACAACTAGTCTTGCTTTATTTGAATAATATTTCCAAGTTCATCGATTTATTTTTGAAAATCCATTTTGTTCCAATGATATGTTTATCTTTAGGTCTAGGAACAAGGTGCCGGACATCATTTCGACAAACCGATTAAGTTCTTCTTGCATCGCAAGAATCCGATTTTCATCGAAAGTGCTTCTTTTACGTTAACCTTAGGTTCAACTGGGATGTAAAGCATACGTAGTTACATATGTCCTCTAATTGTCTACTGAGTGCGCACACCGGTGAGAGGGTTTCCAAGTATTTGAGAAGTTGGATGATCTTTAACAGATCCTTAATTCGGATTAGTTTCACTTGATGAAATTTTTATTTTTCAAGTATAAGAACTTCATCATTATCGAACTAGGGACGGGTGTATTCAAAAGATCGTCAATCACAACATTTATTGACTCTTGAATCACACCGGTCTGTTGTTCAGAACACGATATGCACGACTGTTCAAAGAATATCCTAAAAAGATCCCTTCATCACTTTTAGTGTCGAACTTTCCCAAATTTTCACGGTCACGCAAAATATAGCACTTCTTTGCCAAAAACTCGAAAGTATTTGACAGAAGGCTTTTTCTCAAACCACATTTCATAAGCCGTTTTATTATTAGATTTACAAATATAAACACGGTTAATAATGTAGCAGGCTGTATTTACTACTTCAGCCCAGAGATTCCTAGGGAGCTTCATGCTATTTAACATAACATTTCCCATTTCTTGAAGTACTCTATTCTTTCTCTCGACAATTCCATTTTGTTGAGGAGTTTTAGGTGCAGAGAATTCATGCGATATTCCCTGATCGCTACAAAATTTCTCAAAACCGCTATTATCGAACTCGGATCCATGATCACTACGGATCTTGCTGACTTGAGAACATTTTTCAGTTTGAATCCGTTTTATAATCTTTTTCACTCCATCAAGGGTTTCTGATTTATCTCTCAAGAATGAAACCCAAGTGTATCTTGTGTAATCATCTACAATAACTAAGATGTACTTTTTGCCACCTCGACTTTCCCTTCTTGTTGGTCCTATAAGATCCATGTGGAGAAGCTCGAGTGGTCTTGTGGTGATATTGGAGTTCACCTTTTTGTGAGAGCTCCTAGTTTGTTTACCATACTGGCATTCACCACAAATCTTGTCTACTTTTTGCATCTTAGGTAGACCTCTAATTAGTTCACATTTGCTCAATCTGTATAAATTTCGGTAGTGTACATGTCCAAGGCGTTTATGCCATAATTCTATCTCATCGGAATGGACCATGTAGCACGTTTGTTGAATGAGCTACCATTGCTTACTATATAGCGAGTTTTGAAGTTCTGCGACAGTTAATATTCAGAACCTTTCATTTCATTTATAATTTCACAACCTTGATTAGAAAATTTAACATTATGGTTGTTATCGCATATTTGAGATATGCTCAACAGGTTGTGTTTTAAACCCTCAACATATAAAACATTTTTAAATAAGGGAAGGTTATAGAGTTGAACCGTACCTTTGCCAATTATCTTGCAGTTGCTACCATCACCAAATGTGACTGATCCATCAGTCATATCTTTAAGATCGGTGAATAAAGCTTTGTCGCCTGTCATATGTCTGGAGCATCCACTGTCTAAGTACCATTTTGACTGGCTTGTAGCTTTGAAAGCAGTGTGAGCAACCAAACAAGCAACCTTAGGAACCCATTTCAGTACTGTTTTTGGTTTAGGAGAATAATTGGTCTTCTTTTGTTTATAGTTATAAGAGTGACCTACTGAGTTAGATTTTAATAGCTCCTTAAGTAAATCAACAATTTTTTCAGCTAGTGGGTTTCGAATCTGATTTTTGAAATTTATATAGCTGTTTTTGTGTTTTTGAAAAGTTTTTGTATTTTTAGAAAAAACATGACTAGTACCTTTTCCTTTTGAGTTAGAAGTCTCTCCTTTCACAAAATTGGAAGGAGTATTCTTCTGTTTAGGAGATGTGTTTTTATCATAGCCCAACCCGGATCGATCGCCACATTTTCTTGATCCGGATAATAATTTTTCTAATTTTGGATCACCTTGGGCATATCTCCATGTGTCCTTCAAACTCAGAAGAGAAGATACTTCATTTTTAAGTTTCTCATTTTCAGATTTCAAATTTTCAATTAGGGAGGTTTTGAATTCTAGATCACACTTTGATTTTTCAAAACAATCTGAAATTTGAGATTTTTCTAAAACAAGGGTTTCAAAACATTCTTTAAGTTTAAAAAACTTTTCTTTTTGAAGTTTAAGTTTAACTGCAATTTTACAACTTTCCTTATATAAGGCATTGTAAGCATCTTGAAGATCTTCATCATTTTCATGATCACTATCCAAATTTTCTTCACTTGTTGAATCATCGTGATCGGAAAAGGTAAACTTGGCTAGAGTCATAAGGGCCTTTAGTTCACTGCCCGACTCGGTTTCTGAATTTTCTGATTGAAGAGGCTTTAATCGACGATTCATCCCAAGTAGCCAACATACCCTTCCTTTTGGATCTGTCCTTTTAGGACATTTGTTTGCTAAATGCCCATATTCTTGACAGTTGTAGCATTGACTATCTTTCAATGATTTCCAAGTTTTAGACTTAGGTTTAGTACGTTTCTTTTCATTTGCCTTTTGAAAGTCGACTCTTTTCTTACTTTTGAAAATCTTATAAAACTTTTTCGCCAAAAGGGCCATATCATCTTCAGACTTTTCTGAATCTGAATTTTCTTGAGTAATACTTTTAGATGACTTCAAAGCAATAGATTTACCTTTAGGAGCTTTAAAACTTAATTCATAGGTTTGTAAAGAACCAACTAATTCTTCTACCTTCATATTGTCCGTATCACGAAGTTCCTGGATTGCGGTTACCTTAGAATTGAACCGTTCAGGAAGAGAAGCGTAATATTTTTGCACACACTTTACTTTCTGGGATCTTATCACCAAGACCCCACATTGAGTTAACAATGTCATTCAATCTAGTGAAAAAGTCCATAAACATTTCATTTTCCTCCATATGAATTTCTTCAAATTTAGTTGTGAGGAGTTGGACTTTAGATTTCTTGACAATTGATGTACCTTCGTGTGTCATTTCTAAAATATCCCAAGCTTGCTTTGCAGTATCACAGGATATGATTCTTTTGAACTCATCCGGTGATAGTGCGCAAGTGATTGCATTTAGTGCTTTAGCATTAGCACTACTCTCATTTTTCTGAAGTGTGGTCCATTGATAATACGGTGTAATTTTCATAGATTTTGAACCATCAACACCAGTTACTTCCATGGTAGGAGGTTTCCATTCAGTCACTGTGGCTTGCCACACACTTTCATCCATTGATCTGAGGAAGATCCTCATTCTGGCTTTCCAATAGGCATAGTTGGATCCATCAAAAGGTGGAGGCCTAGTAACTGAAAGGCTATCAAAATTTGACATCTTTTTATATAGCTTAGAACGTTAGCTCAGGAAATAAATCCAAATAAAAAGCAACAAAAATGAGCTATTAGGCTCTGATACCACTTGAAAAGGCCAAACTATATGTCCTAGAGGGGGGGTGAATAGGACTATGCCAAATTTAAAATAAAATCAGCGGAAATAAAGTAAACCAATAGCCTTACAATATGAATCAATTCACAATGCTAAATTTTAAATCACCTTGATAAATAAGTATTGAGAGATTGATACAAATTGAGTTCTAAGGACAACCTTACACCATAATAAACAAGGGCTTATGGTAGGACAACCTTATTTCTAGAACTTCTTTTGGATCAAGGACTCAATTTTAATATAAGTAAATGAAATAGCAAGGAATTGAAATTAAATGCAGAAGTATAGATCTAAATTATTACAACAATCCCCACACTTGCTTGAAATGTAAATAATTACAACATTCACATCCACTTGTACATTCCACACAATCGAATGATAAAAGATATGAAAATAAATCAAGCATTCAATCCACAAGACAAAGAGTTATAGTGGTTCGCCTGTGTGTACATCAACTGTTTTCCAACAGCCACACAAAATGCTACTCCACTCCTAATATCCTCACACAGGGGATATTAGCGTTCACTATCAAATAGGTTTTCACAGGTTCACCAAAAACCTTTACAATTGTGTCTTTTTCACTTGGGCTTACACAATTCAAAAACCCCTCTTTTCTAAGTTTTTTGGTTTTCCTCAGACAACCAATACAATGAGATTTTTCTGGCTCAACCTCAGACAAAACCAGTACAATGAGATTTTTCTGGCTTAATCTCAAATAAAACCAAAAGTAAATAAATTTTACAGAATTGTAAAATACCTGAATTTCACCTTTTCTTAGCAGCCCAGTAGAACCAATCGGAGTAGATGATTGAATGTCAAAGTTCAATTTTCAATACTTACATTCATAAGGTTCTAAATTCTAATAGATTTTAGATTTAACTCGTTGGGCGTAGCTATATTTGATTTTGATTCCAAGAAGAAGGAATAAGATAATTCCTCTTTTCAAATAAGATTGGAATATAGAAACAAAATCAAATTAAATAAGCTAGCAAAAAGGAATATTAAATAAGCACAATGTAGCTTAAAATAAACACAGACTTATCTCAGAGTAATCACTTGAAAATTCTTAAATTGAATGGAGTTGAAGTGAGAAAACTCTGAATTTCGTGTTCAATTTATAGAAGCAAAAATCGTTCCTACGACTGGTCTTAGAAACCATGGACTGGTCGTAGCTCAAACAGATTTTTGAAATATTGAGCGCGATCTTTGAAAGTCGTTCGTACGACTGGTCGTGGGTCACCTACGACTGGTCGTAGATCCCAACGACTGGTCATAGGACCATAGATAAAGTTGATGGATTTTGAGTCGTAGATCCACGACTGGTCGTGGACGAGTCGAAGCCACACCTACGACCGGTCAATGGACCTCCAGGACTGGTCGTGGGCGTTCCAAAATTTCCGAAAAATCTTCAACAACTTAGGATTGGTCGTGGAATTTCTTGGACTAGTCGAACCAATGCCAGGACTGGTCGAACAAGAGCTAGGACTGGTCGTAGAACAGACCAAACTTATGTAAAATAAATATTTGATTTATGTATCCAAAATGACCTACTTAAAGGATCAACCTAAGGTCATTCAAACCTGAATCATGTCGTATGGACATTGAACTTCAACCATTCAACGAATGTAGTTTGTTTGAACCATGTCAGGCTTGAGATCTTGAACTTGTTGTAGCTTCAAACTTGAGATCTTCATCAGCATAACAACTACTTCATGCATTGCTATTTAGTCTTGAAGTCATGAGACTTGAACATGTAGCTTCTTGAGACTTCAACATGTAGCTTCTTGAAGTATTTAAGCAGTGTCTTGAATTCATATAAATCATCATACAAGCACGGGGCACATCACAAATTTGACAACTAAAGGAGTATGAGACCATAACACTTACAGTTTGGGTCATAGGTTTTGGGATTTAAGAATGGGTTCCGGTTTAGGTTATAGGTTTTGGTTTTGGCTTAGGTTATAGGCTTTAGGATTTGAGAATGCATTCGGGTTTAGGTTATTGGTTTTGGTTTTGGTTTAGGTTTAGGTTTGTTTCGACAAGGAAACAAAGGTATTTTGTTTGGGAAAATAATCTTATTTAAACATAACAATGAAATAATTATAAAGGCAACCGTCATACTTTATTGATTCTGAATTCATTTACATCCTCGATATCCCTTGATTCTAAGATAGCTTACAAAGAACTCATTACAAATGTCAATTATTATAGCTAAATATAATTTTCGGCAGCATAACGGCAATGATCTCAATCATCTCCAATGACTTAGGAGGAATAGACAAGTCGATCAACAGTCTTCAAGAGAATGAAGATTCCGGCAGCATTTCGGTGCTATTTTGGTCATCTCCTAAAACTTAGGAGGAATACAACTCTTCGTCAATGATTCTTCCTTTCTCTTGATCAAGAAGAGCTTGAAGCTTTGAGGACTCCAATTATTCCAACAGCATTTCAGCCCATTCTGTTAAAAACTGCCAAGTAATAGGTTTGCGCGGGTCCGCGCAAACTATATGCTTTGCGTGACTTCGCGCAAACCATAAAAAGCACTCTGCTGCCTTGCGCTGACCGGCGTAAACTTCCAGGAGTCCAATACTCCTTTGCACGCGGTCGCGTAAAGCGGGGGAGTCCGGTACTCCGCACCTTCTGTCTTCTCTTTCGTCTTTGCTTCACTTCTGAAATCTTCGAACCCCTTTTTAGAGAAGGAACGGGGTATTTATAGACATTTTCACCAATGGAAATCTCAGATCTGGTGATGTGGGACAAAAATATCATCCAACTATTTTTATCACATCATTATAGACTTTTGCGCGGACACACGCAAACAATATATTTTGCGCGGTCACGCGCAATCCTTCAATCTCGCGCAAACCTTCTTCTTTCCTTAACCCGCGCAATCCTTACACTTTTTGCCGTTTCTGCACAAGTATTTCTCTTTGCGCGACTCCGCGCAAAGTGGTCTTCAAGTTGTTTCTTTGATGTTTAAAACTGATTTCTTGATCTTTCTTATCTTTCACTTCCATGCTTATTTTATGCCTCAACAGATGCCCCCTTGATCCGTTCTTTGTTTATTTCAGAAAATCAAAGAAAAGGATCAAACTATTCCTTTCTTCCAAGGTTTGCGCGACCTCGCGCAAAGTCCTACTCGAGTACCGTACTCGGCCATAAAGCATAAATAGTCCAACGACTTAGTCATTTTCACGAACTGCTCTCTGCTGGAACTCTGCTCTGGCGATTTGCTTCCGCGCAAACCTCCACTTTGCGCGACTCCGCGCAAACTGTTTCACTTTGCGCGACGTCTTCTGAACTTAGAGCTTTCCCGCGCAAACCATATACTTTGCGCGACCTCGCGCAAAGTACTCTGTACTTAGAAAATTTTCGAACTTTTTCCAACACTTAGCCATTTTCTGACTCTGTCATCTGTCTTTCTTTATGGCTCGTATTAAACAAACTGCTCGTCTGGTGTCTCCTTCAAACTCGCCTCCTTCTGACCAACCACCTGCTAAAAGAATAAAAACAACTTCCAGAAATCCAGCTTACTTTAAAGAACCCGTTCTTCCTACTTTCGATTTCTCTGATCGCATTAAGTCTTTACCCTCTCCTATTCATAGATCCATCTCCTTGGGAGATATTAAATGCCCGCCAAAACATGGAAGGGAATATGACTGGGATGAATGGCTCAAGACCACGGCCCACATTCGTACCGACAGTGAGAGACCCCCTCCTCGTGAAGATACTCCTCCACCTTCTCGCTTGAAGAAAACTCGCCGCAATAAGGCGAAAGAGTTTGCAGAAAAAATTAAAGAACATAAGAAGAAACGGCTTCAGAACTCGTGGGATTCAGTACGAGTCGTTGAAGGGGTCATGAAGTTTGACAACCCTCATGCGGAGGGCATGACAATCATTCCAATCAAGGTATATCGCCATCAGTCTATGCTAGACTGTGAACCTAGAGATTGTGTTCATGGCGAAAGGCTGATGTACACCGAATCATGGGCTTCAAGAGAGCCTCGAATCTTAGAAGGCACTATTCAAGCTTAGAAGCTGCGACAGAATGTCGGAGAAGTTCGTCCCATGATCTTCTTAACTCCCTTCTATAGTCCTCATGATCTCTTTCCTTCTCATTTCTACAAAACGGTGCGACAACATTTCAGAGATCGCGAACAACTCTGGGGACAAGCAGAATTCCGTGTCAGGAGTTTGTTGACTGCTCGTCGTTACTATTCCGAATGGGCGGAGGCCATATTGCTAAAACATACGAGCACTCTTGCAAAGATCGGGCTTTATGATGCAATAGAAGTAACTCAAAATACTTCTAGAGAGAACCCAATATTCGAAAGGCTTCCTTGAATATTGGTCACCTACAACCAACTCCTTCCATTTTCCTTATGGCGAAATGAGCATATCTCTTTGGGACCTTCATCGCATAGCTGGTCTCACAATCACAGGCAAATTCTATGATGAGTTTATTCCTACCAACAGAGAATTAGCCTTCAGTATCTTCTCCGGCATAAAGCCTTCCATCTCTGAGACCACCATAGAGCTATTCAAAGAAATGGGCAAATTTCTCAACTTCCACAAATTCCCCCCCTACAATGGCTAGCTCATTTCTCTAGAGGTCTCACGTATTTACCAATTTGATCATTATTTTCTTCTTTATATTCTTATTATTTCACCATTCCTGTATATTAACCTCCTTCATTTTCTTTGAAGGTTTAGATGACGCTCGAAAGAATTGACTAATCTTCGAGATACGATAAGAGGAAAGCAGAATATAGCCCTTTTGGAGAACTTGCGGCATTCTTGGCTTCTCGGCTAAGCTTGGTTGTATTGCCTTGACTCCAAGTGGGCGATCTTTGTTCGTCCTCTTGTCTTTGTTGTAGGTGGCGCTTTAGCAGAGGGTCATAAATATTCTCTTGCTCCTCCTGTATTATGTTCTATCTATAGGGCCCTTGGAGAAATAGCTACACACGTAAAAGACCCAACTCTGGGAGCTTCATCTGCGCATACTTCTTGGCATTATTTTACGGGGTGGCTTAGAGTTTATTTCCCTTGGACTTTCGAAGTTTCGAGCAAGCATATTCACATCCTTCTCATCTTCCACTGGTTCTTTCAAAGAAAGAGCAATGGCTAGAAGAGCATATGAGTGGGTTGCAAATAAGATTCGGGATGATGATCGAGATAAACTTCTTTCGGTTCGCCTTTATCGCTATCCTGTGAGACACGGACATGGTGGACAACGAAACTCTTTTGCAGCAGAGAGAGCTTTCTTCTTTTCTATTCGCTCATGCGGTTGCCTCTGCGGGAAGGGACGAGAATTTTGGAGAGAACCTTACTACCCCGGTCGTTTTGCTCGTCAATTTGGTTATGATCAAAGCGTGCCACAAAGCTGCGGGTTGGTTACGGACAAATCTTATTTGTTATGGAACTGGTCCTCTTAACTGGGCCATGATATGGAAACAATTCTTTGAATGGCTGTGTTGGCTCCCTCTTCATAATTCCAAGTTGTGATCGCATAGTTCGTACATCATATAGCTGGATGCGATGGTGGGATCACCAATCATATCTGGTCAACAAATGCTTGCCAGTAGATTCTTCTATCTTTCTTCATCCACCCAGTGAAGGGTAGAAATTTAGAGAGCGGAATTGGCTATATTAGGAGAAGAGCCATGCATCTCATCCTGGAGAGATTTGTAGAAAGATATCATTGGAAGATCCCATCCATGAAATCAAGCCCATCAACACTTTGGATGGTTGGTTTGCCCACGGAGATTTAAGAGAATTTGAGAAATCTCGTCGGGATTCTTCAAACCAGTGCAGAGATAATCTTTGAAGGTACATCTTCTCCAATTCTGCAGAGACTACGAGTGGTTCAAGAAGGACCGGCTGTTGGTACTTCCACATCTCCTCCACAGCCCCTTGGTCCTAGTCCATCTTCTCCGATGACTAGATCAAGAACGCGTTTACAATCATCATCCCCTATCCCTTCAGAAGGAACTCGTCCAGCCTCTGCTTCTCCTATAGTCCAAGAGCTTGTACCGGAGAGCAGTCAACCCGTTTCTTATAAAGGGAAGCAAGTTATCGTTGAAGAAGTTGACGAAGAAATTTTGGGAGATGAAAGCTTAACTTCATCATCAAGTACAACTGAATCTTCGCAGGATGAAGATAGCGGAAATAGTGATAATGGCGAAGATAAAGACGATGACTTTGAAGAAGGTGAAGTTGATATTGGCGAAGAAGAGGAAACAACTGCGAAAGAAATTGAGATAGAATCTTCTCCTATATTTGCTAAGACTCCTTCTAGCATTAATGTTCCTGCTAAATCTCTCCTATGGTGAGGAAGATGAAGAGGAGCCTTTAGATTATGGAGAATATGGGTATTCACCAGGTAAAAGAAAATTTTCATATACATATCTTGATTTATATTATAACAACTATTATTTATTTAAAATTATTGCATCTCCCTTTTTTAGGTGCCCAAGTTGTAGAAGTAGGTACTATCTCTTCAGCGAGCCCTCTTGTGATATCTTCACCAAGAGCATCTGTAGTTCCATTGGTAGTACAGAGAGTAGTGGCTCGTGAAATCATATTTTCTACAGAAACTACTGACTTGCCAACTCCAGCTACCAGAGATTCTAGTACGGAAGCTAGGGCACCATCTTTCGCTGATATGGTGGGACTTGGTCCTTCCATAGCTCAAAGAGCTTCTCATACATTAGTCGTGTTCCAGTGACAGGTATATATATGCACTGCCTATTGTCACTCAAGGCTATATATATTTCATAATAATATATTAAATATCCTTCTTCTTTTACTATAGGAACTTATCCCTGCAGCGGTGCGGCTAGTTCTGATTCTGTAACCACTACTTCTGAACTATCATCCTTTGCAAACATTCCTGCTCACAAAATGCTTATGGTGAAACATTCTCTGTTAGCAATAATCCATATCTTCAGAAATCCTGATCAGTGGTCGGATTTGGATGTTGCTATAGAAATTTTGGAAAGCTCTGCTAAGATGGCCAGAATCAACATATCTCCTTTGCGGGATTCACTCCTCAAATTTCGTGATTCCGTAATTTCTTTGGCGTCAGCAGAAAATGTTACAATTGCTCCACGAGATTTTAGAGTGTAGAATGAGTTGGCTTCATCACAAGAACAAGCCCTTCTGACAGCTTCATCGATTTCTAAACTTGAACAAGAGCATATAATTCTTCAGGATCAATTAAAAATTCATGTTGATGAAAGCAAGACTATTCAAGACCGCATTGCAATTTTAAAGGAAGAAATCTTGCAACTAGAGAAGAAGAATCATGAATAGGTTTTAATCATTCAGGATATTGAAGAGAAGATACAGGTGAATGCTCAATCTATTGATGTTGAAAAATCCGTACAACTTCAAGGTAAAGAAATGATCGCTTTTTTGGAGAATAAGCTTGCTGGCGTTCTTGATCATGCGAGACTTATTTTTGAAGAAAAATCTAGACATGATGCAGTTCAGGCGCAATTGAAAGAAGATTTGCTCAGATATTCAGAAGCAATGGGAATTACAGAGGATCTTTGAATCATGTAATTTTAAACATGTGATATTTGCTTTCGTGTTTCTTGGATGTAATTTATCATATATCTCATGATAGTATTTTGGGATGTTTTATGATGGTATATATTTTCTATCTTGCATATTGATGATACTTATACTAGTATTGTCAAATTATATTTATATGATAATTTTATTATACTTATATTTTTATCAATATTATCAAGTTATATTTATTCTCTATATAATAATTTCATTACACATTTTTTATAATTTCTTAACCTTTTATGCTTTGTTAGTACGGGATCTTCTAGGTGAATATTTAAATTGGCGGTGCTAAGTTTCAATTCAATTAGCCACACGCAGTTTATGCTCATGAGTAGTGGAGCGTGCGCACACACACAGTTTAAGCTCATGAGTAGTGGAGCATTTATGGGTCTTATGTGATGGCCACTGTAACTCTCTAGAGTTCGCTTTTGGGCTTCTCACTGCCTTGAGCTCACGGTCACGGTCCATCAGAGGGGCCCATTGACGCCACTGGGACGGTGAACCGTTGGATTTACGCGCAGGGTTGGCCACGGTAACTCTCAGAGTTCGCAGGGCTCGCAAGGCTACCTTTGGGCACCAAATCTAGGGTCGCCAGTCCATCAATGAGTAGGTTTAAGCCCTTCCTCACGAGTTACTACGAAATCAAACCCTAGACTGGAGGGTCTTACGCACGGTTGGCATAAAGCTCGCACTGCGGCCCCTGTTTTCTTCGTTCGCAAGGTCGAGCCCATTCACAGGAGGGCATTTTCATCCGTTCCCTGTGGCGCTGCCGAAAGCTATACAGACGGCATGGGAATTACGGTGACTAGTCTTCGCGGATTTATGGCCTTTTAGGCTTTGAATCCTTGACTTTGTCAGCTACCCGCATAGGTGCGCACGATGGTCTTCGCGGGCTTTTTAGGGCCACTGACTCCTCGCCGCTGCCCGAATGGTGATCTTCATGGGTCTTACGTATAGTTGGCTGGCTCTTTCAGAGCTTGATCCTTTGAGAGCATATTTTTTTTTTTTTTTCACGAGCTTGATCTTTTTTATTTTGCTCAATTTTGGCTCTTTTAGGATTTTGGCTTGGCTATACTGCCTCTTTGATTGATATTGATATATCCTTGCTTTTGATAATATCTTCAAGAAAATCCATGCCTTGTAAGGCAATATATATATATGATCATCATCTTTCACAAATATAGTAAATATTTCTGAAATATCTTTAAGAAGATCGATGCTTTGTAAGGCATTCTAATTCTCAGCTTAGATAATATCTTTAGGGGAATCTTTAAGAATTTGTGCCTTGTAAGGCAATATAACTTTGTCAGTATCTTCAAGAGAATCTTCAAGAATTTGTGCCTTTCAAGAATTTGTGCCTTGTAAGGCAATATAACTTTGTCAATCTTATTTGATGATGATGATCATATATATATTTTCAGATTTTGCTTTGATAATTGACATGCTTGTGAATTTCTTCTTTATAGCTTCTTTTTGTTGGTATATAGACATGATCTTATTCATCTTTGCCCCCTTTTGATCGAGAATCATTATGCCGATAACATTATGGGTCAAAATCCACATCTCTATCTTTAGGGATAGTATTTTTTGATGAAACGGGCATTGACAAGTACACTAATACCCTGTCCTTCTTGATTTGTGATTCTATATGCCCCGTTGGAGTATACTTCTTTCACCACATATGGACCGTCCCATTTAGGCTCGAACTTTTGTCCGCGAGTGACCATTATAGGTCTTTTCAACATTAACACCATATCCCCTTTTTTGAAAGATCGGTATTTAACCTGTTTATCAAAATGGTGATATTACGGCTGATATGATTGTAACCATTTCTTTGAAATTTTGCAAGAGGCGTTTCTCGTCGAGTAAGTCTAATTCTTTCAACCTTATTTTTGCATTTTCATCATCTGTTATAGACTGATGCACTGCTATTCTGAGTGATGCCACCTGCATTTCAATTGGGATAACTGCCTCCATACCATAGATTAATGAATACGGTGTCACCCCTGTTGCTATACGATGGGTGGTTTTGTAGGCCCATAATGCTTCTTGTAACTTTTCATCCCAATCGCGCCTTTATTGCCTATCACCGTTTTCTTCATTATTTTGACAATTGTTTTGTTAAACGCTTCCGCTAATCCATTGGCTGGAGGATAGTAAGGTGTCGAAAAAGAATGTTGGATGCCAAACTTCTGACATAACTTTTCCATGCCTCTGTTTTTAAAAGGGGTACCATTATCAGTGATGATCTTCTTCGGAATACCATGACGGTATATTATAGCATGACGGATGAAATTGACCACGTCTTTCTCTTTAACATTACGCAAGGCGACTGCTTCGGTCCATTTGGAGAAATAATCTTGTTGCTGCCAGAATATTGTTTTCCTTTGGATGAAGGAGGACTTATAGGACCAATAACGTCGAGTCCCCAGGCTGAGAAAGGCCAAGAAGCAACAGACTGATGTAATTCTTCTGGAGGAACATGTATTACATCTCCGTGTATTTGACATTCATGGCACCGCTTTGCATATTCTATCGCATCTTTAAACATAGTAGGCCAATAATAACCCATTCGATGCACTCTATGGCATAAATTCCGGCCAGCTTGATGTGCTCCGCATTCACCTGAATGTGCTTCCCGCAGCATTTGGTTTGCTTCTCGCTTGTCCAAGCACCTTAACAGCATTCCATTATAAGATTTTCTATATAATACTTCGCTGCATATGACAAATTTTCCTGATCGCTGTTTAATTTGCTGTCTTTGTGCATTATCTTCTGGCAAGATATTATATTTGATATAGTCAACAAAAGGTTGCCGCCAATCATCCATTGTTATCTCCAAACAGGATATAGGCAGCATTTCAACGGTTTCTTCAATAACTTCTGCAGATGGCAGGAATCTTCTTTCTTCTATAGTTACCTGAAGAGGACTTCGGTTTGTGCAGGATAAAGCCGCTGCTAAACTTGCTAAAGCATCTGCTTTTGCATTCTCCGACCGCGGTATGTGTTTAATTTCCACATAATAGAACTGTTCAAGCAACTGTTGTGCCTTCCGATAATAAGGCAAAAGTCCCTCTTTCCTTACTTCAAATTCTGTTGTTAATTGATTCACAATCAATTTGGAATCTCTGAAGATATGCAATGATTTTACTTCCATTTGTCGTGCTATTTCCATTCCGATGATAAGAGCTCTGTATTCAGCTTCATTGTTTGTGCACGCGATACCCAATGTGAAAGAGTATGGTAATAAATCACCCTGAGGTGTAATGAATATCACCTCCTGCCCCCGCTCCGATACTCGAGCAACACCATCAAAATACATCTGCTAAAGATTTTGAGATTCACCAACATAACTGTTCATCTGGGAATTCATCATTGATTTTTTCATTTTCTGCTATAGGATGTGCTGCGAGAAAGTCCGCCATAGCTTGTCCTTTTACTGCTTTCGCAGGCTTATACGAAATAGTATATTCTGATAACAATAGCATCCACTTGGCTAGTCTTCCCGATAACATTGGCCTGGTCATCAAGAATTTTATCGGATCTGCTCTTGAGATTAGAGTTATATCATGAGAGAGACAATAATGCCTTAACTTTTGCACGGCAAATACCAACGCCAAACATTCTTTTTCAATTGGAGAATAATTGAATTCTGCCCCCATCAGTGTTCGGCTTAAATAATAAAGAGCAGTCTCTTTTCCGGCTTCGTTTACCTGTGCCAACAAAGCACCCAAAGAATTTGTAGCGGCAGATGTATATAAGATAAGTGGCTTACCTTTTACTGGAGCTGTTAACACCGGCGGCTGTTTTAATAATTCTTTAATTGAATCGAAGGCATTCTGGCAAGCCTGATCCCATACAAATTCTGTATCTTTCTTCATTAACCGAGAAAATGGCTGACACCTTCCTGCAAGGTTCGAAATGAAGCGGCGAATGTATGCCAATTTTCCTTGTAAGCTTTTTAATTCCTTCAACGTCGTTGGTGGCGGCATATTTTGAATAGCTTTAACTTTTTCTGGATCAATTTCGATTCCTCGTCTTGCGTACCACAAAGCCGAGGAATTTCTTGGAAGACACTCCAAATGCACATTTATCGGATTCATCTTTAATTGCTTCTTTCTGAGTCGTCGGAAGACCGATGCTAGATGTTCGCGGTGCTCTTGATGATCTCCGGATCTGACTACCAAGTCATCAACATAGCATTCGACATGTTTATGCATCATATCTTGGAAGATATTTTTCATTGCCCTTTGATATGTTGCCCCAGCATTTTTGAGACCGAAGGGCATAACTTTATAACAGTAAATTCCAAGCGGCGTTCTAAATGCCGTTGCCTCTTCATCTTCAGGTGCCATCCTGATTTGATTATATCCTGCATATCCGTCCATAAAGGACATGATAGCATATTGAGTAGTGCTATCGATTAGTAATTCTGTTATCGGGAGAGGGAAATCGTCTTTTGGACATGCCTCATTCAGATCTCTGAAGTCAATACATACTCTAATCTGTCCGTTCTTCTTTTTCACCGGAACAATATTTGATATCCATTTGGGATATTTAACTTCTCTGATGAACCCAACCTTTATTAACTTATTTACTTCTTTTTCGATTAACGGAATTAGGTCTGGGTGAAATCGCCTTTGTGCTTGCTTTACTGGTTTCTTTTCTTTGGAAATATTTAGTCGATGCATTGCTGAGAGGGTTCCGATCCGACATTTCTTCATATGTCCAGGCGAAAACATCTTTATTTTCCTTAAGAAGTTGGCCATATTTCTCAGTTTCCTGATCTGAAAGGCTAACGCCGATGAATGTGTTCCTTGGCTCTTCTGCTGTTCCTAGGTTTATTTCTCGCAGGCCATCTATTGTCGGTTGCCCCCCGTCTTCTAATTGCCTTGGAGCGGTTTCAGGATATTCAATTACCTTAGTATCTGGTGTAGCTGAGGTCATGTTAACTGATACTATATTTACTGCTGATTCTGCTCCCAATCCTTGGAATTTTCTTCGCTTTTCCTGATTAACCCCGAGAGGGATCTGAATTCCTTTCCCATGATTCAAGCCGGTGGGTTTGTCACAATCAAAACCCATATTTCTCATGATTTTCTTGCTTGCTGCACTGTATTTTCTCAAATTTTGCGATGCTAACTCTCCATGATATATATTGCTTATATTTTCATCCTTCACTTCTGATGCAGCGTGAAACTCTATTGGTTCAGGATATTTAACACTGGCTTTGACTTGAAATGTTCTTGGAGCGGCTGCAAATGGCTTACATCTTTCGATATTGGGTAACGGCACTGTGTAATTGGACTGTAAGACTTTCAGCTGTTCTGTCGACAATAGTGTCAACGGCGGTTGTCCCGGTTGTCTCAAGCGCTTTGGTACAAAATAGAATTTCTTTCTTGCTTCTGCAGACCCAGAAGATTCTGCTTTTTCTTCTTTAACTTTATTTATCCTGGCATCTTTTACGATTCTCTTTCCATCATCATTTCTCATTTCTTCAGAGAAACATTTATAATAGCTAGCATCCGCAAAGAAAGAAAGACTTACCACGTATAGGGTTTTGCATCGCCCATTACTTTACACGCACCCCATCTTTACAAGATTTGAAGCATCGATGTAGAGTAGAAGGTATAATATTGTCTTGATGTATCCACGGCCTTCCCAAGAGAAGGTTATATGTCGTTCTGACATTTATAACGTGACATACAACAAGTAATAATTAATTCTCCTACTTCTAATGTCACCGTAATTTTACCGAAAAGCGCGTTGTCCATCTTGATTGAACCCTTGTATCATCATCCCACTCGGGCGCAAGTCTGAACGACGAAAACCCAATTTAGTAATCATTGAGAGTGGCAAAAGATTTACTGCGGACCCATTATCTATCATAATCCTTTTTATCTTCTTGTCACAAATGTATCCTTCTATCATCAATGGCCTGTTATGTTCCTTTTCGCCAATTAAATCGTCATCAGAGAAAGATATTACTGGTAGACAATTCATCTTTTCACTGTTCCTTTCATTCTTCATTTCTGCCAGTAAAGTTTCTCTTACATCATGATCAGACAATGCTTGAATCAAACTTTGACGAAATTCTTCTGATAATTTGAGTGCATCATAAATACTTAATCGAGCCGGTATACCCTTTAAGTGGCTGACTACATCATAAGCCACTTTTGTCACTGCATCTCCATTTTTATTCTTGTCTTCAGTGCTCTGTCTTTCAATCACTTCTTTCCTTATGATTCCTGTTTTTTGCTTTACCGGACTTGTTACTTGCTTCCCTGATCGCAACGTAATCATTGTTGCATTTCTTGTTGACCTTTCCTTTTTCATCCCCCGCGTGCTTTCTTGTATTGACAATACATTTACTGTTGCCTTTGCATTCTTTTCTTTGCTTCCGCTGGTTATTATGTCACCTCTATTTATCATTCGCTGTATAATGCATTTTAACGTATAACAATTTTCTGTCGGATGCCCCACTAGGCGATGATAACGGCAAAAGTTTCTTTCTCGAGTCCTCGTCATATCTTCAGGACGTTTTGGTTCTGGTAATTCCAAGGTACCTGCTTTTAACAATTGTTGCATCATAGGTACCACATCTTCTTTATCAAACTCAAATCCTTCATGTGAATCGAGCATTCTGAGCTTTTTTCCACTGTATCTATCTCTTGATTGATTCCAGCCTTCTTTTCCTTCTGGCCTTTTATCTCTTGAACCTTTTGCGTCTTGATTCTTCTTATCCCGATCGATGGTGTTGACAGTTGTCCTACCAGGTATTCTTCTGACAGTTTCATGATGAAATGCGGGCATCTTGCGAGTCATCAGTTCTAATGCATGGGCTTTGGTAGCCAAATCACGGAAGGTTCCGATATCAGCGCTGGTGAGTCCAAACGCGATTCCTGTTTCCATAGAGTTCAGACACATTTTGACTTGTTCCTTTTCTTCCCAAGAATCGCCGCATGATGCCCCCAAGTGTCTTCCATCCGTCTATGAATTTTTGGTGGTTCTCCTTCGCCGTCGCATCTTGAAGCTAGTTCTGTGATGCTAACATCGCGCTCTGACGAAAAGAAGTTTGACATGAAAGCATCTTGCATTTCTTCCCATGTTCGTATGGACCCTAGTGCCAAATTTGAATACCATCTGAAAGCTTTACTCATTAACGATGACCCAAATAAGCGTAAGCAATATTGAGGTATCGTGGAGAAATTTCCCATCTTGGTGATGAAATGCATCAGGTGTTCTCTACGGTGATCCTTCCCCATTAAATTTCTGAAAATCTGGATGCTTAAAATTGGCTGGGAATGGAACATCCTCTACCTCTCTTGGGTAGGGTGTTCGGTATCTGAAACGACCGGTGTTTGCGCGCTCCCTTTCTATTCTGACCGCTTCTTCGACAACTTGTCTTACATCATCTTGTGTTATGGCTCTTGTCACCGGAACGGATCCTCGGGATCCTATCCCCTGAGGACGGGAACCTTCAGGTTGGTTCTCTTGTCCATTTGTTGCTCCCATCATGGGTGGAGCCACTATTTGGGCTACATTATGTGCCAGAGTTGTCAGAGCTTCTCTGAGATTCTGGCATTCATCCATTAGCACCCTTTGTGCCTCCGCCATTTGATCAACACGTTCTTCAGTAGTCGGTCTATTTCCTTGACCTGTCTCTGCCATGTATACCGCGGCCTCTTGACTGTTCGTCGAAGTTGTTATTGGAGTAAAACGAGAGTATGTTGACGTAACAGGACTTGTAAAGAGGGGAGGAATTGGAGTCTCGTTTGATTCCTGTGTGTTTCCCGTGCTTTTAACCGATTGAGGTGATACAGCTATAGGCGAGCTTGTTTGTGGTGATATGGGCACCGGGGATCCTATCATCAGTGCTTTGCCTTTTGTGTGCTTCGTCCATTTGGTCTTCGGGGTGACCAAAGCTGGAAAATCTTGTGACGAGAACTGCGTAGTAGCTTGTTCAGGATAAATTGCCGGAGGAGCGAGCTCAGGTTTTCTTCTTGCTATGCTCCGCGTGATTGGTCCCTCACTCTTAGTGCAAACAATTTTGCTTTGCGGTTTTTTAAGGTTTTTGCTTTCGTCTTTCTAGACAAGACCAAAGTCCAGTTTTCATCACTCTCTTATGGTTGAGGTGAAACGGAAATGACTCCTGCTGTTACTGGAATCACTTTGCGCTTGCTTGTAGTGCTTGCTTTTGTACGCTCAGGAATTTGGTTTGGCGCATATTCAATTATGAACCCAGTGGCGATAAATCGGAAGTTCACTTTTCTCGCGATATTAGCCATTAGTAGTGTTGTGTGATTGAATTCAGGTACCTTCAATAATAAAACATACTTGAAATTAGTACATGAAAGATTAAGTAAACTATCTTGGAGATGAAGGGGAGGATGTTCCCACTGAGAGTCGCCATTTTGGCGTCAAATAGACACCAAAAATAGTGACAAGAGTCTTGCAACTTTCCCAATGTTAATGTTAAATAAGATATGTCCCCAGCAGAGTCGCCATTTTGTTTCGACAAGGAAACAAAGGTATTTTGTTTGGGAAAATAATCTTATTTAAACATAACAATGAAATAATTATAAAGACATCCGTCATACTTTATTGATTCTGAATTCATTTACATCCTCTGATATCCCTTGATTCTAAGATAGCTTACAAAGAACTCATTACAAATGTCAATTATTATAGCTAAATATAATTTTCGGCTGAAGATAACGGCAATGATCTCAATCATCTCCAATGACTTAGGAGGAATAGACAAGTCGATCAACATGTCTTCAAGAGAACGAAGATTCGACAAAGCATTTGGTGCTATTTTGGTCATCTCCTAAAACTTAGGAGGAATACAACTCTTCGTCAATGATTCTTCCTTTCTCTTGATCAAGAAGAGCTTGAAGCTTTGAGGACTCCAATTATTCCGACAAACATTTTGCCCAATTCTTTGTTAAAAATATGTCAAGCAATAGGTTTGCGCGGGTCGCGCAGAACTATATGCTTTCTTGCGCGACTCCGCGCAAACCAACCATAAAAGCACTCTGTTGCCTTCTACTGACCGGCGCAAACTTCCAGAGTCCAATACTCCTTTTGGTCGCGCGCAAAGCGGGGAGTCCGGTACTTCGCACCTTCTGTCTTCTCTTTCGTCTTTGCTTCACTTCTGAAATCTTCGAACCCCTTTTTAGAGAAGGAACGGGGTATTTATAGACATTTTTACCAATGGAAATCTCAGATCTGGTTGATGTGGGACAAATATATCATCCAACTATTTTTATCACATCATTATAGACTTTGCGCGGACACGCGCAAATAATATACTTTGCGCGGTCACGCGCAATCCTTCAATCTCGCACAAACCTTCTTCTTTCCTTAACCCGCGCAATCCTTACACTTTGTGCGTTTCTGCACAAGTATTTCTCTTTGCGCGACTCCGCGCAAAGTGGTCTTCAAGTTGTTTCTTTGATGTTTAAAACTGATTTCTTGATCTTTCTTATCTTTCACTTCCATGCTTATTTTATGCCTCAACAAGGTTAAGGTTTTGGTTTAGGTTATAGGTTTTGGGATTTGAGAATGGGCTCGGGTTTAGGTTATAGATTTTGGTTTTGGTTTTGGTTGTCGGTTTTGGTTTACGTTTAGGTTAAGGTTTAGGTTTAGGTTATAGGTTTTCGAATTTCAGAATGGGTTCGGGTTTAGGTTATAGGTTATAGGTTTTGGTTTAGGTTATAGGTTTTACGATTTGAGAATGGGTTCGGGTTTAGGTTATAGGTTTTTATTTTAGTTATAGGTTATATGTTTAGGTTATAGGTTTTGGGATTTGAGAATGGGTTCGGGTTTAGGTTATAGGTTTTGGTTTTAGTTTAGGTTTTAGGTTTTGGTTAAGGTCTAGGTTTTGGATTTGAGAATGGGTTCGGGTTTAGGTTATAGGTTTTGGTTTTGGTTTTGGTTTTAGGTTTTGGGATTTGAGAATGGGTTCGGGTTTACGTTACACGTTTTCATTTTGGTTTAGGTTATAGGTTTTGGTTTATGTTTAGTTTAAGGTTTCGGTTTAGGTTATAGGTCTTCAGATTTCAGAATGGGTTCGCGTTTAGGTTATAGGTTATAGGTATTGGTTTAAGTTATAGGTTTTGGGATTTTTGGATGGGTTCGGGTTTAGGTTATAGGTTTTGGTTTTAGTTATCGGATATAAGTTTAGGTTCTGAGTTATATGTTATAGGTTTTGGAATTTGAGAATGGGTTCGAGTTTAGGTTATAGGTTTTCGGTTTTGGTTGAGGTTTTTGGTTTGACAATGGGTTTGGTTTATAGGTTTAAAGGTTTTAAGGTTTAGGTTTGTTTAAGTTATAGGTTTTGGGATTTAAGAATGGGTTCGGGTTTAGGTTATAGGTTTTGGTTTTGCTTTAGGTTATAGGTTTGGGTTTTAGTTATAGGTTAAGGTGATTTTAGTATAGTTTATAGGTTTTGGAATTTGAGAGTTAGGGTTTAGGTTATAGGTTTTGCTTTTGGTTTAGGTTATAGGTTTTAGAATTTGAGAATGGGGTTTAGCTTATAATTTTATACTTTTTGGTTAGGGTTTAGGTTTTGGAGTTGAGAATGGGTTCGGGTTTAGGTTAAAGGTTTTGGTTTTGGTTTAGGTTATAGGTTTTGGATTTGAGAATTTTTATGGGTTTAGGTTATAGGTTTTGGTTTTGGTTTAGGTTATAGGTTTTGGTTTAAGTTTAGGTTAAGGTTTTGGATTTTTCTGCTTTTTTGATTTGAAATGGGTTGGGTTTAGGTTATAGGTTATAGGTTTTGGTTTAGGTTATAGGTTTTGGGATTTGAGAATTGTTGGTTATGGGTTTAGGTTATAGGTTTTGGTTTTGGTTTAGGTTATAATTTTTGGTTTAGGTTTAGGTTAAGGTTTTGATTTCGATTCTGATTTTCGGATTTGAGAATGGGTTCGGGTTTAGGTTATAGGTAGGTTTTGGTTTAGGTTATAGATTTTGGGATTTGAGAATGGGTTTGGGTCTAGGTTATAGGTTTTGGTTTTAGTTATAGGATATAGGTTTGGGTTTTAGGTTATAGGTTATAGGTTTTGGGATTTGAGAATGGGTTCGGGTTTAGGTTATAGGTTTTGGTTTTGGTTTAGGTTATAGGTTTTGCTTAAGGTTTAGGTTTTTGGATTTGAGAATGGGTTTGGGTTTAGGTTTATATGTTTTGGATTTGGTTTAGGTTATAGGTTTTAGAATTTGAGAATGGATATGGGTTTAGGTTATAGGTTTTGGTTTTGGTTTAGGTTATAGGTTTTGGTTAAGGTTTAGGTTTTTGGATTTGACAATGGGTTCGAGTTTAGGTTATAGGTTTTGGTTTTGGTTTAAGTTATAGGTTTTGGGATTTGAGAATGTCTTCGGGTTTAGGTTATATGTTTTGGTTTTGGTTTAGGTTATAGGTTTTGGTTTTGGTTTAGGTTAAGGTTTAGGTTTAGGTTATACGTCTTGGATATGAGAATGGGTTCGAGTTTAGGTTATAGGTTTGGGTTTTGATTTAGGTTATAGGTTTTGTGATTTGAGAATGGGTTCGGGTTTAGGTCATAGCTTTTGGTTTTGGTTTAGGTTATAGGTTTTGTTTAAGGTTTAGGTTTTTGGATTTGAGAATGGATTCGTAAAGGTTTAGGTTATAGGTTTGGTTTTTTTTGGTTAGGTTTTAGGTTTAGGGATTTGAGAATGGGTTCGGGTTTAGGTTATAGGTTTTGGTTTTGGTTTAGGTTATAGGTTTTGGTTTTGGATAAGGTTTAGGTTTTGGATTTGACAATGGGTTTGGGTTTAGGTTATAGGTTTTGGTTTTGGTTTAGGTTATAGGTTTTGCTTAAGGTTTAGGTTTTGGATTTGAGAATGGGTTTGGGTTTAGGTTTATATGTTTTGGATTTGGTTTAGGTTATAGGTTTTAGAATTTGAGAATGGATATGGGTTTAGGTTATAGGTTTTGGTTTTAGGTTTAGGTTTAGGTTTTGGTTAAGGTTTAGGTTTTTGGATTTGACAATGGGTTCGAGTTTAGGTTATAGGTTTTGGTTTTGGTTTAAGTTATAGGTTTTGGGATTTGAAAATGTCTTCGGGTTTAGGTTTTATGTTTTGGTTTTGGTTTAGGTTATAGGTTTTGGTTTTGGTTTAGGTTAAGGTTTAGGTTTAGGTTATACATCTTAGATATGAGAATGGGTTCGAGTTTAGGTTATAGGTTATGGGTTTTGATTTAGGTTATAGGTTTTGGGATTTGAGGTGGTTCGTGTTTATGTTATAGGTTTTGGTTTTAGGTATAGGTTATAGGCTTAGGTTATAGGTTATACGTTATTGGTTTTGGGATTTGAGAATGGGTTCGGCTTTAGGTTATATGTTTTGGTTTTGGTTTAGGTTATAAGTTTAGGGATTTGAGAATGGGTTCGGGTTTAGGTTATAGTTTTGGTTTTGGTGTAGGTTATAGGTTTTGGTATAGGTTTAGGTTAAGGTTTACGTTTGGGTCATAGGTTTTGGGATTTGAGAATGGGTTTAGGTTTAGGTTATAGGTTTTGGTTTTGGCTTAGGTTATAGGTTTTAGGATTTGAGAATGCGTTCGGGTTTAGGTTATTGGTTTTGGTTTTGTTTTGTTTTAGGTTAAGGTTTTGCTTTAGGTTATAGGTTTTGGGATTTGAGAATGGGTTCGGGTTTAGGTTATAGATTTTGGTTTTGGTTTTAGTTGTAGGTTTTAGTTTACGTTTAGGTTAAGGTTTAGGTTTAGGTTATAGGTTTTGGAATTTGAGAATGGGTTCGGGTTTAGGTTATAGGTTATAAGTTTTGGTTTAGGTTATAGGTTTTGGGATTTGAGAATGGGTTCGAGTTTAGGTTATAGGTTTTTATTTTAGTTATAGGTTATATGTTTAGGCTATAGGTTTTGGGATTTGAGAATGGGTTCGGGTTTAGGTTATAGGTTTTGGTTTTAGTTTAGGTTTTAGGTTTTGGTTAAGGTCTAGGTTTTTGGATTTGAGAATGGGTTCGGGTTTAGGTTATAGGTTTTGGTTTTTTGGTTTTAGTTTTAGGTTTTGGGATTTGAGAATGGGTTCGGGTTTATATTACATTTTCATTTCATTTTGGTTTAGGTTATAGGTTTTGGTTTATGTTTAGTTTAAGGTTTAGGGTTTAGGTTATAGGTCTTGATTTGAGAATGGGTTCGGTTTAGGTTATAGGTTATAGGTTTTGGTTTAAGTTATAGGTTTTGGGATTTTTTGGATAGGTTCGGGTTTAGGTTATAGGTTTTGGTTTTAGTTAGGTTCGGTTATAGGTTTAGGTTTGTTATAGGTTATAGGTTTTGGAATTTGAGAATGGGTTCGAGTTTAGGTTATAGGTTTTGGTTTTGGTTGAGGTTTAGGTTTTGGATTTGACAATGGGTTCGGGTTTATGTTAAGGTTTTGGTTTAGTTTAAGTTATAGGTTTTGGGATTTAAGAATGGGTTCGGGTTTAGGTTATAGGTTTTGGTTTTGCTTTAGGTTATTTCGAGGTTTAGGTTAAGGTTAGGTTTAGGTTATAGGTTTTGGAATTTGAGAAACGGTTCGGGGTTAGGTTTAGGTTTTGTTTTTTTGGTTTAGGTTATTGGTTTTGGAATTTGAGAATGGGTTCGGGTTTAGGTTATACTTTTTGGTTAAGGTTTAGTTTTTGGATTTGAGAATGGGTTCGGGTTTAGGTTATAGGTTTTGGTTTTGGTTTAGGTTATAGGTTTTGGGATTTGAGAATTGTTATGGGTTTAGGTTATAGGTTTTGGTTTTTGGTTTAGGTTATAGGTTTGGTTTAAGTTTAGGTTAAGGTTTCGATTTTGGATTTTCGATTTGAGAATGGGTTCGGGTTTAGGTTATAGGTTATAGGTTTTGGTTTAGGTTATAGGTTTTGGGATTTGAGAATTGTTATGGGTTTAGGTTATAGGTTTTGGTTTTGGTTTAGGTTTAGGTTTTGGTTTAGGTTTAGGTTAAGGGATTTTGTTAGATTTTTAATGGGTTCGGGTTTAGGTTATAGGTTTGGTTTTGGTTTAGGTTATAGGTTAAGGTTTGGGATTTGAGAATTGGTTATGGGTTTAGGTTATAGGTTTTGGTTTTAGTTTAGGTTATAGGTTTTGGAATTTGAGAATGGATTCGGGTTTAGGTTGGTTTAGGTTTAGGTTTCGATTTCGATTTAGGTTATTTTTGGTTTAGGTTTAGGTTAAGATTTTGGGATTTTTCGGATTTAGAATGGGTTTAGGTTATAGGTTATAGGTTTCGGTTTAGGTTATAGATTTTGGGATTTGAGAATGGGTTTGGGTCTAGGTTATAGGTTTTGGTTTTAGTTATAGGATATAGGTTTGGGTTTTAGGTAATAGGTTATAGGTTTTGGGATTTGAGAATGGGTTCGGGTTTAGGTTATAGGTTTTGGTTTTGGTTTAGGTTATAGGTTTGCTTAAGGTTTAGGTTTTTGGATTTGAGAATGGGTTTGGGTTTAGTTATATGTTTTGGATTTGGTTTAGGTTATAGGTTTTGGAATTTGAGAATGGATTCGGGTTTAGGTTATAGGTTTTGGTTTTGGTTTAGGTTATAGGTTTTGGTTAAGGTTTAGGTTTTGGATTTGACAATGGGTTCGAGTTTAGGTTATAGGTTTTGGTTTTGGTTTAAGTTATAGGTTTTGGGATTTGAGAATGTCTTCGGGTTTAGGTTATAGGTTTTGGTTTTGGTTTAGGTTATAGGTTTTGGTTTTGGTTTAGGTTAAGGTTTAGGTTTAGGTTATACGTCTTGAGATATGAGAATGGGTTCGAGTTTAGGTTATAGGTTATAGGTTTTGGTTTAGGTTATAGGTTTTGGGATTTGAGAATTGGTTCGTGTTTATGTTATAGGTTTTGGTTTTAGGTATAGGTTATAGGCTTAGGTTATAGGTTAAACGTTATTGGTTTTGGGATTTGAGAATGGGTTCGGCTTTAGGTTATATGTTTTAGTTTTGGTTTAGGTTATAAGTTTAGGGATTTGAGAATGGGTTCGGGTTTAGGTTATAAGTTTTGGTTTTGGTGTAGGTTATAGGTTTTGGTATAGGTTTAGGTTAAGGTTTACGTTTGGGTCATAGGTTTTGGGATTTGATAATGGGTTCCGGTTTAGGTTATAGGTTTTGGTTTTGGCTTAGGTTATAAGTTTTAGGATTTGAGAATGCGTTCGGGTTTAGGTTATTGGTTTTGGTTTTGGTTTTGGTTTAGGTTAAGGTTTTGGTTTAGGTTATATGTTTTGGGATTTGAGAATGGGCTCGGGTTTAGGTTATACATTTTGGTTTTGGTTTTGGTTATAGGTTTTGGTTTACGTTTAGGTTAAGGTTTAGGTTTAGGTTATAGGTTTTAATTTGAGAATGGGTTCGGGTTTAGGTTATAGGTTGTAGGTTTTGTTTAGGTTATAGGTTTTACGATTTGAGAATGGGTTCGGGTTTAGGTTATAGGTTTTTATTTTAGTTATAGGTTATATGTTTAGGCCATAGGTTTTGGGATTTGAGAATGGGTTCGGGTTTAGGTTATAGGTTTTGGTTTTAGTTTAGGTTTTAGGTTTTGGTTAAGGTCTAGGTTTTTGGATTTGAGAATGGGTTCGGGTTTAGGTTATAAGTTTTGGGTTTGGTTTTTGGTTTTAGGTTTTGGGATTTGAGAATGGGTTCGGGTTTACGTTACACGTTTTCATTTTGGTTTAGGTTATAAGTTTTGGTTTATGTTTATTTTAAGGTTTCGGTTTAGGTTATAGGTCATTGATTTCAAAATGGGTTCGCGTTTAGGTTATAGGTTATAGGTATTGGTTTAAGTTACAGGTTTTGGGATTTTTGGATGGGTTCGGGTTTAGGTTATAGGTTTTGGTTTTAGTTATCGGATATAGGTTTAGGTTATAGGTTATAGGTTATAGGTTTTGGAATTTGAGAATGGGTTCGAGTTTAGGTTATAGGTTTTGGTTTTGGTTGAGGTTTAGGTTTTTGGATTTGACAATGGGTTCGGGTTTAAGTTAAAGGTTTTGGTTTTGGTTTAAGTTATAGGTTTTGGGATTTATGAATGGGTTCGGGTTTAGGTTATAGGTTTTGGTTTTGCTTTAGGTTATAGGTTAGGGTTTTAGTTATAGGTTAAGGTGTAGGTTTAGTTTATAGGTTTTGGAATTTGAGAAACGGTTCAGGGTTAGGTTATAGGTTTTGCTTTTGGTTTAGGTTATAGGTTTTGGAATTTGAGAATGGGTTCGGGTTTAGGTTATACTTTTTGGTTAAGGTTTAGGTTTTTGGATTTGAGAATGGGTTCGGGTTTAGGTTATAGGTTTTGGTTTTGGTTTAGGTTATAAGTTTTTGGATTTGAGAATTGTTATGGGTTTAGGTTATAGGTTTTGGCTTTGGTTTAGGTTATAGGTTTTGGTTTAGGTTTAGGTTAAGGTTTCGATTTGATTCACGCCTTTTTGAGGATTTGAGAATGGGTTCGGGTTTTAGGTTATAGGTTATAGGTTTTGGTTTAGGTTATAGGTTTTGGGATTTGAGAATTGTTATGGGTTTAGGTTATAGGTTTTGGTTTTGGTTTAGGTTATAGGTTTTGGTTTAGGTTTAGGTTAAGGTTTCGATTTCGGTTACAGTTTTTCAGATTTCAGAATGGGTTCGGGTTTAGGTTATAGGTTATAGGTTTTGGTTTAGGTTATAGGTTTTGGGATTTGAGAATGGGTTTGGGTCTAGGTTATAGGTTTTGGTTTTAGTTATAGGATATAGGTTTGGGTTTTAGGTTATAGGTTATAGGTTTTGGGATTTGAGAATGGGTTCGGGTTTAGGTTATAGGTTTTGGTTCTAGTTTAGGTTATAGGTTTTGCTTAAGGTTTAGGTTTTTGGATTTGAGAATGGGTTTGGGTTTAGGTTATATGTTTTGGATTTAGTTTAGGTTATAGGTTTTAGAATTTGAGAATGGATTCGGGTTTAGGTTATAGGTTTTGGTTTTGGTTTAGGTTATAGGTTTTGTTAAGGTTTAGGTTTTGGATTTGACAATGGGTTCGAGTTTAGGTTATAGGTTTTGGTTTTGGTTTAAGTTATAGGTTTTGGGATTTGAGAATGTCTTCGGGTTTAGGTTATAGGTTTTGGTTTTGGTTTGGTTTAGGTTATAGGTTTTGGTTTTGGTTTAGGTTAAGGTTTAGGTTTAGGTTATACGTCTTGAGATATGAGAATGGGTTCGAGTTTAGGTTATAGGTTATAGGTTTTGGTTTAGGTTATAGGTTTTGGGATTTGAGAATTGGTTCGTGTTTATGTTATAGGTTTTGGTTTTAGGTATAGGTTATAGGCTTAGGTTATAGGTTAAACGTTATTGGTTTTGAGATTTGAGAATGGGTTCGGCTTTAGGTTATATGTTTTGGTTTTGGTTTAGGTTATTAGTTTAGGGATTTGAGAATGGGTTCGGGTTTAGGTTATATGTTTTGGTTTTGGTTTAGGTTATAGGTTTTCGTATAGGTTTAGGTTAAGGTTTACGTTTAGGTCATAGGTTTTGGGATTTAAGAATGGGTTCCGGTTTAGGTTATAGGTTTTGGTTTTGGCTTAGGTTATAGGTTTTGGGATTTGAGAATGGCTTCGGGTTTAGGTTATTGGTTTTGGTTTTGGTTTAGGTTTAGGTTAAGGTTTTGGTTTAGGTTATAGATTTTGGGATTTGAGAATGGGTTCGGGTTTAGGTTATAGATTTTGGTTTTGGTTTAGGTTATAGGTTTTGGTTTACGTTTAGGTTAAGGTTTAGGTTTAGGTTATAGGTTTTCGAATTTCGAGAATGGGTTCGAGTTTAGGTTATAGGTTATAGGTTTTGGTTTAGGTTATAGGTTTTGCGATTTGAGAATGGGTTCGAGTTTAGGTTATAGGTTTTTATTTTAGTTATAGGTTATAGGTTTAGGCTATAGGTTTTAGGATTTGAGAATGGGTTCGGGTTTAGGTTATAGGTTTTGGTTTTAGTTTAGGTTTTAGGTTTTGGTTAAGGTCTAGGTTTTTGGATTTGAGAATGGGTTTGGGTTTAGGTTATAGGTTTTGGTTTTGGTTTTGGTTTTAGGTTTTGTGATTTGAGAATAGGTTCGGAGTTTACGTTACACGTTTTCATTTTGGTTTAGGTTATAGGTTTTGGTTTATGTTTAGTTTAAGGTTTCGGTTTAGGTTATAGGTCTTGATTTGAGAATGGGTTCGCGTTTAGGTTATAGGTTATAGGTATTGGTTTAAGTTATAGGTTTTGGGATTTTTGGATGGGTTCGGGTTTAGGTTATAGGTTTTGGTTTTGGTTTAGGTTATAGGCTTTTCTTAAGGTTTAGGTTTTTAGATTTGAGAATGGGTTTGGGTTTAGGTTATATGTTTTGGATTTGGTTTAGGTTATAGGTTTTGGAATTTGAGAATGGATTCGGGTTTAGGTTATAGGTTTTGGTTTTAGTTTAGGTTATAGGTTTTGGTTAAGGTTTAGGTTTTTGATTTGACAATGGGTTCGAGTTTAGGTTATAGGTTTTAGTTTTGGTTTAAGTTATAGGTTTTGGGATTTGAGAATGTCTTCAGGTTTAGGTTATAGTTTTTTGTTTTGATTTAGGTTATAGGTTTTGGTTTTGGTTTAGGTTAAGGTTTAGGTTTAGGTTATACGTCTTGAGATATGAGAATGGGTTCGAGTTTAGGTTATAGGTTATAGGTTTTTGGTTTAGGTTATAGGTTTTGGGATTTGAGAATTGGTTCGTGTTTATGTTATAGGTTTTGGTTTTAGGTATAGGGTATAGGCTTAGGTTATAGGTTATACGTTATTGGTTTTGGGATTTGAGAATGGGTTAGGCTTTAGGTTATATGTTTTGGTTTTGGTTTTTGTAACGCCCCAGATTTTTGCCAACCTGGGATTAGATGACCTTAGGCAATGGGTCGATCCTAATACCTCATTAACTTGTCAGAACTGAATCCCAAAGTCTAAAGCCGTCTTTGAACTCATTTCCTTCACAAACCTCACCTTTCATCACCTTGATCTTCCAATTTTTCCAATAACTTTCACCCTAGACACTATCTTAAACTAGCTAAGTAGTATAACTTGGATCACTTTATATACCAACTCCAAAGGCCTGAGTACCACCTCGACCAGAATTCACTTAGGACTAAATCCTTTAGAAATGAGACAAAGTAACTAGGTGTGAAACCAGATTAGCTACGAAATCCGTTCGAATCGCTTTAAATACGTTCTGCAAGACCCAAAACTTGTAGAATCATTGGCGCTAGGTTACCCTAAAGTTTAGAACCAAACTCATTTCCCGTCTGCTCTCGGGAATGAAACGAAACTTCGTATTAGGTCTAGATCGCACATCGGGAGTCGGATTAACCCGAAGCTAAGGAACTAGGACCGCCCCACTGGGCTTAACAATCATCTCAAAAATTAGCTCCATCCGATGTTCCATGGCCATTCGTTTCGATTCGGAGCGAGGGAGTGTGAAAAACACTATTCCCATCCAAAATAAATATCTGGAATAGTGATTTGGCATCATTCGTTGACGCATCAGTATTAAGCAACCTGACCGTCAGAATCAGACCAAATTACACCCTCGGATTAAGAAAAATTTCAGGAACATTTACATGTACTTGGAATTTCTGATCGTGGCCCACTGACCGTCGAACTGAAAGTGGTCCGCCACGTGTGATCTAAGAATCCGATCGAGTCGAAAACATAATCCCACATAGATCCATAGATGGTGAGCTTAAGTCTGACGTTTGGTTCAAGGGGGCCACCAGAACTTCCCTTTTGAGCTGGAAAAGCGACGAATATCCTATATTAGCAGTACCCCTTGAACCTGAGTCTAATTTCAGAATGTTTTTGGCTATAAAAGGAGCTTAGAACAGCCCCTCTCACAGCCATACGAATTTTGGAGAAAAACCCTAGAGGGAGAGAGAAAAAAGAGAGAGAAGAGCTTGGGTTTTGTGGGAGATCTTCCTCCTACTGCTTTGGACTGTTACACGGCCTACACCGCTTCATTCTAGGTATTTTTCCGACGGTTTCCATCCCATTTGAAGGTAAGAAACCCTAACCCTAGGTCTGATTTGAAGTGGGATCGATGTGGGTTGTGTAACGACTAACCGATTTCGCTCTTTAGGCTAGAAATCTCCCGTATACGGAAGTTCTACTACCCTTGCTGATTCGTTTCATTTTCAAAGGCAAAGGTGAGGACTTTAAGTGTATAAGTTGCAGTTTTCAACGCTTTCAATGTCAGATAATGGTAGATTCATGATCTGCATGCAATTGCACATGTACAAAGTGCTTTAGTTTTCTATTTCGATTAAATTGTAGAATTTGGAATTTCACATACTCTAGGTATTCGTATAAAATACCGTATACGTATTTTTATGGAAATGTGTTTGACATGTTTATTTGTCGTATGGATATATGACGTATGGATAAAATACTTATTTGGCGAAAGGATTCGCCTAAATACATGTTTACTAATAAACACTATGTATGTAGAAATACGGTATTGTAAGAAGTACAGGATACATGTATATTTTAGCGATGTGTTTGTCATGATTAATTGTCGTATAAATATATTATGTGCGTATAAAATATTTTCTTGGCGAAAGGAATCGCCGTAATACATGTTTGCTTGTATACACTATGTATGTTGAAAATCGTATTCTAGAAAATACGTATACGTATAAATTTTGGAGATGTATTTATCATGATTATTTGTTGTAGTAATATATTATACATGAATAAAATACTCACTTGGCTAAAGGATAGCCCTAATTCATGTTTTGCTAACATACACCATGTATGTTGTACTAGTGTACTTAAGTGTTTGTGAAAATGCTTGTGTGAGCAAGTGTTTGAATGTTGATGCCTTAGGAGGGTGTTGAGATTGGATTCTCAACTACCCTAGCGACGTGTATGATTACCTCCATGAGGTTGATCACTTAAACCACTTACTTACAATACATGTGTTTGTATTCTATTAATGTAGTGTTTACAACATGCTTTATATCATGCTTTATAATATGCTGTTAACATGCCTACTAGCATGTTTGAATTACTTTATTTATCATGCTTGAATTACGTTGTCTATCATGCTTTACTCTACATGCTATGGATGACAATTGATTGTGCTTGGGGCTATGATTATAGTCCGGACAATCGGTACTAGATTGGAGATCGTGGTTGAGTTTCATATCGCCACGAGAGATGTGTTCGACGAACTCGAGTTGTACTTCGGTTGGCGATAGTGGTTGGCCACGCGAAGTGCTTGTGCACTTCATGTCGTTCAACCTGTTGTGCGCTCAAGCTAGCCGAGCTCGTCATGTAGCCCGATTTGTCTAACGTATGTTCACCATGTTTGGTCGCATTTCTTGCTTGAACCTAGGGTACGAAACTTACCGGTGAAATCCCGTTAACCATGGTACCTCGATCCGCTAAGACTCATGAGTGGGCATGGTGGTATGGGACACCGTGGTGGAAATTTGTCGCCCTCTGGTTGAGGCTACGTGCCTCCCGTAGTGACCGGTGAGCAACTTAACTCGTGAGCCGATTATGGTGGTATGGGACACTATATTCGTGATTTGTCGGCCTACATTGATAAGGTGATGGGGAGTGGTGCAACCTTTGTGCGTAATGATACTGGCGACCCTTTGTAGTGACCGCGAGCATATTCGAAGTTGTGGCGTGGCTTAGGGTTCGCCGCTATATATAGAGTATGAACTAGGCACATTTGTTTACGTATAGTGATGAATCGTTTAAGGGGTGATGGGGGAGTGGTGCAACCTTTGTGCGTCTTGACCTGGCAGCCTCTGCAGTGACCTAGAAAACACACCATCGTCTGATATTAACTAGAATGACGACCCTAGATTGAATCATGTTTGGAAATGATATAAGGGAGGTACCTTAGTTTCCCAATCCTGCTGTTTGAAATGGACTAATTAAAAACTCGGTAATCATACTCATCATGCATCGCATGTGCACTGGAAGATGTGGAGCACTTGTGGGATGTAAGCATGCCATGAACGTGAGATGGTGTCGCATGAGGGAGTATGTCGGTGAGGGCATCATCATCATACGCATTCATACTTGCATTAATCAGAGTAACTAGGAGTGCTTGATTTTTGCTTTATCATTCTTTGCTTGATTGCATCGATAACATGTTAACTTATGCTTTATTGTTCCACTTGAGTTAGCTACTCACTCCCACGTTACGGGACGGTGTTGTACACACCAAATGCATTTGTTGAATTTCGGATGATGGCGATGCTTATGAAGCGGTAGGACTACTCTATGGTGATGAGGAGTTCTCCTATCATGTAACCCTCTAACGGGTCTCTGAAGACACAGTCTTGTATTATGGGGTACATGGTAGTTTGGGATAGAAGACATTAAACTTACACATTTGGTATATTTTAGAAACGTACTTGTATTTATTTAACCTGGTAATGTTATCACACTCTGGAGACTCATCATAGTTTATATATTTTATCTATCTATCATAGTCTTCCGCTTGCAAAATTAATTGTCTCTGGAGTATGATATGCTGTTTTGGCTTAATCTCACTCATGTTCAATGTACGAATACAGTCAACATTCAATCATCATTCATTTTGTTGCATAAGTGATGTTCTGGAACTCGGGAGTTGAGTTTATGCTCGACCTCCGATTTTCAGGGCGTTACAAGATGGTATCAGAGCATGATTTTGATTAAACCGGACCTAGGTTATGGTCACACTACGCACTCTGACTTAGGAGGGAGCGACGAGATGTAGAAAGAGTCATAGGTATCCCGATTTCGTCAATTGGCGAAGTTCATTGAAAACGAACGCCGAAATCGAGTATGTATTCAACCATGGTCGCACAGGCCGACCTTAAAACATTCCTAGGCCGTCTATCAATGAGTCTAGATTACAATCCACTTCACCCTAACCGTTGACCATCGGTAGAATATAGGATAGGCGTGATGAGGATAACTACTCCGAATCCTCGGAACTTCTCTGGACTCCTTGCAGAGACTTCTCGAATCCATGAGGAAAGAAAGCAGAAACTAGAAATAAATTCTAAGAAATCCAAAATTGATTAATGAATGAAGAAAAATGAGTTCACAACCCTTTAAATGGGAATACCAAGTCTTGGGAAGGAAATCAGAAACAAACTATAACTAAAACTCCTAGCATTCGCGACTTACTAAGGTCATGGTGTCAACTAGTGCGCAAGGCTTTTAGCCAAAAATAGTAAGTGTCGTATTTGACTTCACCAAACCATTCTCCTAATTATTCTAAGCTCTTTACGCGATGAGCGCAACTCCTAAAGCCCAACAGATGAAGAGTAATCAAACAAAAATTACTATTTTGGTAAAACAAAATTAAAACGGGAAAATGGCCACCAATTGGAGGTTTTTCTCACAATTCCGGGCTGCGCAACCCGAAGTAGCAGGTTGGTTGGCTTCATTAGCTCGTTCTACCCTAAATTCATATATTTTACATCAGATAACTCATTCCGGATTGCAAGATACGTCCGGTTTGGCCAGGAAACGACTCGAAATGGGCGAATCGGAGTCGGGGCCACACGTTAATCCGGTGAAACAAGTGAACCAGGGTGCATTTGGCACCTTGGGACCATGGGAACAAGTCCCCACCGCTGGCGGCGCGGTTCGGCCAAGTCCGGCCGCGGCGGCGCGCCAGCTATTCCGGCGGACCGGACCGCGGTCGGTGGGGATCGGACGTGGGGCCGGGCCTGGGGTTGGTCGGCCCGACCTCCCCTAGGGCGTGGTGGGTGCGGTTTGTGCTGGGATTTAGGATTTTTAGGGTTGGAGCCCCCCTCTCTCTCACATCTTTCCTTTCAAACGCCCTTCCCTTCTACTTTCGAATTTCCCTCTCAACCCTTTCCCCAAATATGTCAATCCATCATTTTCGCCTATGATCCACCCACTCCCATCGATCACAGCAGCCCTAACCTCCTACCTTTCCCCTTTCTTCCACATTTAAGCTCTCACACCTCCCATTCGAAGCTCACATTCGTGCAGGCTCCCTAAGCCATCCTACTTTTCCATTTTCCTTCTCCATTCGCTGTCTTTGGGGCCTTTACAACATCTGTTGAGGCTCACATCTATGGAGAACCAAAAACTTCAGCCCCCCATTTCCCTTATCTTCATTTTCCATGGCTCTATTTGAGCTCATCCATATGTTGTCTTGTAGTTTGCATGGGCTACTATCTTAGGGTGGTTATGTTTTTCTGTTGATAGGTGTAGTAGTTGGTAGAATGTTTTAAGTATTTGAGAACGTTTAGGGTCCGTTCGGCCAAATTACATTAGATAAGTTTACGGTGGATAGAATTGTAAAAGTAATAATAAATGTATATGTAGGGTATGGCCCCTAGATTGGGTGTATCCTATGTCTTCCGACACCATGTTTAGAATGTACACAATTAAGAGAAATTTTCGAGAATTCCTTTCCAATAACACTTAGAAATTTTCCCATCGTGGGGTATGGAAAATCCCATCTCATGTTTTTCCAACACCAGGCTCATTTTTCCAAGGCCTATAAAATTTAATCCCCTCCCACCCTCCTACCAACCATGTCACACCCAATCCCAAGGTAGGATTAGTAATGCGGTCCCATTTAATACAATTTAAGGCCACTGGCCAAATTGTGTTAAAGTGATAAAGTCCCTTGATATACATTAACCCACCACACTCTGATAGCTTAAGCTTTTGGAGTAAATGGTTGTTTGATAGATAGGCCCATAGAGTTTGGACCTAGAGCGATACTCCTAGTTTTGACAGACGACCATATAGGAAATCCAACAAATTAATAATACAAACCCGGGATCTTCTTAAGCTGGTGTGAGCATGTGTGAAAAGCTCGGCGTCAAGTCTGGACAACTCAATTCCACTTAGACAACGTTTGACCCTACACGATGAATAATTTCTTGTATTAGAAATGATCTGAAATCATCTAGTGTGTAAGCATAAACTAATAGATTACCACTATTCATAAATTGAGACTAGGCTACTGGTTCTACTACGGAACGTAAAAAGACTGATTATGCTAAGATAATTGCAAGATAGTTGAAAGATGGACTTAGTTAATAGGTTGGGTTAGGTTGGAGTGAGACCTCACTCCTTCGTCGGACCCCTTAATACTCATAGGCTCCTTTAATAATTCTTAGAAACGTTGTTTGATTAGAAACTATTCACGCTCATAGAAAACTTATATATCCATTGGATTTAATGTTAGATCAAATCAATACACCCTCAGAATTGCCTTCTCAAGGACTTAGTACAATCGGGGACACGGGGCAGAGAAACTACACATTAGCGAGGTATTCGCGGTTTGAATCGAATTCTCAATCCTGGTAGTGACCAATGAACCCTATGCTCTGATCAAGCGGAAGGTCGGGATCGGTAGGATTAAGGGCGATACGATGATTTTCTGTCTTCGCGAGGCAGAAGGTCTATGTATCTGGCTCAGACCCACTACGCAACTTTCTTCCGTGTTGGCTTGACCACTTACAACCAAAAGTTTATAACTTTGTCTTTGAGAAGTGTGAGAATATATAGCCAATAGAAATATTTCCTTTTAGGCCTAAGGAATTTTCCAAGTGAGCAACAGACAGTTAAGAATCAGGTCCTAAATCACATGCCATGTCGGCATACATATTGTGCTTATGAACACGTAAAAAGATAGCTGCCTATTAAGCTAGACATGATTAAATAGGATAAGTCTGGACCGCGACAAAATTTCTTGGTAGAATTAGGCATCTCGCTACAAACTCACACACGACCCGAATCAACCACAATACCCTTCATCTTTAGCTCCTTTCTATGACCATAGGTATCAATGCCATAATACACAACATTGATGAAAAGAAGACCAATGTAGTGGGAGATCGCATCCCATTTCATGTCAAGGATAGATCCTAAACTACACCTTGTTCCGATATACGGAGCAGGACATAAATCTTAAGCCTTGAGGCGAAAATAAATTTTAAGGGGGTAGAACATGATGAACCCGCTCTAGTTAGGTCACCTAATACACCTCTTTGACTGGGTGGCGCGGCGAAACGTGGTGGACCCTACCCCACTCGGCCCAGGATCGAAACGGTACTCGATAAATACGAACATTATAGAAGCCCTAGTAAGTTCTACTATGAGAAACCGTTTTAAAATGATTTAGTAAGACTTGATTCACCCTTTCCTTGGACATAGATAATATCGAGGACTCTCTTAGACTAAGACCTAAAGGGCAGCCTTAGAATAAACAATTTGAGCCTTTCAATGATGGACATTCCCTACTCTTAGAGAGTGATCGGACTACGAGTTACTGACATCTACAACTGCGAAGTTTTCGCGGCTTGACCCAATTCCCAATCTGGGTGACTACCGATGGACTCTCTGTGACGAGCGGACGACCGGGATCCACCGGGATTCGGAAGGGATACGATAAGCTTCCTACCTGGCCGGTGGATGATCGATGTATCGGGATCGAGCCCACTATTACCGTCTCTCCGTGTTGGTCAAACAATGAAAACAACTATCTTGCTCTAAATTGTGGGAATTGTCGTCGAGACTCCAAATAGGTAAAGAAATAAATGGTAGCAAACCATCAGGGTATGAGAAATGGATGAAGAATTAAGTTTTAAGGGGGGTAGACTAAAAGGAACCAGACTAGTATATACCCTACCACGCGTAGGAACTCGAAATCAATAAGTCTTAGGCAAATGAAATAATAGAAATCTTTCCTTATTACCCTTAGGCAATTTCGGGGACGAAATTTTATTTTAAGGGGGGTAGATTGTAACGCCCGGATTTTTGCCAACTTGGGATTAGATGACCTTAGGCAATGGGTCGATCCTAATACCTCATTAACTTGTCAGAACTGAATCCCAAAGTCTAAAGCCGTCTTTGAACTCATTTCCTTCACAAACCTCACCTTTCATCACCTTGATCTTCCAATTTTTCCAATAACTTTCACCCTAGACACTATCTTAAACTAGCTAAGTAGTATAACTTAGATCACTTTATATACAAACTCCAAAGGCACAGTACCACCTCGACAGAATTCACTTAGGACTAAATCCTTTAGAAATGAGACAAAGTAACTAGGTGTGAAACTAGATTAGCTACGAAATCCGTTCGAATCGCTTTAAATACGTTCTGCAAGACCCAAAACTTGTAGAATCATTGGCGCTAGGTTACCCTAAAGTTTAGAACCAAACTCATTTCCCGTCTTGCTCTCGGGAATGAAACGAAACCTTCGTATTAGGTCTAGATCACACATCGGGAGTCGATTAACCCGAAGCTAAGGAACTAGGACCGCCCTCACTGGGCTTAACAATCATCTCAAAAATCAGCTCCATCAGATGTTCCATGGCCATTCGTTTCGATTCGGAGCGAGGGAGTGTGAAAAACACTATTCCCATCCAAAATAAATATCGGAATAGTGATCGGCATCATTCGTTGACGCATCGATGTATTAAGCAACTTTGGCCGTCGAGAATCGGACCAAATTACACCCTCGGATTAAGAACAATTTAGAACATTTACATGTACTTGGAATTTGGATCGATCGTGGCCTTGTGACCGTCGAACTGAAAGTGGTCCGCCACATGCGATCTGGGAATCCGATCGAGTCGAAAACATAATCCCACATAGATCCATAGATGGTGAGCTTAAGTCTGACGTTTGGTTCAAGGGGGCCACGAACTTCCCTTTTGAGGTGGAAAAGCGACGAATATCCTATATTAGCGGTACCCCTTGAACATGAGTCTAATTTCAGAATGTTTTTGGCTATAAAAGGAGCTTAGAACAGCCCCTCTCACAGCCATACGAATTTTGGAGAAAAACCCTAGAGGGAGAGAGAAAAGAGAGAGAAGAGCTTGGGTTTTGTGGGAGATCTTCCTCCTCTTTGCTTTGGTAATTTGTTACACGGCCTACACCGCTTCATTCAGTGTTTTTCCGGCGGTTTCCATCCCATTTGAAGGTAAGAAACCCTAACCCTAGGTCTGATTTGAAGTGGGATCGATGTGGGTTGTGTAACGACTAACCGATTCCGCTCTTTAGGCTAGAAATCTCCCGTATACGGAAGTTCTACTACCCTTGCTGATTCGTTTCATTTCCAAAGGCAAAGGTGAGGACTTTAAGTGTATAAGTTGTGGTTTTCAATGCTTTCAATGTCAGATAATGGTAGATTCATGATCTGCATGCAATTGCACATGTACAAAGTGCTTTCCGTTTTCTGTTCGATTAAATTGTAGAATTTAGAATTTCACATACTCTAGGTATTCGTATAAAATACCGTATACGTATTTTTATGGAAATGTGTTTGACATGTTTATTTGTCGTATGGATATATGACGTATGGATAAAATACTTATTTGGCGAAAGGATTAAGCCTAAATACATGTTTACTAATAAACACTATGTATGTAGAAATACGGTATTGTAAGAAATACAGGATACGTGTATATTTTAGCGATGTGTTTGTCATGATTAATTGTCGTATAAATATATTATGTGCGTATAAAATATTTTCTTGGCGAAGGGAATCGCCGTAATACATGTTTGCTTGTATACACTATGTATATTGAAAATGCGTATTCTAGAAAATACTGTATACGTATAAATTTTGGAGATGTATTTATCATGATTATTTGTTGTAGTAATATATTATACGTGAATAAAATATTCACTTGGCTAAAGGATAGCCCTAATACATGTTTTGCTAACATACACCATGTATGTTGTACTAGTGTACTTAAGTGTTTGTGAAAATGCTTGTGTGAGCAAGTGTTTGAATGTTGATGCCTTAGGAGGGTGTTGAGATTGGATTCTCAACTACCCTAGCGACGTGTATGATTACCTCCATGAGGTTGATCACTTAAACCACTTACTTACAATACATGTGTTTGTATTCCTATTAATGTAGTGTTTTACAACATGCTTTATATCATGCTTTATAATATGCTGTTAACATGCCTACTAGCATGTTTGAATTACTTTATTTATCATGCTTGAATTACGTTGTCTATCATGCTTTACTCTACATGCTATGGATGACAATTGATTGTGCTTGGGGCTATGATTATAGTCAGACAATCGGTACTAGATTGGAGATCGTGGTTGAGTTTCATGTCGCCACGTGAGATGTGTTCGCACGAACTCGAGTCGTACTTCGGTTGGCGATAGTGGTTGCACGTGAAGTGCTTATGCACTTCATGTCGTTCAACTTATTGTGCGCTCGAGCTAGCCGAGCTCGTCATGTAACCCGATTTGTCTAATGTATGTTCACCATGTTTGGTCGCTACTGCTTGAACCTAGGGTACGAAACTTACCAGTGAAATCCCGTTAACCATGGTACCTCGATTCGCTAAGACTCATGAGCCGGGCATGGTGGTATGGGACACCGTGGTCGAAATTTGTCGGCCTCTGGCTGAGGCTACGTGCCTCCCCGTAGTGACCGGTGACCAACTTAACTCGTGAGCCGATTATGGTGGTATGGGACACTATATTCGCGTATTTGTCGGCCTACATTGATAAGGTGATGGGGAGTGGTGCAACCTTTGTGCGTATGCCACAGCGGCCCTTTGTAGTGACCGCGAGCATATTACGAAGTTGCGGCGTGCCTTAGGGTTCGCCGCGATATATAGAGTATGAACTAGGCTGTTTACGTATGGTGATGAATCGTTTAAGGGGTGATGGGGAGTGGTGCAACCTTTTGTGCGTAACATGACCACTGGCGACCTCTGCGGTGACCTAGAAAACACACCATCGTCGATATTAACTAGATTTGACGACCCTATATTGGATCATGTTTGGAAATGATATAAGGGAGGTACCTTAGTTTCCCAATCCTATTTGTTTGAAATGGACTAATTAAAAACTCGGTAATCATACTCATCATGCATCGCATGTGCACTGGAAGATGTGGAGCAACTTTGTGGGATGTAAGCATGCCGCATGAACGTCGAGATGGTGTCGCATGAGGAGTATGTCGGCGAGGGCATCCATCATACTGCATTCATACTTGCATTAATCGAGTAACTAGGAGTGCTTGATTTCTTGCTTTATCATTCTTGCTTTGCATCGATAACATGTTAACTTATGCTTTATTGTTCCACTTGAGTTAGCTACTCACTCCCACGTTACGGGACGGTGTTGTACACACCAAAAAGCATTTGTTGAATTTCGGATGATGGCGATGCTTATGAAGCGGCGAGCCGGACTACTTCTATGGTGATGAGGAGGAGTTCTCCTATCATGTAACCCTCGACGGGTCTCACGAAGACACAGTCTTGTATTGTCGGGTACGTGGTACTAGGGATAGAAGACATTAAACTTACACATTTGGTATATTTTAGAAACGTACTTGTATTTATTTAACTTTGGTAATGTTATCACACTCTGGAGACTCATCATAGTTTATATATTTTATCTATCTATCATAGTCTTCGCTTGCAAAATTAACTTGTCTCTGGAGTATGATATCTTTGTTTTGGCTTAATCTCACTCATGTTCAATGCACGAATACAGTCAACATTCAATCATCATTCATTTTGTTGCATAAGTGATGTTCTGGAACTTGGGAGTTGAGTTTATGCTCGACCTCCGATTTTCAGGGCGTTACTGTTTTGGTTATAAGTTTAGGGATTTGAGAATGGGTTCGGGTTTAGGTTGTAAGTTTTGGTTTTGGTGTAGGTTATAGGTTTTGGTATAGGTTTAGGTTAAGGTTTACGTTTGGGTCATAGGTTTTGGGATTTGAGAATAGGATCGGGTTTAGGTTAAAGGTATTGATTTTGGTTTAGGTTATAGGTTTTGGCATTTGAGAATGGGTTCGGGTTTAGGTTATAGGTTTTGGTTTTGGTTTAGGTTATAGGTTTTAGTTTAGGTTTATGTTAAGGTTTAGGTTTAGGATATAAGTTTTGGATTCGAGAATGGGTTCGGGTTTAGGTTATAGGTTTTGGTTTTGGTTTAGGTTATAGGTTTTGGTTTTGGTTTAGGTTTAGGTTAAGGTTTACGTTTAAGTCGTAGGTTTTGGGATTTATGAATGGGTTCTGGTTTAGGTTATAGGTTTTGGTTTTGGTTTAGGTTTAGGTTAAGGTTTACGTTTAAGTCGTAGGTTTTAGGATTTATGAATGGGTTCTGGTTTAGGTTATAGGCTTTGGTTTTGGTTTAGGTTATAGTTTTTGGGATTTGGGAATGGGTTCGGGTTTAGGTCATAGCTTTTGGTTTTGGTTTAGGTTATAGGTTTTGTTTAAGGTTTAGGTTTTTGGATTTGAGAATGGATTCGGAGTTTAGGTTATAGGTTTTGGTTTTTGTTTAGGTTATAGGTTTTGGGATTTGAGAATGGGTTCGGGTTTAGGTTATAGGTTTTGGTTTTGGTTTAGGTTATAGGTTTTGGTTTTGGATAAGGTTTAGGTTTTGGATTTGACAATGGGTTTGGGTTTAGGTTATAGGTTTTGGTTTTGGTTTAAGTTATAGGTTTTGGGATTTGAGAATGGGTTTGACTTTAGGTTATAGGTTTTGGTTTTGCTTTAGGTTATAGGTTTTGGTTAAGGTTTAGGTTTTGGATTTGAGAAAGGGTTCGGGTTTAGGTTATAGGTTTTCGTTTTATTGTAAGTTATAGGTTTTGGGATTTGAGAATGGTTCGTATTTAGGTTATAGGTTTTGGTTTTTTTGGTTTTGGTTTAGGTTAAGGTTATAGGTTTTGGGATTTGAGAATGGGTTCGGGTTTAGGTTTTAGGTTTTGGTTTTGGTTTAGGTTATAGGTTTTGGGATTTGAGAATGGTTTCGGGTTTAGGTTATACGTTTTGGTTTAGGTTTAGGTTATAAGTTTTGATTTAGGTTTATGTTAAGGTTTAGGGTTATGTCATAGGTTTTGGGATTTAAGAATGGGTTCCAGTTTAGGTTATAGGTTTTGGTTTTGGTTTAGGTTATAGGTTTTGGAATTTGAGAATGGGTTCGGGCTTAGGTTATCGATTTTGGTTTGGGTCTAGGTTATAGGTTTTGGTTAAGGTTTAGGTTTTTGGATTTAAGAATGGGTTCGAGTTTAGGTCATAGGTTTTAGTTTTGGTTTAGGTTTTGGGAATTGAGATTAGATTCAGGTGTAGGTTATAGGTTTTTGTCTTGGTTTAGGTTATAGGTTTTGGTTTACGTTTAGGTTAAGGTTTACGTTTAGGTCATAGGTTTTGGGATTGGAGAATGGGTTCGGGTTTAGGTTATAGGTTTAGGTTAAGGTTTAGGTTTTTGGATTTGAGAATGGGTTCGGGTTTAGGCTATAGGTTATGGTTTTGTTTAGGTTATAGGTTTTGGGATTTGAGGATTGTTACTGGGTTTAGGTTATAGGTTTTGGTTTTGGTTTTGGTTATAGGTTTTGGTTTAGGTTTAGGTTAAGGTTTCGATTTCGATTCTGATTTTCGAATTTCGAGAATGGGTTTGGGTTTAGGTTATAGGTTATAGGTTTTGGTTTAGGTTATAGGTTTTGGTTTTAGCTTTAGGATATAGGTTTTGGTTTTAGGTTATAGGTTTTAGGTTTTGAGATTTGAAAATGGGTTCGGGTTTAGGTTGTAGGTTTTGGTTAAGGTTTAGGTTTTGGATTTGAGAATGGGTTCGTGTTTAGGTTATATGTTTTGGATTTGGTTTAGGTTATAGGTTATGGAATTTAAGAATGGATTCGGGTTTAGTTTATAGGTTTTGGTTTTGGTTTAGGTTATAGGTTTTGGTTAAGATTAAGGTTTTTGGATTTGACAATGGGTTTGGGTTTAGGTTATAGGTTTTGGTTTTGGTTTAAGTTATAAGTTTTGAGATTTGAGAATGTGTTCTGGTTTAGGTTATAGGTTTTGGTTTTGGTTTAGGTTATAGGTTTTGGTTTAGGTTTAGGTTATGGTTTCGATTTCGGTTACAGTTTTTCAGATTTCAGAATGGGTTCGGGTTTAGGTTATAGGTTATAGGTTTTGGTTATAGGTTATAGGTTTTGGGATTTGAGAATTGTTATGGGTTTAGGTTATAGGTTTTGGTTTTGGTTTAGGTTATAGGTTTTGGTTTAGGTTTAGGTTAAGGTTTCGATTTCGATTCTGATTTTGGATTTGAGAATGGGTTCGGGTTTAGGTTATAGGTTATAGGTTTTGGTTTAGGTTATAGATTTTGGGATTTGAGAATGGGTTTGGGTCTAGGTTATAGGTTTTGGTTTTAGTTATAGGATATAGGTTTGGGTTTTAGGTTATAGGTTATAGGTTTTGGGATTTGAGAATGGGTTCGGGTTTAGGTTATAGGTTTTGGTTTTGGTTTAGGTTATAGGTTTTGCTTAAGGTTTAGGTTTTTGGATTTGAGAATGGGTTTGCGTTTAGGTTTATATGTTTTGGATTTGGTTTAGGTTATAGGTTTTAGAATTTGAGAATGGATATGGGTTTAGGTTATAGGTTTTGGTTTTGGTTTAGGTTATAGGTTTTGGTTAAGGTTTAGGTTTTGGATTTGACAATGGGTTCGAGTTTAGGTTATAGGTTTTGGTTTTGGTTTAAGTTATAGGTTTTGGGATTTGAGAATGTCTTCGGGTTTAGGTTATATGTTTTGGTTTTGGTTTAGGTTATAGGTTTTGGTTTTGGTTTAGGTTAAGGTTTAGGTTTAGGTTATACGTCTTGAGATATGAGAATGGGTTCGAGTTTAGGTTATAGGTTATGGGTTTTGATTTAGGTTATAGGTTTTTATGATTTGAGAATGGGTTCGGGTTTAGGTCATAGGTTTTTGGTTTTGGTTTAGGTTATAGGTTTTGTTTAAGGTTTAAGTTTTTGGATTTGAGAATGGATTCGGAGTTTAGGTTATAGGTTTTGGTTTTTGTTTAGGTTATAGGTTTTGGGATTTGAGAATGGGTTCGGGTTTAGGTTATAGGTTTTGGTTTTGGTTTAGGTTATAGGTTTTAGTTTTGGATAAGGTTTAGGTTTTGGATTTGACAATGGGTTTGGGTTTAGGTTATAGGTTTTGGTTTTGGTTTAAGTTATAGGTTTTGGGATTTGAGAATGGGTTTGACTTTAGGTTATAGGTTTTGGTTTTGCTTTAGGTTATAGGTTTTGGTTAAGGTTTAGGTTTTGGATTTGAGAAAGGGTTCGGGTTTAGTTTATAGGTTTTCGTTTTATTGTAAGTTATAGGTTTTGGGATTTAGGAGAATGGTTCGTATTTAGGTTATAGGTTTTGGTTTTTTGGTTTTGGTTTAGGTTAAGGTTATAGGTTTTGGGATTTGAGAATGGGTTCGGGTTTAGGTTTAGGTTTAGGTTTTGGTTTTGGTTTAGGTTATAGGTTTTGGGATTTGAGAATGGTTTCGGGTTTAGGTTATACGTTTTGGTTTAGGTTTAGGTTATAAGTTTTGATTTAGGTTTAGGTTAAGGTTTAGGGTTATGTCATAGGTTTTGGGATTTAAGAATGGGTTCAGTTTAGGTTATAGGTTTTGGTTTTGGTTTAGGTTATAGGTTTTGGAATTTGAGAATGGGTTCGGGCTTAGGTTATCGATTTTGGTTTGGGTCTAGGTTATAGGTTTTTGGTTAAGGTTTAGGTTTTGGATTTAAGAATGGGTTCGAGTTTAGGTCATAGGTTTTAGTTTTGGTTTAGGTTTTGGGAATTGAGATTAGATTCGGGTGTAGGTTATAGGTTTTTGTCTTGGTTTAGGTTATTGGTTTTGGTTTATGTTTAGGTTAAGGTTTACGTTTAGGTCATAGGTTTTGGGATTGGAGAATGGGTTCGGGTTTAGGTTATAGGTTTAGGTTAAGGTTTAGGTTTTTGGATTTGAGAATGGGTTCGGGTTTAGGCTATAGGTTATGGTTTTGTTTAGGTTATAGGTTTTGGGATTTGAGGATTGTTACGGGTTTAGGTTATAGGTTTTGGTTTTGGTTTAGGTTATTGTTTTGGTTTAGGTTTAGGTTATAGGTTTCGATTTCTGGATTCTAGGCTTTTTTAGGGATTTGAGAATGGGTTTGGGTTTAGGTTATAGGTTATAGGTTTTTTTGGTTTAGGTTATAGGTTTTGGTTTTAGTTATAGGATATAGGTTTTGGTTTTAGGTTATAGGTTTTAGGTTTTGAGATTTGAAAATGGGTTCGGGTTTAGGTTGTAGGTTTTGGTTAAGGTTTAGGTTTTGGATTTGAGAATGGGTTCGTGTTTAGGTTATATGTTTTGGATTTGGTTTGGTTATAGGTTATGGAATTTAAGAATGGATTCGGGTTTAGTTTATAGGTTTTGGTTTTGGTTTAGGTTAGGTTATAGGTTTTGGTTAAGATTTAGGTTTTTGGATTTGACAATGGGTTTGGGTTTAGGTTATAGGTTTTGGTTTTGGTTTAAGTTATTAGTTTTGAGATTTGAGAATGTGTTCTGGTTTAGGTTATAGGTTTTAGTTTTAGTTTAGATTATAGGTTTTGATTTAGGTTCAGGTTAAGGTTTAGTTTTAGCTTATACATTTTCAGATTTGAGAATGGGTTCGGATTTAGGTTATAGGTTATAGGTTTTGGTTTAGGCTATAGGTTTTGGGATTTGAGAATTGTTTATGGGTTTAGGTTATAGGTTTTGGTTTTGGTTTAGGTTATAGGTTTTGGTTTAGGTTTAGGTTAAGGTTTCGATTTGATTCTGATTTTCGGATTTGAGAATGGGTTCGGGTTTAGGTTATATGTTATAGGTTTTGGTTTAGGTTATAGATTTTGGGATTTGAGAATGGGTTTGGGTCTAGGTTATAGGTTTTGGGTTTAGTTATAGGATATAGGTTTGGGTTTTAGGTTATAGGTTATAGGTTTTGGAATTTGAGAATGGGTTCGGGTTTAGGTTATAGGTTTTGGTTTTGGTTTAGGTTATAGGTTTTGCTTAAGGTTTAGGTTTTGGATTTGAGAATGGGTTTGGGTTTAGGTTTTATGTTTTGGATTTGGTTTAGGTTATAAGTTTTAGAATTTGAGAATGGATTCGGGGGTTTAGGTTATAGGTTTTGGTTTTGGTTTAGGTTATAGGTTTTGGTTAAGGTTTAGGTTTTTGGATTTGACAATGGGTTCGAGTTTAGGTTATAGGTTTTAGTTTTGGTTTAAGTTATAGGTTTTGGCATTTGAGAATGTCTTCGGGTTTAGGTTATAGATTTTGGGATTTGAGAATGGGTTTGGGTCTAGGTTATAGGTTTTGGTTTTAGTTATAGGATATAGGTTTGGGTTTTAGGTTATAGGTTATAGGTTTTGGGATTTGAGAATGGGTTCGGGTTTAGGTTATAGGTTTTGGTTTTGGTTTAGGTTTAGGTTTTGCTTAAGGTTTAGGTTTTTGGATTTGAGAATGGGTTTGGGTTTAGGTTATATGTTTTGGATTTGGTTTAGGTTATAGGTTTTAGAATTTGAGAATGGATTCGGGTTTAGGTTATAGGTTTTGGTTTTGGTTTAGGTTATAGGTTTTGGTTAAGGTTTAGGTTTTTGGATTTGACAATGGGTTCGAGTTTAGGTTATAGGTTTTAGTTTTGGTTTAAGTTATAGGTTTTGGCATTTGAGAATGTCTTCGGGTTTAGGTTATAGTTTTTGGTTTTGGTTTAGGTTATAGGTTTTGGTTTTGGTTTAGGTTAAGGTTTAGGTTTAGGTTATACGTCTTCAGATATGAGAATGGGTTCGAGTTTAGGTTATAGGTTATAGGTTTTTGGTTTAGGTTATAGGTTTTGGGATTTGAGAATTGGTTCGTGTTTATGTTATAGGTTTTGGTTTTAGGTATAGGTTATAGGCTTAGGTTATAGGTTATACGTTATTGGTTTTGGGATTTGAGAATGGGTTCGACTTTAGGTTATATGTTTTGGTTTTGGTTTTGGTTATAAGTTTAGGGATTTGAGAATGGGTTCGGGTTTAGGTTATAAGTTTTGGTTTTGGTGTAGGTTATAGGTTTTCGTATAGGTTTAGGTTAAGGTTTACGTTTGGGTCATAGGTTTTGGGATTTGAGAATAGGATCAGGTTTAGGTTAAAGGTATTGATTTTGGTTTAGGTTATAGGTTTTGGCATTTGAGAATGGGTTCGGGTTTAGGTTATAGGTTTTGGTTTTGGTTTAGGTTATAGGTTTTAGTTTAGGTTTATGTTAAGGTTTAGGTTTAGGATATAAGTTTTTGGATTCGAGAATGGGTTCGGGTTTAGGTTATAGGTTTTGGTTTTGGTTTAGGTTATAGGTTTTGGTTTTGGTTTAGGTTTAGGTTAAGGTTAACGTTTAAGTCGTAGGTTTTGGGATTTATGAATGGGTTCGGTTTAGGTTATAGGTTTGGTTTTGGTTTTGGTTTAGGTTTAGGTTAAGGTTTACGTTTGAGTCGTAGGTTTTAGGATTTATGAATGGGTTTGGTTTAGGTTATAGGCTTTGGTTTTGGTTTAGGTTATAGTTTTGGGATTTGGGAATGGGTTCGGGTTTAGGTCATAGCTTTTGGTTTTGGTTTAGGTTATAGGTTTTGTTTAAGGTTTAGGTTTTGGATTTGAGAATGGATTCGGAGTTTAGGTTATAGGTTTTGGTTTTTGTTTAGGTTATAGGTTTTGGGATTTGAGAATGGGTTCGGGTTTAGGTTATAGGTTTTGGTTTTGGTTTAGGTTATAGGTTTTGGTTTTGGATAAGGTTTAGGTTTTTGGATTTGACAATGGGTTTGGGTTTAGGTTATAGGTTTTGGTTTTGGTTTAAGTTATAGGTTTTGGGATTTGAGAATGGGTTTGGCTTTAGGTTATAGGTTTTGGTTTTGTTTAGGTTATAGGTTATAGGTTTTGGTTAAGGTTTAGGTTTTAGGATTTGAGAATGGGTTCGGGTTTAGGTTATAGGTTTTCGTTTTATTGTAAGTTATAGGTTTTGGGATTTGAGAATGGTTCGTATTTAGGTTATAGGTTTTGGTTTTGGTTTAGGTTATAAGTTTTGGTTTTGGTTTAGGTTAAGGTTATAGGTTTTGGGATTTGAGAATGGGTTCGGGTTTAGGTTTTAGGTTTTGGTTTTGGTTTAGGTTATAGGTTTTGGGATTTGAGAATGGTTTCGGGTTTAGGTTATACGTTTTGGTTTAGGTTTAGGTTATAAGTTTTGATTTAGGTTTAGGTTAAGGTTTAGGGTTATGTCATAGGTTTTGGGATTTAAGAATGGGTTCAGTTTAGGTTATAGGTTTTGGTTTTGGTTTAGGTTATAGGTTTTGGAATTTGAGAATGGGTTCGGGCTTAGGTTATCGATTTTGGTTTGGGTCTAGGTTATAGGTTTTGGTTAAGGTTTAGGTTTTTGGATTTAAGAATGGGTTCGAGTTTAGGTCATAGGTTTTAGTTTTGGTTTAGGTTTTGGGAATTGAGATTAGGTTCGGGTGTAGGTTATAGGTTTTGTCTTGGTTTAGGTTATAGGTTTTGGTTTATGTTTAAGTTAAGGTTTACGTTTAGGTCATAGGTTTTGGGATTGGAGAATGGGTTCGGGTTTAGGTTATAGGTTTAGGTTAAGGTTTAGGTTTTTGGATTTGAGGATTGTTCGGGTTTAGGTTATAGGTTTTGGTTTTGGATTTTTAGGTTATAGGTTTTTTGGTTTAGGTTTAGGTTAAGGTTTCGATTTAGGTTAATTTGATTTTTCTGAAATTTGAGAATGGGTTCGGGTTTAGGTTATAGGTTATAGGTTTTGGTTTAGGTTATAGGTTTTGGGATTTGAGAATGGGTTCGGGTTTAGGTTATAGGTTTTGGTTTTAGTTATAGGATATAGGTTTTGGTTTTAGGTTATAGGTTATAGGTTTTGAGATTTGAAAATGGGTTCGGGTTTAGGTTATAGGTTTTGGTTAAGGTTTAGGTTTTGGATTTGAGAATGGGTTCATGTTTAGGTTATATGTTTTGGATTTGGTTTAGGTTATAGGTTATGGAATTTAAGAATGTATTCGGGTTTAGTTTATAGGTTTTGGTTTTGGTTTAGGTTATAGGTTTTGGTTAAGATTTAGGTTTTTGGATTTGACAATGGGTTCGGGTTTAGGTTATAGGTTTTGGTTTTGGTTTAAGTTATAAGTTTTGAGATTTGAGAATGTGTTCGGTTTAGGTTATAGGTTTTGGTTTTGGTTTAGGTTATAGGTTTTGGTTTAGGTTTAGGTTTTGGTTTCGATTTGATTCTGATTTTTGATTTGAGAATGGGTTCGGGTTTAGGTTATAGGTTATAGGTTATAGGTTTTGGGATTTGAGAATTGTTATGGGTTTAGGTTATAGGTTTTGGTTTAGGTTTAGGTTATAGGTTTTGGTTTAGGTTTAGGTTAAGGTTTCGATTTCGATTCTGAGTTTTTCGGATTTGAGAATGGGTTCGGGTTTAGGTTATAGGTTATAGGTTTTGGTTTAGGTTATAGATTTTGGGATTTGAGAATGGGTTTGGGTCTAGGTTATAGGTTTTGGTTTTAGATATAGGATATAGGTTTGGGTTTTAGGTTATAGGTTATAGGTTTTGGGATTTGAGAATGGGTTCGGGTTTAGGTAGGTTTTGGTTTTGGTTTAGGTTATAGGTTTTGCTTAAGGTTTAGGTTTTTGGATTTGAGAATGGGTTTGGGTTTAGGTTATATGTTTTGGATTTGGTTTAGGTTATAGGTTTTGGAATTTGAGAATGGATTCGGGTTTAGGTTATAGGTTTTGGTTTTGGTTTAGGTTATAGGTTTTGGTTAAGGTTTAGGTTTTGGATTTGACAATGGGTTCGAGTTTAGTTATAGGTTTTAGTTTTGGTTTAAGTTATAGGTTTTAGCATTTGAGAATGTCTTCGGGTTTAGGTTATAGTTTTTGGTTTTGGTTTAGGTTATAGGTTTTGGTTTTGGTTTAGGTTAAGGTTTAGGTTTAGGTTATACGTCTTGAGATATGAGAATGGGTTCAAGTTTAGGTTATAGGTTATAGGTTTTGTTTTAGGTTATAGGTTTTGGGATTTGAGAATGGGTTCGGGTTTAGGTTATATGTTTTGGTTTTAGGTATATGTTATAGGTTTAGGTTATAGGTTATACGTTATTGGTTTTGGGATTTGAGAATGGGTTCGGCTTTAGGTTATATGTTTTGGTTTTGGTTTTGGTTATAAGTTTAGGGATTTGAGAATGGGTTCGGGTTTAGGTTATAAGTTTTGGTTTTGGTGTAGGTTATAGGTTTTGGTATAGGTTTAGGTTAAGGTTTACGTTTGGGTCATAGGTTTTGGGATTTGAGAATGGGTTCAGTTTAGGTTATAGGTTTTGATTTTGCTTTAGGTTATAGGTTTTAGGATTTGAGAATGTGTTCGGGTTTCGGCTATTGGTTTTGGTTTAGGTTTAGGTTTAGGTTAAGGTTTTGGTTTAGGTTATAGGTTTTTGGATTTGAGAATGGGCTCGGGTTTAGGTTATAGGTTTTGGTTTTGGTTTTGGTTATTGGTTTTGGTTTACGTTTAGGTTAAGGTTTAGGTTTAGGTTATAGGTTTTGGTTTTGGTTTTGGTTATAGGTTTTAGTTTACGTTTAGGTTAAGGTTTAGGTTTAAGTTATAGGTTTTGGATTTCGGAATGAGTTTGGGTTAGGTTAGGTTATAGGTTTTAGTTTAGGTTATAGGTTTTGCGATTTGAGAATGGGTTTGGTTTAGGTTATAGGTTTTGGTTTTAGTCATAGGTTATATGTTCGGGTTATAGGTTGTGGGATTTGAGAATGGGTTCGGGTTTAGGTTATAGGTTTTGGTTTTAGTTTAGGTTTTAGGTTTTGGTTAAGGTTTAGGTTTTTAGATTTGGGAATAGGTTCGGGTTTAGGTTATAGGTTTTGGTTTTGGTTTTGGTTATAGGTTTTGGGATTTGAGAATGGGTTCGGCCAGTTTACGTTCTGAGTTTTCTTTTTGGTTTAGGTTATAGGTTTTGGTTTATGTTTAGGTTAAGGTTTCGGTTTAGGTTATAGGTTTTCGGATTTGAGAATGGGTTTGTGTTTAGGTTATAGGTTATAGGTATTGGTTTAAGTTATAGGTTTTGGGATTTTTGGATGGGTTCGGGTTTAGGTTATAGGTTTTGATTTTAGTTATCGATATAGGTTTAGGTTATAGGTTATAGGTTATAGGTTTTGAGATTTGTGAATGGGTTCGGGTTTAGGTTATAGGTTTTGGTTTTGGTTTAGGTTATAGGTTTTGTTTTGGTTAAGGTTTAGATTTTTGGATTTGACAATGGGTTCGGGTTTATGTTATAGGTTTTGGTTTTGGTTTAAGTTATAGCTTTTGGGATTTGAGAATAAGTTCGGAGTTTAGGTTATAGGTTTTGATTTTGCTTTAGGTTATTGGTTTTGGTTTTAGTTATAGGTTAAGGTGTAGGTTTAGTTTATAGGTTTTGGAATTTGAGAAACGGTTCGGGGTTAGGTTATATGTTTTACTTTTGGTTTAAGTTATAGGTTTTGGAATTTGAGAATGGGTTCGGGTTTAGGTTATAGGTTTTGTTTTAGTTATAGGTTATATGTTTAGGTTATAGGTTTTGGGATTTGAGAATGGGTTTGGGTTTAGGTTATAGGTTTTGGTTTTAGTTTAGGTTTTAGGTTTTGGTTATGGTCTAGGTTTTGGATTTGAGAATGGGTTCGGGTTTAGGTTATAGGTTTTAGTTTTGGTTTGGTTTTAGGTTTTGGGATTTGAGAATGGGTTCGGGTTTACGTTACACGTTTTAGGTTTTGGTTTATGTTTAGTTTAAGGTTTCATTTTAGGTTATAGGTTTTCATATTTGAGAATGGGTTTGCGTTTAGGTTATAGGTTATAGGTATTGGTTTAAGTTCTAGGTTTTGGGATTTTTGGATGGGTTCGGGTTTAGGTTATAGGTTTTGGTTTTAGTTATCGAATATAGGTTTAGGTTACTGGGTTATAGGTTATAGGTTTTGGGATTTGAGAATGGGTTCGAGTTTAGGTTATAGGTTTTGGTTTTGGTTAAGGTTTAGGTTTTTGGATTTGACAATGGGTTCGTGTTTATGTTAAAGGTTTTGGTTTTGGTTTAAGTTATAGGTTTTGGGATTTTAGAATGGGTTGGGTTTAGGTTATAGGTTTTAGTTTTGCTTTAGGTTATAGGTTTGGGTTTTAGTTATAGGTTAAGGTGTAGGTTTAGTTTATAGGTTTTGGAATTTGAGAAACGGTTCGGGGTTAGGTTATAGGTTTTGCTTTTGGTTTAGGTTATAGGTTTTGGAATTTGAGAATGGGTTCGAGTTTAGGTTATACTTTTTGGTTAAGGTTTAGGTTTTGGATTTGAGAATGGGTTCGAGTTTAGGTTATAGGTTTTGGTTTTGGTTTTGGTTTAGGTTATAGGTTTTGGGATTTGAGAATTGTTATGAGTTTAGGTTATGGGTTTTTGGTTTTGGTTTAGGTTATAGGTTTTGGTTTAGGTTTAGGTTAAGGTTTCGATTTTAGGTACAGTTTTTCGAATTTGGAATGGGTTCGGGTTTAGGTTATAGGTTATAGGTTTTGGTTTTAGTTATAGGATATAGGTTTGGGTTTTAGGTTATAGGTTATAGGTTTTGGGATTTGAGAATGGGTTCGGGTTTAGGTTATAGGTTTTGGTTTTGGTTTAGGTTATAGGTTTTGGTTAAGGTTTAGGTTTTGGATTTGAGAATGGGTTCGGGTTTAGGTTATACGTTTTGGATTTCATTTAGGTTATAGGTTTTGGAATTTGAGAATGGATTCGGGTTTAGGTTATAGGTTTTGGTTTTGGTTTAGGTTATAGGTTTTGGTTAAGGTTTAGGTTTTGGATTTGACAATGGGTTCGAGTTTAGGTTATAGGTTTTGGTTTTGGTTTAAGTTATAGGTTTTGGGATTTGAGAATGTCTTCGGGTTTAGGTTATAGGTTTTGGTTTTGGTTTAAGTTATAGGTTTTGGTTTAGGATTACGTTAAGGTTTAGGTTTAGGTTATATGTTTTCGAGATATGAGAATGGGTTCGAGTTTAGGTTATAGGTTATAGGTTTTGGTTTAGGTTATAGGTTTTGGGATTTGAGAATTGGTTCGTGTTTATGTTATAGGTTTTGATTTTAGGTATAGGTTATAGGCTTAGGTTATAGGTTATACATTATTGGTTTTGGGATTTGAGAATGGGTTCGGAGCATAGGTTATATGCTTTGGTTTTGGTTTAGGTTATAAGTTTAGGGATTTGAGAATGGGTTCGGGTTTAGGTTATAAGTTTTAGTTTTGGTTTAGGTTATAGGTTTTGGTATAGGTTTAGGTTAAGGTTTACGTTTGGGTCATAGGTTTTGGGATTTAAGAATGGGTTCCGGTTTAGGTTATAGGTTTCTTCTATATGCAGCTATCGGGCAGGTCTATGTAGACCATGTTCTGATCGATGGGGTTATAGGGAGGTTGATTAGACGCTATTACACTTGTTATTTTTAACTTTTGGAACACCCATGTATATTTATTTTGTTCAATTTTGGAGTATACATGTTTATATTTAACTTGGTAACATGTTTAACTCTAGAGACTTATAACAATTTATGTACATTATATATATCTATCACAGTCTTCCGCTTGCATAATTTAACTGTCTCTAGAGTATGATACACTGTTTTTGGTATAATCCCAAACATGTTCAATGCCCTTCTACAGTCAACATTCAATCATCATTATCTATGTTGCATAAGTGATGTTTTGGAACTCGGGAGTTGGGTTTCTATTCGACCCCCGATTTTCAGGGTGTTACAGTTCGGGTTTAGGTTATAGGTTTTTGATTTGGTTTAGGTTATAGATTTTGGTTTAGGTTTAGGTTAAGGTTTAGGTTTAGCTTATAGGTTTTGGGATTTTAGAATGGGTTCGGGTTTAGGTTATAGCTTTCGCTTTTGGTATAGGTTATAGGTTTTGGAATTTGAGAATGGGTTCGGGTTTAGGTTATACATTTTGGATCGGGATTAGGTTTTTAGATTTGAGAATGGGTTCGGGTTTAGGTTAGAGGTTTTGGTTTTGGTGTAAGTTATAGGTTTTGGGATTTGAGAATGGTTTGGATTTAGGTTATTGGTTTTGGTTTTGGTTTAGGTTATAGGTTTTGGTTTAGGTTTAGGTTAAGATTTAGGTTTAGGTATAGGTTTTGGGATTTAAGAATGGGTTCGTGTTTAGGTTATAGGTTTTGGTTTTGGTTTAGGTTATAGGTTTTGGGATTTGAGAATGGTTTCGGGTTTAGGTTATAGGTTTTGGTTTAGGTTTAGGTTATAAGTTTTAGTTTAGGTTTAAGTTAAGGTTTAGGTTTAGGTCATAGGTTTTGGGATTTTAGAATGGGTTCGGTTTTAGGTTATAGGTTTTTCTTTTGGTTTAGGTTATAGGTTTTGGAATTTGAGAATGGGTTTGGGTTTAGGTTATACGTTTTGGTTTTGGTTTGGGTTATAGGTTTTAGTTTAAGGATTAGGTTTTTAAATTTGAGAATGGGTTCGGAGTTTAAGTTATAGGTTTTGGTTTTGGTGTAAGTTATAGGTTTTGGGATTTGAGAATGGTTTGGATTTAGGTTATAGGTTTTGGTTTTGGTTTAGGTTATAGGTTTTGGTTTAAGTTTAGGTTAAGATTTAGGTTTAGGTTATAGGTTTTGGGATTTGAGAATGGGTTCGTGTTTAGGTTATAAGTTTTGGTTTTGGTTTAGGTTATAGGTTTTGGGATTTGAGAATGGTTTCGGGTTTAGGTTATATGTTTTGCTTTAGATTTAGGTTACTGAGGTTTTGGTTTAGGTTTAGGTTAAGGTTTAAGTTTAGGTCGTAGGTTTTGGGATTTAAGAATGGGTTCCGGTTTAGGTTATAGGTTTTGGTTTTGGCTTAGGTTATAGGTTTTCGGATTTGAGAATGGGTTCGGGTTAGGTTATAGGTTTTGGTTTTGGTTTAGGTTATAGGTTTTGTTTAAGGTTTAGGTTTTCGGATGTGAGAATGGGTTCGGGTTTAGGTTATAGGTTTGGCTTTTGGTTTAGGTTATAGGTTTTGGGATTTGAGAATTGGTTCGGGTTTAGGTTATAGGTTTTGGTTTTGGTTTAGGTTTAGGTTAAGGTTTACATTTAGGTCATAGGTTTTGGGATTTAAGAATGGGTTCGGTTTAGGTTATAGGTTTTGGTTTTGGTTTAGGTTAGAGGTTTTGGGTTTTAAGAATGGGTTCGGGTTTAGGTTTAGGTTTTGGTTTTAGTTTAGGATATTGGTTTTGTTTAAGGTTTAGGTTGTTGTATTTAAGAATGGGTTCAGGTTTACTTATAGGTTTTGGTTTTTGTTTCGATTATAGGTTTTGGGATTTGAGAATGGGTTTGGGTATAGGGTATAGATTTTGGTTTTAGTTTAGGTTATAGGTTTTGGTTTTGGTTTAGTTTAAGGTTTAGGTTTAGGTTATAGGTTTTGAATTTGAGAATGGGTTCGGGTTTAGGTTATAGGTTATAGGTATTGGCTTAGGTTAAAGGTTTAGGGATTTAAGAATGGGTTCGGGTTTAGGTTATAGGTTTTGGTTTTAGTTATAGCTTATAGGTTATAGGTTATCGGTTTTGGGATTTGAGAATGGGTTCGGGTTTAGGTTATAGGTTTTGGTTTTAGCTTAGGTTATAGGTTTTGGTTAAGGTTTAGGTTTTTGATTTTGAGAATGGGTTCGAGTTTAGGTTATAAGTTTTGGTTTTGGTTTAGGTTATATGTTTTGGGATTTGAGAATGGGTTCGGAGTTTAGGTTATTGGTTTTGGTGTTGGTTAAGGTTATAGGTTTTGGTTTTGGCTTAGGTTAAGGTTTAGGTTTAGGTTATAGGTTTTCGGATTTGAGAATGGGTTCGGGTTTAGGTTATGGGTTATAGGTTTTGTTTAAGTTATAGATTTTGGGATTTGAGAATGGGTAGGGTTTAGGTTATAGGTTTTGGTTTTAGTTATAGGTTATAGGTTAAGGTTATAGGTTATAGGTTATAGGTTTTGGGATTTGAGAATGGGTTCGGCTTTAGGTTATAGGTTTTGGTTTTGGTTTAGGTTATAGGTTTTGGTTAAGGTTTAGGTTTTTGGATTTGAGAATGGGTCGAGTTTAGGTTATATGTTTTGGTTTTGGTTTAGGTTATGGGTTTTGCTTTAGGTTTAGGTTAAGGTTTATGTTTAGGTTATAAGTTTTGGGATTTGAGAATGGGTTCGGGTTTAGGTTATAAGTTTTGGTTTTTGAATTGGAGAATGGGTTTGGGTTTATGTTATAGGTTTTGTTTTTCGTCTAGGTTATATGTTTTGGAATTTGAGAATGGGTTTGGGTTTAGGTTATAGGTTTTTGTTTCGGTTTAGGTTATAGATTTTAGTTTAGGTTTAGGTTAAGGTTTAAGTTTAATTTATAGGTTTTGGAATTTTAGAATGGGTTCGGGTTTTGGTTATAGGTTTTGCTTTTGGTTTAGGTTATAGGTTTTAAAATTTGAGAATGGGTTCGAGTCTAGGTTATTCGTTTTGGTTTTGGTTAAGGTTATAGGTTTTGGTTAAGGTTTAAGTTTTGGATTTGAGAATGGGTTCGGGTTTAGGTTATAGGTTTTGGTTTTTGTGTAAGTTATAGGTTTTGTGATTTGAGAATGGTTCGATTTAGGTTATAGGTTTTGGTTTTGGTTTAGGTTATAGGTTTTGTTTTTGGTTTAGGTTAAGATTTAGGTTTAGGTTATAGGTTTTGGGATTGAGAATGGGTTCATGTTTAGGTTATAGGTTTTGGTTTTAGTTTAGGTTATAGGTTTTGGCATTTGAGAATGGTTTCGGGTTTAGGTTATAGGTTTTGGTTTAGGTTTAGGTTATAGGTTTTGGTTTAGTTTTAGATTAAGGTTTAGGTTTAGGTCATAGGTTTTGGGATTTAAGAATGGTTTGGTTTAGGTCAAATATTTTGGTTTTGGTTTGGTTATAGGTTTTGATTTGAGAATGGGTTCGAGTTTAAGTTATTGGTTTTGGTTTTGGTTTAGGTTATATGTTTTGATTAAGGTTTAGGTTTTGGATTTGAGAATGGGTTCGGGTTTTGGTTATAAGTCTTACTTTTGGTTTATGTTATAGGTTTTAGGATTTGAGAATGGGTTCAGGTTTAGGTTATAGGTTTTGGTTTTGGTTTTGGTTATAGGTTTTGGTTTATGTTTACGTTAAGATTTAGGTTTAAGTTATAGGTTTGCAGATTTGAGAATGGGTTCGAGTTTAGGTTATAGGTTATAGGTTTTGGGATTTGAGAATGGGTTCGGGTTTAGGTTATAGGTTTTGGTTTTAGTTATAGGTTATAGGTTTGGGTTATAGGTTATAGGTTATAGGTTTTGGGATTTGAGAATGGGTTCGATTTTAGGTTATAGGTTTTAGTTTTTGTTTAGGTTATATGTTTTGGTTAAGGTTTAGGTTTTTGGATTTGGGAATGGGTTCGGGTTTAGGTTATAGGTTTTGGTTTTGTTGTAGGTTATAAGTTTTGGGATTTGAGAATGGGTTCGGGTTTAGGTTATAGGTTTTGGTTTTGGTTTAGGTTGTAGGATTTGGTTTAGGTTTAAGTTAAGGTTTAATTTTAGGTAATAGGTTTTCGGATTTGAGAATGGGTACTGAGTTTAGGTTATAAGTTATAGGTTTTGGTTTAGGTTCTAGGTTTTGGGATTTGAGAATGGGTTCGGGTTTAGGTTATAGGTTTTAGTTTTAGTTATAGGTTATAGGTTATAGGTTATAGGTTTTGGGATTTGAGAATGGGTTCGAGTTTAGGTTATAGGTTTTGGGTTTAGTTTAGTTTATAGGTTTTTGTTAAGGTTTAGGTTTTGGATTTGAGAATGGGTTCAGGTTTGGTTATATGTTTTGGTTATGGGTTAGGTTATTGGTTTTGGGATTTGAGAATGGGTTCGGGTTTAGGTTATAGGTTTTGGTTTTGGTTTAGGTTATAGGTTTTGGTTAAGGTTTAGGTTTTTGGATTTGAGTATGGATTCGGGTTTAGGTTTGTAACGCCCCGGATTTTTGCCAACCTGGGATTAGACGTCCTTAGGCAATGGGTCGATCCTAATACCTCATTAACTTGTCAGAACTGAATCCCAAAGTCTAAAGCCGCCTTTGAACTCATTTCCTTCACAAATCTCACCCTTCATCACCTTGATCTTCCAATTTTTCTAAGAACTTTCACCCTAGACACTATCTTAAACTAGCTAAGTAGTATAACTTGGATCACTTTATATACAAACTACAAAGGCCAGAGTACCACCTCGACCAAAAATCACTTAGGACTAAATCCTTTAGAAATGAGACAAAGTAACTAGGTGTGAAACCAGATTAGCTACGAAATCCATTTGAATCACTTTAAATATGATCTGCAAGACCCAAAACTTGTAGAATCATTGACGCTAGGTTACCTTAAAATCTAGGATCAATCTCATTACCGGGCTGCTCTCGGGAGCACATCGAAACTCTGTATCAGATCTGGACCGCACGTCGGAAGTCCGAATAACTCGAAGTTAAGGAATTAGGACCGCCTCACTGGGCTCGACAACCATCTCGGAAATCAAGTCCGGACAATGTCCCATGGCCATTCAATCGTGTCCGGAGCGAGGGAGTGTGAAAACCACCATTTCCTTTACAAAATAAATATCTTGAATAGTGATCTGGCATCATTTGTTTGCGGATCGGTATTAAGCAACAAGACCGTCGAATCGACCAAATTACACCCTCGGATCGGGAAAAATTTCATACACATTTACATGTACTCGGAATCTCGATCGAGGTCGAGTCCGTGGCCAGAATTGAGCTGGCCCCACGCCACGCGTGATCTGGAATCCGGCGAAATGAAAACTTAATAGAACGTAGATCCGGCATTAGTGAGCTTAAGTCCAACCTTTGGCTCAAGGAGGCCCGCTGAGAAGTCCTCCGTTGGTGAAAACAGTCCGCTTTGGTTATAACATAAGTATACTTTGACTTGGAGTCTGTTTTGGAGAATTCTTAGGCTATATAAGGACCTTAAACCCTCTCTCATGGCAGCCATACGAATTTGAGATTGAGAGAGAGAAAAGAGAGAGAAAGTGAGGGAGAAGTGGGAGCTTCTCCTGTACTCCTCCCCTAGTTCCACGGGCTGCACCGCCTCTTTCCAGGTGCTTTCCCGGTGATACCGACTCCGTTTTAAGGTAATAAACCCTAACCCTAGACCTGTTTTGAGGTGTATAGGCTACGAGTTATAAAATAGCTAACCGATTTTACTCTTTAGGCTAGAAAACTCCCGAATACGGAAGCTCCTCAACCCTTGTCGATCCGTTATGATTCTACGACAAAAGGTGCGGACTTTAGGTGTATAAGTTATGGTTTTTAACACTTTCAATGTCAGATAATGATAGATTCATGATCTGCATGCAATTGCACATGTACAAAGTGCTTTCCGTTTTCAGTTTCGATTAGAATTGTAGAATTTGGAATTTCACATACTCTAGGTATTCGTATAAAATACCGTATACGTATTTTTTATGAAAATGTGTTTGACATGTTTATTTGTCGTATGGATATATGACGTATGGATAAAATACTTATTTGGCGAAAGGATTCGCCTAAATACATGTTTACTAATAAACATTATGTATGTAGAAATACGGTATTGTAAGAAGTACCGTATACATGTATATTTTAGCGATGTGTTTGTCATGATTAATTGTTGTATAAATATATTATGTGCGTATAAAATATTTGCTTAGCGAAGGGAATCGCCGTAATACATGTTTGCTTGTATACATTATGTATGTTGAAAATGCATATTCTAGAAAATACTGTATACGTATAAATTTTGGAGATGCATTTATCATGATTATTTGCTGTAGTAATATATTATACATGGATAAAATACTCACTTGGCTAAAGGATAGCCCTAATACATGTTTTGCTAACATACACCATGTATGTTGTAATAGTGTATTCTAAGTGTTTGTGAAAATAGTGAATGAGTATAGAATCCTCATTCGTGCTGCCACCATGACTAATTGTCATGGATTCATGATTGTTGTATTAGCGATACCCTTTTGTGAAAGAATTTTCCTAAATCACGCCACGGCCAATATACACTATATATGCTAAAATGTGTGGCCCAAGTGTTTGCGGAAATGACTGAATGAATATGGAACTTGGATTCCTGCTTGCCATGACTATCCGTCGTGGGTGTACGCGTGTTATGATTGGGGCAACTCCCTAGTGAAAGGATTTGGTCTAATGCCTATGTGATCGACATATGTCATGTATGTTGATGTATGTTTGTTTAAGTGTTTCTTGAAATGTTTGAATGAGTAGTAGTTAGCAAATTGTAATGTATAAGGGTGTTGAGATATGATTCTCAACCTCTTTTAACTATGTGTATGATCTCCTTGGATTGTTGTGTGATTAGGAATTGAACATGTATAAACTCATGCTTGTGTTGTGATTCATAACATGCTCAACTACTTTATGATTATAACTATGTAATGCATATGTTTAAATTTATATTTACGTTGTATGATCCGTCATGGGTAATGGGGGAGCGGAGCAACGAGTGCGTGCAACAGCCCTGGCAGCCCTAAACGGATAATATCATACCTTGATAGTATGAGTTAAATCTTGATCCATTACTGCTTTATCTATCTGCAAGTTATCATGTTTAGGGCTATAATTGTAGTTCAGACAATCGGTACCAGAATTAAATTCGTGGCTATGATTCATTTGCCACGTTAGATGTGTTCGATGAACCCGAGTCGTACTTCGGTTGGCGATAGTGGTTGGGCACGCGAAGTGCTTATGCATTTCATGTCGTTCAACTTGTTGTGCGCTCGAGCTAGCCGAGCTCGTCAAGTAACCCGATCTGTCTAATGTATGTTCACCATGTTTGGACGCTACTACTTGAACTTAGGGTACCAAACTTACCAGTGAAATCCCTTTTAACCATGGTACCTCGATCCGCTAAGACTCATGAGCCGGGCATGGTGGTATGGGACACCGTGGTCGAGCTGTCGGCCTACGCTGGGGCCACGTGCCTCCTCGTAGTGACCAGTGAGCAACCAGACTCGTGAGCCGATTATGGTGGTATGGGACATTATATTTGAGTTGTCAATACTTACAGCGAGAGCCGAGTACGGTGAGACCTGTACTCGTGCTGACGGGCGACGAGTCCTCCGTAGTATCTTCGAGTATACTCCAAGGGTCTGTGATTGGCAACGAGTCTTTCATAGCAACTAGAGTATGAGTTGAGCTGAGTACGGTGAGACCTGTACTCGAGCTGACGGCTAGTGATTGAACCGAGTACGGTGAGACTTGTACTCGAGCTAACGGCCAGCAATTGAGCCGCATACAGTGAGATTTGTATCCGCGCTGACGGGTGACGAGCCCTTTGTGATGCCTTCACTATGCTTCTCAAACCATAATATCATATGAGATTAACTAGGATTGACGACCCTAGAATGGATCATGTTTGGGAATGATACAAGGGAGGTACCTTAGTTTCCTAATACTGCTGTTTGAAATGAACTAATAATTACTCGGTAATCATGCTCATCATCGCACTGCATGTGCCTAGTAGATGTGGATGAAAAGGCCAAGCTATATGTCCTAGAGGGGGGGGGGGGTGAATAGGACTATGCCAAATTTAAAAATAAATCAGCGGAACAAAAGTAAATCAATACTCTTACAATAATGAATCAATTCACAATGCTAAATATAAATCACCTTGATAAATAATTATTGAGAGATTGATACAAATTCAGTTCTAAGGACAACCTTACACCATAATAAACAAGGGCTTATGGTAGGACAACCTTATTTCTAGAACCTCTTTTGAATCAAGAACTCAATGTTAATATAAGTAAATGAAATAGCAAGGAATTGAAAATAAATGCAGTAAAGATCTAAATTATTACAACAATCCCCACACTTGCTTGAAAATGTAAATAGTTACAACATTCACATCCACTTGTACATTCCACACAATCAAATGATAAAAAATATGAAAATTAATCAAGCATTCAATCCACAAGACAAAGAGTTATAGTGGTTCCTGTGTGTACACCAAGCTGTTTTACAACATGACCACCGTAATGCTACTCCACTCTAATATCCTCACACGGGGGATATTAGCGTTCACTATCAAATAGGTTTTCACAGTTCACCAAAAACCTTTACAATTGTGTCTTTTCACTTGGGCTTACACAATTCAAAAACCCCTTTTTCGAGTTTTCTGGTTTTCCTCAGAAAACCAATACAATGAGATTTTTTCTGGCTCAATCTCAAATAAAACCAAAACAATGAGATTTTTCTGGCTTAACCTCAAACAAAACCAAAAATAAATGAATTTTACAGAAATGTAAAATACCTGGATTTTTCCTTTAGCAGGCCAAGTAGAACCAATCGGAGTAGATGATTGAATGTCAAAGTTCAATTTCCAATACTCACATTCATAGGGTTCTAACTTCTAATAGATTTTAGATTTTAACTTGTTGGGCGTAGCTATATTTGATTTTGATTCCAAGAAGAAGGAATAATATAATTCCTCTTTTCAAATAAGATTGGAATAGAGAAACAAAATCAAATTAAATAAGCTAGCAAAAAGGAATATTAAATAAGCACAATTTAGCTTAAAATAAACACAGACTTATCTCAGAGTGATTACTTGAAAATTCTTGAAAGGAATGGAGTTCGATGTAAAAACTCGAATTTCGTGTTCAATTTATAGAAGAAAAAATCGTTCCTACGACCGGTCTTAGAAACCTAGGTCGGTCGTAGCTCTAACAGATTTTTGAAAATTTGAGCGTGATCTTTGAAAACCGTTCTACGAATTTGGTCGTGTGTACCCTACGACTGGTCGTGGGACACCTACGGACTGAGTCGTGGGACACCTACGACTGGTCGTAGGACCATGAAATAGGTTGCTGGACTTTCAGTCGTAGCTCCACGACTGATCGTGGACGAGTCGAAGCCAACCTACGACCGGTCGAAGGACCTCCAGGACTGGTCGTGGGCGTTCCAAAAAATCCGAAAAATCTTCAACAAATTAGGACAGGTCGTGGAATTTCTTGGACTAGTCGAACCAATGCTAGGACTGGTCGAACAAGAGCTAGGACTGGTCTTGGAACAGACCAAGCTCATGTAAAATAAACATTTGATTTATGTATCCAAAATGACCTACTTAAAGGGTCAACCTAAGGTCATTCAAACCTGAAACATGTCATATGGACATTGAACTTCAACCATTCAACGAATGTAGATTGTTTGAACCAATATCAGGCTTGAAATCTTGAACAATATCAGGCTTGAAATCTTGAACAATATCAGGCTTGAAATCTTGAGATCTTCATCAACATAAATCAACTTTGAGATCTTCAACATCTTGAGCTTCATCTTGTAGCTTTTTAAACTTTAACATCTTGAGCTTCAACTTGTAGCATCTTGAAGTATAAAATCATCATACCAGCACAAGACACAGATAGATGTTTTGACACATCAAAATTTGACAACCAAAGGAGTATGAGACCATAACCCTTACAATCTCCCCCTTTGTCAAATTTGTGACAAAACACCACACCAAGTATATAATTCTTCCAATAGACATAAGAGAAGTACAAAGCAAGCACAGATGAACAGATGATAAGCAATGTATAGACATGTATAGACATGATAAGCAATAATTATATTCCCACAACTCATGAGAAGTTTAACTCCCCCTGAGTAATAGCACAACAAAATTTAACTCCCCCTGAGTAATAGCTAGCACAACAACAAAACAAAATTTGTAACATTCACCAAACTTCTCCCCCTTTTTGACACAAAATGACAAAGGAAGAAAAGCAGTTAATGTGCATAACCAAGTTGGAGTTAAAGCAAAAAAATAGTCCATAACCAACAAAAAGGTATGAGATGCAAGCTAATATCAGTAAATATTACAGACCAAAAAGAAATTCAGTCAGAACCAGAAGAGGGTGCAGGATTAGATGGATCGATTTTGTGTAAACCCTTAGCAATTCGCCTCATATATTTACGCATATAGGAAAATTGTGTGTCTTGAGTAACACGAATTTGAGCCACTTGCTCTTGAAGAGAATTCAACCTTTCATCAAAATCAGAAGGCTGAAAATCAGGATCATCAGCCGAGTCCGACTCAAGTTCTTCAAATAAGTCATCCATATTCACGTCCTCAGGAAGATCACTAGCTTCAGCATTACCTGCTTCACCTCCACTGCTACCAGATCCACTTGGCCTCTAGCCAAATCTAAAGTCATCTTATTAAGATTGGAGTTATTAAAAGGAAGATGGTGGATGGGTTTTTCTCTAGTAGGCATGGCTATGAGCATATGATTTGCTAACCTAGTCAGTAAATAACCAAAGGGTATATCACTATGTCCAGGATGGTGACGTGACAGAATAATGGAATGACAGATTAAAGAAGGGAGGCATATATTAACACCAGAGACAACAGAATGCAAAACACGAACCATAAAAGAAGTGAGTTCGGTTTTGTTACCAGAACGTGGATAAAGATTCGAAATGAATATCTTATGAAGTACTCTGTGTCTGGGTAACAAATACCTTGAGGGAAGTACATGACCTTTATGAGTCCAATGAACATCCATATTACATAAATCTCTAGTAAGCATTCGTCGTTCAGATTCTGAGAGACTATCATGTAAAATATTAATTGGAATGCTTTCATCATTGATAGGTATTTCCATAATATCTGCAATCAAATGTCGATCTACAACAAACAAACCTTCTTGAGTATCAACTTTAAATGTTAAATTCTCAAGAGAAAAATCGCAGATACATGCAAACATGGATTGGGCAATGGATGTATGCAGCTCCACCCCAATGTAGGATGTTATCCCATCCCTGATTCCAACAAAGAAGGAATACCAAAAGAAGCAATGTGATTGACATTAACATGACGTTCAACAATTACATTACGCATACGCAAATCACGAGCATCAGTAGAATCATTTTCAGGAGAACGAAGATGACGTTGAACAATAGAAGTTGATCTAGATGAAGATGGACCTCGAGTAGTTTTCTTTTTACCTCTAGGATCCATTTTCAAAGAAAGATTTCAAGGAAACAACAAGATGCAAGATAGAAGGAATGAGATTTAGATAGAACAGATTTTTTAAGAGAAAAACCCAAAATCCTGCAATCAATGATCAAATAGATTCCACAAACATGAGTTTTGAAGCACTAATAGTAAGAATCTACAAGAAAAATGTAAAAGAATCACTAACCTTGAAAAACAATGAAGATGGGTTGGGGCAGCCGTAGCTAGGACGGTTGGAAAGAAATGAAGAAATGAAGAAGAAGACTAAAATCCCCAATTTTAAGTGAAATCCGTGTTTTTACGACAGGTCGTATATGAAACGTGTTCGGACGGTCATATAGCACGACCGGTCGTGTATTCTCACGACAGGTCGAGTATGACAAAAAATTTGCAATTTTTTCTATTTTTTTTTTTTTTTTTTAAATAATTTCAAGTTTAAGCAAACAAAACATCAAACTTATGATACACAAAATCATGCAAACTCAATTTAAATTGCACATACCGAGATCAAATTTTAATTTATTAAACCGGCTTTTGTCGAGCGGTTTAGTGAAAATGTCCTCTAATTGTCTACGAGTGCGCACACCAGTGAGAGGGTTTCCAAGTATTTGAGAGGTTGGATGATCTTTAACAGTCCTTAATTCAGGATTAGTTTCACTTGATGAAGTTTCTTGTTTTTCAAGTAGAAGAACTTCATCATTATCTAAACTAGGGACAGGTGTCTTCAAAAGATCGTCAATCACAACATTTATTGACTCTTGAATCACACCGGTCCTGTTGTTCAACACGATAAGCACGATGCTTAAAGAATAACCTAAAAAGATCCCTTCATCACTTTTAGTGTCGAATTTTCCCAAATTTTCACGGTCACGCAAAATATATAGCACTCGCCAAAAATTCGAAAATATTCGATGAAGGCTATTTTTTCTCAAACCACATTTCATAAGCCGCTTTATTATTAGATTTACAAATATAAAACACGGTTAATAATGTAACAGTCAGTATTCATCGCTTTTTCAAATTTGTAGATTCCTAGGTAGCTTCATGCTATTTAACATAACATTTCCCATTTCTTGAAGCACTCTATTCTTCCTCTCGACAATTCCATTTTGTTGAGGAGTTTTAGGTGCGAGAGAATTCATGCGATATTCCCCGATCGCTACAAAATTTCTCAAAACCGCTATTTTCAAATTCAGATCCATGATCACTACGGATCTTCTTGACTTGAGAACATTTTTCGGTTTGAATCCGTTTTATAATCTTTTTTCACTTCATCAAGGGTTTCGATTTATCTTTCAAGAATGAAACCCAAGTGTATCTTGTATAATCATCTACAATAACTAAGATGTACTTTTTGCCACCTCGACTTTCCGTTTCTTGTTGGTCCTATAAGATCCATATGGAGAAGCTCGAGTGGTCTTGTGGTGATATTGAGTTCACCTTTTGTGAGAGCTCTAGTTTGTTTACCATACTGGCATTCACCACAGATCTTGTCTACTTTTTGCATTTTAGGTAGACCTTTTATTAGTTCACTTTTGCTCAATCTGTATAAATTTCTGTAGTGTACATGTCCAAGGCGTTTATGCCATAAATCTGTCTCATCGGTATGGACCATGTAGCACGTTTGATTAGATGAGCTACCATTGCTTACTATATAGCAGTTTTCAGAAGTTCTGCGACCAGTTAATATTACAGAACCCTTTTCATTTGAAATTTCACAACCTTGATTAGTAAATTTAACATTATGGTTGTTATCGCATATTTGAGATATGCTCAACAAGTTGTGTTTTAAACCTTCAACATATAACACATTTTTAAATAAGGGAAGGTTATAGAGTTGGACCCACCTTTGCTAATTATTCATTGCTTGCTACCATCACCAAATGTGTGACTCCATCACCACATCTTTAAGATCAGTGAATAGAGCTTTGTCGCCTGTCATATGTCTGGAGCATCCACTGTCTAGGTACCATTTTGAATGGCTTGTAGCTTTGAAAGCTGTGTGAGCAACCAAACAAGTAACCTTGGGAACCCATTTCAGTACTGTTTTGGGTTTAGGAGAATAATTGGTCTTCTTTTGTTTATAGTTATAAGAGTGACCTACAGAGTTAGATTTTAACAGCTCCTTAAGTAAATCAATAATTTTTTCAGCTAGTGGGTTTCGAATCTGATTTTTGAAATTTATATAGCTGCTTTTGTGTTTTTGAAAGGTTTTTGTATTTTTAGAAACAAATTTTGATTAGTACCTTTTCCTTTTGAGTTAGAAGTCTCTCCTTTCACAAAAATGGAAGGAGCATTCTTCTCGTTTAGGAGATGTGTTTTTATCAAAGCCCAACCCGGATCGATCACCACATTTTCTTGATCAAGGATAATAATTTCTCTAATTTTGGATCACCATGGGCATATCTCCATGTGTCCTTCAAACTTCGAAGAGAGGATACTTCATTTTTAAGTTTCTCATTTTGATTTCAAATTTTCAATTAGGAGGTTTTGCATTCTAAATCACACTTTGATTTTTCAAAACAATCTGAAATTTGAGATTTTTCTAAAACAAGGGTTTCAAAACATTCTTTAAGTTTAAAGAACTTTTCTTTTTGAAGTTTTAGTTTGACAAACAATTTTACAACTTTCTTTATATAAGGCATTGTAAGCATCTTGTAGATCTTCATCATTTTCATGATCACTATCCAGATTTTCTTCACTTGTTGAATCATCGTGATCCGAAAAAGGTAAACTTGGCTAGAGTCATAAGGGCCTTAAGTTCACTTTGCCCGACTCAATTTGAATTTTACGATTCAAGAGGCTTTAATCAGACGATTCATCCCAAGTAGCCAACATACCCTTCCTTTTGGATCTATCCTTTTTAGGACATTTGTTTGCTAAATGCCCATATTCTTGACAAATTGTAACATTGACTATCTTTCAATGATTTCCAAGTTTTAGACTTAGGTTTAGAACGTTTCTTTTCATTTGCCTTTTGAAAGTCGACTCTTTTCTTACTTTTGAAAATCTTATAAAACTTTTTCGCTGAAAAGGGCCATATCATCTTCAGACTTTTTCAATCAATTTTCTTGAGTAATACTTTTAGATGACTTCAAAGCAATAGACTTACCTTTAGGAGCTTTAAAACTTAATTCATAGGTTTGCAAAGAACCAACTAATTCTTCTACCTTCATATTGTCCGTGATCACGAAGTTCCCGGATTGCAAGTTACCTTTGAATTGAACCGTTCAGAAGAGAGCGTAGTATTTTTGCACACACTTTACTTTCTCGAGATCTTTTCACCAAGACCCCACATAGAGTTTACAATGTCATTCAATCTAGTGTAAAAGTCCATAAACATTTCATTTTCCTCCATATGAATTTCTTCAAATTTAGTTGTGAGGAGTTGGACTTTAGATTTCTTGACAATTGTTGTACCTTCGTGTGTCATTTCTAGAATATCCCAAGCTTGCTTTGCGGTATCACAGATATGATTCTTTTGAACTCATCCTATGATAGTGCATAAGTATTGCATTTAGTGCTTTAGCATTAGCACTACTCTCATTTTTTCAAGTGTGGTCCATTGAAAAAATGGTGTAATTTTCTGATTTTGAACCATCAACACCATTACTTCCATGGTAGGAGGATTCCATTCAGATCATTCACTGTGGCTAGCCACACACTTTCATCCATTGATCCGAGAAAGATTCTCATTCGCTTTCCAATAGGCATAGTTGGAGCCATCAAAAAGGTGGAGGCCTAGTAATCGAAAGGCTATCAAAATTTGACATCTTTTTATATAGCTTAGATCGTTAGCTCGGGAAATAAATCCAAATAAAAGCAACAAAAAAAAATGAGCTATTAGGCTCGATACCACTTGAAAAGGCCAAGCTATATGTCCTAGAGGGGGGGGGGTGAATAGGACTATGCCAAATTTAAAAATAAATCAGCGGAACAAAAGTAAATCAATACTCTTACAATAATGAATCAATTCACAATGCTAAATATAAATCACCTTGATAAATAATTATTGAGAGATTGATACAAATTCATTCTAAGGACAACCTTACACCATAATAAACAAGGGCTTATGGTAGGACAACCTTATTTCTAGAACCTCTTTTGAATCAAGAACTCAATGTTAATATAAGTAAATGAAATAGCAAGGAATTGAAAATAAATGCGTAAGTAAAGATCTAAATTATTACAACAATCCCCACACTTGCTTGAAAATGTAAATAGTTACAACATTCACATCCACTTGTACATTCCACACAATCAAATGATAAAAATATGAAAATTAATCAAGCATTCAATCCACAAGACAAAGAGTTATAGTGGTTCTTGTGTGTACACCAACCGTTTTTACAATGACCACAGAATGCTACTCCACTCTAATATCCTCACACATGGGATATTAGCGTTCACTATCAAATAGGTTTTCACGAGTTCACCAAAAACCTTTACAATTGTGTCTTTTTCACTTGGGCTTACACAATTCAAAAACCCCTTTTTCTCGAAGTTTTGGTTTTCCTCGGATAACCAATACAATGAGATTTTTCTCGCTCAATCTCAAACAAAACCAAGACAATGAGATTTTTCTCGGCTTAACCTCAAACAAAACCAAAAATAAATGAATTTTACGAAATGTAAAATAATTGGATTTTTCCTTTGTGGTCTTGGTAGAACCAATCGGAGTAGATGATTGAATGTCAAAGTTCAATTTCCAATACTCACATTCATAGGGTTCTAACTTCTAATAGATTTTAGATTTTAACTTGTTGGGCGTAGCTATATTTGATTTTGATTCCAAGAAGAAGGAATAATATAATTCCTCTTTTCAAATAAGATTGGAATAGAGAAACAAAATCAAATTAAATAAGCTAGCAAAAAGGAATATTAAATAAGCACAATTTAGCTTAAAATAAACACAGACTTATCTCAGAGTGATTACTTGAAAATTCTTGAAAGGAATGGAGTTCTGGATGTAAAAACTCTGAATTTCGTGTTCAATTTATAGAAGAAAAAAAAATCGTTCCTACGACCTGGTCTTAGAAACCTGGGGATCAGGTCGTAGCTCTCAACGCATTTTTGAAAATTTGAGCGCGATCTTTGAAAACCGTTTCTACGATTATGAGTCGTGTGTACCCTACGACATGGTCGTGGGACACCTACAACTGGTCGTAGGACCATGAAATAGTTCTTTGGACTTTCGGTCGTAGCTCCACGACATCGATCGTGGATGAACAAAGTCGAAGCCAACCTACGACCGGGTCGAAGGACCTCCAGGATCGGTCGTGGGCGTTCCAAAAATCCGAAAAATCTTCAACAAATTAGGATGGTCAGTGGAATTTCTTGGACTAGTCGAACAATGCTAGGACTGGTCGAACAAGAGCTAGGACGGTCTTGGAACAGACCAAGCTCATGTAAAATAAACATTTGATTTATGTATCCAAAATGACCTACTTAAAGGGTCAACCTAAGGTCATTCAAACCTGAAACATGTCATATGGACATTGAACTTCAACCATTCAACGAATGTAGATTGTTTGAACCAATATCAGGCTTGAAATCTTGAACAATATCAGGCTTGAAATCTTGAACAATATCAGGCTTGAAATCTTGAGATCTTCATCAACATAAATCAACTTTGAGATCTTCAACATCTTGAGCTTCATCTTGTAGCTTTTTAAACTTTAACATCTTGAGCTTCAACTTGTAGCATCTTGAAGTATAAAATCATCATACCAGCACAAGACACAGATAGATGTTTTGACACATCAAAATTTGACAACCAAAGGAGTATGAGACCATAACCCTTACAGTGGAGCACTGAGAGATGGACGCATTCGCGAATGTAAGATGATGTCGCATGAGGGTGGTTTGGCAAGGGCATTCATCATTTCATTTCATACTTGCATTAATAAGAGTACTTAGCATTGTTTGATTTTACTGCTTTATCATTACTGCTTGACCGAGTCGATAACATGTTAACCTATGCTTTATTGTTCCACTGAGTTGATCACTCACTCCCACGTTACGGTACGGTGTTTCGAACACCCACCGGACATTGTCTGATTGCAGATGGCTACGCTACTCCTGAAGCAGAGCCAAACTACTACTATGATGTCGAGGAGGAGTTCTCCTACATGTAACTCTTTGTGGTCTCACGAAGACACAGTACTGTATTGATGGGGCTATGGTACATAGGATAGAAGACATTACACTTACACATTGGTATAATTTGAACTGTACTTGTAATTTATAACCTGGTAATGTTATCACGCTCTGGAGACTCACCACAGATTTTATATATTTTATATATCTATCACAGTCTTCCGCTTGCTAATTTATTGTCTCTGGAGTATGATATTCTATTTTGGCTTAATCCCACTCATGTTCAATGCACAAATACAGTCAACATTCAATCATCATTCATTTTGTTGCATAAGTGATGTTCTGGAACTCGGGAGTTGAGTTTATGCTCGACCCCTAATTTTCAGGGCGTTATAAGGTTATAGGTTTTGGCTTTGGTTTAGGTTATAGGTTTTGGGATCTGAGAATGGGTTCGGGTTTAGGTTATAGGTTTTGGTTTTGGTTTAGGTTATAGGTTTTGCTTTATGTTTAGATTAAGGTTTAGGTTTAGGTTATATGTTTTGGGATTTGAGAATGGGTTCGGGTTTAGGTTATAGGTTTTGGTGTTGGTTTAGGTTATAGGTTTTGGGATTTGAGAATGGATTCAGGTTTAGGTTATATGTTTTCGTTTTGGTTTATGTTATAGGTTTTGGTTAAGGTTTATTTTTTTAGATTTAAGAATGGGTTTGGCTTTAGGTTATAGGTTTTGGTTTTTGTTTTGGGTTATAGGTTTTGGGATTTGAGAATGGGTTAGGGTTTAGGTTATCGGTTTTAGTTTTCGTTTAGGTTATAGGTTTTGCTTTAGGTTTAGGTTAAGATTTAAGTTTAGGTTATAACTTTTGAGATTTGAGAATGGGTTCTAATTTAGGTTATAGGTTTTATTTTTGGTATAGTTTATAGGTTTTGGGATTTGAGAATGGATTCGGGTTTAGGTTATAGGTTTTGGTTATGGTTTTGGTTATAGGTTTTGGCTAAGGTTTAGGTTTTTTGGATTTGAAAATGGGATCGGGTTTAGGTTATAGGTTTTGGTTAAGGTTTAGGTTTTTGGATTTGAGAATGGGTTCGGGCTTTGGTTATATGTGTGAGACCCGACCCTAGTTCCCATGTGTGCATGTGTGTGTGTGAGTATGCATCTTGTTCATCATGGTCTCGCCGTCCTACTGGTCGAATTCCGGCGACCCGCGACCCTCGGATTGTGTTTGCAGTCACCTTGAGTTCAATCACGTAGACCTGACTCGGATCGACCCAAGACCTATGCCACCTCGTTCGTATCGTCGTTGTGGTTCCAACGACGCCTCTTGTGCGTTAATCCGACCTATGGATCAAAAGTTATGAGCATTTCATCATGTGACCCACTTTTTGTACAAATGCATGTGGACCGCCTCCATGGCACAATTTCCCATGCACACCACACATACATACTACATTATTGTATAGAATAAATACTACCCACACCTAACCTACCCTAGCAATATTGTTATTGTCACCATAGGTTATGGTTACTTCCCTTAAAAAGCTTTTCCCACTATTTCCCTCTCATTTCTCTCTCTCTTCTCTTCTTCTCCAGCAACTTCCCTTCCATCTCCCTCTCTTCTCCAGCCCCATTTCCTCTTTAATCCTCTAAGTCTAACCATCTAAATCCAATCTTACCCATTGATATGGATCCTTTGGTGCACTAGGAGCTAGGAGGTCCAAGTTTGGAGCAATCTAAGGTAGGTGTACTCCTCGGACTTAGGATTTCTATTTTCATATCCTTATATCTCTTTTTTGGAAAGTGTAGGACCCACCAATCCATGGTGGAGATCCTACATCACCCCTTAGTTGTGGCCAAATGGCCTATTTGATGCGTGCATGTCCATGCATGGGGTTTCCCCTCTATAGGCCCTCATCATGGAGGATTACCTGGATTCCATAGCATTGATAGGTCATCTAGACCCTAGAATCATGGTTGGGATGACATCCCAACCATTGATCTTGAATCTAGAACATGTATGTGGTGGATCTTTGTTGTAACATATGAATAGAAGGAATGTATGGTGTGATTGATGAAGGGGAGGGCCTCAATATGGCGGAGTCCCTCCTCTTGTGGCCGATTCTTTATTTATTTTATTTTATTTTATTTTTATTTATGATAGAATTCTGATCTTGCATGTGTGGCCCACCTTGTAGGCCAACAAAAATCCAGACCAACCATGGAGCTTGGACGCCCATAGCGGTCCATCCTTAGACATGTGGCCCCAAAATCCACCTAAATGGGACACATGCAAGGGGTATTTGATGATGGGGAAGGTCTAAACATTTGTGGGGCCTACTGGGATGGTCCACCACATAAATTCCTGGTGTTAAATCCCATGGAAAATTATGTTTATATTTTAATCATTTCTATTACATGTTGCTGTCCAAATCTTCTTGGACAGATTTTTGGGCCACCTTGGGACCTGATTGATAGGTCTTTGGTGGAAATACTAAAACAAAATAATATGTGATTCTTGTAGCCTTATGACCCACCTATAACCATACCAAATTTCAGCCCCATCTGACCTTCATTGGGGTCCTAAAGGTGTGGTCCAAGTGAGGTGGACAGTCTAGATTTTCTGCACTATTCCAGCAACATTCTACCCTGGACAGGTTGGAATTCTGAAATTTATTAAAATATTTTTGGGTGTCTAAAAATTATGAAAATTTACAAGGAGGTGGTCCACTCATGGTAGGACCAACCTACAAAATTTGGGGCCAATGGACACCTGTACACACCATGGTGGTGGCTGGACCGGCCCATTACAATATGGTGTCCAGATCAGTCCGATTTTCAGGATAGATTGATTTATTTAAATAAATTAAAATATTTTTAAATGTCCAAAAATTCTAAATTTTTTTGAATTTGTTGTCCACCCATGGTGGGACCTACCTACCAAGTTTTAGAGCCAATGGACCCCTGTACACACCGTGGCGAGGGCCTGACTGGCCCACCGCATTGGGACGTCCAGGTCTGTCCGATTTTCTGGACAAACTGTTTGTTCAAATTAATTAAAATACTTAGGAATATCCAAAAAATTCTAAAATTTTGTGGGGGTGTGTCCCACCTATTGAAGTATCACTCTGAAAATTTTCAACCCCAACTGACCCCATTTGGGCATCCAAAAGAATGGGCCAAGATGGTTGGCTTGCTAGAATTTTCTATTGTGCAGTCCAGCAATATGCCTTGATAAAAATTATAATTAAAAAATGTTTCCTCTAATGGTGGGCCACCTTTTTGGATTTCCTCTTATTGTATGCATGATGAGGGACCTTGGCCCTCAATTCCTAGAGTTTTATAGGCCCTGCGCCCACTCCAATGGAGTGCCCAAATTTAGGACAACAACATGTCATAATTATGCTTGGCCTTTGGGCTGAAATTTTGAGGAGTGGGACCCAACACATTGTGAAGAATCTTAGAGGTAATAATTTATACCTTTAGTTCCTTAAATGTTGAGCTTAATAAATGCACTTTTGAGGCCGACCATAGTTGATTTAATTGGGTCCATGAATGTAGCTAGTTGTTGAACTCTTTAGGCCCAATTGAGCTGGAACTTTCCAGATAGACCCATTGAACTCTTGGGCCATTTTTACCATACTATTGTGTTGGATTAGTGGGCCGGACTACATAAGTATATGGGCCCTTGGTTGCCCACCAAATCAACTTTATACTTGGGCCGGGTTGTAGGCCCAACTTACTTGACTAAGAGCATGATATTTGCCCATGTGATTTGATCAATGGGCTGCCCACTAGGCCACCACAATATATGAGATTAGTGGCCTTTATATTGGGCCCTAACCTTTCCCCTATGGGCCTATAGTGATATATATGGGTTGGGCTATGTGTGTTTCTCTTGGACCCATGTTTTGGTTAGGCCTTGGGCCGCCTTTCTGAAGCCCAACATGAATGTATGTGGTATGTAATGGCTGCCCATTTCTTATTTCTAATATTGTGTGGGCCTTGGGCCTTGATCCATAATCAATTAGAGATGGGCTACCTCTTGGGGACCAATTGTGGTTGGATGTCCACATTGGTGGCCCTAAGGTGGGCCCATTGGCTTCTATGGATGGTTAAAGGCCCACCATAGATCCTTGCTAGGCTCGTTTCATCTATTTAGGCCCATATCATTGTTCTTCTTAGTCTCATGGGTTACCCCAGGTATATGGGCCCCCACTAGAGGTTGTATTTCTTATGAGGAATTGGTTAAGTACCTAGACCCTTCATGGTTAGGTAGAGAGTTCATCTTCACCTCATTGGCACCCCTATTCATCTTCATGACCCACTCTCATATGCATCATATGCATGCTTGGTTGAGGTATGATTGGCCATGGTTGTGTCATTGTGTAGGACATGTCGATATCTCCCCTAGAGATGGATGCTTGGGATTGATGCATGGGTGATTGTGTGATTCATGCATCTGACATTGCATAGCTTATGGATATCCCCCCTTACTTCATCAGGGCCTTGCCTCCACAGGGGTATTTGTGGATGGCTGCAACACCCTGAAAATCGGGGGCCGAGCATAAACTCAACTCCCGAGTTCCAGAACATCACTTATGCAACAAAATGAATGATGATTGAATGTTGACTGTATTTGTGCATTGAACATGAGTGAGATTAAGCCAAAACAGAATATCATACTCCAGAGACAATAAATTAGCAAGCGGAAGACTGTGATAGGTAGATAAAATATATAAACTGTGGTGAGTCTCCAGAGTGTGATAAAGTTACCAGGTTAAATAATTACAAGTAAATTATACCAAGTTGTGTAGTATGATCTAGTCAACATCCCTGTAGCCCCGACAATCAAGGTACGGCTCTCACGAAGCCGCCAGAAAACAGCATATACGAGAAAGTATTCTCGTCGTCATAGAAGTCCGGCTCCGCCTCAGAAATAGCGTCGCCATCTGCAATCAGACAAAGTCTGGTGGGTGTTCGGAACACCGTCCCGTATCGTGGGAGTGAGTGATCAACTCAGTGGAACAATAAAGCATAGGTTAACATGTTATCAATTCAGTCAAGCAGTAATGATAAAGCAGTACAAATCAAACAATTCTAACTACTCTTATTAAGTGCGAGAATAAAATGACATGATGCTATATGCCCTTGCCAAACCACCCTCATGCGACATCATCTTACGTTCGCGAATGCTTAACTCGCTCAGTGCGCCACATCTACTAAGCACATGCGGTGCGATGATGATCATGATTACCGAGTTATTATTAGTCCATTTCAAAACGCAGAAGATTGGGAAACTAAGGTACCTCCCTTGTATCATTCCCAAACATGATCCATTCTAGGGTCGTCATCCTAGTTAATCTCATACGATATTATGGTTTGAGAGGCGTAGCGAAGGCATCACAAAGGGCTCGTCACCGTCGGCAGACGGATACAGATCTCACCGTATGCGGCTCAATTGTTGACCGTCACTCGAAAGTATGGGTCTCACCGTACTCGGCTCAATCACTAGCCGTCACTCGAATACGGGTCTCACCGTACTCGGCTCAACTCATACTCAGATTCTTTGTGAAAGACTCGTCGCCAATCACGAGACCTTGGAGTATACTCAAGATACTACGGAGGACTCGTCGCCGTCAAGACGAGCACGGGTCTCACGTACTCGGCTCTCGCCGTAAGTATCGACAAACTCGAATATAGTGTCCCATACCACCATAATCGGCTCACGAGTCCGGTTGCTCTTGGTCACTACACTGGGGAGGCACGTGGCCCCAGCGTAGGCGACGACATTTCGACCACGGTGTCCCATACCACCATGCCCGGCTCATGAGTCTTAGCGGATCGAGGTACCATGGTTAAAAGGGATTTCACTGTAAGTTTAGTACCCTAGGTTCAAGCAAGATGGCGACCAAACATGGTGAACATACATAAGACAGATCGGGTTACTTGACGAGCTCGGCTAGCTCGAGCGCACAACAAGTTAAACGACATGAAGTGCATAAGCACTTCGCGTGGCCAACCACTATCATCAACAGAAGTATGACTCGGGTTCGTCGAACACATCTCACGTGGCAAATGAATCGCAGCCACGAATTCAATTCTGGTACCGATTGTCTGGACTATAATCATAGCCCCAAACATGATAACTTGCGAGATAGATAAAGCAAGAATGGATCAAGATTCCACTCATACAATCAAGGTATGGTATTATCCGTTTAGGACGCTGTGCGTGGTTTGTTACGCACTCGTTGCTCCACTCCCCCATCACCCATGACGGATCATACAATGTAAATATAAATTTAAACATATGCATTATATAGTTATAATCATAAAGCAGTTGAGCATGTTATGAATCACAACACAAGCATGAGTTTATACATGTTCAATTCCTAATCACACAACGATCCAAGGAGATCCTACACATAGTTAAAAGAGGTTGAGAATCATATCTCAACACCCTTATACATTACAATTTGCTAACTACTACTCATTCAGACATTCCAAGAAACACTTAAACAAACATACATCAACATACATGACATATGTCGATCAGATAGGCATTAGGCCAAATCCTTTCACTAGGGAGTTGCCCCAATTATAACACGCGTATACCCACGACGGATAGTCATGGCAAGCAGGAATCCAAGTTCCATATTCATTCAGTCATTTCCGCAAACACTTGGGCCACACCTTTTAGCATATATAGTGTATATTGGCTGTGGCATGATTTAAGGGAAATCCTTTCGACAAAAGGGTATCGCCAATACAACAATCATGAATCCATGACAATTAGTCATGGCGAGTAAGAATGGGAATTCGTTACTCATTCAATCATTTTCACAAACACTTAGAATACACTGTTACAACATACATGGTGTATGTTAGCAAAACATGTATTAGGGCTATCCTTTAGCCAAGTGGGTATTTTATCCATGTATAATATATTACTACAGCAAATAATCATGATTAATACATCTCCCAATATTTATACGTATACAGTATTTTCTAGAATACGCATTTTCTACATACATAGTGTATACAAGCAAACATGTATTACGGCGATTCCTTTCGCCAAATAAGTAATTTATCCATATATTATATAATCATACGACAAATAATCATGACAAACACATCACTAAAATATACACGTATACGGTACTTCTTACAATGCCGTATTTCTACATACATGGTGTATTTTAGTAAACATGTATTTAGGCGAACCCTTTCGCCAAATGAGTATTTTATCCATACATTATATATCCCTACGACAAATAAACATGTCAAATACATTTCCATAAAAAATACATATACGGTATTTTATACGAATACCTAGAGTATGTGAAATTCCAAATTCTACAATTCTAATCGAAACAGAAAACGGAAAGCACTTTGTACATGTGCAATTGCATGCAGATAATGAATCTACCATTATCTGACATTGAAAGCGTTGAAAACCGTAACCTATACACCTAAAGTCCGCACCTTTTGTCGTAGAAACGTAACGGAGTCGATAGGTTCGCTAAGCTTCCGTATACAGGAGTTTGGCAACCTAGAGAATGAAATAGGTTAGCTATTTCCTAACCTACAACTATCTAATCCCCCAAACAGGTTAGGGTTAGGGTTTATTACCTAGAAATGACGCCGGAATCACCGGAAAAGCGGCAAGAATGAGGTGGTTAAGCACTGATAGCAGCAGGGAACAGCAGCAGGGAGTTTCTCCCAGATCTCCCACACTTTCTCTCTCTTTTCTCTCTCTCAAATCCAAATTCGTATGGCTGCCATGAGAGAGGGTTTAAGGTCCTTATATAGTCTCAAAACTCACCGAAATAGACTCGGGAACAATGTATACATAGGTTACGTCCAAAGCGGACCTGTTTCAGCTCAATGGAGGACTTCTGGCGGGCCTCCTTGAGCCAAAGGTTGGACTTAAGCTCACTAACGCTGGATCTACATTCTATTAAGTTTTCATTTCGGTCGGGATTCCAGATCACGCGTGGCAGACCACTTTCAGTTCGACGGTCGGTGGGCCACGATCCAAAATTCCAAGTACATGTAAATGTTCCTGAAATTTTTCCTGATCCGAGGGTGTAATCTGTCCGATTTCGATGGTCCAGGTTGCTTAATACTGATGCGCAAGCGAATGGTGCCAGATCACTATTCCAGATATTTATTTTGTAAAGGGAATAATGTTTTTCACACTCCCTCGCTCCGGACTCAATCGAATGGCCGTGGGACATCGGCTGGACCTGATTTCTGAGATGATAGTCAAGCCCAGTGAGGCGGTCCTAGTTCCTTAACTTCGTGTTAATCGAATTTTCGATGCACGGTCTAGACCTAATACGAAGTTTCGAGATGCTCCCGTGAGCAGCAGGGTAGTGAGATTGATCCTAAGTTTTAGGGTAACCTAGCGTCAATGATTTTACAAGTTTTGAGTCTTGCAGAACGTATTTAAAGAGATTGGTGCTAATTTCACAGGCACTCTAGTTTAATACTTGCTAAATCTCACTTAATTTCTAAAGGATTTAGTCCTGTAAGATTTCTGTCTGAGATGGTACTTAGGCCTTTGTAGTTTGTATATAAAGTGATCCAAGTTTTACTACTTAGCTAGTTTAAGTTAGTGTCTAGGGCTAAAGTGCTTTGAAAAATTGAAAGCACAAGGTAGTGAAGGGTTGATTTGTGAAGGAAATGGGTTCAGAAGTGATTTTAGACTATGGGATTCAGTTCTGACAAGTTAATGAGGTATTAGGATTGACCCATTGCCTAAGGACGTCTAATCCCAGGTTGGCAAAAATCCGGGGCGTTACAATCTACCCCCCTTAAAACAAAATTTCGTCCCCGAAATTGGCTAAGGGTAATAAGGGAAGATTTCTATTATTTCATTTGCCTAAGACTTATTGGTTCCAAGTTTCAGCACGTGGTAGGGTATATACCAGCTGGTTCATTTTAGTCTACCCCCCTTAAAACTTAATTCTTTATCCATTTCTCATACCTTGATGGTTTGCTACCATTTATTTCTTTACCTATTTAGAGTCTCGACGACAATTCCCACAATTTAGAGTAAGATAGTTATTTTCATTATTTGACCAACATGGAGAGACGATAATAGTGGGCTCGATCCCGAACATCGATCATCTACCGGGCCAGGGTAGGAAGCTCATCGTATCCCTTCCGAATCCTGGTGGATCCTGGTCGTCCGCTCGTCAGCAGAGAGTCCATCGGTAGTCACCCAGGATTGGGAATTGTGTTAAGCCGCGAAAACTTCGCAGTTGTAGATGTCAGTAACTCCGTAGTCCGATCACTCTAGAAACGTAGGGAATGTCCACCAAAGAAAGGTTAAAATTGTCTATTTCTAAGGTTGCCCATTTGGGTAATTCCTTAGGTCTAAAAGATAAAGTTGCTATCGGCTATATACTCCTAATACTTTTCAAAAGTAAAGGGATAAACTTCTAGTTGCAAATGGTCGGGGGTCTGAGTCAGTTAAGCCGAATAACTAAGTCTATTATTCAATTGACTTAGCTTAATTAGTTAGTCTTTTACTTTTCTTAGCCTAACCAGTAGTCTAGTCTTAATTTAGAAGTAGAGGAAATCCATAGGTGAGTCCAAAGTCTAAGCTTATACGCTAGATGATTTCACTTCATTTCTAATACAAGGAAGGGTTTTATCACTTAGGGTCAAAGTTGTCTAATTGAAACTGAGTTGCATGTAGTTAAATTTAACTACGCCCAAGCATTTCACATATGCTCATACCAGCTAAGAGGATCCTAAGGTTCACATTAATTTGTTGAATTCCTCTATAGTCAGGTCTGTCGAAATCTAGGAGTACTGCTCTAGGTCCAAACTCTATGGGCCCATTTGTCAAACAACCCTTTACTATAAAAGCTTAATCTGTCAGAGTGTGGTGGGTTAATGTGTATCAAGGGACTTTATCATTTCAACACTATTTAGCTAGTGGTCTTAAGTTATACTAAATGGGATTGCATTACTAATCTTACCTCGGGATTGGGAGTGACATGGTTGGTAGGAGGGTGGGAGGGGATTAAAATTAATGGTATAGGCTTTGAAAAGTGAGCCTCGTGTGGGAAAGCATGAGATGGGATTTTCAAATCCCAGGAATCGAAATTTCTAAGTGTTATTTGAAAGGAAATCTCAGAATTTACTTTTAATTGCACACACTTCAAACATGGTATTGGAAAACATGGGATACACCAATCTAGGAACCATACCCTACACGTACATTTATTATTACTTATACAATTCTATCCACCTGAAACTCACCTAATGCAGTTGGTCGAACGGGCCCTAAACGTCCTCACACATCTAGAACATCACACCAACTACTACACCCATCAATCATGAAAGCATAAACATCCAAAGACGGTAACTCATGCAAACTTCAAATAATAGTGTGGATAGCTAGACATCCGCGAAGGTGGCCGAACTAAGCTCGGATAGAGCCATGGAAAAGTGAATGAAAAGTGATGTAGGGAGAGAGAAAGGGCTGGAGGTTTGGTTCTCCACAGATGTGAGCCTCAACAGATGTTGTAAAGGCCCCAAAGACAGCGAATGGAGAAAGAAAAGAAAAAAAAATAAAAAATCGGATGGCTTAGGGAGCTTGCATGATTTTAGAGCTTCAAGGGGGCGTGTAGGCATCCAAATGAGAGAAACGGAGAGAAAATGGAGAAGAGGACTGCAATGCATGATGGAAGTGGGTAGGTTGTGGTCGAAAATAGGAGATGGGACGATCGGAGGGGAGTTTTAAGAGAGAGGGCAGCAACTTGGAGGGGACAAGGGAGCTTGGAGGGGGAGTTTGTGAAGGAGATATGGTATCGGGGGTGTTTCGATGGACGGCCCACACATCAGGGAGGTCCCAAGACCCCCAAACTCGGTCGGACAGAGCCGCGGGCCCGGCCCGGCAAAGAAACCGGCGAGGCCTCGCCGACCTGGCGAGGGCCTCGCCAAAAAAATTTTGATTTTGAAAAAGGGGCCCCCATGGTCGTGTTCCTCCAGTCCCCTAGGCCACAAAAAACCCTGGGTCCCACCTTGGATCCCTCTGGAAATGCTCCGTTTGTCCCCCCGACCCCGATTCGCTCTATTTCGGGTAGTTTCGGGCAAACAGGACATATCTTGCAATCCGGAATGAGTTATCTGACGTAAAATATATGAATTTGGGGTAGGATGAGCTAATGAAGCCAACCAACCCCGTTATGCCGGGTTGCGCAGCCTGGAATTGCGAAAAACCCCTCCGATTGACGGTCGTTTCCCCGTTTCAATTTCGTTTACTAAAAATAGTGGTTTTAGTTTAATTACTCTTCATCCATTGGGCTGTAGGAGTTGTGCCCAATGCGAAAAGAGCTTAGAATAATTAAGAGAACGGTTTGGTGAAGCCAAATAGGACACTTATTATTTTTGGCTGAGAACCCTGCACACCAGTAGACATCACGACCTTATAGTAAGTCGCGACTTCTAGGAGTTCTAGCTGTAGTTTGTTTCTGATTTCTTTCCCATTACTTGGTATTCCTATTTAAAGGGTTGTGAACTCGTTTTTATTTTCAGTCATTCATTAATCAATTTCGAATTTATTAGAATTTATTTCTACTTTCTGCTTTCTTTTCTCGTAGACTCGAGAAGTCTCTGTGAGGAGTCCAGAGGAGCTCCGAGGATTCGGAGTAGTTAACATTTCAACAGTTGGGGTGAGGTGGATTGTAATCTAGAATCATCTATAGACGGCCTAGGAATGTTTTAAGGTCGACCCGTGCGACCAAGGGTATTCGTTTCTAGGGAACGACTCAAACCCATCGACAGACGGCCTAGAGGTGATTCGAGACCGTTTCATGTAATCATTGAGGCCTACGGGTCCAATCTCTACGGTTGATCTCAACCCATTGTGTTATTTAGTGATATTAGAGAACCCAAGACCGTTTCTACGTTCCGTCGCTCCCTTCTAAGTCAGAGTGCGTCAGTGTGCGTCGTGTGACCATAACCCAGGTCCGGTTTAATCCAAATCATGCTCTGATACCAACTTGTAACGCATACGAAAATCGGGGTCGAGCATAAACTCAACTCCCGAGTTCCAGAACATCACTTATGCAACAAAATGAATGATGATTGAATGTTGACTGTATTTGTGCATTGAACATGAGTGAGATTAAGCCAAAACAGAATATCATACTCCAGAGACAATAAATTAGCAAGCGGAAGACTGTGATAGGTAGATAAAATATACAAACTGTGGTGAGTCTCCAGAGTGTGATAAAGTTACTAGGTTAAATAATTACAAGTAAATTATACCAAGTTGTGTAGTATGATCTAGTCAACATCCTGTAGCCCCGACAATCAAGGTACGGCTCTCACGAAGCCTCCGAGAAAACAAAGACATATACGAGAAAGTATTCCGTCGTCATAGAAGTCCGGCTCCGCCTCGAAAAAGCGTCGCCATCCGTAATCGGACAAAGTCAGGGGGTGTTCGAACACCGTCCCGTATCGTGGGAGTGAGTGATCAACTCGGTGGAACAATAAAGCATAGGTTAACATGTTATCAATTCACCAAGCAAGAATGATAAAGCAAGCGGTACAAATCAAACAATTCTAACTACTCTTATTAAGTGCGAGAATGAAATGACATGATGCTATATGCCCTTGCCAAACCACTCTCATGCGACATCATCTTTCGTTCGCGAATGCTTAACACCCTGAGTGCGCCACATCTACTAAGCACATGCGGTGCGATGATGATCATGATTACCGAGTTATTATTAGTCCATTTCAAACAGCAGTATTGGGAAACTATGGTACCTCCCTTGTATCATTCCCAAACATGAACCATTCTAGGGTCGTCAATCCTAGTTAATCTCATACGATATTATGGTTTGAGAGGCGTAGCGAAGGCATCACAAAGGGCTCGTCACCCGTCAGCACGGATACAGATCTCACCGTATACGGCTTAATTGTTGACCGTCAGCTCGAGTACAGGTCTCACTGTACTCGGCTCAATCACTAGTCATCAGCTCGAATACAGGTCTCACCGTACTCGGCTCAACTCATACTCCAGTTGCTGTGAAAGACTCGTCGCCAATCACAAACCTTGGAGTATACTCGAAGATACTATGGAGGACTCGTCGCCCGTCAGCACGAGCACAGGTCTCACCGTACTCGGCTCTCGCCATAAGTATCGACAGCTCGAATATAGTGTCCCATACCACCATAATCGGCTCACGAGTGCGGTTGCTCACCGGTCACTACGGGAGGCACGTGGCCCCAGCCGTAGGCGACGGCTCGACCACGGTGTCCCATACCACCATGCCCGGCTCATGAGTCTTAGCGGATCGAGGTACCATGGTTAAAAGGGATTTCACTGGTAAGTTTGGTACCCTAGGTTCAAGCAGTAGCGACCAAACATGGTGAACATACATAAGACAGATCGGGTTACTTGACGAGCTCGGCTAGCTCGAGCGCACAACAAGTTGAACGACATGAAGTGCATAAGCACTTCGCGTGTACAACCACTATCGCCAACCGAAGTACAACTCGGGTTCGTCGAACACATCTCACGTGGCAAATGAATCGCACCACGAATTCAATTCCGTACCGATTGTCCGGACTATAATCATAGCCCCAAACATGATAACTTGCGAGATAGATAAAGCAGTAATGGATCAAGATTCCACTCATACAATCAAGGTATGCTATTATCCGTTTAGGGCTGCCAGGGTTGTTGCACGCACTCATTGCTCCACTCCCCCATCACCCATGACGGATCATACAACGTAAATATAAATTTAAACATATGCATTACATAGTTATAATCATAAAGCAGTTGAGCATGTTATGAATCACAACACAAGCATGAGTTTATACATGTTCAATTCCTAATCACACAACGATCCAAGGAGATCCTACACATAGTTAAAAGAGGTTGAGAATCATATCTCAACACCCTTATACATTACAATTTGCTAACTACTACTCATTCAGACATTTCAAGAAACACTTAAACAAACATACATCAACATACATGACATATGTCAATCAGATAGGCATTAGGCCAAATCCTTTCACTAGGGAGTTGCCCCAATCATAACACGCGTACACCCACGACGGATAGTCATGGCAAGCAGGAATCCAAGTTCCATATTCATTCAGTCATTTCCGCAAACACTTGGGCCACACCTTTTAGCATATATAGTGTATATTGGCCGTGGCGTGATTTAAGGGAAATCCTTTCGACAAAAGGGTATCGCCAATACAACAATCATGAATTCATGACAATTAGTCATATTTAGTACGAATGAGAATTCGGTACTCATTCAATCATTTTCACAAACACTTAGAATACACTGTTACAACATACATGGTGTATGTTAGCAAAACATGTATTAGGGCTATCCTTTAGCCAAGTGGGTATTTTATCCATGTATAATATATTACTACAGCAAATAATCATGATAAATACATCTCCCAATATTTATACGTATACAGTATTTTCTAGAATACGCATTTTCAACATACATAGTGTATACAAGCAAACATGTATTACGGCGATTCCTTTCGCCAAATAAGTAATTTACCCATATATTATATAATCATACGACAAATAATCATGGCAAACACATCGCTAAAATATACACGTATACGGTACTTCTTACAATGCCGTATTTCTACATACATGATGTATTTTAGTAAACATGTATTTATGCGAACCCTTTCGCCAAATGAGTATTTTATCCATACATCATATATCCCTACGACAAATAAACATGTCAAATACATTTCCATAAAAAATACGTATACGGTATTTTATACGAATACCTAGAGTATGTGAAATTCCAAATTCTACAATTCTAATCGAAACAAAAAACGGAAAGCACTTTGTACATGTGCAATTGCATGTAGATCATGAATCTACCATTATCTAACATTGAAAGCGTTGAAAACCGTAACCTATACACCTAAAGTCCGCACCTTTTGTCATAGAATCGTAATGGAGTCGATAGGTTCGCTAAGCTTCCGTATACGGGAGTTTGGCAACCTAGAGAATGAAATAGGTTAGCTATTTCCTAACCTACAACTGTCTAATCCCCCAAACAGGTTAGGGTTAGGGTTTATTACCTAGAAATGACGCCGGAATCGCCGGGAAAGCGGCAAGAATGAGGTGGTTAAGCACCGATAGCAGTAGGGAACAGCAGCAGGGAGTTTCTCCCAGATCTCCCACACTTTCTCTCTCTTTTCTCTCTCTCAAATCCAAATTCGTATGGCTGCCATGAGAGAGGGTTTAAGGTCCTTATATAGTCTCAAAACTCACCGAAATAGACTCGGGAACAAAGTATACATAGGTTACGTCCAAAGCGAACCTGTTTCAGCTCAACGGAGGACTTCTGGCGGGCCTCCTTGAGCCAAAGGTTGGACTTAAGCTCACTAACGCTGGATCTACGTTCTATTAAGTTTTCATTTCGGTCGGGATTCCAGATCACGCGTGGCGGACCACTTTCAGTTCGACGGTCAGTGCGCCACGATCCAAAATTCCAAGTACATGTAAATGTTCCTGAAATTTTTCCTGATCCGAGGGTGTAATTTGGTCTGATTCTGACGGTCTGGTTGCTTAATACTGATGCGCAAGCGAATGGTGCCAAATCACTATTCCAGATATTTATTTTGTAAAGGGAATAGTGTTTTTCACACTCCCTCGCTCCGGACTCAAGCGAATGGCCGTGGGACATCGGCTGGACCTGATTTCTGAGATGATAGTCAAGCCCAGTGAGGCGGTCCTAGTTCCTTAACTTCGTGTTAATCGGATTTTCGATGCGCGGTCTAGACCTAATACGAAGTTTCAAGATGCTCCCGTGAGCAGCCGGGTAATGAGATTGATCCTAAGTTTTAGGGTAACCTAGCGTCAATGATTTTACAAGTTTTGAGTCTTGCAGAACGTATTTAAAGCGATTAGTGCTAATTTCACAGGCACTCTAGTTTAATACTTGCTAAATCTCACTTAATTTCTAAAGGATTTAGTCCTGTAAGATTTACTGAGATGGTACTTAGGCCTTTGTAGTTTGTATATAAAGTGATCCAAGTTTTACTACTTAGCTAGTTTAAGTTAGTATCTAGGGCTAAAGTGCTTTGAAAAATTGAAAGCACAAGGTAGTGAAGGGTTGGATTTGTGAAGGAAATGGGTTCAGAAGTGATTTTAGACTATGAGATTCAGTTCTGACAAGTTAATGAGGTATTAGGATTGACCCATTGCCTAAGGACGTCTAATCCCAGGTTGGCAAAAATCCGGGGCGTTACAATCTACCCCCCTTAAAACAAAATTTCGTCCCCGAAATTGGCTAAGGGTAATAAGGGAAGATTTCTATTATTTCATTTGCCTAAGACTTATTGGTTCCAAGTTTCCACACGTGGTAGGGTATATACCAGCTAGTTCATTTTAGTCTACCCCCCTTAAAACTTAATTCTTTATCCATTTCTCATACCTTGATGGTTTGCTACCATTTATTTCTTTACCTATTTGGAGTCTCGACGACAATTCTCACAATTTAGAGTAAGATAGTTGTTTTCATTATTTGACCAACACGGAGAGACGATAATAGTGGGCTCGATCCCGATACATCGATCATCTACCGGGCCAGGGTAGGAAGCTCATCGTATCCCTTCCGAATCCTGGTGGATCCTGGTCGTCCGCTCGTCAGCAGAGAGTCCATCGGTAGTCACCCAGGATTGGGAATTGGGTCAAGCCGCGAAAACCTCGCAGTTGTAGATGTCAGTAACTCCGTAGTCCGATCACTCTGAAAACGTAGGGAATGTCCACCACAGAAAGGTTAAAATTGTCTATTTCTAAGGTTGCCCATTTGGGTAATTCGTTAGGTCTAAAAGATAAAGTCGCTATCGGCTATATACTCCTAATACTTTTTAAAAGTAAAGGGATAAACTTCTAGTTGCAAATGGTCGGGGGTCTGAGTCAGTTAAGCCGAATAACTAAGTCTATTATTCAATTGACTTAGCTTAATTAGTTAGTCTTTTACTTTCCTTAGCCTAATCAGTAGTCTAGTCTTAATTTAGGAGTAGAGGAAATTCATAGGTGAGTCCAAAGTCTAAGCTTATACGCTAGATGATTTCACTTCATTTCTAATACAAGGAAGGGTTTTATCACTTAGGGTCAAAGTTGCCCAATTGGAACTGAGTTGCCTGTAGTTAAATTTAACTACGCCCAAGCATTTCATATATGCTCATACCAGCTAAGAGGATCCTAAGGTTCACATTAATTTGTTGAATTCCTCTATGGTCAGGTCTGTCGAAATCTAGGAGCACTGCTCTAGGTCCAAACTCTATGGGCCCATTTGTCAAACAACCCTTTACTATAAAAGCTTAATCTGTCAGAGTGTGGTGGGTTAATGTGTACCAAGGGACTTTATCATTTCAACACTATTTGGCCAGTGGTCTTAAGTTATACTAAATGGGATTGCATTACTAATCCTACCTCGGGATTGGGAGTGACATGGTTGGTAGGAGGGTGGGAGGGGATTAAAATTAATGGTATAGGCTTTGGAAAATGAGCCTCGTGTGGGAAAGCATGAGATGGGATTTTCAAATCCCAGGAATCGAAATTTCTAAGTGTTATTTGAAAGGAAATCTCGGAATTTACTTTTAATTGCACACACTTCAAACATGGTATTGGAAAACATGGGATACACCAATCTAGGAACCATACCCTACACGTACATTTATTATTACTTATACAATTCTATCCACCTGAAACTCACCTAATGCAGTTGGTCGAACGGGCCCTAAACTTCCTCACACATCTAGAACATCACACCAACTACTACACCCATCAATCATGAAAGCATAAACATCCAAAGATGGTAACTCATGCAAACTTCAAACAATAGTGTGGATAGCTAGACATCCGCGAAGGTGGCCGAACTAAGCTCGGATAGAGCCATGGAAAAGTGAATGAAAAGTGATGGAGGGGAGAGAAAGGGTGGAGGTTTGGTTCTCCACAGATGTGAGCCTCAACAGATGTTGTAAAGGCCCAAAAGACAAACGAATGGAGAAGGAAAAGAAAAAAATAAAAAATCGGATGGCTTAGGGAGCTTGCACAATTTTAGAGCTTCAAGGGGGCGTGTAGGCATCCAAATGAGAGAAACAGAGAGAAAATGGAGAAGAGGACTGCAATGCATGATGGAAGTGGGTAGGTTGTGGTCGAAAATAGGAGATGGGACGATCGGAGGGGAGTTTTAAGAGAGAGGGCAGCAACTTGGAGGGGACAAGGGAGCTTGGAGGGGGAGTTTGTGAAGGAGGTATGGTATCGGGGGTGTTTCGATGGACGGCCCACACATCAGGGAGGTCCCAAGACCCCCAAACTCGGTCGGCCAGAGCCGCGGGCCCGGCCCGATAAAGAAACCGGTGAGGCCTCGCCGACCTGGCGAGGGCCTCGCCAAAAAATTTTTAATTTTGAAAAAGGAGCCCCCATGGTCGTGTTCCTCCAGTCCCCTAGGCCCCAAAAAACCCTGGGTCCCACCTTGGATCCCTCTGGAAGTGCTCCGTTTGGCCCCCCGACCCCGATTCGCTCTATTTCGGGTAGTTTCAGCCAAACAGGACATATCTTGCAATCCGGAATGAGTTATCTGACGTAAAATATATGAATTTGGGGTAGGATGAGCTAATGAAGCCAACCAACCCCGCTATGTCGGTTTGCGCAGCCCGAAATTGCGAAAAACCCCTCCGATTGACGGTCGTTTCCCCGTTTCAATTTCGTTTACTAAAAATAGTGGTTTTAGTTTAATTACTCTTCATCCATTGGGCTGTAGGAGTTGTGCCCAATGCGAAAAGAGCTTAGAATAATTAGGAGAACGGTTTGGTGAAGCCAAATAGGACACTTATTATTTTTGGCTGAGAACCCTGCACACTAGTAGACATCACGACCTTATAGTAAGTCGCGACTTCTAGGAGTTCTAGCTGTAGTTTGTTTCTGATTTCTTTCCCATTACTTGGTATTCCTATTTAAAGGGTTGTGAACTCGTTTTTGTTTTCAGTCATTCATTAATCAATTTCGAATTTATTAGAATTTATTTCTACTTCTCGCTTTCTTTTCTCGTAGACTCGAGAAGTCTCTGTGAGGAGTCCAGAGGAGCTCGAGGATTCGGAGTAGTTAACATTTCAACAGTTAGGGTGAGGTGGATTGTAATCTAGAATCATTTATAGACGGCCTAGGAATGTTTTAAAGTCGACCCGTGCGACTAAGGGTATTTGTTTCTAGGGAACGACTCAAACCCGTCAACTGACGGCCTAGAGGTGATTTGAGATCGTTTCGTGTAATCATTGAGGCCTACGGGTCCAATCTCTACGGTTGATCTCAACCCATTGTGTTATTTAGTGATATTAGAGAACCCAAGACCGTTTCTACATTCCGTCACTCCCTCCTAAGTCAGAGTGCGTCAGTGTGCGTCGTGTGATCATAACCCACACTACAAGAAATACTACTTTTAGCGACGACAATTTTCGTTGCTAAAAGACCGATGTAAAAGGGTTTTATTGATGAAAAAAGGAAATCGCCGCTAAATGTAAGTTTTTAGCGACGAAAATTTCGCTGCCAAAAACATTTTCAAAGCCTTTTAGCAGCGAAAATTTTCGCTGCCAAAACAATTTCCAAGACTTTTGGCAGCGAAGATTTTCGCTGCTAAAAAAATTCCCATGACTTTTTAACAGCGAAAACTTTTGCCGCAAAAAAAATACCCAAGACTTTTAGCAAAGAAAATTTCCAAGACTTTAGCGGCAATGAAACTTTTCACCGCCAAAAAATTCCCATGACTTTTAGCAAAAAATTTTGAATACCCAAGACTTTTAGCAGTGAAAATTTTATTTCTAAAAATAAATTACAAAACTTTGAAACTTTTAGCTACGAAAATTTTCGTTGCTAAAAGTCTTTTTTTTTTAATCTGTGACTCAATATTCCAATACAAAATTCACGATATACACTGTTAACAATATATTTCATCATATTCATCCTGATATACACTGTTATACAATATATTTCATCATATTCACATTCACATCCATCTAAACCCAAACCCAAACCCAAACATAAACTACATTCATCCAAACACACACAATCTTATCCGCATCACATTCATTCAGGCATAAATACATATAAGCTTAACATCATAAACAAAAATATCCTAAACTTAAAACCTATAACCTAAACGTAAAACCTAAACCTTAACCTTAACCTATAACCTATAACCTATAAGTTTAGGTTTACGAAATGGGGTTCAGATTCGAGATTGGATTTAAGTGTGGTTAGGGAGTTGAGATTAGGATTAGGTGTAGGTTTAGGGATTTTAGAATACGTTAAGGTTTAGGTTTAGGAAGTTGGGCTCGGGTTATAGGTTTAGGTTTAGGTTAGGTTATAGGTTAAGGTTTAGGAAATTGAGTTTAGGTTATAAGTTAAGGTTATAGGTTATGGTTTAGGTTATAGGTTAAGTTTTAAGTTTAGGTTAAGGTTATATAGGTTTAGGTTTAGGTTTAGGTTATAGGTTTTGAGATTTGAGAATAGGTTTAGGTTAAGGTTATAAGTTTAGGTTTAGGAAATCGGGTTCGAGTTCGGGATCGGAGTTTTGGTTTGGGTTTTCAAGTTTATGTTTAGGTTAGGGAGTTGAGATTAGGATTAGGTGTAGGTTTTAGGTTTAGGGATTTGAGAATACGTTAAGGTTTAGGTTAAGGTTATAGGTTAAGGTTTAGGTTATAGGTTAAGTTTTAGGTTTAGGTTAAGGTCATAGGTTTAGGTTTAGTTTATAGGTTTTGAGATTTGAGAATAGGTTTAGGTTAAGGTTATAAGTTTAGGTTTAGGAAATCGGGTTTAGGTTTGGGTTTTCAAGTTTAGGTTTTGGTTTAGGTTAAAGAGGTTTAGGTTAGGGAGTTGAGATTAGGATTAGGTGTATGTTTAGGTTTAGGGATTTGAGAATACGTTAAGGTTTAGGTTTAGGAAATCGGGTTCAGATTATAGGTTTAGGTTTAAGTTAGGTTATAGGTTAAGGTTTAGGAAATTGAGTTTAGGTTATAGCTTTAGGTTATAAGTTAAGGTAATAGGTTAGGGTTTAGGTTATAGGTTAAGTTTTAGGTTTAGGTTAAGGTTATAGGTTTAGGTTTAGGTTATAGGTTTTGGGATTTGATAATAGGTTTAGGTTAAGGTTATAAGTTTAGGTTTAGGAAATCGTGTTCGGGTTCGGAATCGAGTTTGTGTTTGGGTTTTATAAAGTTAGGGAGTTAGGATTAGGTTTAGGTGTAGATTTAGGTTTAGGGATTTGAGAATAGGTTAAGGTTTAGGTTTAGGGATTTGAGAATACGTTAAGGTTTAGGTTTAGGTTAAGGTTATAGGTTAAGGTTTTGGTTATAGGTTAATTTTTAGGTTTAGGTTTAGGTTTAGTTTATAGGTTTTGAGATTTGAGAATAGGTTTAGATTAAGGTTATAAGTTTAGGTTTAGGAAATCGGGTTCGAGTTCGGGTTCAAGGTCGGGTTTAGGTTTGAGTTTTCAAGTTTAGGTTTAGGTTTAGGTTAGGGAGTTGAGATTAGGATTAGGTGTATGTTTAGATTTAGGCATTTGAGAATAAGTTAAGGTTTAGGTTATAGGTTAAGGTTTAGGTTATAGGTTAATTTTTAGGTTTGGGTTAAGGTTATAAGTTTAGGTTTAGTTTATAGGCTTTGAGATTTGAGAATAGGTTTAGGTTAAGGTTATAAGTTTAGGTTTAGGAAATCGGGTTCGGGTTCGGGATTAGGTTTAGGTTTGGGTTTTCAAGTTTAAGTTAGGGAGTTGAGATTAGGATTAGGTGTAGGTTTAGGTTTAGGGATTTGAGAATACATTAAGGTTTAGGTTTAGGAAATCGGGTTCGGGTTATAGGTTTAGGTTTAGGTTAGGTTATAGGTTAAGGTTTAGGAAATTGAGTTTAGAATATAAGTTTAGGTTATAATAAGTTAAGGTTTAGGTTATAGGTTAAGTTTTAGGTTTAGTGTCAAGGTTATATAGGTTTAGGTAGGTTATAGGTTTTGGGATTTGAGAATAGGTTTAGGTTAAGGTTATAAGTTTAGGAAATCGGGTTTGGGTTTGGATCGGGTTTAGGTTTGGGTTTTCAAGTTTAGGTTTAGGTTTAGGTTATAGGTTATAGGTTTTAGGTTTAGGTTTAAGTTATAGGTTTAGGTTTAGTTTATAGGTTTTGAGATTTGAGAATAAGTTCAGGTTAAGGTTATAAGTTTGGGTTTAGGAAATCGGGTTCGGGTTCGAGATCGGGTTTAGGTTTGGGTTTTCAAGTTTAGGTTTAGGTTGAGGTTATGGAGTTTAGATTAGGATTAGGTGTAGGGTTTAGGAATTTGAGAATACGTTAAGGTTTAGGTTTAGGAAATCAGGTTTGGGTTATAGCCATAGGTTAAGGTTTAGGAAATTGAGTTTAGGTTATAGGTTTAGGTTATAAGTTAAGGTTATAGGTTAAGTTTTAGGTTATAGGTTTAGGTTTAGGTTATAGGATTAGGTCATAGGTTTTTGTTTAGGTTTAGGTTATAAGCTATAAGTTTAAGGAATTGAGAATAGGTTAAGGTTTAGGTTTAGGAAATCGGGTTCGGGTTCGGGATCGGGTTTAGGTTTGGGTTTTCAAGTTTAGGTTTAGGTTTAAGTTTAGGTTAGGGAGTTGAGATTAGGATTAGGTGTAGGTTTAGGTTTAGGTTTAGGGATTTGAAAATATATTTAGGTTTTAGATTAAGGTTTAGGTTATAGGTTATAGGTTTAGGTTTACGTTTAGGTTATAGGTTTTTGGTTAAGGTTTAGGTTATAGTTATAGGTTTTGGGTTTTGAGAATAAGTTTAGGTGATATGTATAGGTGTAGGTTAGGTTATAGATTAAGGTTTAGGAAATTGAGTTTAGGTTATAGGTTCAAGTTATAGGTTATAGGTTATAGGTTTTGGGATTTGAGAACAGGTTTAGGTTATAAGTATAGGTTTAGGTTAGGTTGTAGGTTAAAGTTTAGGAATTGAGTTTAGGTTATAGGTTATAGGTTAAGGTTTAGATTATAGGTTAAGATTTAGGTTTAGGTTTAGGTTACAAGTTTAGGAATTTGATAATAGGTTTAGGTTATAGGTTTAGGTTTAGGTTAAGGTTATAGGTTTTTGGTTAAGGTTTAGGTTATAGTTATAGGTTTTGGGATTTAAGAATAGGTTTAGGTTATAAGTATAGGTTTAAGTTAGGTTATAGGTTCGAGGTTTAGGGAATTGAGTTTAGGTTATAGGTTCAAAGTTATAGGTTTAAGTTAAGGTTTAGGTTATCGGTTTTGGGATTTGAGAGAACAGTTTAGGTTATAAGTATAGGTTTAGGTTAGGTTATAGATTAAAGTTTAGGGAATTGAGTTTAGGTTATAGGTTATAGGTTTAGGTTAAGGTTTAGGTTGTAGTTATAGGTTTTGAGATTTGAGAATAGGTTTAGGTTATAGGTTAAGGGTGTGGTCCCTGCAAATACAGATATAAACATAGCCTACTCCAATTGATCAGGCCCTTCCAATGTTGTCCATAGGTAATGGACAGCTTCATCATAGTCATAACAACGGTTCCCACCTTCTAGGGACCCCCGCTCATCCGGATAGCTCCGACGCACATCCAGGTCTGCTTCATTAATTTCGAGCAAATACATAAACATGGCCTGTCCAAATGGCCAGGCCCCTCTAATGGACATAACAGCGGTTCCCACCTTCCAGGGACCCCCGCTCAACATCCGGATAGCTCCGACGCACATCCGGATACATAAATGGGTACAGTTTCAAAGAACATTATTAGCAATGTTTCAAATGCATACCTCCCTTAGAAAGTCCTTGATTGATCCTCATGAAAGTCCTGATCTATAAGAACCTTAATGAAGAACATCCGCATTCCATGATTGAATAAATAAGAAGATGCATCACCTTTACTTTCAAGTCAAACAAAAAGGGACAGAGAACCATGTAAGAAACATGAAGAAAAATGTGGATTTCTTTGAATATGATAGAGAGATTGGTCCAGGAACTGAACCACAAATTACTCTCATCAGGTTAGTTATCAGAATAACATTTCCAGAGAAGTTCCCTGCATGAAACACTTGCCTATGTAATTCAATTGTCTTCAGTAAAATCAAATTACTATCTTAAAAGAAATGCACGCCACGCATGCGAAACGTCGTTTTCAAACCAAACTACACTCGCTATTTTCAAATCTTACGCGGCCACTTCATTCCCCCACTATCTCCCTCGATTTCCCCATCTCACCTCTTCGTCTCTCTCTCTTGAAGCAAAAAAGAAGAATACGAAAAAAAAACTCTTTTATGTTTTTTCAATCCATCTTTCATTTTCTTCTTAATAAGAAAATCCATATTTACTAATATTCTCATTTTCTATTTTTCAAAAGAATGAGTTCAGTTAAAATTTACTAATGTAGGGCCCACCATGGTGTGTATGACATCTAACCAATCCAAGCATTAGCATTTTTCATGTACATGCAAACATGGGTAATGATAATTCCCATGTTAGTAACTCATGTGGGGCCCACCATTGTGTGTATTACATCCAACCAATCCAAGTGTGGAAAACCACAAAAACAGCTCAATGTGGTTTGTGTATGACATCCAACCCATCCAAGTGGTGTGCCCTCCGATGAAAAGTACCCAGCCCAAAAAATCAGTTAAATCCAATCATCTGGCAGGCAACACCATAAAAACAACGGAAAACCACATAGAAAACTAACATTTCACGAGGATGGGGCCTACCTGATAGTTGTATCACCCTGACTATTGGGGAACTTAATTTTTATGGTGGGCTGTGATGGGTGGTTCGATGCATGATACACACCATAGTGAGCCCCACATGAGTTGGGGACTTTCAGGTGCTTGTACATTTTTTTTTTAATCTACGATATGGCCACCCTGATGATTAGATTGAACTGACTTTTAGGCCACATCACCTTCATTGTAGGATGTGTCTATTTGGATGGGTTGGATGCCATAAATACAGCATGGTGGGCCTACAACAAGTCATCTACAGGGAAATTCCCTCTCGCGCACACATTGGAATGATTGCATGGAGTTGACGATATGGTAACTTCAAGCTTGGGCTCACCTGTGATATCCATCTAAAATCCAATATGTGCATTAAGTGTGACCCATCATGAAAATGGGGTGCAATAGAAATCAGGCAGATTCAATCATCAGATGGGCCACACCACAGAATTTTGCAGTTTTTTGGGTGGCTTTCCATCATTTTCTATGGAATGGCTACCGGATAACTCGAATGGCCTGATTTTTGCCCTTGGTACTTTTCACTGGCAAGCGCATGGCTTGGATGCCCTTTTCCAAATAGAATACATTTAGAGCTACTATCTTTGTTTTATCAGTAGAGCAAAGTACATATAACAGGCCCAAAGCTAACATAAATTCCAAATTTCCTTGTTTCACCTTGGAATCACAATACTTCTTTTTTGTCTTTTCATTTATTTATTTTTCCCCCTTTTAATGGGCAAACAGATTTTTTATTATTAACCATCTAGAAAATTTCCTTTCATTTTCTTCCTTGATGATGATAGAAGGTTATTTTTAAAAAAGTTCCCTCGAGAACTACTACATATCCAATGCCCAAAAACTGGCACGGTTTCATATTCTTGTTTTGAGTTTGTCAACAAAAGAAAGAAAGATGAGATTTTTCTTTGATTAACATATATGTAGATGATGCATGCAAGAGCAATTTGTACAGCTTGGGGAAATTCTCTAATATATATCATACACATCTTCAAATCTTGCATAGAAGTGATCCATTTTAACCCACATAAAACAAACAAGTGTTTCTTGCACCCTTCACCAAAGGTTGATATAATTCTGATATGATATTTCCCAATAAATTAGAGGACAATTTCATAGGTTCTATAACCATATTTTGCAACAAAACAATCTAATTATTTATTCACCTATAACGAGATGAAACAAATGCAGTTCTTGTCAAATGATCTATCAGCTTGAGAAAAAGAGTCCCTCAAACAAAAGAATTACAACTACAATTATCTTTTCTGCTAAAGCAATGGGTGAAACTTATCAGAACAAAAAAGTAAAACAACAGATCATAACTTCAGATATGGCATTAAAAAAGCAGGATGTGATGAAAGCTTGGCTCATATGAATTTCACTGATATATGTTATACACAAGGAAGCATTCACCATTTATTTTAGTCAACAATGAAAAGTAGATACAATCCAAGCAGATCAATGGATCTACACAGCCATTGAAAAGAGGCAATTCTCTTTTCATCTTTATAATCTCAAAACAAAGGAAGTCAAGGAATGATGGAACAAATATCATGGACTAAGTAGGATGTCTAAAGGGGGGACTTAGTAAGCTAAGCACTAGAGAGGAATCCAATGGAAATACCTGTGTTGTGGAGCGAGCTACTGCATCCCACTTATTATATGTTCCCCTGCTATTCTCTGTCCAATCCCCAAAATCCATCCTGGAATTGATCAAACTCACATCATTAAGAGCATGATAAGAGATGCACACTTTAGGAACACGGAACGTGAAATCGATCCATACCCGACTACAAAAAAATGCATATCCATCCATGTGGTAACTCATCTTTGTAGTGTCATTGTTCTGGAATATGACTTCCATGAATCCCTTATATGTACCATTAATTACAGATGTTCCAATCGCGGTGGTCCAACAAGTGGCCTAGTAGGAAAGTCAAGGGTGTATATTCCCTGCACCTTATACTGGTCAGCAAGCCTTAACGGTGTTGTCGGAGCAGAGTATGAGATTCCATTCAATGTAGTTCGGAGTGTTCCATTGATAATCATTGGTGGCTTGTTTTTCAGCATATATGAAGCAGTTACATTGATCTGGCCATATTTATAGGATCCCCGAGGATTAGGGCGAGCAGGCGAGAGCAGAGACATTCCACCTGATAAAATGGATAGAAGGAAAATGACAAGGAGAAAAACAATGAAGAAGAACATAACTGAAGTATTTTGTTGATTGCCATGCAATGCAAGTCCAAACTGTTTAGGAAGATCTGTCTGACATGGACAAGGACAAGTCAGTCATGCCTGTCATTATATATTAAAATTGGGGTGGTGGTCCCAACAAAAGACCTGTTGTGAGATTTTTTATATGGGTGAATCTTGTCACCATATAATCTGGTTGGGTAGTGATAAGATTCATTAAACCTACTGCACAGGTTGGCAAATATTTTAGATCAAGTTTGAAGTAGCCATTAGCTAGAAAAATGGCACAATCCTCTCAGCAAGAAAACTCACTTAGCATCAATTATTTCAAGCAACTTGCTTTGGTACTTGTTCCCAAGAACTTGAAGAACAAAAACTATCATTAGTCATGTAGATTTTTTGTTACAAGACAAATTACATAACCAAAAAAAAAAAAAAAAAAATCCATAACGACTAAATTGCATGAAAAGAGGAGCTAACATTTTTCAAAATGGTAAATGAAATTTTCTAAATCAAGGAAACAGAAACACATGAAAATAAGAGGTTGAAGGGTCATCTAAGCCAACCATTAAGAGTCATTACAGTCACCACACCTACAAGGATCATTTGCATTCTAATAGTCATTATAAAATTACTTGATCAATCTAATAACATTCTGTTGGTGTGCTTCAGTTATTACCAACTTTACTAGTATGAAGGAGTATCTTTAATCCATTTGCAACAGACAAATGGAAGTTCATAGAAGTTCTGTGAAAGCATAATAGACTCTAAAATTTATGGGAACCTTTACAAATGTAAATAAGATGATGTAGACTCTAAAATTTATGTAATGGTTATTTTCCATCTAACCTTTTGGTTAGGTCATATAGGCTTGGATGAAAGGAAAACACAAATAACTTGAACTTCAAAACTTTCAGACAGTAAAAAAAATAAAAATAAAAATGGAGAGAGAGAGAGAGAGAGAGAGAGAGAGATAAAGCAAAAGAAAGTACTTCTCAAGCTTCCCTTCTTAGAGAAGATGCACCCAATGGCTGAAACAACAGACATAGAATCTGATCAACATTTGTATGTCTTTATGGTGGGATTGCCCAACTCAAAGTTCAGAAATTGTAATGTGAGGATTTTCATGCCCAACTCAAACCTTGTATAAGATGAGATAAAACAGCTAAACTCCAATAGAAGAAATACAATTAAAAGAAAGAAATGATACTGTGTTGCCTAGTAATCATATGAGGAAGCAGCTCTCAAATTGCATATATAACATTATTATATATGCATTGCATGTGCAATTCCCACTAGTAAAAGAAATAAAAACAAAATCCAGCACACAACCATAAAACCACCTGCATTCAACTTCGAAACAGTCTCAATTACCCGAAAACAATATGATCTATGAGGAGGCAGCCATGCCAAGGGGTTATTTTACTTATATATATCAATCAAAGGGTATACAGTCTTTGATGTGTATACTTTGCAATATATTTGTGTGAGTGCAAATATATTCAATCATCCTAAGATGCACATAATGATGCATCTTTTCTAACTTATTTAATGTAGAGTTATCTCTTGTAGCTAATTATCATTATAAATAAAACATTCTCGAGGAGGAACGAATAATTCTCTCTCTCTCTCTCTCTCTCTCTCTCTCTCTACAAAAAAAATTACAGTAACTGGACGCGACTATAATAGGTTGAGCAAAACCAGTATCAACTATCCACATTCAAAAGGCAAAATTACACAGGATGTATGGTATGAATAGTCAAATCACCATGATTTTGAGGCTATGGTCTATCCATGCAGTGGACTACCAGATCAAGTCTTAATTACATATACATACACCATGTGTAAGGTGGAGATGGGAGAGGAAACAAGCCTCCATCTCCAAGAGGCTCTCGACAACATCGCCAGATTTTCTCAATTAAAAATTAAAAATTAAAATTAAAATTTTAAAAATAAAATATAAATTAAAAAAATAAAAATAAATAAAAACACACTCTGAACTCAAACTGCTAAGAAATTTTGGTACCAACAAGAAAAGACTGAAATTCAAAGCCCATTTCGATTTGAGGTATAATACAATGATCAGCCCAAGAATATCTACAGTACATGATATTGGAGCCATCAAGGATACCATGCACTAAAAATCTCCCCAATATCAAGATCATGAGCATTGAATCTTTGCCTATTTTTCAGCAGTGTATGCCACCATGGGTTTTCCTTAACCATTTGTTTGCTGGACACCAATTGAAGTGTTGGGATTTTCCCATAGTGGGAGATTTGCACGATAGGCTATCCACTGTAAACACCATCATACCAAAAGTTTTGATCACATGGGCCCATCTTGTACAAACTAAAAAACCAAGCATAATGCAGATATTTTAGAATCAAGCATTTTACAATACCTCTCCAAATTTTCCTACACGGGAGGAAGAATTTTCCACATCTAAAAAGGAATTGCAGGATTTTCTATCACAAGATAAATTCAAAAACAGAATAAAATAAAACGACTTGTCCAACATACCACATTGGATCTGTTCCCATCAGCCTCCATGAACGGCCATAGTTTCTCGAAAACCCGCGGCTGTGGTACGTGGACCCCATCAGGGCGCCGCCTTATGGCGACCCCACCGGGGACCTCGAAATCCGGCGTCCCCATGTACATCAAAGACATCCCCGAGATGTACATCGGCGGCGCGAGGAGAGAAGAATGCCGCGGCGCCGAGGACCACCGACAGCAAGACGTAGATGACCCGCTCTGGGACCGACTGCAGCTTCGGCTAGCTGCGGCCGGAGCCGATCTTAGACCGTCCGTGGCGGAACCTCAGGGAGGATGGCGGGTATGGGGTCAATGCTCGGGGTCGAGATATGGAGAAATGAAGGAGAGGGATTGAGAGATCTATGAGAGAGAGAGAGAGAGAGAGAGACCGAGTTTTTGGGGGGCTTTGGGGTGTGAGTGAGAGGGTTTGCATGAGTTTGGGGCGCAAATGAGAGGGAGAATGAGATATTAGGGATTGGGGAGAGAGGGTTTGAGGTCTGAGAACGAGCGGCGATTTGGGTTTTTTTGGGGCGCGGCTCTGTTTTTGAGCGCGCGCCCAAACTTTAGGCCGGGGTCTGATATGGCTCTATGGGCCCACCATGATGCGTGTCAAACATCTACCCCATCAGTCAGATGCACCATCGCATGGTGGGCCCAGAGATTAAAAATCAAATCAATATATGACTTGTGTGAGCCACACCACATACAAAAGTTGAGAGGGGTTACCCTCCATTAAAACATTCATAATTATTTTTTGGGCCCACCGAGATGTGGTCCACAAATCCAGCTCATCCATTATGTGTGTGCCACTTGGATGAGGGGTCATACCAAGTTTTAGACGCATCTAAATTCCAGGTGGGGCCCACCAAGTACTTTTATATGTTTTAGGCATGTCTTCACATGATTTTAGATGGTATGGCCCATCGGAGTTCCGTATACTGCTGATTTTTGGGATACCCCATAATTTAAAGGGGACCCATTAAATGCATGGTGTTGATGTTTGACACATGTCATGGTGGGGCCCACATAGCTTGATCTCATGGGGATGACATGGATTAAACACCACAGTCAAGCTGTGTGGGCCCCACCATGACATGTGTCAAACATCAACACCATGCATTTGATGGGCCCCCTTTAAATTATGGGATATCTCAAAATCACCAGATATGAACTAGGTGGGCCATACCATCTAAAATCATGTGAAGAAATGCCTAAAACATATAAAAGCACTTGGTGGGGCCCACCTGAAATTTTTATGCATATGAAACTTGGTGTGACTCCTCATCCAAGCGGGACACACATGATGGATGGGCTAGATTTATGAACCACATCTCGGTGAGCCTAACAAATGATTATGAATATTTTAATGGAGGGTAACCCCTCTCAACTTTTGTATGTGGTGTGGCCCAAAAAAAAAGTCACGGATTGACTTTATTTTTAAGCCCTAGGCCCACCATGGAATGGTGCATTTGACTGATGGGGTAGACCACATGAAAACAATAGTGATTGGTTATCCATCATATTCAAATATCAGGTGGACCACACCACATGAAAACAATAGTGATTGGTTATCCATCATTAAAATCATCGTAAGGCCAATTGTACTGTTTATTTGACATCCTGGTCTGTTTATTAGGTCATACAGCCTAGATGAAGGGAAAAACAAAAATCATCTCGATCCAAAACTTTTATAGCCCCAAAATGTTTTAAACGGTTGACGCTTATTCAACACTGTTTCCTGTAATGTGGTCTATTTCATATTAGGATATGCCTCATTTTTTGTCTCATGCAATAAAATGATCTTTAAAAATAGATGGATGGCATGGATTAAACACATCATCATGGTGGGGCCCACAGAGCACCAACCACCAGTCATTGGATGGTGTCAGGGGGAGTAGCCAACTGTTTCCCTTATTTGTGGTGTGGTCCATTTAATCTTTGGATATGATTCATTTTTTGAAAAATTTTCTAAAATAATTTCGAAAAGGGGATAAAGGCGTGGGTTGATCCCAAATTTTCGGTAAAATTTTCTCAATAATTTCAAAATGCCAATTTTTTTCATCAAAAGCATCATTTTTTTTTTTCAAAATTTTTCTTAAACATTGTTAAAAATTTTCAACTTCTCAATATTCTTTTTCATGTGATATTACAAATCATTTAAATATTACTTTTTAATTATAAAAAAAAATAAAAATTCACTCATATAATATAAAAACTATATATATATATTTAAAATATCAAAAAGATATAAATGAAGAGAAAACACAAACATCAGCTTGATCCAAAACTTCTATGAATGTTATTTTTAATCTTTGGATATGATTCATTTTGGATAATTCTCTAAAATTATCTCGAAAAATGTGCTCTATATTTGATTCATTTTAACTTAGGTTATAGGCTACCGTATGTGCTCTATATTTGATTTGCAAGCAAGTATTGTTATAAATTCAATTTTTTGATGCAAGTAGACTCCTCGAACTTCTTCTCTCTGTGGAGCCATCAAGGAGCATAGAAGTAGGTATCTTGTAATCGAGTCGAGTCGTTGCGGTAGAAAGGTGAAAGTCAAGGGTTCAACCCGACCGACTTGCAACCGACCCGACATTGGACAGTACAAGACTTTTAGCAGCGAAATGTTTCGTTGCTAAAAACAGATAGATTTTTATATTTTTTAGCGACGAACAGTTTCGCCGCTAAAAGTTTATGTAGTTTGATGTGAATGTGCGTATGATGAAATGTGTATATCGGATGAATATGATGGAATATATTGTTAAGAGGTGTATATCAGAATTTTGTACGGATTTTACGTAAAATATTCTTTTTAAAAGAAACTTTTAGCGACGCATATTTTCGCTATATGTGATATGTTGGATTATTTTTAGAAAAATAAAATTTTCACTGCTAAAAATTGAAGGATTTTATTGAAAATTTTTTTAGCGACGAACATTTTCGCCGCTATAAGTTTAGATTAATTAAAATGTGTATATCAGGATGAATATGATGTAATATATTGTTAACAGGTTTATATCAGGAAATTTGTACGTATTTTGAGCTGGAATAAGTTTTTTTTTAAAAGAAAACCTTTGGTGATGACAAGTTTCGTCGCTAAAAGATATATTAGTGTAGCTTTAGCAGCGAAAATTTTCGCTGCTAAAAGTCTTATACAGTACAAGACTTTTAGCAGCGAAATGGTTCGCCGGCAGCAAAATGGTTCGCCGCTAAAAGTCTTGTACAGTACAAGACTTTTAGCAGCGAAAATTTTCGTCGCTAAAAGTCTAATGCAGTAGTTTTAGCTACGAAAATTTTCGTCGCTAAAAGCTCACTTTTAGCGACGAAAATTTATTTCGTCGCTATAAGTGTCTTTTGGCGACGAAAATTCGTTTCGTCGCTAAAAGTTTCGTCTCTAAAAACCTTCTTTTTTGTAGTGCCAGGTCCAGTTTAATCTAAATCATGCTCTGATACCAACTTGTAACGCCCTGAAAATCGAAGGTCGAGCATAAACTTAACTCCCGAGTTCCAGAACATCACTTATGCAACAAAATGAATGATGATTGAATGTTGACTGTATTTGTGCATTGAACATGAGTGAGATTAAGCCAAAACAGAATATCATACTCCAAAGACAATAAATTAGCAAGCGGAAGACTGTGATAGTAGATAAAATATACAAACTGTGGTGAGTCTCCAGAGTGTGATAAAGTTACCAGGTTAAATAATTACAAGTAAATTATACCAAGTTGTGTAGTATGATCTAGTCAACATCCCTGTAGCCCCGACAATCAAGGTACGGCTCTCACGGCCGCTAGAAAACAAAGATATACGAGAAAGTATTCTGTCGTCATAGAAGTCCGGCTCCGCCTCAGAAATAGCGTCGCCATCTGCAATCAGACAAAGTCTGGTGGGTGTTCGGAACACCGTCCCGTATCGTGGGAGTGAGTGATCAACTCAGTGGAACAATAAAGCATAGGTTAACATGTTATCAATTCAGTCAAGCAGTAATGATAAAGCAGTACAAATCAAACAATTCTAACTACTCTTATTAAGTGCGAGAATGAAATGACATGATGCTGTATGCCCTTGCCAAACCACCCTCATGCGACATCATCTTACGTTCGCGAATGCTTAACTCCCTCAGTGCGCCACATCTACTAAGCACATGCGGTGCGATGATGATCATGATTACCGAGTTATTATTAGTCCATTTCAAACAAAGTTAAAGTATTGGGAAACTAAGGTACCTCCCTTGTATCATTCCTAAACATGATCCATTCTAGGGTCGTCAGTCCTAGTTAATCTCATACGATATTATGGTTTGAGAGGCGTAGCGAAGGCATCACAAAGGGCTCGTCACCCGTCAGCACGGATACAGATCTCACCGTATGCGGCTCAATTGCTGACCGTCAACTCGAGTACAGGTCTCACCGTACTCGGCTCAATCACTAGCCGTCAGCTCAAATACAGTCTCACTATACTCGGCTCAACTCATACTCCGATTCTTTGTGAAAGACTCGTCGCCAATCACAGACCTTGGAGTATACTCGAAGATACTACGGAGGACTCGTCGCCCGTCAGCACGAGCACAGGTCTCACCGTACTCGGCTCTCGCCGTAAGTATCGACAGCTCGAATATAATGTCCCATACCACCATAATTGGCTCACGAGTCTGGTTGCTCACTGGTCACTACGGGGAGGCACGTGGCCCCAGCGTAGGCCGACAGCTCGACCACGGTGTCCCATACCACCATGCCCGGCTCATGAGTCTTAGCGGATCGAGGTACCATGGTTAAAAGGGATTTCACTAGTAAGTTTGGTACCCTAGGTTCAAGCAGTAGCGACCAAACATGGTGAACATACATAAGACAGGTCGGGTTACTTGACGAGCTTGGCTAGCTCGAGCGCACAACAAGTTGAACGACATGAAGTGCATAAGTACTTCGTGTGGCCAACCACTATCGCCAACCGAAGTACAACTAGGGTTCGTCGAACACATCTCACGTGGCAAATGAATCGCAGCCACGAATTCAATTCTGGTACCGATTGTCTGGACTATAATCATAGCCCCAAACATGATAACTTGCAGATAGATAAAGCAGTAATGGATCAAGATTCCACTCATACAATCAAGGTATGGTATTATCCGTTTAGGGCTACCAGGGCTGTTGCACGCACTCGTTGCTCCACTCCCCCATCACCCATGACGGATCATACAACGTAAATATAAATTTAAACATATGCATTACATAGTTATAATCATAAAGCAGTTGAGCATGTTATGAATCACAACACAAGCATGAGTTTATACATGTTCAATTCCTAATCACACAACGATCCAAGGAGATCCTACACATAGTTAAAAGAGGTTGAGAATCATATCTCAACACCCTTATACATTACAATTTGCTAACTACTACTCATTCAGACATTTCAAGAAACACTTAAACAAACATACATCAACATACATGACATATGTCGATCAGATAGGCATTAGGCCAAATCCTTTCACTAGGGAGTTGCCCCAATCATAACACGCGTACACCCACGACGGATAGTCATGGCAAGCAGGAATCCAAGTTCCATATTCATTCAGTCATTTCCGCAAACACTTGGGCCACACCTTTTAGCATATATAGTGTATATTGGCCGTGGCGTGATTTAAGGGAAATCCTTTCGACAAAAGGGTATCGCCAATACAACAATCATGAATCCATGACAATTAGTCATGGCGAGTACGAATGAGAATTCGGTACTCATTCAATCATTTTCACAAACACTTAGAATATTTGTTACAACATACATGGTGTATGTTAGCAAAACATGTATTAGGGCTATCCTTTAGCCAAGTGGGTATTTTATCCATGTATAATATATTACTACAGCAAATAATCATAATAAATACATCTCCCAATATTTATACGTATACAGTATTTTCTAGAATACGCATTTTCAACATACATAGTGTATACAAGCAAACATGTATTACGGCGATTCCTTTCGCCAAATAAGTAATTTATCCATATATTATATAATCATACGACAAATAATCATAGCAAACACATCGCTAAAATATACACGTATACGGTACTTCTTACAATGCCGTATTTCTACATACATGGTGTATTTTAGTAAACATGTATTTAGGCGAACCCTTTCGCCAAATGAGTATTTTATCCATACATCATATATCCCTACGACAAATAAACATGTCAAATACATTTCCATAAAAAATATGTATACGGTATTTTATACGAATACCTAGAGTATGTGAAATTCCAAATTCTACAATTCTAATCGAAACAGAAAACGGAAAGCACTTTGTACATGTGCAATTGCATGCAGATCATGAATCTACCATTATCTGACATTGAAAGCATTGAAAACCGTAACCTATACACCTAAAGTCCGCACCTTTTGTCGTAGAATCGTAACGGAGTCGATAGGTTCGCTAAGCTTCCATATACGGGAGTTTGGCAACCTAGAGAATGAAATAGGTTAGCTATTTCCTAACCTACAACTGTCTAATCCCCCAAACAGGTTAGGGTTAGGGTTTATTGCCTAGAAATGACACCGGAATCGCTGGGAAAGCGGCAAGAATGAGGTGGTTAAGCACCGATAGCAGCAGGGAACAGCAGCAGGGAGTTTCTCCCAGATCTCCCACACTTTCTCCCTCTTTTCTCTCTCTCAAATCCAAATTCGTATAGCTGCCATGAGAGAGGGTTTTAGGTCCTTATATAGTCTCAAAACTCACCGAAATAGACTTGGGAACAAAGTATACATAGGTTACGTCCAAAGCGGACCTGTTTCAGCTCAACGGAGGACTTCTGGCGGGCCTCCTTGAGCCAAAGGTTGGACTTAAGCTCACTAACGCTGGATCTACGTTCTATTAAGTTTTCATTTCGGTCGGGATTCCAGATCACGCGTGGCGGACCACTTTCAGTTCGACGGTCGGTGGGCCACGATCCAAAATTCCAAGTACATGTAAATGTTCGAAATTTTTCCTGATCCGAGGGTGTAATCGGTCCGATTCTCGACGGTGCAGTTGCTTAATACTTGATGCGCAAGCGAATGGTGCCGATCACTATTCCGGATATTTATTTTGTAAAGGGAATAGTGTTTTTCACACTCCCTCGCTCCGGACTCAAGCGAATGGCCGTGGGACATCGGCTGGACCTGATTTCTGAGATGATAGTCAAGCCCAGTGAGGCGGTCCTAGTTCCTTAACTTCGTGTTAATCGGATTTTCGATGCGCGGTCTAGACCTAATACGAAGTTTCGAGATGCTCCCGTGAGCAGCCGGGTAATGAGATTGATCCTAAGTTTTAGGGTAACCTAGCATCAATGATTTTACAAGTTTTGAGTCTTGCAGAACGTATTTAAAGCGATTGGTGCTAATTTCACAGGCACTCTAGTTTAATACTTGCTAAATCTCACTTAATTTCTAAAGGATTTAGTCCTGTAAGATTTACATGTCGAGATGGTACTTAGGCCTTTGTAGTTTGTATATAAAGTGATCCAAGTTTTACTACTTAGCTAGTTTAAGTTAGTGTCTAGGGCTAAAGTGCTTTGAAAAATTGAAAGCACAAGGTAGTGAAGGGTTGGATTTGTGAAGGAAATGGGTTCAGAAGTGATTTTAGACTATGAGATTCAGTTCTGACAAGTTAATGAGGTATTAGGATTCACCCATTGCCTAAGGACGTCTAATCCCAGGTTGGCAAAAATCCGAGGCGTTACAATCTACCCCCCTTAAAATAAAATTTCGTCCCCGAAATTGGCTAAGGGTAATAAGGGAAGATTTCTATTATTTCATTTGCCTAAGACTTATTGGTTCCAAGTTTCCACACGTGGTAGGGTATATACCAGCTGGTTCATTTTAGTCTACCCCCCTTAAAACTTAATTCTTTATCCATTTCTCATACCTTGATGGTTTGCTACCATTTATTTCTTTACCTATTTGGAGTCTCGATGACAATTCCCACAATTTAGAGTAAGATAGTTGTTTTCATTATTTGACCAACACGGAGAGACGATAATAGTGGGCTCGATCCCAATACATCGATCATCTACCGGGCCAGGGTAGGAAGCTCATCGTATCCCTTCCGAATCCTGGTGGATCCTGGTCATCTGCTCGTCAGCAGAGAGTCCATCGGTAGTCACCCAGGATTGGGAATTGGGTCAAGCCGCGAAAACTTCGCAGTTGTAGATGTCAGTAACTCCGTAGTCCGATCACTTTAGAAACGTAGGGAATGTCCACCACAGAAAGGTTAAAATTGTCTATTTCTAAGGTTGCCCATTTGGGTAATTCGTTAGGTCTAAAAGATAAAGTCGCTATCGGCTATATACTCCTAATACTTTTCAAAAGTAAAGGGATAAACTTCTAGTTGCAAATGGTCGGGGGTCTGAGTTAGTTAAGCCGAATAACTAAGTCTATTATTCAATTGACTTAGCTTAATTAGTTAGTCTTTTACTTTCCTTAGCCTAACCAGTAGTCTAGTCTTAATTTAGGAGTAGAGGAAATCCATAGGTGAGTCCAAAGTCTATGCTTATACGCTGGATGATTTCACTTCATTTCTAATACAAGGAAGGGTTTTATCACTTAGGGTCAAAGTTGTCTAATTGGAACTGAGTTGCCTGTAGTTAAATTTAATTACGCCCAAGCATTTCACATATGCTCATACCAGCTAAGAGGATCCTAAGGTTCACATTAATTTGATGAATTCCTCTATGGTCAGGTCTGTCGAAATCTAGGAGCACTGCTCTAGGTCCAAACTCTATGGGCCCATTTGTCAAACAACCCTTTACTATAAAAGCTTAATCTGTCAGAGTGTGGTGGGTTAATGTGTATCAAGGGACTTTATCATTTCAACACTATTTGGCTAGCGGTCTTAAGTTATACTAAATGGGATTGCATTACTAATCCTACCTCGGGATTGGGAGTGACATGGTTGGTAGGAGGGTGGGAGGGGATTAAAATTAATGGTATAGGCTTTGGAAAATGAGCCTCATGTGGGAAAGCATGAGATGGGATTTTCAAATCCCAGGAATCGGAATTTCTAAGTGTTATTTGAAAGGAAATCTCGGAATTTACTTTTAATTGCACACACTTCAAACATGGTATTGGAAAACATGGGATACACCAATCTAGGAACCATACCCTACACGTACATTTATTATTACTTATACAATTCTATCCACCTGAAACTCACCTAATGCAGTTGGTCGAACGGGCCCTAAATGTCCTCACACATCTAGAACATCGCACCAACTACTACACCCATCAATCATGAAAGCATAAACATCCAAAGACGGTAACTCATGCAAACTTCAAACAATAGTGTGGATAGCTAGACATCCGCGAAGGTGGCCGAACTAAGCTCGGATAGAGCCATGGAAAAGTGAATGAAAAGTGATGGAGGGAGAGAGAAAGGGCTGGAGGTTTGGTTCTCCACAGATGTGAGCCTCAACAGATGTTGTAAAGGCCCAAAAGACAGCGAATGGAGAAGGAAAAGAAAAAAAATAAAAAATCGGATGGCTTAGGGAGCTTGCACAATTTTAGAGCTTCAAGGGGGCGTGTAGGCATCCAAATGAGAGAAACGGAGAGAAAATGGAGAAGAGGACTGCAATGCATGATGGAAGTGGGTAGGTTGTGGTCGAAAATAGGAGATGGGACGATCGGGGGAGTTTTAAGAGAGAGCGGCAAGAACTTGGAGGGGACAAGGGAGCTTGGAGGGGGAGTTTGTGAAGGAGGTATGGTATCGGGGGTGTTTCGATGGATGGCCCACACATCAGGGAGGTCCCAAGACCCCCAAACTCGGTCTGCCAGAGCCGCGGGCCTGGCCCGGCAAAGAAACCGGCGAGGCCTCGCCGACCTGGCGAGGGCCTCGCCAAAAAATTTTTGATTTTGAAAAAGGGGCCCCCATGGTCGTGTTCCTCCAGTCCCCTAGGCCCCAAAAAACCCTACGTCCCACCTTAGATCCCTCCGGAAGTGCTCCATTTGGCCCCCCGACCCCGATTCACTCTATTTCGGGTAGTTTCGGGCAAACAGGACATATCTTGCAATCCGGAATGAGTTATCTGACATAAAATATATGAATTTAGGGTAGGATGAGCTAATGAAGCCAACCAACCCTGCTATGCTAGGTTGCGCAGCCCGAAATTGTGAAAAACCCCTCCGATTGACGGTCGTTTCCCCGTTTCAATTTCGTTTACTAAAAATAGTGGTTTTAGTTTAATTACTCTTCATCCATTGGGCTGTAGGAGTTGTGCCCAATGTGAAAAGATCTTAGAATAATTAGGAGAACGGTTTGGTGAAACCAAATAGGACACTTATTATTTTTGGCTGAGAACCCTGCACACTAGTAGACATCACGACCTTATAGTAAGTCGCGACTTCTAGGAGTTCTAGTTGTAGTTTGTTTCTGATTTCTTTCCCATTACTTGGTATTCCTATTTAAAGGGTTGTGAACTCGTTTTTGTTTTTAGTCATTCATTAATCAATTTTGAATTTATTAGAATTTATTTCTACTTTCTGCTTTCTTTTCTCGTAGACTCGAGAAGTCTCTGTGAGGAGTCCAGAGGAGCTCTGAGGATTCGGAGTAGTTAACATTTCAACAGTTGGGGTGAGGTGGATTGTAATCTAGAATCATCTATAGACGGCATAGGAATGTTTTAAAGTCGACCCGTGCGACCAAGGGTATTCGTTTCTAGGGAACGACTCAAACCCGTCGACTGACGGCCTAGAGGTGATTCGAGATCGTTTCGTGTAATCATTGAGGCCTACGGGTCCAATCTCTACGGTTGATCTCAACTCATTGTGTTATTTAGTGATATTAGAGAACCCAAGACCATTTCTACGTTCCGTCGCTCCCTCCTAAGTCAGAGTGCGTCAGTGTGTGTCGTGTGACCATAACCCAGGTCCGGTTTAATCCAAATCATGCTCTGATACCAACTTGTAACGCCCTGAAAATCGGGGGTCGAGCATAAACTCAACTCCCGAGTTCCAGAACATCACTTATGCAACAAAATGAATGATGATTGAATGTTGACTGTATTTGTGCATTGAACATGAGTGAGATTAAGCCAAAACAGAATATCATACTCCAAAGACAATAAATTAGCAAGCGGAAGACTGTGATAGGTAGATAAAATATACAAACTGTGGTGAGTCTCCAGAGTGTGATAAAGTTACCAGGTTAAATAATTACAAGTAAATTATACCAAGTTGTGTAGTATGATCTAGTCAACATCCCTGTAGCCCCGACAATCAAGGTACGGCTCTCACGAAGCCGCCAGAAAACAGCATATACGAGAAAGCATTCCCGTCGTCATAGAAGTCCGGCTCCGCCTCAGAAATAGCGTCGCCATCTGCAATCAGACAAAGTCTGGTGGGTGTTCGGAACACCGTCCCGTATCGTGGGAGTGAGTGATCAACTCAGTGGAACAATAAAGCATAGGTTAACATGTTATCAATTCAGTCAAGCAGTAATGATAAAGCAGTATAAATCAAACAATTCTAACTACTCTTATTAAGTGCGAGAATGAAATGACATGATGCTGTATGCCCTTGCCAAACCACCCTCATGCGACATCATCTTACGTTCGCGAATGCTTAACTCCCTCAGTGCGCCACATCTACTAAGCACATGCGGTGCGATGATGATCATGATTACCGAGTTATTATTAGTCCATTTCAAACAGCAGTATTGGGAAACTATGGTACCTCCCTTGTATCATTCCCAAACATGATCCATTCTAGGGTCGTCAGTCCTAGTTAATCTCATACGATATTATGGTTTGAGAGGCGTAGCGAAGGCATCACAAAGGGCTCGTCACCCGTCAGCACGGATACAGATCTCACCGTATACGGCTTAATTGTTGACCGTCAACTCGAGTACAGGTCTCACCGTACTCGGCTCAATCACTAGCCGTTAGCTCGAATACAGGTCTCACCGTACTCGGTTCAACTCATACTCCGATTCTTTGTGAAAGACTCTCGTCGCCAATCACAGACCTTGGAGTATACTCGAAGATACTACGGAGGACTCGTCGCCCGTCAGCACGAGCACAGGTCTCACCGTACTCGGCTCTCGCCGTAAGTATCGACAGCTCGAATATAATGTCCCATACCACCATAATCGGCTCACGAGTCTGGTTGCTCATTGGTCACTACGGGGAGGAACGTGGCCCCAGCGTAGGCCGACAGCTCGACCACGGTGTCACATACCACCATGCCCGGCTCATGAGTCTTAGCGGATCGAGGTACCATGGTTAAAAGGGATTTCACTGGTAAGTTTGGTACCCTAGGTTCAAGCAGTAGCAACCAAACATGGTGAACATACATAAGACAGATCGGGTTACTTGACGAGCTCGGCTAGCTCGAGCACACAACAAGTCAAACGACATGAAGTGCATAAGCACTTCGCGTGGCCAACCACTATCGCCAACCGAAGTACGACTCGGGTTCGTCGAACACATCTCACATGGCAAATGAATCGCAGCCACGAATTCATTGCAGTACCGATTGTCTGGACTATAATCATAGCCCCAAACATGATAACTTGCAGATAGATAAAGCAGTAATGGATCAAGATTCCACTCATACAATCAAGGTATGGTATTATCCGTTTAGGGCTGCCAGGGCTGTTGCACGCACTCGTTGCTCCACTCCCCCATCACCCATGACAGATCATACAACGTAAATATAAATTTAAACATATGCATTACATAGTTATAATCATAAAGCAGTTGAGCATGTTATGAATCACAACACAAGCATGAGTTTATACATGTTCAATTCCTAATCACACAACGATCCAAGGAGATCCTACACATAGTTAAAAGAGGTTGAGAATCATATCTCAACACCCTTATACATTACAATTTGCTAACTACTACTCATTCAGACATTTCAAGAAACACTTAAACAAACATACATCAACATACATGACATATGTCGATCAGATAGGCATTAGGCCAAATCCTTTCACTAGGGAGTTGCCCCAATCATAATACGCGTACACCCACGACGGATAGTCATGGAAAGCAGGAATCCAAGTTCCATATTCATTCAGTCATTTCCGCAAACACTTGGGCCACACCTTTTAGCATATATAGTGTATATTGGCCGTGGCGTGATTTAAGGGAAATCCTTTCGACAAAAGGGTATCGCCAATACAACAATCATGAATCCATGACAATTAGTCATGGCGAGTACGAATGAGAATTCGGTACTCATTCAATCATTTTCACAAACACTTAGAATACACTGTTACAACATACATGGTGTATGTTAGCAAAACATGTATTAGGGCTATCCTTTAGCCAAGTGGGTATTTTATCCATGTATAATATATTACTACAAAGAAATAATCATAATAAATACATCTCCCAATATTTATACGTATACAGTATTTTCTAGAATACGCATTTTCAACATACATAGTGTATACAAGCAAACATGTATTACGGCGATTCCTTTCGCCAAATAAGTAATTTATCCATATATTATATAATCATACGACAAATAATCATAGCAAACACATCGCTAAAATATACACGTATACGGTACTTCTTACAATGCCGTATTTCTACATACATGGTGTATTTTAGTAAACATGTATTTAGGCGAACCCTTTCGCCAAATGAGTATTTTATCCATACATCATATATCCCTACGACAAATAAACATGTCAAATACATTTCCATAAAAAATACGTATACGGTATTTTATACGAATACCTAGAGTATGTGAAATTCCAAATTCTACAATTCTAATCGAAACAGAAAACGGAAAGCACTTTGTACATGTGCAATTGCATGCAGATCATGAATCTACCATTATCTGACATTGAAAGCATTGAAAACCGTAACCTATACACCTAAAGTCCGCACCTTTTGTCGTAGAATCGTAACGGAGTCGATAGGTTCGCTAAGCTTCCGTATACGGGAGTTTGGCAACCTAGAGAATGAAATAGGTTAGCTATTTCCTAACCTACAACTGTCTAATCCCCCAAACAGGTTAGGGTTAGGGTTTATTGACTAGAAATGACGCCGGAATCGCCGGAAAAGCGGCAAGAATGAGGTGATTAAGCACCGATAGCAGTAGGGAACAGCAGCAGGGAGTTTCTCCCAGATCTCCCACACTTTCTCTCTCTATTCTCTCTCTCAAATCCAAATTCATATGGCTGCCATGAGAGAGGGTTTAAGGTCCTTATATAGTCTCAAAACTCACCGAAATAGACTCGGGAACAGAGTATACATAGGTTACGTCCAAAGCGGACTGTTTCTCATCACTCAACGGAGGACTTGGCGGGCCTCCTTGAGCCAAAGGTTGGACTTAAGCTCACTAACGTTGGATCTACGTTCTATTAAGTTTTCATTTCGGTCGGGATTCCAGATCACACGTGGCGGACCACTTTCAGTTCGACGGTCAGTGCGCCACGATCCAAAATTCCAAGTACATGTAAATGTTCCTGAAATTTTTCCTGATCCGAGGGTGTAATCTGGTATGATTCTGACGGTCTGGTTGCTTAATACTGATGCGCAGCGAATGGTGCCGATCACTATTCCAGATATTTATTTTGTAAAGGGAATAGTGTTTTTCACACTCCCTTGCTCCAGACTCAAGCGAATGGCCGTGGGACATCGGCTGGACCTGATTTCTGAGATGATAGTCAAGCCCAGTGAGGCGGTCCTAGTTCCTTAACTTGTGTTAATCGGATTTTCGATGTGCGGTCTAGACCTAATACGAAGTTTCGAGATGCTCCGTGAGCTAAATGATTCCTGTAATGAGATTGATCCTAAGTTTTAGGGTAACCTAGCGTCAATGATTTTACAAGTTTTGAGTCTTGCAGAACGTATTTAAAGCGATTGGTGCTAATTTCACAGGCACTCTAGTTTAATACTTGCTAAATCTCACTTAATTTCTAAAGGATTTAGTCCTGTAAGATTTATGTCTGAGATGGTACTTAGGCCTTTGTAGTTTGTATATAAAGTGATCCAAGTTTTACTACTTAGCTAGTTTAAGTTAGTGTCTAGGGCTAAAGTGCTTTGAAAAATTGAAAGCACAAGGTAGTGAAGGGTTGGATTGTGAAGGAAATGGGTTCAGAAGTGATTTTAGACTATGGGATTCAGTTCTGACAAGTTAATGAGGTATTAGGATTGACCCATTGCCTAAGGACGTCTAATCCCAGGTTGGCAAAAATCCGGGGCGTTACAATGGCCGTATGTGTGGATGCCGAAAATATTAGTTTAGCATACCGGGTGCATAGGATGCCCATGGGTGAAATTCCCAAAACTTCCATGGTACTAAGGATCTGCTCCAACGCCGTGACCGGGTGGAATATATGAGCACATGAGGGCCTTATACCATTAGGCTACGACTCCCACTGTCGTGTAGTCGATTGGATAGGGGTGTGGCCTTACCTGCCTGATGTGAGGAGGCATTGCTAGGCTGAGTCTGACCAGCTCGTAAATGGGTCCGCTACCTTCGTGCCTTGTTGATTTACGATTTAAATGCGAGATGGTACTTAGAGCCTTTGTGGTTTTGTATATAAAGTGATCCAAGTTTCTACTACTTATTTGGTTTAAGTTAGTGTCTACGGGCTAACCGGTAGTGAAGGGTTGGATTGTGAAGGAAATGGGTTCGAAGCATTTTATAGACTGATTCGATTACGACAAGTGTGATGAGTATTAGGATCATTGCTGGAGATTGGCTATCCACGGGCGGGTAGTGAGGTCTTTTACGCTTGTTTGACTGTGCGGGGTCTGCAGAGCGGCAGTCATTTAGTAGTGTAATGGACCCCGGTGATTTCCTTATGATCAGAAATGTACATGACTTGTGATTTAGATATGAGCACTGACATTACTTGCACTGCATTAGCATTGGTTGTACAAGCCCCTTCATACATTGCCTTGGCATGGCAGCCAGTACTCATTGCATCTTATTCATGATAAGCCTAGGTAAGGCTAGTGATATTTTCATTGATCATACTTCTCTCCTTGTATCTCCTACTACTCTTCTGTGCACCATTATCACACACCTACACCACCCTCTAAGCTTCTATACGCTTATGCACGATTGATGCGTGCAGGATACCCTAGGCAGGCGACATAGCAGTAGAGCATGGAGTAGAGCTGAGCATTTGAGGACTCCAGTGTTGCTGACCTTTCTCTCTTTTCCTTTTATCTCATGTATGTCCTTTTGGACTTTATGGATGATTGTAAAAGTTCAAATTTATAGTGGATTTTGCGATGTGTGCCTTTGTTATTCTCACATGTACTTGTTGTGATCTTGGGTATGCTCGTATTGGTAATGATTATATTGTTATGAAAAATCCTCCTTGTAGGATCCCAAGATCGGAACCTGCCTCAGGAGCCGAGAATGGGGTATTATGGAGGCTGTTACGGCCAGAACCGGCCATCGGGTTCCTTGTGATTCCGGTTATCGAGTCTAGGGCGTGACAATATGTTTTGAATTTAGTTTAGGTTATAGGTTTTGCTTTAGGTTTAGGTTAAGGTTTAGGTTTAGGTTATAGGATTTGGGATTTGAGAATGAGTTCGGGTTTAGGTTATAGGTTTTGGTTTTGGTTTAGGTTATAGGTTTTAGGATTTGAGAATAGGTTCGGGTTTAGGTTATCGGTTTTGGTTTTGGTTAATGTTCTAGGTTTTGGTTAAGGTTTTTGTTTTTGGATTAGAGAATGGGTTTGGGTTTAGGTTATAGGTTTTGGTTTTGGTCTAGGTTATATTTTTTGGGATTTGAGAATTGGTTCGGGTTTAGGTTATTGATTTTTTTTTGGTTTAGGTTATAGATTTTGGTTTAGGTTTAAGTTACAATTTTGGTTTAGTTTATAGGTTTTGGTATTTGAGAATGGGTTCGAGTTTAGGTTTTAGGTATTCCTTTTGGTTTAGGTTATATGTTTTGGAATTTGAGAATGGGTTCGAGTTTAGGTTATACGTTTTGGTTTTGGTTTAGGTTATAGGTTTTGGCTAAGGTTTAGGTTTTAGGATTTGAGAATGGGCTCGGGTTTAGGTTATAGGTTTTGGTTTTGGTTTAAGTTATATTTTTTGAGATTTGAGAATGGTTCGGATTTAGGTTATAGCTTTTGGTATTGGTTTAGGTTATAGGTTTTGGTTTAGGTTTAGGTTTAGTTTATAGGTTTTAGGATTTGAGAATGGGTTCGGGTTTAGGTTATAGGTTTTGGTTTTGGTTTAGGTTATAGGTTTTGGGATTTGAGAATAGTTTCGGGTTTACGTTATAGGTTTTGGTTTAGGTTTAGGTTATAGGTTTTGGTGTAGGTTTAGGTTTTGGTCATAGGTTTTGGGATTTAAGTATGGGTTCCGGTTTAGGTTATATATTTTGGTTTTGGTTTTGGTTATAGGTTTTCGGATTTGAGAATGGGTTCGGGTTTAGGTTATAGGTTTTGGTTTTGGTTTAGGTTATAGGTTTTGTTTAAGGTTTAGGTTTTTGGATTTGAGAATGGGTTCGGGTTTAGGTTATAGGTTTTGGTTTTGGTTTAGGTTATTAGTTTTTAGATTTGAGAATGGGTTCGAGTTTAGGTTATAGGTTTTGGTTTTGGTTTAGGTTATAGGTTTTGGTTTTGGTTTAGGTTAAGGTTTAGGTTTAGGTTATAGGTTTTCGGATTTAAGAATGGGTTTGGGTTTAGGTTATAGGTTATAGGTTTTGGTTTAGGTTATAGGTTTTGCGATTTGAGAATGGGTTCGGGTTTAGGTTATAAGTTTTGGTTTTAGTTATAGGTTATAGGTTTAGGTTATAGGTTATAAGTTATAGGTTTTGGGATTTGAGAATGGGTTCGGGTTTAGGTTATAGGTTTTGGTTTTGGTTTAGGTTATAGGTTTTGGTTAAGGTTTTGGTTTTGGATTTGAGAATGGGTTCGTGTTTAGGTTATAGGTTTTCATTTTGGTGTAGGTTATAGGTTTTAGGAATTGAGAATGGGTTCGGGTTTAGGTTATAGGTTTTGGTTTTGCTTTAGGTTATAGGTTTCGGTTTAGGTTTAAGTTAAGTTTTAGGTTTAGGTTATAGGTTTTTAATTTGAGAATGGGTTCGGATTTAGGTTATATATTATAGGTTTTGGTTTAGGTTATAGGTTTTGGTTAAGGTTTAGGTTTTTAGATTTGAGAATGGGTTCTGGTTTAGGTTATAGGTTTTGGTTTTAGTTTAGGTTATAGGTTTTGGGATTTGAGAATGGGTTCGGGTTTAGGTTATTGGTTTTAGTTTTAATTTAGGTTATTGGTTTTGGTTTAAGGTTAGGTTAAGGTTTAGGTTTAGGTAATAGGTTTTGGGATTTAAGAATGGGTTTGGGTTTAGGTTTAAGGTTATAGGCTTTGGTTTAGGTTATAGGTTATAGGTTTTGGTTTAGGTTATAGGTTTTGGGATTTGAGAATGGGTTCTAGTTTAGGCTTTAGGTTTTGGTTTTGGTTTGGTTATAGGTTATAGGTTATAGGTTTTGGGATTTGAGAATGGGTTCCGGTTTAGGTTATAGGTTTTGGTTTTAGTTTATGTTATATGTTTTGGTTAAGGTTTAGTGTTTTGACAAGAAAACAAATGTGTTTGATTTGGGGGATTTATTCAATGATAACAAAAAAAGAACAAGAGAACATTAATCACATTTATCTAAGTTCATTTACATCCTCTGATTCCCTTGATTCTGAAAATAAAGTACAATCAATCAAAGTTGACAAGATAGTCTTATGACAATTTCGGCAGCATTCCGACGCCTATTTCAGTCATCTCCTAGTACTTAGGAGGAATGTCGATCTGATCAACCAGTCTTCAATGAAACGGAGGTTTGTGCGAGCTTAAATCCTCTGATCTGACCGCTAAGATCGGTTCTGAGCATCATTCCAATCATCTTTCCTTGAATATAGAGCATCCTTCTAGTCATTCTTCTTTGAAATATGAAGAAGCCCATTGAAGTGTCGCTAGGACCCGCAGAAATCAGGCCGATCATGTTAAACGGGCCTAAAAAGTCCCCCAGAATGTAAGATCATGAGGTTGTCATCGTCCATTCTCCTTGAAACTTTATATAAAGCCTTAGAACCACAAATTAGCCGTACACGTCCAGTTTCAGCTCCTGAATCCTTGTAGAAATGGCCAAACTAACAAATCAGCCCCTGAAATCATGATTTAGGGCCCGCCTGATATCTGGATATTCTTCAAATTCAGTCTCAATGTATCAAATGCAATGGCAAAGCAGATGGGCGGAGTAGATTTCCCACAAACATCACACTGGCACCACATGTACATTGCATGTACATGGTGCAAAAGCGCACAGGACGTGCATGGGATTTATCAAAGTCGATCAACAAGCGTTGACCGACTTCTTCTTCTTCATTTCAAAAATACTACAGCGTCTTCACTTGTCATTTGAAATTTTCTTAGTGTGGCCTGATCATCATTCGAATCATCGATCTGAATCGTCCATCATGTTCAGAAGATATATTTAACCCTTGAAAGAGTGGTAATTTAAAACCATGCAGACTGTTGCACCATCCCAGCCATCGAACATGAAATGGACGGTGAAGTGGACAGGCTCATGGGCTGCACAGATTCCACTTCAAAAATAGTCCTTTCCTGATGGTTTTTCATCATGAATTTAATGAACGGAGTAGATTTCTTCATCCTCTGATTCCCACCGAAATTCACAGAGTCGACGCAGAGCTTCCGTCCTTTTGTTGTGGGCCACCCTCATGCAAGGAAAGTTAGATCTGAACCGTCTGTCAGGTAGAGGGAGAAAAACCCATCAGAGTCATGTTTATCTTTGGCGTCCACGTCTGATCAAATGATCGTTACAGCCATCGCAAGTGGACCGTTGAGCTACCATTGTAGCTTGATTATCTTGGTGGGTCACATCATCAGATGACAGAAACCGGCCTTTCATGGTCAAAATCCCGAGAGGAAGATGGTGGACGGTGTGGATTTTCCAAAAGACAGCTACAACGGACTCTGTCAACAGCACAGCAGAAGAACAATGGCATTCTTTCTTCGTCATGCAAAACAGCAGATTCCGTTGTTTGCGCGGAATCGCGCAAGGCAGCTTGTTGCGCGGGTCCGCGCAAGGGATATCTCCCTTCGAACAGCACTTCCGGGCATATGGCCTCACGGGAATTCTCCCACTTCCATTGCGCGGAGCCGCGTAAAGGATCTTCTTCAACCTCCCTTGAAAAGTGGCGTGAAAGCCATCTTTCTTTTGCTTTGCACGGTTGCATGTCAGCAACTTCAATTGCGGGGCTACGCGCAATCAACTTTCGTTGCGCAAGTCCGCGTAAAGTCTTTCTTCTCTCCTTCTCCTGCCTTGCTTCTCTCTCATTCTCTGACCCAGCAACTGATCTCACCGATCCAACCCCTTCAAATGAGGCTGGAAGGGGGTATTTATAGGCCCCACCACTCTTATAGAGCGGTGATCACCACCACCTATCACTTCACATATGAACAACCTCTCTCCTTAAACCATGGTGACCACCAAGCTTCTTCTTAAATGGTGGTGTACCACCTTATTTCCCTTAAAATGACATCTCTTGCACTCTTTTTACCAAACTACCCTTTTCAATACTTTTTTACTGAAATACCTAAACTACCCTTGGAGATGGAATTTTACCAAAATACCTAAACTACCCCTTGATATAGATTTTTACCAAAATACCTAAACTACCCTTGATATGGATTTTTACCAAAATACCCCCGGACATGAAAATTACCGAAATACCCCCGGACATGGAAATTACCGAAATACCCCCAGACATGGAAATTACCGAAATACCCCCGAACATGGAAATTACCGAAATACCTTGGACATGGAAATTACCGAAATACCCCCGGACATGGAAATTACGAAATACCACTGGACATGGAAATTACCGAAATACCCCTGGATGTGGAAATTACCGAAATCCCCCGGACATGGAATATTTTTTATGCCTCAACATTTAGGTTTTTAGATTTAAGAATGGGTTCGGGGTTTAGTTATATGTTTTGGTTTTGGTTTAGGTAATAGGTTTTGCAATTTGAGAATGGGTTCAGGTTTAGGTTATAGGTTTTGGTTTTGGTTTTGGTTATAGGTTTTGGGATTTGAGAATGGTTTCGGGTTTAGGTTATAGGTTTTGGTTAAGGCTTAGGTTAAGGTTTAGGTTTAGGTCATAGGTTTTGGGATTTATGAATGGGTTCCAATTTAGGTTATAGGTTTTGGTTTTGATTTAGGTTATAGGTTTTCGATTTGAGAATGGGTTTGGGTTTAGGTTATACGTTTTGTTTTGGTTTAGGTTATAGGTTTCGTTTAAGGTTTAGGTTTTGGATTTGAGAATGGGTTCGGGTTTAGGTTATAGGTTTTGGTTTTGGTTTAGGTTTAGGTTTTGGTTTAGGTTTAGGTTTAGGTTATAGGTTTTGAGATTTGAGAATGGGTTCGGGTTTAGGTTATAGGTTTTGGTGTTGGTTTAGGTTATAGGTTTTGGGATTTGAGAATGGATTCGTGTTTAAGTTATAGGTTTTGGTTTTGGTTTATGTTATACGTTTTGGTTAAGGTTTATTTTTGGATTTGAAAATGGGTTTGGGTTTAGGTTATAGGTTTTGATTTTTGTTTAGGTTATAGGTTTTGGGATTTGAGAATGGGTTCGGGTTTAGCTTATCGGTTTTGGTTTTCATTTAGGTTATAGGTTTTGCTTTAAGTTTAGGTTATAGCTTTTGGGAGTTGAGAATGGGATCTGGTTTTTAGGTTATAAGTTTTGGTTTTAGTTTAGGTTATAGGTTTTGGGATTTGAGAATGGATTCGGGTTTAGGTTATAGGTTTTGGTTTTGGTTTAGGTTACTGAGTTTTGGTTAAGGTTTAGGTTTTTGGATTTGAGAATGGGTTTGAGTTTAGGTTATAGGTTTTGATTTTGGTTTAGGTTATAGGTTTTGGGATTTGAGAATGGGTTCGAGTTTAGGTTATAGGTTTTAGTTTTGATTTAGGTTATAGGTTTTGGTTTAGGGTTAGGTTAAGTTTTATGTTTAGGTAATAGGTTTTAGGATTTGAGAATGGGTTCGGGTTTAGGTTATAGGTTATAGGTTATGGAATTTGAGATTGGGTTCGGGTTTAGGTTATAGGTTATAGGTTTTGGGATTTGAGAATGGGTTCGGGTTTAGGTTATAGGTTATAGGTTTTGGTTTTGGTTATAGGTTATAGGTTTAGGTTATATGTTATAGGTTATAGGTTTTGGGATTTGAGAATGGGTTCCGGTTTAGGTTATAGATTCTAGTTTTGGTTTAGGTTATGGGTTTTGGTTAAGGTTTAAGTTTTTGGATTTGAGAATGGATCCGACATTTGGTTATATGTTTTGGTTTTAGTTTGGGTTATAGGTCTTGGGAATTGAGAATGGGTTCGGGTTTAGGTTATAGGTTTTGATTTTGGTTTAGGTTATAGGTTTTGGGATTTGAGAATGGGTTCGAGTTTATGTTATAGGTTATATGTTTTTAGGTTATATGTATAGGTTATTGGGATTTTAGATTTTAGAATGGGTTTGGGTTTAGGTTATACGTTTTTGGTTTTGGTTTAGGTTATAGGTTTTGGTTAAGGTTTAGGTTTTTGGATTTGAGAATGGGTTCAGGTTTAGGTTATTGGTTTTGGTTTTAGTGTAGGTTATAGGTTTTGGGATTTGAGAATGGGTTCGGGTTTAGGTTATAGGTTATAGGTTTTGGTTTAGGTTATAGGTTTTGGGATTTGAGAATGGGTTTGGTTTAGGTTATTGGTTTTAGTTTTGGTTATAGGTTATAGGTTATAGGTTATAGGTTTTGGAGATTTGAGAATGGGTTCCGATTTAGGTTATAAGTTTTGGTTTTGGTTTTGGTTTAGGTTAAGGTTTAGGTTTAGGTTATAGGTTTTGGGATTTGAGAATGGGTTCGGGTTTAGGTTATAGGCTTTGGTTTTGGTCTAGGTTATATGTTTTGGGATTTGAGAATGGGTTCGGGTTTAGGTTATAGGTTTTTCTTTTGGTTTAGGTTTAGGTTAAGGTTTAGGTTTAGTTTATAGGTTTTGGGATTTGAGAATAGGTTCGGGCTTAGGTTATAGGTTTTACTTTTGGTTTAGGTTATAGGTTTTGGGATTGGAGAATGGGTTCGGGTTTAGGTTATAGGTTTTGATTTTGGTTTAGGCTATAGGTTTTGGTTAAGGTTTATATTTTTGGAATTGAGAATGGGTTCGGGTTTAGGTTATAGGTTTTGGTTTTGGTTTAAGTTTTGGTTTTGGGATTTGAGAATTGGTTCGGGTTTAGGTTATAGGTTTTGGTTTTGGTTTAGGTTATATGTTTTGCTTTAGGTTTAGAGAAGTTAAGGTTTAGGTTTAGGTCATAGGTTTTGGGATTTGAGAATGGGTTCGGGTTTAGGTTATAGGTTTTGGTTTTGGTTTAGGTTATGGGTTTTGGTATTTGAGAATGGGTTCGGGTTTAGGTTATAGGTTTTGGTTTTGGTTTAGGCTATAGGTTTTCGTTTATGTTTAGTTTAAGGTTTACGTTTAGGTCATAGGTTTTGGCATTTAAGAATGGGTTCCGGTTTAGGTTATAAGTTTTGGTTTTGGTTTAGGTTATAGGTTTTGGGATTTAAGAATGGCTTCGGGTTTAGGTTATAGGTTTCAGTTTTGGTTTAGGTTATAGGTTTTGTTTAAGGTTTAAGTTTTTGGATTTGAGAATGGGTTCGCGTTTAGGTTATAGGTTTTGATTTTTGTTTCGGTTATAGGTTTTGGGATTTGAGAATGGGTTCGGGTTTAGGTTATAGGTTTTGGTTTTGGTTTAAGTTTTAGGTTTTGGGATTTGAGAATTGGTTCGGGTTTAGGTTATAGGTTTTGGTTTTGGTTTAGGTTATAGGTTTTGGGATTTATGAATGGGTTCCGGTTTAGGTTATAGGTTTTTGTTTTAGTTTAGGTTATAGCTTTTAGGATTTGAGAATGGGTTCGGGTTTAGGTTATAGGTTTTGGTTTTGGTTTAGGTTATAGGTTTTGTTTAAGGTTTAAGTTTTTGGATTTGAGAATGGGTTCGCGTTTAGGTTATAGGTTTTGATTTTTGTTTCGGTTATAGGTTTTGGGATTTGAGAATGGGTTCGGGTTTAGGTTATAGGTTTTGGTTTTGGTTTTGGTTTAGGTTAAGGTTTAGGTTTAGGTTTTAGGTTTTCGGATTTGAGAATGGGTTCGGGTTTAGGTTATAGGTTATAGGTTTTGGTTTAGGTTAAAGGTTTTGAGATTTGAGAATGGGTTTGGGTTTAGGTTATAGGTTTTGGTTAAGGTTTAGGTTTTTGGATTTGAGAATAGGTTCGAGTTTAGGTTATATGTTTTCGTTTTGGTTTAGGTTATAGGTTTTGGTTTAGTTTAGTTAAGGTTTAGGTTTAGGTTGTAAGTTTTTGGATTTGAGAATGGGTTCGAGTTTAGGTTATTGGTTATAGGTTATTGGTTTAGGTTAAAGGTTTTGGGATTTAAGAATGAGTTCGGGTTTAGGTTATAGGTTTTAGTTTTAGTTATAAGTTATCGGTTATAGGTTTTGGGATATGAGAATGGGTTGAGTTTAGGTTATAGGTTTTGGTTAAGGTTTAGGTTTTTGGATTTGAGAATGGTCGGTTATAGGTTTTGGGATTTAAGAATGGGTTCGGGTTTAGGTTATAGGTTTTGGTTTTAGTTTTGTTTATAGGTTTTGTTTTAGGTTTTTGATTAAGATTTAGATTTTGGTTATAGGTTTTCGGATTTGATAATGGGTTCGGGTTTAGGTTATAGGTTATAGGTTTTGGTTTAGGTTATAGGTTTTGCAATTTGAGAATGGGTTCAGGTTTAGGTTATAGGTTTTGGTTTTAGTTATAGGTTATAGGTTTAGGTTATAGGTTATAGGTTGTAGGTTTTGGGATTTGAGAATGGGTTCGGGTTTAGGTTATAGGTTTTGGTTTTGGTTTTGGTTATAGGTTTTGGTTAAGGTTTTGGTTTTGGATTTGAGAATGGGTTCGGGTTTTAGGTTATATGTTTTGCTTTTGTTTTTGGTTATAGGTTTTGCTTTAGGTTTACATTGAGGTTTAGGTTTAGGTTATAGGTTTTGGGATTTGAGAATAGGTTCGGGTTTAGGTTATAGGTTTTGGTTTAGGTTTAGGTTATAGGTTTTGGTTAAAGTTTAGGTTTTGGATTTGAGAATGGGTTTGGGTTTAGGTTATCGATTTTGGTTTTCGTTTAGGTTATAGGTTTTGGGATTTAAGAATAGGTTCGGGTTTAGGTTATCGGTTTTAGTTTTGGTTTAGGTTATAGATTTTGGTTAAGGTTTTGGTTTTTGGATTAGAGAATGGGTTCATGTTTAGGTTATAGGATTTGGTTTTGGTCTAGGTTATATGTTTTTAGAATTGAGAATGGGTTCGGGTTTAGGTTAAAGGTTTTTGTTTTGGTTTAGTTTATAGATTTTAGTTTAGGTTTAGGTTATGGTTTAGGTTTAGTTTTGTTGAGGGATAAAATAAGAGAAGAATTGAAGCAGGGAAAGATCAAGGCATTTCGGAAAAGGTTGGAAGAAAGGAATAAAGAATTAGTTCTGAGAACACTTTGCGCTGGACCGCACAAAGTATATAAATTGCGTGGGACCGCACAAAGTATACAGATTGCGCGGGATCGCGCAAAGCATATCGTTTGCGCGTATCCGCGCAAACCATATAACAGTGGTGTAAAAATGGTTGCGAGTTATTTTGTCCCACATCGCCCAAGTCGAAGTTTTATGCCTGTGAAATGTCTATAAATACCCCGCTCTCTCTCTAAAAAGGGGTTCGAAGATTTTGGAGTGAAAGAAGAACAAAGGAGAAGACCAAAGGTAAGGAGCATTGGGCTCCAGCAGATTGTGCGGACCCGCGCAAACTATATGGTCTGCGCGGGACCGCGTAAGCCTAAGCTTGCCCTGCGATCTATAAATAACAATGGGTCATCATGTTCTTTGAAATGGCCGGAGTCTTCAAATCTTCAAGTTCTTCCTATTCAAGAGAGAATGAAGAGTCACCGACAGAAAGGCGTATTTCTCCTAAGTCTCGGGAGATGGTGAAATAATTATTTGGAATCTTTGCCGAAATCTCTATTTTTCTTGAAGACTGTTGGTCGATTCGTCAATTCCTCCTAAGTCCTAGGGGATGATTGGGATCATTGTCGTTATGCTGCCAAAATTTACATTTAACTATGACAGCTGAACTTATAATGAATTCTTTGTAATCTATCTTAAAATCAAGGGGTATCCGAGGATGTAAATGAATTCAGAATTAATAACGTGTGATGATTGTCTTTATACTTTTCCATTGTTATGTCTGAATAAGATAGTTTCCCCAAACTAAATACATTTGTTCCCTTATCGAAACAAAATGGCGACTCTACTGGGGATATCTTTATCTTATTTAAACAGTAACGTTGGGGAAAGTTGTAAGACTCTTATCACTTTTTGGCATCTCTTAGATGCCAAAATGTCTACTCTCAGTGGGAACATCCTCCCCTTCATCTCTAAGATAGCTTACTTAATCTCTCGCATACTAACTTCACGTATGTTTCATTATCGAAGGTACCTAAATTCAATAACATAATACTACTGATGGCTAACGTTGCAAGAAAAGTGAACTTCCGCTTCATCCCCACTGGGTTCATAGTTGAATATGCACCCAGCCGAACTCCCGAGCATACGAATGCATTCACCACAAACAGGCGCAGAGTGACTCAAGTAACAGCGGGAGTCATTTCTGTCTCACCTCAACCACAGGAAAGTGACGGGAACTAGACTGTGGTCTTGTCTAGGAAGACAAAAGCAAAGAACTTAAAGAGCCACAAGGCAAACTTATCTGTACCAAGAGCTGAGGGACCAATCACACGCAGTATAGCAAGAAGAAAACCCGAGCTCGCTCCTCCTGCGATATACCCTGAATGAGCAGCTCTACAGTTCGCGTCGCGCGATCTTCTGGCTCTGATCGCCCCAAGGACTAAATGGATAGAAGCACAGAAAGGTAAAACACTGATGATAGGATCACCAATGCCTGTATCACCCCGGACAAGTTCGCCCATAACTGTATCGCCCCGATCGATCAACAGCACGGGAAGCGCACAAAAGTCGAACGAGACTCTAATCTTTCCTCTCTTTATAAGCCCTGTTACATCAACGTACTCTCGTCTTACTCCAACAACGGCCTCGACAAACAGTAAAGGAGCCACAGTGTACATGGCAGGGATGGGTTAAGAAAACAGGCCAACTACTGAAGAATGTGTTGACCAAATGACAGAGGTGCAAAGAGAGCTAATGGACGAATGCCGGAACCTCAGAGAAGCTCTGGTAACTCTAGCGCATAACGTAGCCCAGATAGCTGCTCCACCTATGATGGGAGCGACAAATGGACAGGAGAGCCAACCTGAAGGTTTCCGTCCACAGGGGATAGGATTGCGAGGGTCCGTTCCAGCTACAAGAGCCATAACACAGGATGATGTAAGGCAAGTCGTCGAAGAAGCAGTCAGAATAGAGAGAGAGCGCGCAAATACCGGCCGTTTCAGATACCGAACGTCGTACCTAAGAGAAGTAGAAGACGTCCCTTTTTCGGCTAATTTCAAGCATCCAGACTTTCATAAGTTTAATGGAGAAGGGTCACCTGAAGAGCACTTGATGCACTTCATTACCAACATGGGGAATTTCTCCACGATACCTCAATACTGCTTACGATTATTCGGATCATCATTGACAAGTAAAGCTTTCCGATGGTATTCAAATTTAGCTTCAGGATCTATACGCACATGGGAGGAAATGCAAGACGCTTTCATATCAAACTTCTTATCGTCAGAGCGCGATGTTAGCATCACGGAATTAGCTTCAATACGACAGCGAGAAGGAGAACCAGTCGAAAAGTTCATAGACAGATGGAAAACACTGGGGGCATCATGTAGACAGTTGCCGGAAGAAAAGGAACAGGTCAAGATGTGTTGAACTCTATGGAAACAAGAATCGCGTTCGGACTCACCAGCGCCGATATCGGAACCTTTCGTGATTTGGCAACCAAAGCCCATGCATTAGAATTAATGACTCGTAAGATGCCAGCATTTTATCATGAAACCATCAGGAGGATACCTGGCAGAACGACCGTCAATACCATCGATCGAGATAAGAAAAACTAAGATGCGAGGGGCTCAAGAGACAAAAGGTCGGAAGGAAAAGAAGGCTGGAATCAATCAAGGGATAATACGGCGGAAAAAGGCTCAGAATGCTCGATTCTCCCAAAGGATTTGAATTCGATAAAGAAGATGTAGTTCCTATGATGCAACAGTTGTTAAAAGCTGACACCCTAGAATTATGAGAACCCAAGCGCCTTGAAGATGTGACGAAGACCCGGGAAAGAAACTTTTGCCGTTATCATCGCCTAGTGGGACATCCGACGGAGAATTGCTATACGTTGAAGTGCATCATACAACGAATGATAAATAGGGGTGAAATAATAACCAGGGAAAGCAAAGAAAAGAGTATGAGGGCGACAATAAACGTATTTTCAGTCCAGGAAAAAAGCCCAAGAAATAAAAGAGAAAGAAAATCGAAAGTCAATAAAGAATGTCACAATGATTACGTTGCGATTAGGGAAGCAAGTAATGAGTCCGGTGAAGCAAAAAGCAGAAATTACGAGGAAAGAAGTCATTAAAAGACAGAACAGCGAGGATGGAAGTAAAAACGGGAATGGAGCGATGAAAGTGGCTTATTACGTAGTTAGTCACTTGAAGGGCATACCGGCACGTCTAAGCATCTATGATGCACTCAAGTTATCAGAAGAGTTTCGACAGAGTTTGATCCAAGCGCTGTCTGATCACAATGTGAGAGAAGCTTTATTGATAGAAATGAAACATGAAAGACACAATGAACGGGCAAATTGTCTACCAGTAATCTCTTTCTCTGATGATGATTTGATTGGTGAAGCAGAACATAACAAACCACTAATGATAGAAGGGTATATTTGTGAAAAGAAGATAAAGTGGATTATGATAGACAATGGGTCCGCAGTGAATCTTTTACCACTCTCCATGATAAATAAATTGGGCTATCGCCGTTTTGATTTGTGCCCCAGCAGAATGATGATACAGGGGTTCAATCAAGATGGACAACGCGCACTCGGTAAGATTACAATGACATTGGAAGTGGGAGAATTAATTACTACTATTGTATGTCACGTTATAAATGCTATGATAATGTATAACCTTCTCTTGGGAAGGCCGTGGATACATCAGTACAGTATTGTACCCTCTACTCTACACCAATGTTTCAAATACTGTAAGGATGGAATGCAATACAAGGTGATGGCTGACACAAAACCATATACGGAAGCTGAGTCTTTCTTCGCGACGCCAGCTATTATAAAGGTTTCTCTGAAGAGGTGGGAAATGATGATGAAAAGAAAGTCTTAAAAGACGTCCGAATAAACAATGTTAGAGAAGAAAGGGCAGAATCTTCTGGGACTGCAGAAGTAAGAAAGAAATTCTATTTTGTACCCAAGCGTCTGAGACAATCGGGGCAGCCGCCATTGACATTGTTATCGACAGAACAGTTGAAAATCTTACAATCCAATTATACGATGCCCTTACCCAATATTGAAAGGTGTAAGCCATTTATAGTCGCTCCAGGAAGATTTCAAGTCAGGGCTAGTATTAAATATCCTGAGCCGATAGAATTTCATGACGTAGCGAAAACAGAGGATGAGATCACAAGCAATGTATATCACAGAGAGTTAACATCGTAAAATTTGAAAAAGTACAGTGCAGTAAGCAAGAAAATCATGAGAAATATGGGTTTTGATTGTAACAAGCCTACTGGATTGAATCATGGGAAAGGAATTCAAATCCCTCTCGGGGTTAACTAGGAAAAGCGGAGAAAATTCCAGGGGCTAGGAGCAGAGTCATCAATGAATATGATATCAGTAAATATGACTTCGGCCGCACAAATACCAGAACAAGATCCTAAAGTAGTCGAGTATCCTGAAACAGCTCCAAAACAAATAGAAGACAGGGGGCAACCGACAATAGATGGCTTACGAGAAATAAATTTGGGAACAGAGGAAGAGCCGAGAAATACATTCATCAGCGTCAGCCTTTCTGAACAGGAATTCGAGAAATATGGCCAACTTCTCAAAGAAAATAAAGACGTCTTCGCCTGGACATATGAAGAGATGCCGGGACTGGAACCCTCCGTAGCGATGCATTGATTAAACATCTCCAAAGAAAAGAAACTAGTAAAGCAAGCACAAAGGCGGTTCCACCCAGACCTGATTCTGTTAATCGAAGAGGAGGTAAATAAACTGATAAAGGTGGGATTCATCAGGGAAGTTAAATATCCCAAGAGGATATCAAACATCGTTCATGTGAAAAGAAAGAATGGGCAAATCAGAGTATGTATTGACTTCAGAGATCTGAACGAAGCATGTCTAAAGGACGACTTCCCTCTCCCGATAACAGAGTTATTGATCGATAGTACTACTCAGTATGCTATTATGTCTTTTATGGATGGTTACGCAGGTTATAATCAAATCAGGATGGTGCCCGAAGATGAAGAGGCGACGGCATTCAGAACACCGCTCAGGATTTACTGTTACAAAGTTATGCCTTTTGGTCTTAAAAATGCTGGGGCAACATATCAAAGGGCGATGAAAAATATCTTTCAAGATATGATGCATAAACATGTTGAATGCTACGTTGACGACCTGGTGGTTAGGTCAGGAGATCATCAAGAACACCGTGAACATTTGGCAGCAGTCTTCCGTTGACTCAGAAAGAAACAATTAAAGATGAACCCAGCTAAGTGTGCATTTAGGGTATCTTCGGGCAAATTTCTTGGCTTCGTTGTACGACATAGAGGCATCAAGATTGATCTAGGAAAAAATAAGGCTATTTAAAATATGTCGCCACCAACAACGCTAAAGAAATTGAAAAGTTTATAAGGAAAATTGGCGTACATTCGCCGTTTCATTTCAAACCTCGCAGGAAGGTGTTAGCCATTTTCTCGGCTAATAAAGAAAGATACAAAATTTGTATGGGATCACTCCTGTTAGAATGCATTTGATTTAATTAAGGAATTGCTAAAACAACCGCCGGTGTTAACAGCTCCAGTGAGAGGTAAGCCACTTATCTTGTATACATTTGCAGCTACAAATTCTTTGGGTGCTTTGTTGGCACAGGTAAATGAAGCCGGAAAGGAGACTGCTCTTTATTATCTAAGCCGAACATTGATGGGGGCAGAATGCAATTATTCCTCGATCGAGAAAGAATGTTTGGCATTGATATTTGTTGTACAAAAGTTAAGAAATTATTGTCTCTCCCACGATATAACTTTGATCTCAAGAGCAGATCCGATAAAATTCTTGATGACCAGGCCAATGTTGTCGGGAAGATTAGCCAAATGGATGTTACTGTTATCAGAATATACTATTTCATATAGACCAGCGAAAGCAGTAAAAGGGCAGGTCATGGCAGATTTCCTCGCAGCACATCCTGTGGCAGAAAGTGAAGAAATTAATGATGACTTCCCGGACGAACAGGTTATGTTGGCTGAATCCCAGAGCCCATGGCAAATGTATTTTGATGGTGCTGCTCGAACATTGGGAGCGGGGGCAGGAGTGATATTCATTACTCCTCAAGGCGATCTGTTACCATACTCCTTCACACTGGGCACTACATGCATGAACAATGAGGCTGAATACAGAGCCCTCATTATCGGAATGGAAATAGCTCAGCAAATGGAAATAAAATTATTGTACATTTTTGGAGATTTTAAATTGATTATAAATCAATTGACAATAGAATTCGAAGTAAGGAAACAAGAGCTCTTGCCTTATTGTCGGAAGGCACAACAGTTGCTTGAACAGTTTTGTCATGTAGAAATCAAACATATACCACGATCTGAGAATGCAAAAGCGGATGCTTTAGCTAGTTTAGTAGCGGCTCTATCCTACACAAATCGAAGTCCTCTCCAGGTAACTATAGAAGAAAGAAGATTCCTGCCATCCGCAGAGGTTATCGAAGAAATCGTTGAAATATTTCCTATATCTTGTCTGGAAGTAACGACAGATGATTGGCGTCAGCCTTTCGTCGATTATCTCAAATATAACATCCTACCAGAAAATAATGCGCAAAGACGTAGATTAAGCAGCAATCGGGCAAATTTGTCATATGCAGCAAAGTGTTGTATAGAAAATCTTATAATGGAATGCTGTTACGGTGCTTAGACAAGCAAGAAGCAAATCAAATGCTGTGAGAAGCACATTCAGGAGAATATGGAGCGCATTAAGCCGGCCAAAATTTATGCCATAGAGTGCATCGAATGGGTTATTACTGGCCTACCATGTTCAAAGATGCGATAGAATATGCGAAGTGGTATCATGAATGTCAAATACATAGGGATATAATACATGTTCCCCCGGAAGACTTACATCAGTCCGTTGCTTCTTGGCCTTTCTCAGCTTAGGGACTCGACGTAATTGGCCCTATAAATCCACCTCGTCTAAGGGAAAACAATATATTTTGGCAGCGACAGACTATTTTTCCAAGTGGACTGAAGCAATCGCTTTGCGTAATGTTAAAGAAAAGGACGTGGTCAATTTCATCCTGCATGCCATAATATACCGTCATGGTATTCCAAAAAAGATTGTCTCTGATAATGACACCCCTTTTAAAAATAAAGGTATGGAAAAGTTGTGTCAAAAGTTCGGCATCCAACATTCGTTTTCAACAACTTACTATCCCCTGGCCAATGGATTAGCAGAGGCGTTTAACAAAACGATTGTCAAAATAATAAAGAAAACGGTGACAGGCAATAAGCGCGATTGGGATGAAAAGTTACAGGAAGCATTATGGGCCTATAGAACTACCCATCGAACAGCAATAGGGGCGACACCGTATTCATTAATCTATGGCATGGAGGCAGTCATCCCAATTGAAATACAGGTGGCATCACTCAAAATAGCGGTACATCAATCTGTAACAGATGATGAAAATGTAAAAATAAGGCTGAAAGAATTAGATCTGCTTGATGAGAAATGTCTAGCAGCTCAGTAGCGGTTGTAGTCATATCAGGCCAGGATATCGACTACCTTTGATAAACAAGTTAAACACCGCTCTTTCAAAAAAGGGGATATGGTGCTAATGTTGAAAAGACCTATAGTGGTCACCCGCCGGACAGGGGGCAAGTTCGAGCCTAAATGGGATGGTCCATATGTGGTAAAAGATGTATACTCCAATGGGGCATATAGAATCACAAATCAAGAGGGACAGGGTATCAGTATACCTGTCAACGCCCGCTTCATCAAAAGATACTACCCCTGAAGACAGACTTGCTGATTTTGACCCAAAATATTATCGGCATAATGATCCTGTATCAAAAGGGGGCAGGGAGGAATAAGATCATGTCTATATGTCAACAAAAGAAGCTATGAAGAAGAAATTCACGAGCATGTTAATATGTTAGCAAGCATTAATTCTAAAAAAATATTGATCATCGTCATCACCAAATAAGTTTGACAAAGTCAATATCGTCTTGAAGATTCTCTTAAAGGTATTGATTCTCTTGAAGATATTGACAAGATTGGTATATTGCCTTACAAGGCACGGATCCTCTTGAAGATATTATCAAAAAGAAAGACGTATCAATCTCAGTCGGAAATATTTATTATGCTGGCAATGACAATGATCACAATTATTATTGCCTTAGAAGGCACAGATCTTCTTAAAGATACTATCAAAAGCAAGGATATATCAAAGAGGCAGTCTAGCCAAGCCAAATCCTAAAAGAGCGAATCCTAAAAGAGCCAAATCAAAAGATCAAGCTCAAAAAAAAAAAAAAAAGGGATCAAATCCTCAAAGGATCAAGCTCTCAAAGGATCAAGCTCTAAAAGGGCCGGCCAACTACACATAAGACCTATCAAAATCGTCATTCGGGCAACGGCGAGGAGTCAGTGGCCCTAAAAAGCCCACGAAGACCATCGTGCGCACCTATGCAAGCAGCTGACGAAGTCAAGGATTCAAAGCCTAAAAGGTCATAAATCTACGAAGACTAGTCACCGTAATCCCATGCCGTCTGTATAGCTTTCCGGCAGTGCCACGGGGAACGGATGAAAGTGCCCTCCTGTGAATGGGCTCGACCTTGCATGAAGAAAACAGGGGTCGCAGTGTGAGCTTTTATGCCAACCATGCATAAGACCCTCCAGATCTAGGGTTTGATTTCAGTATTAACTCGTGAGGAAGAGATTAAGCATACTCATTAATGGACTAGCGACCCTATATTTGGTGCCCAAAGGTAGCCTTGCGAGCCCTACAAACTCTAGAGAATTACCGTGGCCAACCCTGTACGTAAAACAAACAGTTAACCGCCTGGTAGCGTCACTGGGCCCTTCTGATGGACCGGCCTGTGAACTCAAGGCAGTGAAAAGAACTTTAGAGAGTTACAGAGATCATCACATAAGACCAACAAGTGTTCCACTACTCAAGAGCTTAAACTGTGTGTGTGCATGCGCTCCACTGCTCATGAGCTTAAACTGTGTGTGGCTAATTAAATTGAAACTTAGCACCACCAATTTAATACTCACATAGAGAATCCTGCACTAACAAAGCATAAAAAGGCTTGAAAATTATAAGGATATGATGAAATTACTGTATGAAAATAGGGTTTCCGCAATATGGTGTGATAAATGTTAGCATAGATGTCATCAATATGCGATGTGGTAAATGCCATTGTAAATATCTCAAGATGCTATCATAAAAACATATGTTAAGTCAAATAAATTACCCATCCAAAAGCATGAAAACAAAGATTACATGTTCAAAAATCACATGTTTAAAGTTCTTCAGTAACCCCTACTGCCTCTATATATTTGCGCAAATCCTCTTTTAATTGTGCTTGAGTTGCATCATGCTTGGATATTTCTTCAAGAATAAGTCTTGCCTGATCAGGAACACCAGCTAGCTTGCTCTCCAAAGAAGCGATCATTTCTCTACCTTGGAGTCATACATATTTTTCTATATCAGGGATCGAACATTTGCACGCATCTTTTCTTCAACATCCTGAATGACTAAGTTTTGCTCATGATTCTTCCTCTCCAGTTGAGAGATTTCCTCTTTCAAGGCTGCGATACGATCTCGGGTGGTCACTCTCTCATCAATATGAATCTTTAATTGATCTTGAAGAATCAGATATTCTTGCTCAAGTTTGGAGATAGATGAATCCGTCAAAAAGGCTTGTTCTTGAAATGCAGCCAGCTGCTTCCTGTATTCTAAAATCTCAGGGGCAATTGTAGCATTTTCTACTGACGCCAATGAGATTACTAAATCACGGAATTTAAGGAGCGAATCACGCAAAGGAGATATGTTAATTCTAGCCATTTTGGCAGAGCTCTCCAAAATTTCCATGGCAACGTCCAAGTCCAACCATTGATCAGGGTTTCTGAAGATATGGGCTATCGTCAACAAGGAGTGTTTCACCATAAGCATCTTGTGGACAGGGACTTTTGCAAAAGACGATAATTCAGATGTAGTGGCCACAGAGTCGGAACTGGCCGCACCGCTGCAAGGAGTTCTTATAGCAAAAGAAGAAAGGCATTTAGATATATTATGAAATATGCGGTTCTAAGTAAAATAACTAGTGCATATATATACCTGTCGCTGGAATACGATTAATAGAAGGAGAAGCTCCTTGAGTCGCGGAAGGGCCGAGTCCCACCATATCAGCAAAAGATGGTACTCTAGCTTCCGTACTAGAATCTCTGGTAGCTGGAGTTGGCAAGTCAGTGGTCTCTGTTAGAAATATAATTTCATGAGCTACCACTTTCTGTACCACCAATGGAACTACAGGAGCTCTTGGTGAAGTTCCTGCAGGAGGATTCACTGAAGAGATCGCGCCTATCTCAGCGACCTGAGCACCTAAAAAAGGGAGACACAATAATTCTAAATAAATAATTACCGTTAAATATATAGATAAATATATGCATATGAAAGTTAAATCTCCTTTACCTGGTGAATATCCGTATTCGCCATAATCTAAATGTTCTTCCTCATCTTCCTCAGCTGCAGGAGATTTAGCAGGAATATTAATGCCAAGAAGAGCTTTAGAGGTTGCAGGAAGAGATTTCATTTCAACCCCTTCTGTAATTGCTTCCTCGTCTCCGCCAATATTGACTTCGCCTTCTTCAAAGTCATCATCTTTATCCTTGTAGCTTTCACTATCCTCGTCGTCTTCATACTGCGAAGAGGCAGTAGTCTCTGATGATGAAGCTGAACTCTCATCTCCCAAAATTTCTTCGTCAACTTCTTCAACGACAAGTTACTTTCCTTTACAAGAAGCCGCTCGGCTGCTCTCTGGTGCAGACTCTTTGATTATAGGGGAGGCAGATGCTTGTCTGGTCCCCTTTGAAAGAATAGGAGATGATGCCTGTAAACGCGTTCTCGATCTAGTCATCGGGAAAGATGAGCTAGGACAAAGGGGTTGTGGAGGAGGTATAGGAGTATCATTAACTGGTTCTTCTTGAACCGCCGCAGTCTCTGCAGGAACTGGTGAAGATGCACCTTCAGCGTCATCTGCAGCCTGATCTGTTAAGTCCCGATGAGATTGCTCAAATTCTCTTAAAACTCCATGAGCAAACCAACCATCCAAAGTGTTAATAGGCTTTATTTCATGGATAGGGTCTTCTAACGATACCTTCCTACAAATTTCTTCATTATGAGACGTATGACTCTTTTCTGGGATATAACCAATTCCACTCTCTAGATTTCTTCCTTTCAGCCTAGGTGGATGGAGAAAGATGGAGGAATCCACTGGCAAGCACTTATTGACCAAGTATGACTGATGATCCCACCATCGCATCCAGCCATATGATGTACGGACTATGCGATTACAGCCTGAAATTATGAAGGAAGATCCAACGCAGCTATTCAGTAGTAGTTTCCATATCATGGCCCAGTTGAGAGGACATATTCCATAACAACGCATTTTTCGAGTAACTAGCCCGCAGTCTTGTGGTATAGTTTGGTCGTAACCGAATTGACGAGCGAAACGACTGGGGTAGTAAGGTTCTCTCCAAAACTCTGTCCCTTCCCGAAGGGGTAGGCTGCAAGAACGAATGGAAAATAAGAAAGCTCTTTCCGTTGCAGTTAGTGTTTCTTAGTCCACGTATCCTCAGTATAACGATAAAGGAGAAATTGAAAGAAGTTTATTTAGTCATCATCCCGAATTTTATTTGCAACCCAGCCGTATGCTCTTTTGGCCATCGCTCTTTGTTGGAAGAACCAGAGTGGAAGATGAGAAGGATGAACATATGCTTGCTCTGGAGCTTCGAAAGTCCAAGAAAAATAGACCCCTAGCCACCCTGTGATATAATGCCAAGAAGTATGTGCAAACGAGGCTCCAAGAATAGGATCTTTCACGTGGGTAGCTACCTCTCCAAGGGCTCTATAAATAGAGCATAATACTGGAGGAGCAAGGGAGTATCTGTGGCCTTCCGCCAAAGCACCAGCTACAGCGATGATGGTAGGACGAACAACATCTACCCATTTAGAGCTAGGCAATACGACCAAACTCAGCCAATAGGCTAAGAAAGCTGCAAGTTCTCCGAAGGAACTATACTCCGGTCTCCCCTTCATTGCGTCTCGGAGCTTTGTTAGTTCCTTGGAGTGACAATCACGAAATCTTCAAAGGAAAAAATAAAGAGAGAGGGTAAATATGCAGAAATCGCTAGATAGCAAGAATATGAGGAGAAAAGTCGATTATCGAACTGATAAATATCTGAGGCCTCTGGAGAAATGTGCCAGCCATTGCAAAGGGGGGATCTTATGAAAACTGGAAAATTTACTCATCTCCTTAAACAGTTCGATAGTGGTTTCAAAGATAGAAGGTCTACGATCTAGAGAGGACACAAAGGCCAGTTCCCTATTGGTTGGAATGAATTCATCGTAGAATTTACCTGTTATCGGGAGACCGGCTATGTGGTGAAGATCCCAAAGTGTTATGCTCATTTCACCATAGGGTAAGTGGAAGGAGTTGGTTGTGGGCGACCAGTACTCGAGGAAGCCTTTCAGTACAGTAGGTTCCCTATAGAAGTATTTGGAAGTCACCTCTATAGCATCATAAAGGCCAATTTTTGCAAGTGTGCTCGTGTGCTTCAGTAAAATAGCTTCCGCCCAATCAGAATAATAACGTCGAGCAGTTAACAGGCCTCTGATGCGAAATTCTGCTTGTCCCCAGAGTTGTTCCCGATCTCGGAAACACTGCCGGACTGTCTCATAAAAAAGTGAAGGAAAGAGGTCGTAAGGGCTATGGAAAGGAACTAAGAAAATCATGGGATGAATTTCTCCTATCTTTTGTCGCGGCTTCTGCATTTGAATGACTCCCTCAAGGATCCGGGGTTCTCTTGTGGGCCACGATTCAGTATACATCAATCTTTCACCGTGAACGTAATCCTTGGATTCACGGTCAAGCATGGACTGATGACGGTAGACATTAATAGGAATTATCGTCATGCCTTCTACATGAGGGTTGTCGAACTTCATAACGCCTTCAACAACTCGTACTGAATCCCATGAATTTTGAAGTCTCTTCTTCTTATGTTCCTTAATTTTCTCTGCAAACTCTTTTGCCTTATTCCGGCGAGTTTTCTTCGAACGAGAGGCCGGGGGAGTGTCTTCACAAAGAGGTGGTCTTTCACTATCAGTACGAATGTGAGCCGTAGTCTTTAACCATATGTCCCAATCGTACTCTCTGCCGTGCTTCGAAGGACATTTGATATCTCCTAATGATATGGATCTATAAATGGGGGATGGTAGAGATTTAATGCGGTCAGAGAAGTCAAATGTGGGAAGAACAGGCTCTTTAAAATAAGCAGGAGTTCTGGAGGTAGTCTTTGTTCGCTAAGCAGGTGGTTGATCGGAAGAAGGTTGATCAGAAGGAGGAGTCACAGGACGGGCTGTTTATTTTATACGGGCCATAATGATGAAAGGAGTTAAGAAAAGAAGATAAATATCAGACTGAGAATAGAAGAAAGGTGAAAAATGGCTAAGTGTTGGAAAAGTTCAAAGAGAGAAAAAATGGCTAAGTGTTGGAAAAGTTCAAAGAGAGAAAAAATGGCTAAGTGTTGGAAAAGTTCAAAGAGAGAAAAAATGGCTAAGTGTTGGAAGGTTCAAAAGAGAGAAAATCGGCTAAGTGCGGGACACTTTGCGCAGGTCCGCGCAAAGTATATGGGTTGCGCGGAACATTTTGAACTTTGAAGGAACTCGCGCAAACTGCGAGGGTTTACGCGGGATCGTGCAAACGATATGGTTTGCGCGGAGGAGAATCGCAGAAGCAAAGTTTCCCCAAAACACAAAGGGTTTGTACAAATGACAAAGTTGTTGATCTATTTATAGGATTCGTGGCCGAGTATGGTACTCGACCTAGCTTTGCGCGGGATCGCGCAAACCTTGCAGAAAAGGGTGATTTGATCCTTTTTTTTATTTTCTGAAAAAAGGAAAGAACGGATCAAGGGGGCATCTGTTGAGGCATAAAATAAGAGAAGAATTGAAGCAGGGAAAGATTAAGGCATTTAGAAAAAGGTTGGAAGAAAGGAACAAAGAATTAGTTCTGAGAACACTTTGTGCTGGACCGCACAAAGTATACAGATTGCGCAGGACCGCATAAAGTATACAGATTGCGTGGGATCGCGCAAAGCATATCGTTTGGGCGTATCCGCACAAACCATATAACAGTGGTGTAAAAATGGTTGCGAGTTATTTTGTCCCACATCGCCCAAGTCGAAGTTTTACGCCTGTGAAAATGCCTATAAATACCCCGCTCTCTCTCTAAAAAGGGGTTCGAAGATTTTGGAGTGAAAGAAGAACGAAGGAGAAGACCGAAGGTGCGGAGCATTGGGCTCCAGCAGATTGTGCGGACCCGTGCAAACGAGCACTGGGCTCCTACAGTTTGCGCGGACCCGCGCAAACTATATGGTCTGCGCGGAACCGCGCAAACCGACTGCCCTGCAGTCTATAACAGCAATGGGCTGTCATGCTGCTGAAATGGTCGGAGTCTTCAAATCTTCAAGTTCTTCCTATTCAAGAGAGAATGAAGAGTCACCGACAGAAAGGCGTATTTCTCCTAAGTCCCAATAGATGACTGAAATAGCGTCGGAATGCTGCCGGAATCTCTATTTTTCTTAAAGACTGTTGGTCGATTCGTCAATTCCTCCTAAGTCCTAGGGGATGATTGGGATCACTGCCGTTATGCTGCCGAAATTTACATTTAACTATGACATCTGAACTTATAATGAATTCTTTGTAATCTATCTTAGAATCAAGGGGTATCCGAGGATATAAATGAATTCAGAATCAATAAAGTGTAATGATTGTCTTTATACTTTTCCATTATTATGTCTGAATAAGATAGTTTCCCCAAACTAAATACATTTGTTTCCTTGTCGAAACAAGTTTATAGGTTTTGGGAGTTAAGAAAGGGTTCGGGTTTAGGTTATAGATTTTTCTTTTAGTTTAGGTTATAGGTTTTGAAATTTGAGAATGGGTTTGGGTTTAGCTTATACGTTTTGGTTTTGGTTTAGTTTATAGGTTTTGGTTAAGGTTTAGGTTATTGGATTTGAGAATGGGTTCGGGTTAAGGTTATTGGTTTTGGTTTTGGTGTAAGTTATAGGTTTTGGGATTTGAGAATGGTTCGGATTTAGGTTATAGGTTTTGGTTTTGGTTTAGGTTATAGGTTTTGGGATTTGAGAATGGGTTCGGGTTTAGGTTATAGGTTTTGGTGTTGGTTTAGGTTATAGGTTTTGGTTAAGGTTTAGGTTTTGGATTTGAGAATGGGTTCGGAGCTTAGGTTATAGGTTTTGGTTTTGGTTTAAGTTATAGGTTTTGGGATTTGAGAATAGGTTCGGGTTTAAGTTATTGGTTTTGGTTTTGGTTTTGGTTATAGGTTTTGGTTTAGGTTTAGGTTATAGGTTTTGGGATTTGAGAATGGGTTCGGGTTTATGTTATAGGTTTTTGTTTTGTTTTAGGTTATAGGCTTTGGTTTAGGTTATAGGTTATAGGTTTTGGTTAAGGTTTAGGTTTAGGTTTAGGTTATAGGTTTTGGGATTTGAGAGTGTATTCGGGTTTAGGTTATAAGTTTTGGTTTTAGTTTAGGTTATAGGTTTTAGTTTAGGTTACAGGTTATAGGTTTTGGTTAAGGTTTAGGTTTCGGTTATAGGTTTTTGGATTTGAGAATGGGTTCGGGTTCAGGTTATAGGTTGTAAGTGCTGTGATTTGATTCCTCTTTTATTGTCAAATTTTGTGTCAAAACTTCCTCGTATGTCTTGTGTTTATGTCTTGATAAAACTGTTCGAGACACCATGTCAACACTTGAAGACTAGTTCAAAGTGTTCTTCAAGCTTCTTGATAGTTCAAGCTACAATGTAGAAGATATTGAAGAAAGCTCAGGGTCAAGACTCAAGTTCAAAGTACAACTGGAAGTTCAAGATTCAAATGTAAGTACGGGACTCAAGTGCAACTTAAAGTGACATTAAAGCTTGTGAAGTAGTCAAGCTACATCAAGAAGAACTCAAGCTTCATAATGATCAAAGTCTAAGCAAATGAAGTGTTTAATGTCTATACTTCATGTTCTAGGTTTGATAGACCATTAGATTAACCTTAGGGTAGGTCACTTTAGATACATAATTCATTTGAATATTATTACATGGTTTTGGTCTATTCTAAGACTAGTCCTAGACCTTATTCAACCAATCCTAACACTGGTTTGACCAGTCTAAGAATTTCCTGGACCAGTTCTAGAATTGTTATATTTTATCGGATTTTCTGATTCGGCTTCGACCAGTCTTGGAGTCTGCTCGACCGGTCATGGGATGGTCTCGACTCGACCTTCGACCAGTCGTAAAGCTACGACTCAAACTCCAGCGACTAAATCAAGTGTCGCACGACCAATCGTAGAGGAGTCTCGACTAGTCGTGGACTACCTTCGACCAGTCGTGTACTGCCTACGACCGGTCGTACAACTGTTTGATTCGATCGCGCTCAAAAATTCAAAAATCTGTTTATTCTTAGACCAGTCGTGGTGACCCTAGGACTAGTTGAAGACGAATTTCTGCAGCTAAAAGTAGCACACGAATTTCAGAGTTTTTCATTAAAAATCACTTGAATTCAAGACTCCACTCTAAGATACGTTTGTGTTTGTTTTTAAGTTATTTTGTGCATAATTGCTTTCTCTTTTTGCTAGCTTATTTAATTTGATTTTGTTTTTATATTCCAGTCTCATTTGAAAAGAGGAATTAACTTATTCCTTCTTCTTGGAATCAAAATCAAATATAGCTACGCCCAACTGGTTTAAATCTAAAATCAATTAAAACTTAGAACCATATTAAAGTGAGTAGTGGACATTGAACTTCTATATTCAAACATCTACTCCAATTGGTTCTACCGAGCTGCTACAAGGAGAAATCCAAGTATTTTACAATTTTGTAAATTCCATTCTATTTTGGTTTTTGTTTGAGATTCGCCGAAAAAATCTCAATGTGTGGTTATCTGAGGAGTGCCGGAAAACTCAGAAGTGTGGGTTTTTGAATTGTGTAAGCCCAAGTTAAGAAGACACAATTGTAAAGGTTTTAGTGAACCTGTGAAAACCTATTTTGATAGTGAACGCTAATATCCCCAGTGTGAGGATATTAGGAGTGGAGTAGCATTCTGTGTGGCTGTTGAAAGACAGTTGGTGTACACACAGGCAAACCACTATAACTCTGTCTTGTGGATTAAATGCTTGCTTAATTTTCATATCATTTATCATTCAATTGTGTGGAATATACGTGTGGATGTGAATGTTATAACAATTTACATTTCAAGCAAGTGTGGGGATTGTTGTAATAAGTTAGATCTTTATTTTTGTAATTTATTTTAATTCCTTGCTATTTAGTTATTTCTATTCAGATTGAGTTACTGATTCAAAAGACATTCTAGAAATAAGGTTGTCCTACCATAAGCCCTTGTTTATTATGGTATAAGGTTGTCCTTAGAACTGAATTTATATCAACCTCTCAATACTTATTTATTGAGATTGATTTGATTTCAGCATTGTGAATTGATTTATAATTGTAAGGCTATCTGTTTATCTTTATTCCGCTGATTTTATTTTAATTTGGCATAGTCCTATTCACCCCCCTCCCTTCTAGGACATATAGCTTGGCCATTTCAAGTGGTATCAAAGCCTAATAGCTCGTTCTTATTGCTTTTTATTTGGATTTATTTCCTGAGCTAACGATCTAAGCTATATAAATAAAATGTCAAATTTTGATAGCCTATCAGTCACTAGGCCTCCACCCTTTGATGGCTCCAACTATGCCTATTGGAAAGCCCGAATGAGGATCTTCCTCATATCAATGGATGAGAGTGTGTGGCAAGCCACAGTGAGAGCCCTCCTACCATTGAAGTTACTAGTATCAATAGATCAAAATCAATGAGAATAACACCTTATACTTCTTGGTCCACACTTCAGAAAAGTAAGAGTAGTGCCAATGCAAAAGCCCTAAATGCAATCACTTGCGCACTATGACCGGATGAGTTCAAAAGAATCATATCCTGTGATATTGCAAAGCAAGCCTGGGATATATTAGAAATGACACACGAGGGTACATCAATTGTCAAAAAATCTAAAGTCCAACTCCTCACAACCAAATTTGAAGAAATTCATATGAAGGAAAACGAAATGTTTATGGACTTTTACACAAGATTAAATGACATTGTAAACTCAATGTGGGGTATTGGCGATAAAATCCCGGAAAGTAAAGTGTGTACAAAGATACTACGCTCTCTTCCGGAACGGTTCAACTCTAAAGTAACCGCGATCCAGGAACTTCGTGATACGGATAATATGAGGGTAGAAGAACTAGTTGGTTCATTACAAACCTATGAATTAAATTTTAAAGCTCCTAAAGGCAAATCTATCACTTTGAATTAAAGGTATTTCTCAAGAAAACTCAGATTTAGAAAATTCTGAAGATGACATGGCTCTTTTAGCGAAAATGTTCTATAAGATTTTCAAAAGTAAGAAAAGGGTAGATTTTCAAAAGACAAATGAAAAGAAACGATCTAAACCTAAGTCCAAATTTTGGAAGTCTTTGAAAGACAGTCAGTGTTACAACTGCCAAGAGTATGGGCATCTAGTAAACAAATGTCCTAAAAAGGACAGACCCAAAAGGAAGGGTATGTTAGCTACTTGGGATGAATCGTCTGATTCTGAAGCCTCTTCTAAATCAGAAAATTCTAAAACCGAGTCAGGCAATGAAGTCCCTCATGACTCTAGCTAAGTTTACTTTTTCAGATCACGATGATTCAACAAGTGAAGAAAATTTGAATAGTGATCATGAAAATGAAGAAGATCTTCAAGATGCTTATAATGCCTTATATAAGGAAAGTTGTAAAATTGCTGTCAAACTTAAACTTCAAAAAGAAAAGTTTTCTAAACTCAAAGAATGTTTTGAAACTCTTGTTTTAGAAAAATCACAAATTTTAGATTGTTTCGAAAAATCAAAATGTGATTTGGAATTCAAAACCTCCCTGATTGATGATTTGAAATTTGAAAACGAAAAACTTAAAAATGAAGTATCTTCTCTTCTAAGTTTGAAGGATACATGGATATATGCCCAAGGTGATCCAAAGTTAGAGAAATTATCATCCGGATCAAGAAAATGTGGCGATCGATCCGGGTTGGGCTATGATAAAAATACATCTCCTAAACAGAAGAATACTCCTCCCAACTTTGTGAAAGGAGAGGCTTCTAACTGAAAAGGAAAAGGTACTTGTCAAGGTTTTTTTTTTAAATGCAAGAACTTTTCAAAAACCTAAAAGTAGTTATTTTAAAAATCAGATCAGAAATCCTCTAACAGATAAAATAGTTGATTTACTTAAGGAGCTCTTAAAATCTAACTCAGCAGGTCATTCCCACAACTATAAACTGAAGAAGACCAACTATGTTCCTAAACCCAAAACAGTTCTGAAATGGGTTCCTAAAGTTGCCTGCTTGGTTGCCCACACTGCTTTTAAAGAACAAGCCATTCAAAATGGTACCTAGACAGTGGATGTTCCAGGCACATGAAAGGTGATAAGGCTTTATTCACCGATCTAAAAGATATGACTGATGGGTCAGTCACATTTGGTGATGGTAGCAATTGCAAGATTATTGGCAAAGGTACGGTCCAAGTCTATAACCTCCCTTTATTTAAAGATGTTTTATATGTTGAGGGTTTAAAACACAACCTATTGAGCATATCTCAAATATGCGATTGCAACTATAGTGTAAAATTTTCCAATCAAGGTTGTGAAATTTTAAACAAAAAGGGTTCAGTAATATTAACTGGTCGCAGAACTTCTAAAAACTGCTATATAGTAAGCAATGGTAGCTCATCTAATCAAACGTGTTACATGGTCCATACTGATGAGATAGAATTATGGCATAAATGCCTTGGACATGTACACTACCGAAATTTATATAGATTGAGCAAAGAAGAACTAATTAGAGGTCTACCTAAAGTGTAAAAAGTAGACAAAATATGAGGTGAATGCCAGTATGGTAAACAAACAAGGAGCTCTCACAAAAAGGTGAAATATCTAGGCCACTCGAGCTTCTTCACATGGATCTTATAGGACCAATCAGAACGGAAAGTCGAGGTGGCAAAAAATACATCTTGGTCATTGTAGATGATTATACAAGATACACTTGGGTTTCATTTTTAAGAGACAAATCAGAAACCCTTGATGAAGTGAAAAAGATTATCAAACAGATCCAAACTGAAAATTATTCTCAAGTCAGTAAGATCCGAAGTGATCATGGATCCGAGTTTGAAAATAGTGGTTTTGAGAAACTCTGTAGCGATCAGGGAATATCACATGAATTTTCTGCACCCAAAACTCCACAACAAAATTGTATTGTGGAAAGAAAAAATAGAGTGCTCCAAGAAATGAGAAATGTTATGTTGAATAGCATGAAGCTCCCTAGAAATTTATCGGCTGAAGCAGTGAATACCGCCTGCTACATTATCAACCATGTTTATATTTACAAATCTAATAATAAAACGGCTTACGAAATGTGGTATGAGAAATTGACTAAGTTTTTACTAAGTCACAAGTTTCAAATGGGTAGTGTCGATAAGACTCTCTTTGTTAGGAAACATAATGATGACATTTTAATGGTTCAAATCTATGTTGATGATATTATTTATGGATCAACTGGTACTAACATGATTGTTGAGTTTGCAGATTTGATGAAATCTAAATTCAAAATGAGCATGGTTGGGAAATTAAATTATTTCTTAGGATTGCAAGTAAAACAACAATCTGATGGAATTTTTATTTCACAATCTAAATATGTCTTGAACTTGATAAAGAAGTTTGGATTTGAGAATGGTAAGAATTTTGATACTCCTATGAGTACAACTCTAAGACTCTCAAAAGACTCTACAGGTAAAGATGTAGATCCTAAATTATATCGTAGCATGATAGGTAGCTTACTTTACTTAACTGCAAGTAGACCTGATATTGCTTTAAGTGTTGGAATTTGTGCTAAATATCAGTCTAATCCTAAAGAATCTCATTTAACTGTTGTCAAGTAAATTATTCGATATGTTGCAAGTTCAGTTAATCTGTGTCTTTGGTATCCCTATGATTCTAGTGTTTAATTGGCTGGGTATTCGGATGCTGATTGGGCAGAAAATATAGATGACAGAAAATCAACCAGCGGTGGTTGTTTTTACATTGTAAACTGTTTGGTTTCTTGGTTTAGCAAGAAGCAAAGTTCCATATCTCTCTCAACTGCGGAGGCAGAATACATTACAGCAGGAAATGCATGTACTCAGCTGGTTTGGATGAAACGTATGTTGAATGATTATAGAATCACACAAGACTCGATGATTTTATACTGTGATAATTCCAGTGCGATAAACATTTCAAAAACCCAATCCAGCATTCATGTACTAAGCATATTGACATTCGGTTTCATTATATTCGTGAATTAGTGGAAGAAAAAATAATATCTTTAGAATATATTCCTACCGAGACTCAACTTGCTGACATTTTTACTAAACCGCTCGACAAAAGCAGGTTTAATAAGTTAAAATTCAATCTCGGTATGTGCAATTTAAAATGATTGACCATGCATCTCTGTATCATAGTGTAAATACTCTATTAGTTTATATTTCAAAATTTCTTGAAAAATAAATGTTTATTTTTTTTCTGTACACGACCAGTCGAGAACGTGCTCGACCAGATGTGGTACGACCGGTCGAGGACGTCCCACGACCAGTCATGTAGCGCGCTGATTGCTTTTATTTGGAAGAAAATCATTTCTTATTCATTTCATTACTCTTCTCCAACGAGCCGAGCTTTGACTAGTCAAACCCCACTGTTCGATTCACTCAGGTTAGAGTGTTTTCTCTTGATTTCTTGAAGTATCTTAATATTTTCTCTTAAATTTCTTGATTATTGTTGTCTAAGATCTTCAACTTTTTGGGTTTCTCTTCCTCATTTGTTGAATCTAGAGAAACCCATCTCTATTTTCTTGATATTATTTTTTCAAGAAAATGGACTCTAGAGGTAAAAAGAAAACTCTTAGAGGTGCTTCCTCTTCTAAATCGAATGTTATCACTAGACGCCATCTTAGAGATCCTGAAGATGATCCACCATTTGTGCGTGATTTGCGTATGTGCAATGTGATTGTTGAAAAAGCTGTCAATTTAAACCATATCGCTCCTTTCGGTTTCCTTCCTCTCCTTCAATCTGTACGATGAAAAAACATTTTACGCTGGGGTGGGCCGACATACCAATCCATAGCACAGGCCATGGTTGCATGCATATCTAACTTTTTCTCTGAGCAACTGACTTTTACTATTACTACAAGAGAAGGGCCTTTTTCTGTTGATCGACATTTAATTTCAGGCCTTATAGACATACCGGTAAATGATGATGGTGTTCATCCTAGTACACTTGCTAAGAAAGTGTCAGAATCAGAAAAATGTACTTATACTAGAGCATTGTGTAACATGAATGCACCATGGACTACAAATGGAAATGCCCTCAAAACCAAATACTTGTTACCCAAATACAGAGTTTTGCATCGTGTCTTTACTTCTAATCTGTATCCCCGCTCTGGAAATAAGACTGAGTTGACTCTGTTTATGGTTCGCATTTTATACTCAATCATTACTGGTGTTAATGTTTGTTTGTCTTCTTTGATTTGTTCCTCTATCACTCAAAACCGTAGTCATCCTGGTTATGGTGATATTCCATTTGGATATCTGTTGAATGTATTAGCCACTCACATGTTATTCGCTATGCTCGTTGGTGAGGCTCCTATCCAACACCTCATATTTAACAATTCCAACTTGAATAAAATGAAGTTAAGATTGGCCCCTGGTCAAGTTAATGTTGATGCAGGTGAAGCTGCTGCTGAAGTTGAGATTGGTGTCGAAGGTGATGAGTTGTCACCTAATGATATTGACATGGATGATATTTTTGATGAAATTGATTCTGACTCTGGAAATGATCCAAACTTTGAACCATCTAATTTCAATGCACGTCTGAGTGCATTAGAGGAGAAAGTAGAACAGATGAATGTTGGCCACAATCAACAATTTAAAAATATGCGCAAATATTTTAGGCGCTTACAGAAGAGCCTTCATCAAAGTGATCCTAACATACCTGCTCCATCTTCTGGATCAGATTGAGAATGTTAACTCTTTGGTGTGTAATAACTTTACTACTTTACCTTATTTAGTTGTGTGGATGCATATTTTAAACTTCACTTGATAACTCTTTTGATATGTACTCCGACTCCAAATGATCACTTCTTTTGTATTGTTCTTAACTCTGTACTTTTTATCATTCTATCTTTCTGAGTAGCTCTCTCTATTACTGTCTTTCATATCCTATCTTTGTTTCTTCCTTTGTCATATTTTGACAAAAAGGAGGAGAATTTGTGAATTCTATGGATTGTCTACTCAGGGGGAGTTGAGGTGTACTAACTCAGGGGAGTTGAGTTGTCTCAACTGGTGCATGATTCGTAATTATACATTGTGATCTTATTGAAGTATGAGAGGTGTTTTGTCACAAATTTGACAAAGGGGGAGATTGTAAGTGCTATGATTTGATTCCTCTTTAATTGTCAAATTTTGTGTGTCAAAACTTCTTCGTATGTCTTGTGTTTATATCTTAATAAAACTGTTCGAGACACCACGTCAACACTTGAAGACTAGTTCAAAGAATTCTTCAAGCTTCATGATAGTTCAAGCTACAATGTAGAAGATATTGAAGAAGAGCTCAGGGTTAAGACTCAAGTTCAAAGTGCAAGTGGAAGTTTAAGATTCAAATATAAGTATGGGACTCAAGTGCAACTTAAAGTGACATTAAAGCTTGTGAAGTAGTCAAGCTACATCAAGAAGAACTCAAGCTTCATAATGATCAAAGTCTAAGCAAATGAAGTGTTTAATGTCCATACTTCATGTTTCAGGTTTGATAGACCATTAAATTGACCTTAGGGTAGGTCACTTTAGATACATAATTCATTTGAATATTATTACATGGTTTTGGTCTATTCTAAGACCAGTCCTAGACCTTGTTCGACTAGTCCTAGCACTGGTTCGACCAGTTTAAGAAGTTTTAGGACCAGTCCTAGAATTATTGTATTTTATCGGATTTTCTGATTTGGCTTCGACCAGTCCTGGAGTCTGCTCTACCGGTCGTGGGATGGTCTCGACTCGACCTTCGACCAGTCGTAAAGCTGCGACTCAAACTCCAGCGACTAAATCAAGTGTCGCACGACCAATCGTAGAGGAGTCTCGACTAGTTGTGGACTGCCTTTGACCAGTCGTGTACTGCCTACGACCGGTCGTACAACTGTTTGATTCGATCGCGCTTAAAAATTCAAAAATCTATTTATTCTTAGACCGGTCGTGGTGACCCTAGGACCAGTCGAAGACGAATTTCTGCAGCTAAAAGTAGCATACGAATTTCAGAGTTTTTCATTAAAAATCACTTGAATTCAAGACTCCACTCTAAGATACGTTTGTGTTTGTTTTTAAGTTATTTTGTGCATAATTGCTTTCTCTTTTTGCTAGCTTATTTAATTTGATTTTGTTTCTATATTCTAATCTTATTTGAAAAGAGGAATTACCTTATTCCTTCTTCTTGGAATCAAAATCAAATATAGCTACGCCCAACTGGTTTAAATCTAAAATCAATTAAAACTTAGAACCATATTAAAGTGAGTAGTGGACATTGAACTTCTATATTCAAACATCTACTCCAATTGGTTCTACCGGGCTGCTACAAGGAGAAATCTAGGTATTTTACAATTTCGTAAATTCTATTCTATTTTGGTTTTTGTTTGAGGTTCGCCAAAAAAATCTCAATTTGTGTAATTATCTGAGGAGAGCCAGAAAACTTAGAAGTGTGGGTTTTTGAATTGTTTAAGCTCAAGTTAAAAAGACACAATTGTAAAGGTTTTTGGTGAACCTGTGAAAACCTATTTTGATAGTGAATGCTAATATCCCCTATATGAGGATATTAGGAGTGGAGTAGCATTCTGTGTAGCTGTTGAAAGACAGTTAGTGTACACACAGGCGAACCACTATAACTCTTTGTCTTGTGGATTGAATGCTTGCTTAATTTCCATGTCATTTATCATTCAATTGTGTGGAATGTACGTGTGGATGTGAATGTTATAACAATTTACATTTCAAGCGAGTGTGGGGATTGTTGTAATAAGTTAGATCTTTATTTTTGCAATTTATTTCAATTCCTTGCTATTTAGTTATTTCTATTCAGATTGAGTTATTGATTCAAAAGACGTTCTAGAAATAAGGTTGTCCTTCTATAAGCCCTTGTTTATTATGGTGTAAGGTTGTCCTTAGAACTGAATTTGTATTAACCTCTCAATACTTATTTATTGAGATTGATTTGATTTCATTATTGTGAATTGATTTATAATTGTAAGGCTATCTGTTTATCTTTATTCCGCTGATTTTATTTTAATTTGGCATAGTCCTATTCCCCCCCCCCCCCCCCTTTAGGACATATAGCTTGGCCATTTCACAGGTTTTGGTTTTGGTTTAGGTTATAGGTTTTGGTTTTGGTTAAGGTTAAGGTTATAGGTTTTGGGATTTGAGAATAGGTTCGGGTTTAAGTTATAGGTTTTGGTTTTGGTTTTGGTTATAGGTTTTGATTTAAGTTATAGGTTATAGGTTTAGGTTATATGTTTAGGTTTAGGTTATAGGTTTTTGGTTTAGGTTTAGGTTATAGGTTTTGATTTAGGTTTAGGTTAAGGTTTAGGTTTAGGTAATAGGTTTCGGGATTTGAGAATGGGTTCGAGTTTAAGTTATAGGTTTTGATTTTGGTTTAGGTTATAAGTTTTGGTTAAGGTTTAGGTTTTTGGATTTGAGAATGGGTTCGGGTTTAGGTTATAGGTTTTGGTTTTGGTTTAGGTTATAGGTTTTGGGATTCGAGAATGGGTTCGGGTTTAGGTTATAGATTTTGGTTTTGGTTTTGGTTATAGGTTTTGGGATTTGAGAATGGGTTCGCGTTTAGGTTAAGGGTGTGGTTCCTGTAAATACAAATATAAACACGGCCTGTCCAAATGGCCAGGCCCTTCCAATGTCGTCCATAGGAAATGGACAGCTTCATCATGGTCATAATAATGGTTCTCACCTTCTAGGGACCCCCGCTCATCCGGATAGTTCCGACGCAGATCCGGGTCTGCTCCATTAATTTCGAGCAAATACATAAACACGTCCTGTCTAAATGGCCATGTCCTTCCAATGTCGTCCACAGGAAATGGATAGCTTCATCATGGTAATAACAGCGGTTCCCACCTTTCAGGGACTCCGCTCATCTAGATAGCTCCGACGCACATCCGGGTCTGCTCCATCAATTTTGATCAAATACATAAATACGACCTGTCCAAATGGCCAGGTCACTCTAATCATGTGTCTTCTCAACAAGAAAAACGTACCAGATGCTTAAATCTGAAATATGCAGCTCCAATCCTCCTACATGCAACATCCACCTGAAAGAATGCGCATAATCGTTATGCTTGAGTAATCAATACAGGAATGTACAAGTAAAACAATAAAACTAGAGATACTCACTGCATTTTCAGGATCTCCTCCATAATTAACGATCTCATTCTAAAGCCCTTCTCCCTCCTCCTTTACCCGGGCTTAGGACTGGCAATGCAAGGAGTTGTATTGGCAGAGTTAAAAAGGGGCTTAGGCTCCATTTGTTTTTCAAAAAAAATGTTTTCATCAATACTAATGTGATGACCAAATGGAGCCTAAGACTATAAATACGTTCAAATATAGAGTACAAAATTCATTCAATATTTTTATATAGAAAAAAACAAGTGCCAAATTAGTTCAAAATTAGTTTGAAATGCACACTACACATTTAAAATTAGTTCAAAATGCACACTACACGTGTTCAATTATAGAGTACCAAATTCGTTCAAATTATTGAAATCTCAAAGCCTCTTTCCCCCATTGCACAAATGATCCCAGACCAACCTCTCTAAGTGTAGATGCGAACCCATCTTCTTTCTATAAAGGAGCGTGAGGTTGTATAACCTCAGTCAGGACAACAACAAAAGCTCCATCCTCCAACGGTTCGCCATGGACAGTGGCATTTGGATTAACTTCATGTACTTCACCATGAGCAACTACACCACGTTTTCCAAAACTAAGCAAGTCGCATCTCTTACCGATATATATAATATTCAGCTACATTTACACATAAAATGGCATTGGTATTGTTAGCGTTTATAATATAATTGTAAGCTCAATACAATAAAAAATTAATACTTGCATATCGACGATGCCTGAGCAGATTTAGCGACTATTGGTGATGAGAGATTTTAAGTACACTCTCTTTCTGCATAGCTACCAATGTTTTCTTCATCTCAAGTATATCTTGAGTCATATCATCCAATTTTTTCTTCACCTAAAATAACTCTTAAGTTACGCTCTCTTTTTATTTTGTCACATTCTCTACCTTTGAACGAGTAGGGGCTGACTTCTTCAGTCTAGCTTGCTTATTGAGCAACCTAGACCCCGCATTTGCCCTTTATTGTCAGAACCAACTAACTGTAAAATATTGTAAATCAAGTTATTAGGGTATTTATAATTACCATAAAACTTAAGTAATTTTTAAATTTTATTAGTACCTCTGTAAGGGCATCATCCATGCCGGTCATCCTAGAAGCAAGATTGCTACTATAAAGCTCATCTAGTTTTTCCTTTGAAAAAATACAAATGAATGCAATATAATTCAAAGTTATACATAAGCTTTTCATAAGGGTACTAGTTAGTGGTATGAGGGATGCACTTACAGCAAGGTCAGGATACTGAACAACTTTGTCCTTTCTTGTATGGGCTCTTAAGAAGACTTCACATCTACCTATCTCGGCATCAGAGGTAAGATTCTTCTCCATCGCCTTTGGCACATTACATATCATTCAAATACACATCATTAATAGATTTAGATGAATGATAATTCAAATTTAAATTCAATTTTAAACTATAATATCTATTTTTAAATACATATCATCTTATGGCGAGTAACAACCATGTTGTGCCTCCCAAGACACGCAGGTCCTTTTAGCTTGGCCCGATTGACTATATTCCTTGCACTTGCCCTCTTGAATTCCTCGGTGGTACGTTGATTCACAAAGACCCTCCAATCCTCCATAAGGATACCTGGGGGGGCAGGACCATCTCTCACAGCAATAGGATCCTTGTTTTTAATATATTTTGCAGTCAATCTTCTCTTGTAATTCCTCCACACTTGATTGATGCATTTTGTAACGTAATCAAGACTTGCATCCCAACTTTGACCCTCAAACTCATAAAACTGTGACAATCTTTCTGTGACCATATGAATTTGTTCATGAGGCACCTGGCGAAAGTCTAGGTATATGATCGGGATATGAGAACGGGTGAGGACACTAACATGTGATGCAAAGTCTTTGTGATCGGAACAGTCCTCATTCGGTTGCCCGTATTCATTCGTCTTTAGGACTTTTTTCCTATCAGGTGGCACAAGTAAGAGATCTAGATGAAGAAGAAGCTGACACAATTATATAAAAAGAATAACAGTTATATATACATATCATTGATTACCACCAATATATAAGAAAAAGGAAATTTACATATATAATTAAGGAGATCTTATTACCTTTGGTGTTGCTTGAATTTGTACTCCCAAGCACCTGCGCACCCAATACCTCTGCTTGTGAATCCATGTGCCTATTTCTTCCCTAATATGAAAAGAAAAGAAAAAAAAAAGCTAATGGTTAAGAAATAATTTATATCACAGATAAAGTACAAAAAATTCACTATATTATCCAAACCTTGATTAGATTTCCTCAAATAAATATCATTTTGTTACATGCTTAGAAAATACAAACAAATCAATAGATTCTCTTTGATCGTTTTCTTTTCTTTGTTTTCTCAACCACAACACTGACGTCTTCAGATTCATTGAATATCAACTCATCAACCATAGCTAATGAGGTGAGATCAGGTCCTACATCGGCATTACTTACAGCCTTTAATCGTTCCGATAGAACGCATGTCTCGTCTTTGACAAAAAAAATTTTAGAATCTCCAAGACCACATGCCGGTCAGGATTTTTTGGATCTCTGGAGTAGAAAACTTGCGTGGCATGCTCTGCAAGAATGAAGGGCTCGTCACCGACTTTGTCTGAACTGTAAAGACTAGACAAATTTACTAATCTCAAATTCACTTCGACATCAAAAGAAACACCATGATGTGTCACTTTTACTCAATCACACTTAAATAGGATGGGCTTGTACCCTGATCGGTACTTCAATTGGATTATTCTATGAAGGACTCCATAGTAAGGTTGATTTTCTTCCACTATATTAATATCCTTAGCACTTGATCGGAAGGTTGTCATACCTTTTATCCTAACCCCATTGTTTTGGTTCATTTTATTCACCTCATAGTCCTTAGTGACAAAGAGGAAACCATTAATACAATACTAATTGTATTCAATAGAAAAAGCTAGAGGTCCTCTCACTACATCTTTAAATTCATTATCGTCAGATTCAATGAACTCTGGTTGCCACTTCAACCAAGATATGAATTCATCCTCGCAAGGCACCCTATTGGTCCTCTTATAGCATCGCTGCAAGAAATCTTTGTGCTTCCTACGCGATATTCGATAAAATTATTATATTGAAATCGCATAAAGTAAGGAAGATATACATATATATATGAGCTTTTTGTACATACCCTTCCCACTCGTCGTAGCTAGGATGACTTTTCAGTACCCATGTACGAGCTTGTTCGTATTCGATACCCGCTAGGATAACACTTTAACCTGAACCTACTGGATCAACGTCGTTATCATTAGGGTCATCATCAACGATATCTTCCAACTTACGTAGTCCTGGAATGATTCTGTTAAACCATTTTTCCAGCTTTTCCAATAGGCATGTTTTCTGTTTTCCTTTATATTGGTTGCAGAATATAATTGTCTCCTCTTGGATATATTACTCTGCAATACAGCCCTCAGGTCGTGTCTTGTTACTGACATAGGCCTTGAATGTCTTCATGAACCTGACAAAGTTACTGATACATTATATATACATGCAAATGTAGATGTTAAGCCGATTTATTCTTATTAAGCTCACAGCATACCTTTCGAATGGATACATCCATCGATAGTATACAGGACCACATATGCGCGCCTCATAAGCCAAATGGATTGACAAATCTATCATAATGACAAATATCGATGGCAGGCATATAGTTTCAAGCTGACACAACGTCCTACCCATGCCCCTCTTGAGAGTAAGGAGTGTTTGAAGGTTTACGGTTGTCGAGCACAAGGCATTAAAAAAGGTGCAAAAGCTTGTAATTATAGACGAATGACCTTCCTATCCCTGAATGAATGCTAGATGAGAACCGGGAGCAGATGTTGCATTAACACATAATAAGAATGAGACTTCATTCCCTTTAAATCCACGCAATCTTCCTTTACGATGGTCCTCCAATTCGCACTAAAACCAATCGGAACACGCAGCTCATGTAAAGTCTGGATGAAAAGTTTTTTCTCTTCTTTTCTTAGACAGAAAGGACCTTGTTTCTGAATCACCTTACCATTGTTCTTTTTCAGCCATAGACGCTTCTTAATTCCTAATTATTTCAGGTCCCTGCGTGCATTAACATCATCCTTGGTTTTTCCCAGGCGTGTTTAACATCAAGTCAACTAGGATTTCATATATATTTTTCTCAATATGCATGACATCAAGGTTGTGATGCATGGAAATATCTTTTCAATACTCCAAATCAAATAATATAGACCGTTTGAAGAACAACGGTGATTCAACATCATCCGCTAGCTCTTGTCGGCCTCCATCAATACCCCTTATATTACTCTTCCCATTCTTCCCCCACTGCATATTCAAGTTCGCAGTTTGTCTTTTGACCTCAATCCCATCCAGACAGATCGGTTAACGTCGTATCTCCACCTTCTTATTGAATGTGTCAGCACTTGTGTCCTTCCTAACCTGTTCTGACATTGGTAACCATCGTCTGTGGCCCATATAAACATGTTTCTTTCCATATTGGAGTCATAGAGAATCTGTGTTATGACCACATACAAGACAACCATACTTACCCTTTGTCTTACAAGTAGAAACGTTACCATATGCTGAAAAGTCATGGATTGTCCAAAGCAAAATGACACGCATGTTAAATTTATTTTCATGGTATGCATCGAACGTCGTGACCCCTTCTCACCATAACTTTTACAGTTCATCAGTCAATGGCTGTAAATAAACGTCAATATCCTTTCCTGGTTGTCGCGGTCCCTCAATGAGCAAAGTCAATATAGTAAACTGAGGTTTCATGCAAAGCTTTAGTGGAAGGTTGTACGTCACACACATAATGGGCCATGAACTATACGACATACTGAAAGTGCCGAATGGGTTAAACCCATCTATAGCCAAACTCAATCGAACATTACGAGGCTCAACTGAAAAATTTGTATACTTGTCATCAAGATTCTTCCATGCAATAGAATCAGTCGGATGCTCCATCTTTTCATGTTGAAATTTTCTGGTTGAGTGCCAAGACATTTCTTTCACCAACTATGGCATACTAAACATTCTTTGTAGCCTTGGTGTTAATGGAAAGTACCTTAACACCTTCCTAGGTATTCGAGATTGTTTTTTCTCAGAATCCATTTCAGTCTTGTACCTAGAAGTTTTATAATTTGAACAAATGGTTTTTATCTCGTTCTCTCTCTAGTATAAGATGCAGTCATTTGGACAAGCAAGGATTTTCACATAATCAAGACCTAACTTTGTAATGATCTTCTTCGCTTGGTAGGTATTAGTTGGGGCCTTGTTACCGGAAGGTAACACCTTCTTTAGTAGTTGAAGGAGCTCTGTAAAGCTTTTTTCACTCCATCCATGATTCACCTTTAATTTGAAAAGTTGTACAATGAAAGTCAGCACGGTGAAATCATGGGCCACAGGGTATAGCTCAATCATTGCGTCTCGCAGATTTGCTTCAAACTCATTAGTTTCATTTTCTCCAAGGACGCCTTCAACTATAGGGGTCACATTGGGCTCATCCTGTATAACTTCATCTAGGTTATTACCACCAAGTTCTTGAATGATCGGGTTGTGAACCTCATTTAATTTCAGGACACTTAGGTGATACATGCTCCCCATGCATGTTCCAAACCCTATAGCTTGGGTCGAATCCATTTTTCATCAGATGTATTTCTATATCATCATAAGAAACTGGAAAACGTGCACATCTGCAAGTGGTGCATGGGCAAGGAACGGATTCTCTACCAGGAAGGTTTTCTTGTGCAAATTTCGAAAAACTTCTGATTCCAGAAAGAGGTCTAGGAAACTTAGTGTCATCCACTCCCTATTCATTACAGCCGGCTCTTGATTAAACAAGGGGTCCATTTTCAACTTGCACCTTACCAAAAATTAAAGTTGGAAATTAGCCTCATGCACCATCTTCCTCAAAAGTTGGAAATGAAGGAAGTGTTGTCAAATGATTGAACCCATACAGATATTATCTACTAAATACAATGTATTAAGGAGTTTGCAATCATTGTATTTTTACAACAAATTAATAATGTTGCTAACATTTTGCTCTACCCAATGTGGTTTCTGTGAAACCACTACAATGAGATATTTCATAAAAAGACTCAGAAGAAAGATACTTTCAATTTTAAGATGCCTTTATAAACATGGTATAAATGGCTCTTAATAGAGAAAATATATATTGGCTATGTCAACAAGGGAAAACTAGTTTTCAAATCATGTTAACACAAATCAACAATGACGAAGGGTAAAATGAAACATTCCAAACCTCGATTTATTAGTGTTACAATGTAAAGCTTGGTTATAGAATACAACAAGCTTTGAAGTTCTCCCTATATTTCCCCAATTTTTTACTTCTATATTTGTAAGCACATTATAAATTTTCACAACCACTCTGACTCGCTGGGAAAAGGCTATGATTATGATGAAGATAATACTGATGGTGATTGGGAAAAGGCTATGATTATGATGAAGATAGTACTGATGGTGATTATTTCCAAAGATTCAATGGATAATACCCAATTGTAGGTTAGGGATGCATTAGTCCAATTCTAGTTTCATCGTCTTTCTAAAATTCTAAATAATGCACAGAGATGGACGCGCAAAGTCAATGTGCTTCCCTATAGAATGGATTGTTCTCTTTGTACAACAAACCATCAAATGGGCTTAAATTAATACCCATACCTACACCCACACCCATTTAACCACCTAAAACAAAAAACAAAAATTGTAACAGGAAATGATGGCAAAAATATCCAAAGCACTGCATAAACAACATGCCTCAATAAAAAAATGAATCATCCAAATAGTATTTTATAAAAATAATAAAGAACATTCCCTCAGAAATCTGTATAAACTCAAAACAAAAAATAAAAATAAAATCCTATGCTTCCTAGATAAGGGCAACACCGCCAATAACAAAATTTTTGCCTAAAAATCAATATATTAGTTTGCAGTTAAGGCTACAGGGAATCAGTAGGAATTGTGATATCTATAACTCTAAACATTTTAAATGTCAGAATCAACATGATATTAGGACATGCGAAATCCAAAGATGTGCCAATTGTGCTGCAACAATTTGGTGTGGGATTCATGACTACTGAATGTGTTGAATATAAATCTCACAACATTTTCTAATTTATTTTATTCTTGCCAACCAAAATTACACATTTACTCTATCTTTGTTATATCTATTGAAAAGACATTGAAGCAGTTATTGGGGCAGCAATTGTTCTCTCAATCCCTCATAATATAAATCAATCCTATCAAGGTTAGTGGGAGCTAGGGGTGGCAACAATTTGGATCAACCATATTTTAGCAAAACGGCATAGAACAACAACAAAACGAAAAAAAAAACAAAAAAAAAAGGAAAACAGAAGTTGAGGCATTTAGTATCATTCCACATCGACAACATGCTCCAATAGAGAGTTCGGTGCGAACCAATGTCATTCTAATGGGATCACACGTATCAGAATGATTATATTGCACATGTTCTATTTTGTTGTCTTAAAGTTCAGTCTTGTGCATTGATAACATGTTCCATTCTACTGTCGTTGGGGTCAAGCTTCTTCATGATTATATCACACACAAATTGGGGCTTGAAACAATAAAGGGTCTATGTCACATAGGATTGCAGATAGATTTACTTAGAAGGGCTGAGATGTATTACAGCCAATGGCTAGAATTCAACGGCAATTTAAGGTTCAATTTACTATATAAAGGCTTTTACCATCCAATTAGAGAATCAGAGAGAAATTACATCATTTTCATTTTTGAGACCAGAAGAGTTTGCACAAAATTGCTGGAAATTTTGGTTGAGTTGCCATAAATTTGATTCTAGTGCAGAAATTAGGTTTAATTGCCTGGAAATTTGTGAATAATTGCTAATTCTAGTGCACAAAATTGCTGATTTACAAAAATTGGTGTTGGGAATTCATTGTGGACCTTGTAATATACCGTTGGAATTGGAGTCTGGAGATGGCAATCAATCAGAACCATATAAAACCTAGATTGACTTCTAGTGCAGCAAAATAAACTCAAGAAAGAAGTACACTAAATCACTAATACCTGAGATGATCTGTTCATCCCTAACTTCTAACCAAGTTAGCATTAGATTAGATCATCATTCCTCTAATGATTAATCATAAATTTTTATCTGAAACTTCCATTAAATAAAAATCACAACCACACAATAGACATGCAGCACAAAAACACGAACTAAGGAAGTACAAAAGGAGCCAAGACTACCTCAAGGAACTGATTTCAGTGCTGGGAATCTCACAGATCAAGTTGGGTTAAATCTTTTACAAGTCTATCAAAACAAAATCGAATCACAAATTTTTATAAAAAAAATAAAGTTAGCTAAAACAGAGTATATATCAGATCATCCCCTTAGAACATGTAGACAGACGAAACTCTGGATAAAAAATAGCCACTTAGCCAACAGAGGCTGTCAGCATCTGAACCAAACAAGGACAAAAAGCCTGGGTTTCGCAGTCAACTAGGAGACATATATGACCCTTCTTGTTGTCGAGATAATCTGTCCACCGCCCCTATGGATTACATCAGCATGAAGAACAACGTCACAGACCTCAAAGCATATGCCCCACATGTTTTCCAAAGCCAATGCTCCTTCCTTTTATGCCCATTGGAACCTAGCCACAACAGAATCCTTGATTTCATTCAGGTATTGAACTCCCTTGTACATGTCAACAACCATATTTGGTACCCATGATTCTAACCTTCAAACCAGTTGAGACCTTCCCAGCGAAAACCCTCAACTGATTTCGAAAATAGAGAGAGAGAGAGAGAGAGAGAAACCTTCAAACTAGTTGAGACCTTCCCAACGAAAACCCACGACTGATCTCGGCGAAAGTGGGTTTTGAAAATGCTAGCGAGAGAGAGAGAGAGAGGGGGGGGGGGGAAAAGAGAGAGGGGATGCAAACGGTGAGAGACGGGGAGAGGGTGAGGGAGAGCGGGAGATCGAGAGATGGCGAGGGAGAGGTGAAAGAGAGAGAGAGAGAGAGAGAGAGAGAGAGAGAGAGAGAGAGGGTGAGGGAGCCTAGTTTTGGGAGGTATGCAGGTGAGAGAAAATGACGGATTGGATTTTTCATTTGGAGGAGGGGCGCATGACGGACAACCCATTAGGACCGTGGGGCCCACCATGATGTATGTTATTTATCCACTGCGTCCATTAATTTTAAAATATTATTTTAAGGGTTGATGCAAAAATGTGTCAGATCGAAGTTGTAAGAAGACCACACAACATATTAACAATAGAAAATTAATTTTTATGATTTCTTATTGTGTGGTCCTCTTAGACATTTAATCTACATAATTTTTGGCATAATCCACTGAAATTATATATCCGAATTTATAGATGGCTTAGATCAAACACATATTTTTCAGTGAGCCCCATGGAGCCCCTTAAGCACCATCAATGGCTAATACGGCTATGATGAAGAGGAAGGCTTTAGCTACGGATCAATTAGGTTTTTTGCTACGATTTAGATCCGTAGCAAAATTGCTACGGATTAAATCCGTAGCCAAAAGCTTTCACAGTCCGTAGCCTTTGCTCGATTTTTTGGTAGTGGGGAAAAGAAAAGAGAATCCACATATTTAGTAAACATACGAATTTCTTGGACAAAATGAATGTTGCGATGACTATAAGAGGTATAGATGATATCAGAAGGAGGAGACTGTACATGAAAAGAATGAAAATATTCATACAACCACACTTGGAGAAGCCATAACGGTCTTATACTGTGAAATAAACCTTTGGTGGTTAGCTCGTACAAGCCTCTATACAGGTGGCCGAGCAAAAATGGCACAAGTGCTAATTTTCTACCATGTGTAAGTGCATCGGCTAGTTGAATGTATTCATTGGTAATCTAGAGAGCATTCACACAAAGTAGGTGGTGTCAGATCCATAGTAGTAAGAAGGTTGTGTGTTCTTTATACTCAACTGGACCTTCATATTTATGATAAGAGAGCATGGAATGGGAATAGGCCTTATCGGTTATCACGCCCTAAATTTTGGGGGTCGAGTCAATGCTCGACTCCTGATATTCCGAGTGTCACTTATGCCTCATGGAAACGAGTAATTTGGGTTTGTTTGTTTTGTGTGTGAGCATCTGAGAAATTAAATGGATCATGCAATGTACACTAAAATGAACGTAACTTGAACTTAAGATACGACTACCAAAATGATGTGTATACGTTCAGTGTACGGGACCATCTCCCAGCGAAATACATACAGTCAAAAATACAAATTCTCTACCCTAAGATCTCATCGTTGGCCTTAGGGAAGCCTATAGCGACCTGCCCAAAAGCTAGAAATACGAGAGCTCCTCCTTTGAGTCCATGGATGCCTCGTCTAGCACGTCAAGATCTGTGATATCTGCATCTAAGATAAGGTCTAGTTGGTGTTTTAAAACACCGTCCCAGAGTAGGAGTGAGTAATCAACTCAGTGGTTCCAATAGCATCAAGTTGCGCAAATTATCAATTCCATGGCACAATTAATGAAAAACAACTTAAACGTTCAGTTCCTAGATACACTTTTTAATGTACGTGCATGCTATATGATATGATGCATGCCCTTGCAATCCAACACTCCCTCATACTGACTCCAACTCATTCACAAATGGCCAACACTCTCTCATCATGCGACCTCAACTCCCAAGTCGTCATACCTAACTAATGTAATGTGACAAAATGATCATGTTAGCTGAGTATTTAGTTAAATTTGTTCGTCCAGCAAGATTAGAGAAACTAAGGTACTTCTAACTGAGAGGTTGTGGCGGCCCTGAGCCTGCGACCCTTAATCCGTCTGGTTCTTCACTCCCAGCTGATCTCATACGATAGGCGGTATTTTAAACTGAATTACTCGCAGTCACTACGGGGAGGCTCGTCATCCCAGCGTAGGCTGACAATACAGACACAGTGTCTCATACCACCATGCCCGGCTCTAGAGACTTATGGATCATATCACTAACGATTGTAAGTGGGCATTTTGAGGGGCATAAGGTGCTTAAGGTTCAAGTGGGTGTGATCATACATGGTAAAAACACATGATTAGGTGGACTAATTCAACTGACTCAGGCGAACTACGATGCAACCAGCACTGGGTGTGAGCATCTTGTGTAGTCTAACTATTGTCGGTTAACCGTGTTTAACCTGGATCGGTTGGATTGGCCCGGGGCAACCGATTCAATAAGGTTGTCCTTGTGAGTTTTGCAATTCGATGGCCAACCCAATTGGCCTGTCAGGTAACATTTAATTGCATGTCATATACATTGCTTCTTTCAGAAATATGCAAGCATGCATGACAATAAATCTAGGTGTTCCATTCAATTTAAGCATTATATTAGACTGAAATAGCGGTGAAGACCGCTTAAGTAGAAGTTAGAATATGTCAATATGTCCTAGAGGGGGGTGAATAGGACTTTTTAAAGATTTATGAGTTATTTAAAAATTCTATCACACTAATCCTATTATGTTTGCAATTCTCAGGATTACTCAAATTAACTTTACCAGCTTCCAAGCCTTGTAGAGGATCTAATCATAACCTATTTGTAAGATAAACAAGTTACAGACAAGATTGTGAAGGATATGACTGTATGTGTGTATAAGGTGTGATCTCAAATAATCAGATATAAAGGCATGCTAGGAAATCACATAACTGAAAGACAAGAATCATCTCAAACACAGTCATTTTTATAGTGGTTCGACTACTTGTCTACTCCACTCCCGGCTGTCGCACTCAACCCTTGAGTGTACCGGATTTCACTAAGGAGGTTTCCCAGGGTTCACCTTAAACCTAAAGTTTTAAATCAGGTTCACATTCAACCTTTACAGAGGTTTTATGCGGTTTACCTCAAACCCAGGTTTTGTTGGTTCACTCCTAACCAGATGTTTATGCTCTCCATAGAGCAAGGGTCCACACAATGCACATGGATTTTAGACCACATAGGTCAATGACCTACACAAGGACCTAACAGTTTATGCCCTACACAAGAGCAAGGGTCCACCCTGTGCACCCACCACGTACACTCCCGCCAGAGGCCTCCTTGAGGAGTTCAAAGGGTGAGAACCACTTAGGACCAAGACCTAGGAAGGAATGATCGCAAGTGTCCTCTGGACTCTGGATACTTACAAATAAGTTGATGAGTCCCGTTAAGCACAACGCTGAAGATCTTCTCCTCCTTGTTGACGAAGAGTCTTCAGCTCCTTGATCCGCAACACAAGATGATATACCAATGTTTGGCTTCTGGTTGGGTCAAGGGTGAGATGGAATCCTACTCTCTAAAGATTTTCCTATAAGGAAGATAGAGTGGTTCCTGTCACGCCCCAAACTCGGAAACCGAGCTCACAAAATTTCCGATTGCCGAATCCGGCGCCGACAGCCTCCGTAGAACTCTATTCTCGGCTCCCAGTGCCCATACGCTAGGTTCCAATCCTGGGATGCTACAAGGAGGATTTTCAACATCAGTTTAATTCATCATAAGCATAACCAAAGGCATAACCCACAAACAACAACCAAAAACTCCATCACATTTCTACTATGATCAAAAACTTTACAAGTACAATGATCATAAAGGGAAATACAATGATGATAGACAAAAAGCTCCAAAATGATCTGCTATGTGCTCCAACCTCAGCGCTACTGCGTCCCAACATCACCTGCACGTAACGGTCGTGCATAAGCTTATAGAAAGCTTAGAGGGTGGTGAAAGTGTGTGTGCAAGGTAGAAATGCAGATATGCAGTATCAGAGTAATGCGGAACATGTTGATGAGTCCATGAATACCGTTAGCCGTACCAAGGCTATGCGATGCAAGACGTGAATGATGTCGGCCGTACCAAGGCCATGCGATGCGAAATGCAACCCAAGCATACAAATTCTCATCTATGTCCACATATCAGTATAGCTCAAATATAGAATATCACTGGGGTCTAGTACACTCTAAACTAGATTGCCGCCCCATCGCGCGCAATAAGGTAAGTGGAAGAGACCTCACTACTCGCCTGTCAATATCGGGCTCGGCTCGTCGATAGAGGACCCATTCCTCGAGCTGGTCAAACTCAACCTAGCTTTACCCCCTCCTCTCGGCCGAGTAAGGCCACACCCCCTTCCAACCGACCATGACACAATGGAAAGCGCAGCCGTCTGGTAATTGGCACTCGGCGCTCCTACACCCACTCGGTCTAGACGTTGGAGCAACCTCTTGGTACCATAAGGGTTTAGGGACTTTCACCCAGGGATATCTATAACACCCCATGTAGAACACAATTTTCGATATCCAATCCTGCCAACCACGATATGCCTGTGGCGGCTATGGCCCTGATGTCGCCAGGGCGTACAGTACACATGTCACACGATGCAAGATGCACGAATCACTTAATCCAATCATGCAACAATCTTGTGCATATCGCACGCTTATGTAGGGCAACTTTGTCCATCGGGGAGTACATAAACAATCTGCTCAAAGGCATGTGCTATGATCAATCACTCATCTCATCACAAGCATGCAGATGATGCGTATGAACATGTATCATGATGTTATGTTGTCACATACTCATACTCGGTATCGATAACCGGCGTTGACCTCCATAATCGGCACCGATAATCAGGGTCGATGATTGGCATCGGCCGCGTTTATGAAGTCATTCGTCTATAGCGAATGGGACCCACTTATTTGGGGTTAACCCATAAAGAGAATGGGCCTAACAAGGCCCATGGGAAGGTCACAATGAGGACATCTAACCATCATTGCCCATCAATGTGGACATCAAACTAACATTGCTCCCAAGGAGTGGCCTACATAGGGCTAAACATATAATGGGCCCATGGCCTCACATACAATCACAATGGGCCTCATTCACGTCCTCATCATATGGGCCAACATACATCACGTCGGGCCTCGAATACACAACAGGTGGGCTTCGCGCCTGAGCCTCAATATTAGGCCTCATATATCAAGTGGGCCTCACGTATATCAAATTGGGCCACACCCATGGGCCTTATGTACATCAAATCAGGTCGTGCCAATGGGCCTCATGTATATCAAATTGGGCCCACCCTTATGTGTATTTGAGATCCGACCTATTCACAAGTTAACATAGAGATAAATGAAGTGAAAACAATATTGGGGACTATGGTGGCCCATAGAAGTTTTTTTGAACGGTGGATGTCACTATACCCCGTTATTAATGCAAATGGTGGGGTCCACTAGAAATTTGGGTCACACACATTCACCCCATGTCCTAAAATGATCACACCGATGATCGGACCGTTTGGATATAACACACGCACCATGGTGGGTCCCATATATAGACGGTATGGGTGAGACAAATGGGACCCACGGTACTAGCTGACATTGAGAGAGAGAGAGTCAGAGAGAGAGTTAGAGAGAGAGAGAAAGAGTCGGAGAGAGTTAGAGAGAGAGAGAGTTAGAGAGAGAGGGCAGCCACGTACAACCTCTCCTTTTGTTTTTGTCTTTTCTTTACTTTTTCTTTTCTTTCCTGCAACACAACAGAGGTGGGCCCCACGTAGGGCCCACCATAACAGCTTATATGATATATAATATATATATATATTATATAATATAAAATATCATATAATATATAATATATGTATATATATCACCAGTAACCAGCGTCCAAACAGATGGACGCTGGATGAAGTACACAAATCAATGTGGCCCACCGTCTAAGCTATGGACGGTGAGGACCCACACGTGCCACCATGGGAGGGCCCACCATATGATAAATGGTGTGGATGCAAACTACCCCCATGGCCAGGGCCAACCTAGCCTATTGACGGTGCAACTGCCAGCTGCAACTGGCTACCGTCCATCAGACGGTCTGTCTGAATGAAAAACAAATGGACGGTGTGGGTAAGACCCATACACCACAGGGGTCCCATGCACATGGGCCACCCCACTAGGGAATCCATGCCAAGACCTCAAGTGTTGAAACGAGGTATATTGCACTCGGTCTACCACGTGGCCAAGGGGTTGAGCGTGGGCCCAGCGTTGAAACGAGGTACCTCCACTCAGTCGGCCAGTTGTGCTATGTAGCTGGGGGTGCACAAGCACCAAGGAGGGCCCCACACGGATGTGGTCCCTCCGTCCTTGAACGGTGGACGGTTGGATAAAACACATACTATATGTGTGGCCCATCAAAAAGGGTGGACGGTGTGGATGGGTCTCATGGACCCCACCGTCAACACCCACTCCACTGTTAGTGTACACCCACTATCAGTCCACACCCACGTCAGTCCACACTTCCCTGTAGTGCACACCCCACTCTCCGTTTATACTCCACTGCTAGCCATCCCACTGTCAGTCAACACTTCATTGTTAGCCATACCCCACTGACGGAAGGTATGGGCCTATACCTCATCAAGGTGGGTCCCACATGGCCCACCCATTTTTGGATCAGCTTGATATTTGTGTCTTACCCATGTCCAGTAGCAATGAGTGCACATACCACCCATGTAAATAGTGGGGTCCACATTAATGGACAATGTGGATAAGGTCATAAATGAAGTGGGCCACAGGCCATCATACAAAAAAAAGACAATGGAGAGGGAGAGAGAAAGAGATCGGTGAGGGTGGAGGGGCCCCGCCACTATGGGCCCCTCTTGCATACAACATACATCAAGGTGGGTCCCACATATATAGACCCTTAAATCAATAAAATGAAGGAAAAAAATAAAATCTAAGATCACCCACCGGCTCCTCTTGCACCCTAGGCTTCCTATGCTCCTTTGCTTCGATTCCGATGGAGGAGATGGGGTTTGGATGGTTGAGATGGAAGATGGTAGGGTAGGAAGAGGTGGGCCACACTTGTGGTTTTTGGGAGAGATGGGGAAGGCTTGGACGTGTGAGGCTTTGGAGTTGCTTGGAATGAGTTTGAAAATGAAGGGGAGAGAGAGTTGTAAAAGGGAGAGAGAGATGGGTGATGTTTGATGTGGTGGTGATGGGTGTAAGAGTCACTTTTTTTTACTTTTGTGGCAAATGGTGTAAGAAAAACATGGGTAGTGTAAGAACTTTTTGACTTTGAGGATTGCTTGGGAAAGAGTGTGAAGTGATGTGTACTTGACATGATAGGATTGATTGATGGATGATTGATGTGACATCTCGTAAAGATTCTCTTGGGATTCGTAACGCGTGGTGTTTTCCTCGCATCGAACGCTGGCCCACATCTCCTGGCTAGAGTATCGCTTCGGCGCACGAGTCACGGCGTCGGAACCACGGCGACGGTGCAGTCGCAAGGGTATAAGTCTCGGGTTGAGTCGACTCGAGTTGACAACGTGTGAATCAGGGTCGCGCACAATTACCGGTTAAGGGTCGAAGTTGCCGAAATTCGACCGGGAAGACCGCGGAAGTCTACGGAACGGTACGGTCTAGGATACAGGTCTTACAGCTCTCCCCTCCTAATAAAAATTTCGTCCTCGAAATTTACACAATCATCGCAAGTAATCATAACACATGAGGGAGAAGAAACATAACATCACTATATAAAATCAGAGATAACATACAAAAGATCAGTCATCAGAGAGATGGGGATAACGCTCTTGAATCTCATCATCGCGCTCCCAAGAAGCCTCCTCAACAGAATGGTGACCCCACTGAACCTTCACTAACGGAATGACCTTAGTCCGGAGGACCTGCTCCTTCCGATCAAGGATACGAACTGGCTGCTCGATGTAAGAGGCGTCTTCACGAACCTCTAACGGCTGCCAACCAATAACAGGAACGATGTCTGACCCACACTTCCGCAACATGGAGACATGAAAAATGTTGTGGACGCCAGGTAACTGAGATGGCAAGGCAAGCTGATAGGCCACGACGCCAACGCGTCCAGTGATCTCAAAAGGTCCTATGAATCTTGGGGCAAGTTTGCCCTTCGCTCCAAATCGAACTACGCCTTTCATGGACGAGACCTTGAGATACACATGGTCTCCTACATCAAACTCCAAGGGACAACGCCAACGATCCGCAAAACTCTTCTGTCGGCTCTGAGCTATGCGCATCCTCTGCCTGATGATATCGATAGCCTCTGACGTCTCCTGCACAAGCTCGGGACCTAGGAGACGATGCTCTCCAACCTCGGTCCAACAACTCGGTGATCTGCACAGTCTGCCATATAGTGCCTCAAAAGGAGCCATGCCGATGGTCGCCTGATAGCTGTTATTATATGCGAACTAAGCCAATCGCAGATGCTCTCCCAGCTACCCCCGAAATCAATCGCTGAGGCCCGAAGCATATCCTCAAGGATCTGGTTGACTCTCTCGGTCTGGCCGTCGGTCTATGGATGGTACGCGGTGCTGAGCTGCAAATCAGTGCCCATCGATCTCTAAAAGCTCCCCCAAAACTAAGACGTGAACCTCGAATCTCGGTCAGAAATGATCGAGACTGGAACGCCATGCAGTCTCACAACCTCCTCGATAAATAACCTTGCAAGCCGTTCCATAGACCAAGTCGCACGCATCGCGAGAAAATGTGCCGACTTCGTCAGACGATCCACAACAACCTAAATGGCGTCATGACCGCGTTGAGTCCTCGGCAAACCCATAATGAAATCTGTCGACATGTGCTCTCACTTCCACATCGGGACGCTCAATGGCTGCAATAGACCAGGAGGTCTCTGATGATTGGCCTTGACACACTGGCACATGTCGCACTTGGCCACAAAATTGGCGATCTGGCACTTCATTCCAGCCCAAAAAAATTGTCGCCTTATGTCACGATACATCTTTGTCGAGCCAGGATGGATAAAAAACTGTGATCGATGTGCCTCAGTAATAAGATCTCTGCGTAACTCAGGAATATCCGGGACACATAATCGCCTCTGAAGCGAAGTTCACCATCTGTACCAATCTGCCAATCTGCCTGACTTTCAGAGGCTGCCTCAGCCATATAACTCTGCAACGACTCATCAGCCTGCTGAGCCTCAATCACCCTTACGACAAGAGAGGGTTGAATCAACAAGCTCGATAACTGCACGATAGAAGACTACAGGCCGAACTCAAAATCATACTCTACTACATCCTCAAGCATCCGCCACTCCTGAATCATCATATGCGCCACCAGGCCTCGTGGCTGACGACTGAGGGCATCCGCCACCACGTTCGCCTTGCCGGGGTGGTACTGAAGATCGAAGTCATAGTCCTTCAAGAGCTCCATCTAGCACCTCTGCCTCATGTTCAACTTAGACTGCGAAAAGAGATACTTCAAGCTCTTATGGTCGGAGAAGAGCTCGAACCTAACCCCATAAAGATAGTGCCTCCACACCTTCAGTGCGAAGACAACCGCGGCCAACTCCAAATCATGCGTGGGGTAGTTCAGCTCATGGACCTTGAGCTGGTGAGATGCGAAGGCCACTGGTCTCCCATGCTGCATCAGGACAGCACCCAGACCAATATGCGAGGCATCGGTGAATACAATAAATTCGTCACTCCTAGAGGGAAGAGTGAGGACAGGAGCGGACGTCAGACGGTCCTTCAACTTCATAAATGCTCGCTCGCAGGCATCACTCCAAATAAACTCCACGCCTTTCCGAGTCAACCTGGTCAGCGGGGCTGCAATACGGGAGAAGCCCTCAATGAAACGCCGGTAATAGCCCACTAAACCAAGGAAACTGCGGATCTCGGACACAATCGTGGGCTGGTCCCACTGACGCACTACCTCAACCTTTGAGGGGTCCACTGCGACACCCTCCCTCGTTACCACGTGATCGAGGAACTTCACCTCCTCCTGCCAGAACTCTCACTTCTCCAGTTTCGCATACAGCTGGTGTGCGCGGAAGGTCTGCAACGTAACCTCCAGATGCTGCTCGTGCTCCTCACGGGTCCTCGAATAGCTCAGAATGTCGTCGATGAAGACTACAACAAACTGACCGAGATAAGGGCGGAAGACCTCATTCATCAACTGCATGAATACCGCAAACACATTGGTCAGTCCGAAAGACATGACCTGGAACTCAAAATGACCATAACGCGTCCTAAAAGCTATCTTCGGAATGTCCTCCTCTCGGACCCGAATCTGATGATAACCAGAATGTAGGTCAATCTTCGAAAAGAACTTTGCACCCCGCAGCTGATCAAACAAATCATCAATCCTTGGAAGCGGGTACTTGTTCTTGACCGCGACTTTGTTGAGCTCGCGGTAGTCTACGCAGAGCCTCAATGATCCATCCTTCTTTTTCACGAAGAGTATCGGTGCTCCCCACGGCAAACTGCTCAGATGGATAAACTCCAACTCGCGCAACTCATCCAACTGCTTCTGCAGTTCCCGCAACTCCAACAGTGTCATACGATACGAGGCCTTCGAAATAGGCACGGTACCGAGCACGAGATCAATCTGAAACTCGGTGAGTCGGCGAGGCGGTAATCCCGGAATCTCCTGGAACACATTGGGAAAATCTCAAACAATCGGCATCTGATCAATACAAGCAGCGACAAACTCCTCAATGGCGCAGGACATCAAGCAAGACAATAACTCTCCTCGGGGCTCTGAAATGAACTGAAACTGCGGCAAGCCTTGTATACAAAACGTGACGGTCCTCGCGGAGCAGTCCAATATGGTGTGATACTCGGCAAGTCAATCCATGCCCAAGATAACATCGAAGTCTGACATTGGCAGCACGTACAAGTCGGCGGGCAAGAAAATCTCTCCTACTAGCATGGGGCAAGAAGAACAGAAGTGGTTTAATACTGTAGTCTTCCCCAAGGGCGTCGATACGGTCAACCCCTCTCGAGCAGACTCTATCGGCAATCCAGTCGAATGACAGAATTCCTCGGACATAAACGAGTGTGAAGCACCCAAATCAAACAGAACTCAAGCGATGCATGCAAAGACTGGAAGTATACCCTCAACGACTCCTCTAAATGACTGAGGATCCTGCTAGGCTGCGTAAAATTTAGCCTGAGCTGGCTGGGGAGGTGTGTCCCCTCGAGCTTCCGCTCCGCTTTGGGGTCGCCGAGGTGGTCGGAAGCCTCGCCTCGCTGGCCGAGGTGGCCTCGTAGTGGGAGGCCGCTTTGTCGCCGCCGCTTCTTGTGGGGTCTCTGTTCTTTGTGGTGGGAGGCCGTGTGGACCTCTCGCCGCCTTTGCTCTTGTGGGGGCCTCTGCTGCTGCTGCTAAGGGTGGGGACAATCCCATATATGGTGCTCCGTCATACCGCACCCAAAACAGGTGCCGGTGAACTGCCTCGGAGGTGGTGCTGGAGGTGCTGTTGGCGTTCGGAAGGCTGGGAGACCTGTACGCCTCTGCTATAGCGGTCGACGCTGCTGCAAGTCACCAGAAGGAGCATGCCTCTTCCGGTCTCTCCCTTGACCGCGATCAGACTGAGAACCGGCCCACTCAGCCTCATAAATCTGGGCCTTCTTATCACTCCCTCGAAAGTCGGAAGCTCATGCCCAATGACACGGCCTCACAGACCGTAGCACAAACCGTCCTCGAATCGGCGGGCTTCCGCCCCTCATCATCTACCAAGTACGGTGCAAATCTGGACAGCGCTACAAAATGGGCCGCGTACTGAGCCACTGTCATATCACCCTACACCAAGGTCTCGAACTCCAACGCTCGCTGTCGTTGGATGTGATCAGGAAAATACTGTCGGTCAAACTAATCCACAAAAGCCTCCCAGGTCCACACAAAATCGGCATCTGCTGCTAGGGAGACTGATGTTCACCAATGCTCAGCCTCACCATTGAGAAGAAATACGGCTAATCAAACACGCCGCTCGGTCGTGCATCCCATCGTATCAAATATCTTCTCTACATCGGTGCGCCACCTCTCAGCTACCGTCGGGTTTGGCTCGCCCTAGAAACGCGGGGGATCGAGTCGCCGGAACTCTCGAAGGAGGGCGCTCGCATGTTCCTGCTCGGCCTGCTCCGGTGAAACAACAGGGTGCCTGCCCTGCCCCTGTAGTGCGGCCGTCATAGCCTGCAACATCTGCTATAACTGAGAAGTACTCACGGATACGGTCAGATCCGCACCGGTCTCTGGTGGAGGAGTTGCATCCATAGGCTAGGCAATAGGAATCTCTGGTGGTGGAGCGGGGATCGTCGGTGTAGTGCGGGAGTCTCACGCAGTGATGCGGGAGTCTCAGGTGGTGGTGCGGGGGTCGATCGGGTCACTCTCTGGCGGGTCATGCCCTACAGGAAGATCGAAGGCGCCTATCAACTTGGAAACTCTCGAAGGTACGCACGTTAAGGGTGAGATGGAATCCGCAACACAAGATGATATACCAATGTTTGGCTTCGAGTTAGGTCAAGGGTGAGATGGAATCCTACTCTCTAAAGATTTTCCTATAAGGAAGATAGAGTGGTTCCTATCATGCCCCAAACTCAGAAACCGAGCTCACAAAATTCTCGATCACCGAATTCGGCGCTGACAGCCTTCGTAGAACCCCATTCTCAGCTCCCAACGCCCATACGCCAGGTTCCGATCCTAGGATGCTACAATAAGGATTTTCAACATCTGTTTAATTCGTCATAAGCATAACCAAAGGCATAACCCACAAACAACAACCAAAAACTCTATCACATTTCCACTATGATAAAAAACTTTACAAGTACAATGAGCATAAAGGGAATTACAATGATGATAGACAAAAAGCTCCAAAATGATCTGCTATGCGCTCCAACCTCAGCGCTGCTGCGTCCTAAAGTCACCTTCATGTAACGGTCGTGCATAAGCTTATAGAAAGCTTAGAGGGTGGTGAAAGTGTGTGCGCAATGTAGAAATACAGATATACAGTATCAGAGTAATACGGAACATGCTGATGAGTCCATGAATACCGTTAGCCGTACCAAGGCTATGCAATGCAAGATGTGAATGATGTCTGCCGTACCAAGGCCATGCGGTGCAAAATGCAACTCAAGCATACAAATCTTCATCTAAGTCCACATATCAGTACAGTTCAAATCTGGAATATCACCGGGGTCTAGTACACTCTAAACCAGATTGCCGCCCCATCGCGTGCAATAAGGTAAGTGGAAGAGACCTCACTACCCGCCTGCCAATATCGAGCTCGGCTCGTCGATAGCGGACCCATTCCTCGAGCTGGTCAAACTCAGCCTAGCTTTGCCCCCTCCTCTCGGGCGGGTAAGGCTGCACCCCCTTCTAACCGACCACGACATAGTGGAAAGCGCAGTCATCTGGTAATTGGCACTCGACGCTCCTGCACCCACTCGGTGTAGACGTTGGAGCAACCTCTTGGTACCATAAGGGTTTAGGGACTTTCACCCAGGGATATCTATAGCCCCCCATGTAGAACACAATTTCTGGTATCCATCCTGCCAACCACGATATGCCTATGGCGGCTATACCCCTGATGTCGCTAGGGCGTACAGTACACATGTCACACGATGCAAGATGCATAAATCACGCAATCCAATAATGCAACAATCTTGCGCGTATTGCGCTCTTATGTAGGGCAACTTTGCCCATAGGGGAGTCCATAACAATCTGCTTAAAGGCATGTGCTATGATCAATCACTCATTTCATCACAAGCATGCAGATGATGGGTATGAACATGTATCATGATGTTATGTTGTCACATACTCATACTCAGTATCGATAACCGGCGTCGGCCTTCGCAATCGGCACCGATAATCAGGGTCGATGATCGGCGTCGGCCGCGTTTACGAAGTCATTCGTCTATAGCGAATGGGACCCACTTATTTGGGGTTAACCCATAAAGAGAATGGGCCTAACAAGGCCCATGGGAAGGTCACAATGAGGACATCTAACCATCATTGCCCATCAACGTGGACGTCAAACCAACATTACTCCCAAGGAGTGGCCTACATAGGGCTAAACATATAATGGGCCCATGGCCTCACGTACAATCACAATGGGCCTCATTCACGTCCTCGTCATATGGGCCAACATACATCACGTCGGGCCTCGAATACACAACAGGTGGGCTTCGCACCTGAGCCTCAATATTAGGCCTCATATATCAAGTGGGCCTCACGTATATCAAATTAGGCCACACCCATGGGCCTCATGTACATCAAATCGGGTCATGCCAATGGGCCTCATGTATATCAAATTGGGCCCACCCTTATGTGTATTTGAGATCCGACCTATTCACAAGTTAACATAGAGATAAATGAAGTGAAAACAATATTGGGGACTATGGTGGCCCATAGAAGTTTTCTTGAACGGTGGATGTCACTATACCCCGTTATTAATGCAAATGGTGGGGTCCACTAGAAATTTGGGTCACACACATTCACCCCATGTCCTAAAACGATCACACCGATGATTGGACGGTTTGGATATAACACACGCACCAGGGTGGGTCCCATATATAGACGGTGTGGGTGAGACAAATGGGACCTATGGTACTAGCTGACATAAGAGAGAGAGTCCGAGACAGAGTTAGAGAGAGAGAAAGAGTTAGAGAGAGAGTTAGAGAGAGAGTTCGAGAGAGAGATGGCAACCACGTACTGCCTCTCCTTTCGTTTTTGTCTTTTCTTTTCTGCAACACAACATAGGTGGGTCCCACGTAGGGCCCACCATAACAGCTTATATGATATAATATATATATATATATATATATATAATATAAAATATCATATAATATATAATATATATGTATATATATCACCAGCAACCAGCGTCCAAACAGATGTACGCTGGATGAAGTACATAAATCAATGTGGCCCACCGTCTAAGCTATGGACGGTGAGGACCCACACGTGCCACCATGGGAGGGCCCACCATATGATAAATGGTGTGGATGCAAACTACCCCCATGGCCAGGGCCCACCTAGCCTATTGACGGTGCAACTGCCAGCTGCAACTGGCTACTGTCCATCAGACGGTCTGTCTGAATGAAAAACAAATGGACGGTGTGGGTAAGACCCATACACCACAGGGGTCCCATGCACATGGGCCACCCCACTAGGGAATCCATGCCAAGACCTCAAGTGTTGAAACGAGGTATATTGCACTCGGTCTGCCACGTGGCCAAGGGGCTGAGCGTGGGCCCAGCGTTGAAATGAGGTACCTCCACTCAGTCGGCCAGTTGTGCTATGTAGCTGGGGGTGCACACGCACCAAGGAGGGCCCCACACGGATGTGATCCCTCCGTCCTTGAACGGTGGACGGTTGGATAAAACACATAGTATATGTGTGGCCCATAAAAAAGGGTGGACGGTGTGGATGGGTCTCATGGACCCCACCGTCAACACCCACTCCACTGTTAGTGTACACTCACTGTCAGTCCACACCCACGTCAGTCCACACTTCCCTGTAGTGCACACCCCACCGTCCGTTTACACTCCACTGCTAGCCATCCCACTGTCAGTCAACACTTCATTGTTAGCCATACCCGCCTGACGGACGGTGTGGGCCTATACCTCATCAACGTGGGTCCACATGGCCCACCCATTTTTGGATCAGCTTGATATTTGTGCCTTACCCATGTCCAGTAGCAATGAGTGCACATACCACCCATGTAAACAGTGGGGTCCACATTAATGGACAGCGTGGATAAGGTCATGCATCAAGTGAGCCAGAGGCCATCATACAAAAAAAAAAAAAAAGACAATGGAGAGGGAGAGAGAAAGAGATCAGTGAGGGTGGAGGGGCTCCGTCACTATGGGCCCCTCTTGCATACAACATACATCAAGGTGGGTCCCACATATGTGGACCCTTAAATCAACAAAATGAAGGAAAAAAATAAAATCTAAGATCACCCACCGGCTCCTCTTGCACCCTAGGCTTCCTATGCTCCTTTACTTCGATTCCAATGGAGGAGATGGAGTTTGGATGGTTGAGATGGAAGATGGAAGGGTAGGAAGAGGTGGGCCACACTTGTGGTTTTGGGGAGAGATGGGGAAGGCTTGGACGTGTGAGGCTTTGGAGTTGCTTGGAATGAGTTTAAAAATGAAGGGGAGAGAGAGTTGTAAAAGGGAGAGAGAGATGGGTGATGTTTGATGTGATGGTGATGGGTGTAAGAGCCACTTTTTTTACTTTTGTGGTAAATGGTGTGAGAAAAGCATGGGTGGTGTAAGAACTTTTTGACTTTGGGGGTTGCTTGGGGAAGAGTGTGAAGTGATGTGTACTTGATATGATGAGATTGATTGATGGATGATTGATGTGACATCTCGTAGAGATTCTCTTTGGATTCGTAACGCGCGGTGTTTTCCTCGCACAGAACGCTGGCCCACATCTCCTGGCCAGAGTATCGCCTCGGCACGCGAGTCACGGCATCGGAACCGCAGCGACGGTGTGGTCACAAAGGTGCAAGTCTCGGGTTGAGTCGACTCAGGTTAACAGCATGTGAATCAGGGTCGCGCGCAATTGCCGGTTAAGGGTCGAAGTTGCCGAAATTCGACCGGGAAGACGGCGGAAGTCTACGGAACAGTACGGTCGAATGCGGAAGTTCATTCCCCTATCCACTTTATTTGATATCAATGGTAAGGTGGATTGGAGGATGAACTCCCTTGAGAGAAAGGGCTTTGGGTATAGGATATAAGTTGAAACACTCAAAAGCTCTCTCTTCTTTCTCTCACAGCAACAAAAGACAAGTCCTCTATAAATAGGCAAAAAGTTCCAACGGATATAAAACGGTCACATTTATGACAGAGTTCGATATTATCGAGCAGGTTCGATATCATCGAGCGTATACTCTCGATGGCATCGATGGTTCGCTCGATGACTCGGACTCAATGTCATACACTTTTAAAACTCTTTGCCAATTAGTCGATGAATCGAAGCTGTAGTCGATGTATCGAAGCTGTAGTCGATGTCATCGAATTTCGAACTCCAATTCCATCGAATACAGATTCGATCCATCGACACATGAAAATTGAGAAAGACTTGACTTTGAGATATTTCAGGTTTTCATGAATGATCGGGGGAACCGTCGAGGTCATCGGAATTTGAATGTTGATGATATCGAGATCTGAGTCGAGGCATCGATAATTCCAGCAGATTTATCTTTGAACTTGCTGGATATATTATGGCTTAGTTCGATGCAATCGATCAGGTGTCAATATCATCGATATTTGAATATCGATTAAATGGAAGGGCCCCCGATCATAATTACAAACATCCTGAAATAACTGCTGTAAGAAATGCACGCCCACCATCGATATCATCAATGGACCTCCGATCTTATCGATATTTGATTTCAGATCATATCGGATGGTCATCAATATATCGATGAATTTTGAGATTTTCATTAAAAAATAGGGGCACCGAAAATCTGCCTGTCGATCTTATCGAGCCACTCCCGATGGTCTCGAGATTTGAATATCGATATATCGATAATTCATCCAGATATATTGTGAAGTTGCTGGACATATTTGTGCTTATATCGATGATATCGATAGATGTATCGATACATCGATAAATCCGTCCAGATGAGTATTTAGTTGCTGGACACTTTTGGTCCTCTTATCTATAATATCGTTAAGGTATTGAGGACATCGACAGTGCAGGTCGATGATATCGAGGGTGCTTCGATAGAATCGACAGGGCGAAAAAAACTTAAAGATTTTCCTATTTTGAAAAAGTTTTCTCACCACAAAAATCCTGAAATGTCTATCTTGTTTTAAGGGTTTTAATCACCTGGTGTTTTGGGACATGGGATGTGAGGCTATGATTTACCAATTGCGAGCTTCCACACATCCGGTTGAGGCAGACGCTTGAAATAATCTTCCTATCGAGTTCTGCAGCTAGTCTAACTCATCACACACGTAACTTGACAAACCAGGGCACTAGCAGGTGCACTTTTAATCTCCCCCTTTGTCAATTACGTGACAAAATATCCAAAACACCCTAGAACACTTCTAGACACACCCTAAACTGTGTGTACATGCATTTACACAATTTTACAATGTTTTCGAACCCATGTACACGTTCTAGAAGTATCCGCTCCCCCTTTCTTCAAAAACTCCCCCTTTCTTGCAACTGTTCCCCCTAACACCTGCATAAACATAGATAGATACACAATTTTCTACTCAGGTGTTTTGAACTGTTCTCCCCCTTTTTGTCAGTCATTGGCAAATGTTCAATAAGTGATATTGACTGAAGAATGAATTTCATGGGAGAACCATCAGATACAGATGTATAAGGATGAGATCATTTTGAAACAAACATCATTTTCACAAGTCATGAATGCATGTAAGATAAGATAAAGTAGTTGTAAAGTAATTGAAGTATTCATTAAAGGCTTCTCATACATTCCAAATCAGAGACTTGATAGACGAGGGGGAAATCAAAATATGGCATTAAAGTTAAGAGTTATATGCAGCCATACCCAAAATGCAACCAACATATCCACATTTTAAAAAGTGCACACTGCTACATATAGCAATAGCTTAACAATCATCCCAAATATTGTAACTAGTATTTTTAGTCCAACCGTGGATGTTCTTCAACAAAAATATTTTCAGCCTAGCCAGTTAAAGAACTGTCACATACACTCAAGGGAGCATAGAACATTCAAAAAGATATTAATGTTTGTACGCTGAGTTAAAGGAGTGAGGACATGTGACACTATTCAGAAATCAGTACTACGGAGCAGAGTGAGACGGAGCTGTGTCATCCTGACGACAGGTCATAAGATCGACCAATTGTTGAACGGTCTGTTGTACTCCCTGTACCAGCCTTTCCAGAACAGTCAGCCTTTCTTTGACGGAGTGGATGTCCTGCTGAATCACCCCAATTCTATCCAACTTGAACCTTTTCCCATATCCAACTGATGATGTGGACGGAGCTGGATCAGGTCCAGGAGGGGCATCTTCAGCCAATGCAGTTCCTTCCATGGGATCGTCGCCTTCTCCTCCTACATGTTTTGCCTAGATTCCTCCCACGGTTTCCTCCTTGTATACGTGAAATTCCAAATCTATTTTTTAGATGTTCTTGACATGGAAGGTATGAATTGGAAGAACCGGATCAGTGGTGGTAGGAAAACTAATGACTTGACATATCCTGCTTATGATCTAGGGATATGGTAGGTGTAGATCCCTGGATGTATGTGTAACATTTACCAACTGATTGACAAGCAATATTGGAAGGCAGACCTTCGTCCCTTTTGCAACAGAGTAAACGATCATGATCATAAGACTCGTGAGGTCAGATCAATTTGTACTCCTTGGATATAGATTTGTAGTGAAGATTTCGTGCATAATCCGAAAACGAGGTTCCATGTACCTAGATTTTAAGGCATTCCCTTGATGCCAAGGAATGCCTCTATTATGGCATAGATATTTGGTAACCACAGAATGGTTGTCAGGATGATCAAGATCCAGGTTCGGGATGCCTTCTGGAGCCATTTGCAAATTAAGAATATGAGCTAATGTGGCAGGAGTAATAAACGCATCATCACCATCCAGAGAGACCATGAACAATGGAGGATCAGACACCGGAGAGTGACATGCCGCAAGAAATTGCGTGTCTGTTCAAGTTGGCAAGGTCCTCCAAAATCTAGGATAGGCAGCCACCCGATTTCAGCAAACAGAGGTTCCAGATTGTAAGGTGCCAAGCATCCTCTGTCAACTCTTCGTTCATGGATCAACTTCTGACCGGTGTATTTTGCTGGACATTGACTGGCCAGAGGCGGAGGAGGAGGTGCCTGTGGAGATGGTTGTACCTCAGACGGGGGCCCACGTGATCTTGTGCGCTGCCTAGTGGGGGTCTCATGATCTGAGGCCTTTGCTCTTTCTTTAGGAGCAAGTACTTTTTGTCGGGATGATCGCGACGATTCGCCAGGGCCTAACACTTTCCCTTTGTCTTTTCCCATAACGACAAAAAAAATGGTTTTACGAATTTGGAAAGAAGACACGACCTAAATAGAACGCAGCAATACCAAAAAAAAATGGACTCACACAAATTAGTATGGTATTACTGAGTTGTGTGATTTGGGTAGTCCTACGGCTCCAGTGGTTTGGTCAAGTGAGTCGAGCAGAGGCGGGAACAAAAAGAACTTTGGGACAGAAATCCTCTTTTTACGTTTTGCAGACTTGTATCGGGCGGCAATCGTCGATATGATCGATACTCTTTTCGATGATATCGAGAGTTCTTTATCGAGTTCATCGATCCTACCTTCGATACCATTCCTAATCACGCACCTTTTCAACTTCTGAAGTGATATCGATGATATCGTCTGATTATCGATTTGATCGAATTTCATATAACAGTCAACTCAAGATTTTTCAACACTTTTACTTCAGACATGCCTTCATGTATACTTATAGTGTATCAATGATAGTTAGTATACAATAAAATTTTGTACAGTTCATGTACAATTCAAAAATTATAAACATGGCAATGTTTATATTCAAAAAGTTCGAGGTGTGTAACCTCAGATGTAACATTGATGGCTCGGCAAAATTTAAATCATTTCGGCTTATGTCCAGATCTTGATGTATGATTCGAACTAATTCTTCCTTATCCATTTTACCTTGTTAATCAATTTGGGTGGTGATGTAAAGGTATTCAAATTCCTAAGAGGACTTCCAAGGTTTTGTGTTTCTCTGGTCAACAATTTGACATAATTCTACCAGGGCTAGATTGAGTCCTCTTTGGGGTTATGCATTCAAACTTGTAATGGCCTGAATCACCACACAAATGGCATATTGAAGTTATTCTGGTTTTACTTCCAGAAGCATCAGATTTTTTGGTTTTGAGTGCTGTGTGTCCAGATTTTGGTTTAGGCTTTTCATAGCCTAGGCCACTTTTATCCTTACCAGGTCTTCCCATTCTCAACATTTTTTTCAGCTTTTCATTGCTTTGGGAAAACTTGTAATTTATCATGGCCATCTTCTTAGATTCTTCTATATCAAATAGGAGTGTATGATTCTTATTTCGAAGAAGCCTATTTTCGTCTTTTAGTAGTTCGACCTGTTTAATCAGCTTGTCAGATTCAGACTTTAAACAGATATTTGCTTTTTTCAATTTATCATTTTCAGAATAATAATGCTGCAGATCATTCATTACTTGTTTGTTAATTTCCAGTGTCTCATTCAAGTCTTTCTGCAGCAGCTTGCTTTTGTTTTCTGATATTCCCAGTTTCTTAAGGATATTGATGCTATGGGTATAGAGATGATTATAAGCATATTGTAGTTCACTCTGTTCCTCTTTTTCTTCTTCAGATTTCTCATTATCAGATGAAAATGATTCTGTGGCTTGCTATTCTTTTTCGTTTTCAGATTCAGTGGGAATGATCGAAGCAGTGGCGACCATGAGAATTTTCAATGATTTCTGGTCACCATCGCTCTCTGAGTCGCTAGATTCTGAAGATTCCTCAGTATCATTCCATGAGGCGGCCATTGCCTTGCCCTTAGTTTTTCTGTTTGGGCATTCGGTAGATAGGTGTCCATATTCTCTATAGGCGCAGCAATGTGGTTCTTTGGTCTTTTTACCAAATTTGCCTGCAGGGGGTTTGTTATCCACCTTTCTCCCTCTAAAAGGACGGCCCCAATTCTTTTAAAAGAATCTCCTGAATTTTTGAGCCAGTAAGGCCACTTCCTCATCATCATCCTCTCTTTAACTTTCGTTGTTCTCATGAGTTATTTTCTTTGAAGTTTTCAGGACAGTGCTTTTGGATTTTTGGGATTGAGTGAAGTATAGTTCAAAAATTTGTAGGGAACCTACTAGTTCTTCTACTTTCATTTCGTCTATGTTCCTACACTCCTCAATTGTTGTCACCTTGGGATTAAACCGTTCCGGTAGGGATCTTAGAATTTTTCTACAAATTTTCGGTACTGGGACTTTCTCTCCCAATCCACCCATGGAGTTACAAATGATATTTAGCTTTGTAAAGAACTCCATAAATGTCTCATGCTCCTCCATTATGAGACTTTCGAACTGTGAAGTCAAGAGTTGTAGTTTAGACCTCTTCACAGTACTTGTGCCTTCATGGGTT